>CM038555.1:27677565-28877565 GCA_021527575.1 Ensete glaucum
AATAATATAATGTAAGAATATACCAATATTAATCATAAGCCAAAAGATCACATAGTGTATCACATATGTCATTACTCATGTGATTGGCTTGCAGGGCACCTATAACCAGCACTAAAACCCTAGGAAGTCTGAACCCTTATAGAGATCAAGGAGGGCCGATCCCCTACAAAGATCAAGGAGGCTTGATCCCCTTAAAGTGATCGTTTATCTCTCCTTTTCCTTCTCTATCTATGATAGAACCTTAGGGGTTCTTATCAATTAGTATCAGAGCAACATTCTTGACGTATCACTATTCATCCACTCCACCATCATTCCTACAACAATCATTTATCTTCAATAGAAACCTTTGAGTTTTGTCATCTGGTATCAAAGCGACAATCATCGACGTTCTCGCTGCGATTCCACTATCAATCTCCATTGCAATTTCTCCTCCAAGATCTTATAGCCTAGCAGCCACCTTCGACCGCTGTTGCAAATAGCATCCCATTACCCTATCTTTCTCTCATCTTGGTACTGTCGTCACTGTTGTCTCCCAACCTCAGATCACAACCGACAACAGCACTATCATCACCCTATCATCTCCTTATCTTGTGCTGTCATCGCTACTGACTTCCAACCTCATATTGCAGCCGCTAACAATATCATCATCCGCCCTATCATCTCCTCATCTTGTGCTGTCGTCGTTGTTGCCTCCCAACCTCAGATCGCAGCTGCTAATAACAATGTCATCTCAGCCACCTTACTATAGTTTCTCACCATCTTCACTGCAATCATCAACCTCACCCTCGTTAGCTGGTATATATCCCTTGCTAATCTACAGCAATGATCAATGTTGCCATCAGCAGATTGTAGCAGTGATCTACTTGCTGTCTGCACACCATTGCCCTGATATTGCCATCTTGCTGCCTTCTTTAAATTAGTTGTTTCACTTTGCTGCAGCACTGTCACTGCCATCACCACCCCATCTGTCGCCTGTAGCCCACATAGCCATGCCATCCTCTACCAGCTACCGCCTCTGTTGCCTTCTTCCTCCTCTTTTCCTAGTAGTGATCGTCACTGTTGTGGTGGCCACACCAACGCCATCGTGTACCCTCTTCCTTCCCCCCACTCCTGCTGCCTTTCCCTATCGCCACTGATCCTGCTGTAGCCACCTCCCTTAACTTCTTCATCTTCCTCCGCCAGCTATACCCGTCGTCGTTGCTTTTCGCTTCCTAGTTGCTCCCCATCCTGTTGCTCCACATGCTTATCGCCACTGCCCTATACCTCCTTGTTGCTCCCAGCCATGCCCTCCTCTATATAGCCCCATCCTCGGTCGTGACCTCCTATGCCACAACTACCTGCTTCCCTAATGTTGCCATCTCCTGCACCTTAGCTAGAGACACTACTGCTGCCCTCCTTGCTTTCTATGCCGACACTACTGTCTTCTAGCCCCAGATGCTCGTGAACTCGCAATGCTCTCACCCCATGCAATAACAAAAATAGGGCAACAACCTTCCTTCCTCACGTGACTAAAATAGGGCAACTTCTAATCCTCAATCGCTGCCATCTTCCTCTTTTGCCAACTGCACCAGCGCCACACCTTTTTCCTTGACCACCACAGCCTTGATAGTAGTAATGTCTCGCTGTCACAAGCACCCACTTCCTTTGCAACCACACCTAATAGGACATTGCTGATGTCATTTGACCCAACACCGAAACAAGAATTAAGGATTACATATCTGTACTCTTATGTAATGGGCGATCAATAACTCATTCGAAGCAAGATTAGAAGATTTCAAAGCATGCATAGAGAATAGATTGCAAGAACTCTTCAATGAATTAAAAAGAAGCTTATCAGAGAGCCCCAACAAATCTCAGCATGGTGAAAATTCTAATCTCAAGAGAAACCGATTTGAAAAATATAATCAAGGGCAAGACACATGATACCCACGCATGAGGGTGGAGTTCCTTAGATTGGAAGATGGACTAGTTGGGTCTCATAGGCCGAAAAATTCTTTTACTTCCGTATAACTCTAGAAGAATCCCAGGTGGAAGTAGCTTTAAATCAATTTGATGGTGATGTGATCTGGTGATATGATTTGTATGAGACTTATCATGAAGTCTCTTCGTGGGGATAGTTCAAGAGAGAGCTTCTGATTCACTTTGGACTATCAAAGTACAAGACGTTAATGAATAATTCACCAAAATCCGCCAGACTTACATAGTACAGGAGTACCAGAGTATATTTTAGCACTTATCAAACTAAACTTGAGATTGGTCTGAGAAACAATTGGTGAGAACATTTATTGAGGGACTTAATCCTGAGATTTGGTGTGAAGTTAAAGCTCGTCACCCCCGCACCATAATAGCTGTCGTATTATTCACTCTCGTGTATGAAGAAAAAATAAATATGGATACTCACTAAAATAGAAGCTTCAATAAACAAGTATTTAGCAAGCTGCACATCCTATCTATTCCCATCCAAAACCCTGACATCAAAAGTTAAACTGAGAAGAACCTAAGGAAAGATCAACAAAGAATTTATGCTCATGTTATAATGAAAACCAATACACATAAAGGCAACTTCTGATGATTGAACCAATTAAGAAGAAATAAAAAACTAACAATGTCGATCATGAAGGTTGTGACAAACTTCTAATGATTGAGCAAATTAAGGAGGAATCAAATACTAATGATGTGGGATCTGATCATAAAGGTATGGATTCTGATGAAGATATTAGACTATCATGCATACAATGCACACATTAGCCTGCTACTCTAACCTACAACTTATGAAAATTGAAGGAATTATAAAATATTAGCCTATTACTATTTTACTCGATACTAGTAGCGTTAATTATTTATGGACAAAAAGCTTGTTGACCTGACCTATCACATTGAAGGTTGTGACAAATTCAAAGTTAAGGTTGTTGATGAATGAATCTTAACTTGTGATAACAAGTGTTCAAAGATAAAGCTGATCATATAGGGCAAAAAACTACTTATGGATTTTTTTTTTACCTCTGGAAGACTTCAAAGTAGTGATCCTCAAAAGAAAACATGGAATTACCACTAGTCATTAGATGGAGAAGATTCTTCAAAAGACTACAATGGTTAATACACCAGAAAATCGGCCCATTGCTTACAATAAGTGAAGATCCTATTTAATTGATTAAAGGGTTATGATGTATAGTAAATATTGAAGTGCTCCCAAAATTTGATACTACTACTCAGCCTTGAGGACATGACTGATTTAAAGAGGGAGAGTCTGATAGGACTCTGATAGGGTTGGGTCCTCATCTATTGAGTAATATTCTTTATTGAGTCATGTTGGTCAGTCTAGTAAGTCAATTATGAGTCCTAATAGGAGTTGAAGTTTATCTGATTAGGAGTCATAGTAGAAGGTAGAGTCTATTTGATTAGGAGTCCAAGTAAGAGTCTGTTTTAGGATTCCAAGTTCAATTAGGAGTTGGTTAAGAGTCTCTATTAATAAGGGTGTAACTATTTTATTTGAAGAAACTACGTTTTAGCCAATAGGCCAAACCCTAGGAGGGTTGATCCCTTATAGAGATCAAGGAGGCTCGATCCCCTCAAAGGGATCGTTTATCCATCCTTTTCCATCTATATCAACAATAGAACCTTAGGGGTTCTTATCAATTAGTATCAGAGCAGTGTTCTTGGCATCTCGCTGTTCATCCACTCTATTACCATCCCTATAGTGATCGTTTATCTTTGATAAAAACCCTTGGATTTTATCAGATGTTTTTCAAGTAAAGTCTATAGTCTTATAAAGTATTCTTCATCCAAATAACTTATGCACAACATGCATCAGCTGCTATATATTCAGCCTCGACTGTGGATAATGTAATATAATTTTATTTCTTAGAAGACCAAGAAACAAGTGCATAACCTAAAAGTTGACATGTTCTATATGTGTTTTTTCTATCGATTCTATATCCAGCAAAGTCAGCATTGGTATAAGCAATCAATTCAAAATTTTTAGATTTTGGATACCATAATCCTAATTAGAGTTCCTTTTAAATATCTAAAATCCTTTTAACCGCTTTAAAGTAAGATTATTTAGGATTAGATTGAAATCTAGCACAAAGTCTAATACTAAACATAATATCAGGTATAGTTGTTGTGAGGTATAGTAAACTACCTATTGTACCCCTATAAGTCTTTTGATCAAAACATTCTTCATCATGGTCCATATCTAATTTTGTAGAAGTGTTTATTGGTGTGTTATCCATATTAAATCATTTTAATAGATCTAAAGTATATTTAGATTGACTAATAAAAGTTTCATCACTTAGTTACTTAATTTACAATCTTAAGAAAAATATTAATTCACTCATTAAACTTATTTTAAATTCTTGGCTCATACTTTTGGCAAATGACTTGCATAAAGATTCATTTATAGAACCAAAAATAATATCATCAACATAAATTTGAATAACAACAAAATTATTTTTAAAATTTTTAATAAATAATATGATATCAACCTTGTCTTTTGAGAAATTATTTTGAAAAAGAAAAGAACTAAGCCTCTCATACCAAGCCCTAAGGGCTTGCTTCAATCTATAGAGAA
Organism: Ensete glaucum; assembly: GCA_021527575.1. NCBI lineage: Eukaryota > Viridiplantae > Streptophyta > Magnoliopsida > Zingiberales > Musaceae > Ensete > Ensete glaucum. The sequence continues at coordinate 27,682,136 of CM038555.1, forward strand.
TTTTAGATAACTTAAAAATATTATTCAGAAAAAAAACATTCTCAAATCCGAGTGGTTGCTCAATATAAACTTCTTTAAGAAAAGTACTTTTAAAATCCAATTGAAATAACTTAAAATTATTACTACATGCAAATGTAAGGAGTATCCTTATAGCTTCAAGTCTTGTCACAAGAGCGAATGTTTCTTTATAACCAATACATTCTTCTTGGTTGAAACCTTTGGCCACTAATCTAGCCTTATTTCGATCTATGATACCAAATTCATCTTGCTTATTCCTAAAGACCCATTTAGTGCCAATTACAAGATGATCAGTAGGTCTAGGAACAAGTATTCAAACCTTATTTCTCTTAAATTGATTTAATTCTTTATGCATTGCAAAAACCCATGAGTAATCTTTAAGAGCATTATCAGTGTAACTAGATTTAATTTGAGACAAAAGGTAGTATTCGCATAAAATATTTTAAAAGGGGAATTAGTTTGAACAACTTTCGATGTATCTCAAATGATTAGCTTCTTTAGGATATGCATCTACATACTTCCATTCCTTGGGTAAGGATTCTTTGGAAGCAGATGCATCCAAGTTGCTTGGGAGAGGAGAATTCTCATTCAAATTCAACGTATTAAATTCAAAATCATCATCAAAATTATTTTTCTTAAATTCAAAAAACTCATTAAAAATAATATGGATAGATTCCTCAATAACTAAAGTTCTTTTTATTAAAAACACGATAAGCTTTAAAAATAGAGGAATATCCAAGAAATATATCTTCATTGGATTTTACATCAAATTTTCCTAAGGCATCTTCTTCATTTAAAATAAAATATTTACAACCAAAAATTTTAAAATATAAAATGTTGGGTCTTTTATTATTCCATAATTTATAAGGAATTTTATAAAGTAGTGGTCTTACAAGAACCTTGTTCATCACATAGCATGTTAATGGCTTCGATCCAAAAGTATTTGGGTAGGCCATGTTCATTAAGTATGTTTCTTGGCATATCTTGTAAATTTCTATTCTTTCTCTCAACAACTCCATTTAGCTATGGATTTCTTAGATTAGAGAAATTGTGGTTATATCTTTGACTTACAAAAATCTTAAAAATCATGATTTTTAAGTTGACAACTATGATCACTATGAATAGATGAAATCATAAAATTCTTTTCATCTTGAACTAGTTTACAAATTTTTAAAAAATATTTAAAGCAATCACTTTTACCTGCTACGAAGTATATCCAAGTATATCTACTATAGTCATCTACAATTATAAAAACATATTTACTACCTCCTAGACTAGTGATGTCAATTGGTTCAAATAAATCCATATGAATTAATTGTAACGGTATAGAGGTACCTACTTGATTTTTAGATTTAAAGCTACTCTTTATTTTTTACCTAGTTGGCATACATCATAGACTTTATCTCTAACAAATTTAATTCTAGTTATACCTCTTATGAGTTCTTTAGTTATAATTTATAAAATTAGTTTCATACTTGCATGACTTAACCTCCTATGACAAAGTTATGCATAACCGAAAAGTAAGTTTTATCACAAAAATCATCAAGATCAATAGTATACAGATTATTAGTCCTTAAGGCAATCATTGATTTATTTTTGTGAGGTATCTCTATAATGCAAGCATTAGATTCAAATTTGATGTTATAACCTTTATCACACAATTGACTATTACATAGTAAGTTATGTTTAAACCATCTACTAATAACACATCTTCAATCAAGAGGTTTAATTTATTACCTATATTTCCTTTACCAATAATTTTTTTCTTTGTTGTTGTCCTCGAATGTGACATATCATTCGTCTTTATTAGTAAGCTTACAGAAATATGTTGGATCTCTAGTCATGTGCCTTGAGTATCCACTATTAAGGTATCATCTCTTGCTCCTAGCATTTGATTGTAAACATATCTACAAGAAAGGGGGGGTTGCTTTAGGTACCTATTTAACTTTGGGTCCCTCATGAAAAGATTTACCTATTTTGATTAATAGCATTAAGTTATTTATGGTTCCTTTAGGAACTCAAACTAATTTGTATACGCTATATTTTTTAAATAAATATTTAAATGAATAATATCCACATCTATCACAAAAATTATATTTATTTTTAGGGAAAATATGTAATATGGGTCTTTTAATAAATATAGTTAGCTTTTGTTGAGTGTTACTACTCACAAATAGATTCTTTTTTTTCTATGTACATAACTTTTGTTAGCAAGGATCATGTTTAATTATTTATTTTTAATTTTTAATTTCTAATATTAAGGATTAAGGATAACACTAAAAAGTCCATACAATAAGGAATTGACGGCTTATGTGTCATGTGAGTACTCATGCAAGCTATGCATCCATGCTAATTTTTTGGATGTGAGTACTCATGTGGACTTGTACCATGAACCATAATAGTCACCCCTCAAGTTAATTTTTTGGACTTCATATCAAGTTTATCAAAGTAGAGGGACTTGATACATGTGGCAGTCGATTGATTCTTAAAGTATGAAAATTCATTGCTGCTCACCTACACTACTTAGCGAAGGATGCAACTAAGCTAACGATGAAAAATGTAGTGAAATATTAAGGAGTTTTGTAGAATATATTTAGTGATCAATATGCACGGTTCTATAGTTTTGGACCGAGACGTTCAAGTTGTTGGGATTTAAGTTATACTTCTCCATAAGTCTCCATCTCTAAAAAGATGATCAAACTGAATGAATAAACTTGCTCCTGGAGCAATATCACCAGCACTACATGAGTGCCAACCAACAAGATTAGGTGAAACTCTTAAACATAGCTCAATTCTCTTACAACTTATAGCGGAGCTCTACGTCACACAAGAGCCCCTTCGAGATCATTATCAAACAACAACCATCAACTCCTTACACTTTAGCAATCGATTATACCTGTAGTCCATCAACATAACGCTAAACAAAGAAATGACATTGAAACCAAGTTTTGCAATTTCAATCATATAGGGCGATATACCAATCCGACTTGATGCAATTCGAAGCAGACCGCCAAAATCGACCGGTGATCAATTGAAGAAGAAGAAGAAGAAGAAGAAGAAGAAGAAGAAGAAGAAGAAGAAGAAGAAGAAGAAGAATAAAGATCGAGGCATCGCCGCCTGAGTCGTAGCCGCCGCTCGCCACTTTTTTCTCCCGTGCGAGGAGACAAAACGTCTCCCCGCGCGGGGAGAAAGATCGAGGCGACGTCGCCCTTTCTATTTTCTTTTCTTTTTTTATTTAATATATTTATATTATATTATATTATATTTTGCTATATTGAGCATACCGCTTGATACCGATACCGAGATAATCTCGGTACACCGGTATGGACCAGTAAGTCAAACCTTGGTTGAAACACAAATATTACATGGACATACTTGGAGAAGCAACCAAAAAGATGAAGTGGCCAAATTTGGGAAGGCAACCACTGGAGTACAAAGTCAATGACTTATTATTAGTGAAGCTCCAACCATCATCTCTCTAGTTGTTTAGGCAGAAAGTGGACAAGGGACTAGTGCGCAAATACGAAAGGCCCTTCCTAATCATCGATAGAGTAGACAACGTTTCCTACAAATTGTAGCATCCAACATTGCTCAAAATTCATAATGTATTCTCTGCAAGCAACTTGAAAGCCTACCACTCAAATACATAAGACGCTTTCAAAACAAAATAGGTGTTCCGACAAAACTGACAGAAGGAACATCCTATCCAAAGCAAATGTCTTGTGTGGTGGACAACATCGAATGATGAAATGCCTATGACGAAAAGAGGCACTCAGTGCCCTTATAGCTTCTTTCTAGTTAGAGAAGGGCCAAGCGACGAAAAAAAAATTCAGCTTGAATAGGTCATATTCGAGTATAACTCATTACTAAGACCTCAAATGACAATTGTGCATTTTCTAAATGCATTACAAGGTGAATTCGAGAAAAAGGAGAGTGGAGGCCAAAGAAGGATCACCACAATGATCTCGCATTGGCAAGTGCAATTGTTGAATGCGCTATAAGGTCAAGTGGGAGAGACAAAAAAACAAAGGAAGGTGTGAAAGAGAATAAGAATGTTTGTGTGTATAAATATAACAGGAAAGTGATGTGCATTGATGGGCATAAGAACCACACACAATTTCATAATAGACCAAGAAGCAAAGCAACTTTAATTGAAGTCGGCAAAGAGTTCGCATGGGCAATTAATTTGTAGGTAGAGCCTATTTATTTCGGATTGGCAAAGGAGTCGACATCTAGATTAGAAATTAGAACTTGAGCACCAACTTCATAGCGCTTCCTTGATCGATTTCTAAGTTTTTCTGGGAATTTATACAGAGGCAAAAGCGATCCATGTCGTTCGTGCACTCCCTTTTTATGGATGATGACTCTCAAGCATAATGATACTTTCAAAGATGGCTTCGATGTCTGTAATTGGAGTCAAAAGGCTTACTCTCAACCAAGGTTTTACATACCGGTCCGTACCAGTGTAACAACATTTTCTCGATATCGAGTGCTACGCACAATGCATACCACCCGATACATTAAAATATATTATAATATTAAATATTAATATATTAAAAAAAAGGTGACGTCGCCCCAAAAAAATTCACCTCCATTAAAATACATTAAAATATATTATAATATTAAATATTAATATATTAAAATCGCCCACAGGAAAGGGCGACAACGGCTCGTGGGCGACTTGCGGGCGACGATGGCTCACGGGCGACCCGTAGGCGGTGACGCAGTGAGGACGAGGTACTTCTTTCTTCTTCTCCTCCTCCTCTTCTTCTTTTCCTCTTCTTCTTGTTCCTTTTTCCTCCCTCAATCGATCGTTGACGGTCGAAATCGACCATCGACGGTCGATTTTGGCGATCTGCCGATGGTGATCCGCCAAGAACTCGACGGACAGATGACTACAGCGCACAGATCAAAATTACAATCCTTACTCTCAACAATGCAAGTGATGGAAGAATCAAGGTAGAAAGCCCCGACTCAACACACAACGATATAATTGGACAATAAGTGATCATCAATAAGCAAACGATCAAAGAATCAATGTTGGCGGGAGCCTTACAGCAAGTATATGGTGGTGACTATACCAAAAAGTTATAGTCTAATTAGTGGATTGGTGGAAGATCAGAAGGGAAATGCTTCATAACCAATTGATAAGTATAGGCAAGGCATTACGATGACCTCGAGTTCAAGGAAAGGAATGCAATTTCGATCTGTACCTCCGGTATGACGCATGGTCTCTCTGCGATGCGGACCACCCGCTACCAGGCAGTACCACCAAAATCGACCGTCGATGATCGATTGAGGCCGTCAACGACCGATTGAGGGAGAAATCGATTGTCGATGGTTGATTGAGGGAAAATAAGAAAGAAGAAGAAGAAGAAGAGGAAAACATGAAAGAAGAAGAGAAGACGAAAGAAGTACCTCCTTTCCCCGCACCATCCTCGTCCGCGTGTCATCACCGCCCTCGCCGCAAGCGATTTTTCTCCCGCGTAAGGAGACGGAACGTCTCCCCGCGCGGGGAGAAAGATCGAGGCGATGTCACCCTTTTTTTTCTTTTTTAATATATTAATATTTAATATTATATTATATTATATTATAATATATTTTAATGTACCGGGCGTTATGCACTGTGCATACTACCTGGTACCATACTGGTACCAAGATAATCTCGGTACATCGATACAAATCGTTATGTCAAGTCTTGGTTCAAGGACTTGGTTACCCAAGCAAAACTTAGTTGAGAAAGAGTCGAACAGAAGGTCATAAACACATGAGGTATGGTATCATAGTGGTAAGTCTTCCGAGTGCTAACTAAACTTTTGCTATGGAGGAAAGAGAACAGTTATGGCCACAAATAGAGTACCCCACCTATGCATTGGAGCTCCGCATCAATTAATTAGAAATCAACAACTATCAACTCCTTACCTTTGGGTGATCAGCTACATCCATGATAGTGCGTCCCCGTAATATCCTCTTACCGAGTTATCTCAAGAACAAGGGGACAACGCACACCTACTTGAAGAGATGGTGAATAATCAGAAGATGCAAACTTTGCAAGTGAAGACCACAAACTCTTCAAGTTCTAAGATATGGCATTGGAGAAGCTCAAATCACTTCTATGAAAACATGAAGGTTCTTCTCTTGCAGACCAATATATCTAAAGGATTTAGCAATAAGTGTTCCAACTCAGCCAACTTCCCTAATGAAACTAGCTCAACGATTAGTTGCAACAAAGTAGGCAGATCGAAGTCGATGACTTAATAGACTATGGATAATCAATTCATAGCATACAAGAAGGCTTTAATGAGTTCAATGACGACATTGAAAATAAGTGGTCGAGAAAGTCGTTGAGTAATGTAATCAAGGTGTTCGATGTATGTCCATAATGTTTTTGAGTGTTTTATCATAGTCAACATTTACAAGGTAGAAAGTACTATCATTTGTCCCATTTTGATTTATTGTCAGTTTTTTGTTTCATGTTTTTGTCATAAACCTCAAAAACATTTCTAGTTGTGTGATGCCACATGGACGAAAATTAGCCAAAACAACCCTATTTTCATATGCCTAGTGATTTAAAAAGCGCTAGACACAAAAAGGCGCCAGAGCCCACAGTGCCAGAGGTGCCGCTCGCCCGAGCAAAGCGAGGCACTAAAATATAAAAAAATATAATAATAAAAATATAATAAATAAATATAATTATTTAATAAAAATATAATATTAAATTAATAGTATACTGTTAATAATAAGTTAATAATATATTGTTAATAATAAGTTAACAATATACTATTAACAATACTATTAAGAATATTGTTAACTTATTGTTAACAGTATAATAAGTTAATAGTATTTTGTTAGCAATAAGTTAACAGTATCTTGTTAACAAGATGAGGCGAGGCGGTTGACCTGACCGAGAGTGAAAGCAGCAAGGAGACAACGGCAGCAGAGAGCAACGACAACAGCGACAGCGGCGAAAAGTAGCAACAGCAGCAACGATAGCAGAGAAATGTCAGTGGTGTAATCGCGATTCGCGAGTGAGATTAGAGTTGAGGAAACATATATCAGTGCGACTGAACCAACTAACATGAATCGACCGAACCAGAGCTTAAAGCCTAGTTCGGTCGCCTAGGTTAACTCGGGCGCTTGCCGAAGTGCTCGGCGCCCAAGCGGTGCCTCTTTGAAGCGCACCACCTGGAGTTTGAGTAAGGCGCTCAAGCGTCGCCTCCCTCGCCCGAGCACTTAGGTGAGCGCCTAAGTGCTTTTTACAATCACTGTGTGCCATAGGATAATTTTTGCATAATGATCTTACGATGCGAAACATCAACTATTTTAACACCCTAGGACCCTTGAATAGCACCAAGCCTTCTAGCTAATGACCTTATAGTGCGAAACATCAACTCTCTCAGTACCTTGGAACCCTTAGGAGGCACCAATGATGGATGGAGCATTGGTTATACGTTTAAGGGGTGGTGCAACATCTTTAGTGTGTCTACTTTCTATACAACAAAAGTCCTAACATTGGGCTTGCACTTGCCTTTAGAACCCAGTATGTATGCAACCATTTAATCTAGTTTTGAAAGCAATTTGTGCCTAATAAAAACCAATTTCTTGGTGTTACTTACGATCCTAGTTATCAGGCACTTTTATATATGTCAATGGCATATTTCCCGTACATTCGCTTTTCTGACCCTTTTTTCTCTATGTAGGACCTTTGTGGACTACACGAGACTAAGGCTTACGCTGACCCTTGTAGATGAATATCACTTGGGTGTTGCACGCGTTAGGCAATTCCAACTAAAGATGTGACAGAATGGTGACTACCATTTGGAGGATCCACACTTGATCTAAGAAACCCTATAGTCTGTGTGCTTTCACAAACTATGGCATTGAGAGTAATTGGTCCTTGATTCACACTAAAGTCCAAAATAGGCTATTATATACACGATTGGAGAAGCTTGTATATGTGCACCACATCTAAGGCTATAGTGTGTGATGTGCCAAGCTTGATGAAGAGTCAGAGAAGGCAGAGATTGATCCCTTTAACCTCGGTTCCACAATAAAGATTCTAAATCAATGTTGGAATGGATTGAAGCAATAGAGAACCTAAGGGATCCTATACTTGATAAGGTAAGAGACCACACATTCAACTCATTTTATCACCAAGGTTATAAAAGAAGAAAAATATCCCAATAGGAGAAGGATCCCCCTTGGTTAGAACTTGGTGGTGGGGCAATCTCAAGTCAATCTAGTCAAGGTTATAACACCCAATAATTACAGTCATCTATGTAGCGTACAAAAGCGAAGGGGAAGGTAATAACATTTACCGATCTGAATCGACAAGCAATTATTTTAGTGTAATGACGAGACTAAGGTTCGCTATACCAGTCCGTATCGACGTACCAAGCTCAGCTTGGTATGGTACAGATGCCAGTACCGAGCGGTATGTACAGGTGTACCATTCGATATATATATAATATAATATAAGTTAAAAAATAAAAAAAGGGGTGACGTCATCTAGTTCCTTCTCCCCAAGCAAAGAGACGTTTCTTCTCCCCACGCTATCACGAACAACAATGTAAACAAGGTGTTCGATGAAATGCTCATGTTTGTCCATGTCCTTCGGTTTGTGTACATACCTTGTACAACAAGTAGCGGGCTTGCAGTAGGCTTAGCAGCCCTAGTTCGGTTTGCTTTGTGGCCGATTTTGGCTTGTAAATACGAGTGTGTCTTGTAAGCACTTGTCGGGACTTCGACCTTTAATGGACCATTATCCTTTGTGTGCAACCTTTCTGAGTTGTAATATCCATTGGTGTAATTTGTATTGGCTTTATAAAGTGTTTGCTTGAGCAGTTGCTTGTGGATCTCGTTGGAATTACTTTTTCTGGCTCGTTTTCTCTTTTATAAGTCTAAGGGACCTTAGGAGATCTTGGGGAAGGCTGACCTTTGCGGACGGATACGCATGGGTGCTGCACGACTTAGGCAAAATTAGCTAAGCCCGTGACAACGCGGGAGAAGAAATTGCTCGTGGGCGACGAATCGCGTGGGCGAAGAGCAGCGCTGGACTCCAGGTTTTTCTCCTCCCTCTTCTTCTTTCATCCTCCCTCGACTGATACCGCTCGAAATTGATTGTCGACGGTCGAAATCGACCATTATTGCCTGACAGCGACCGACGACGATCGAAATTGATCATTACCTGTCGATTTTGGGTGCTAACAGGGCAGAAACCGCCCCAATCGACGGTACCGCCCAATAGCGGGCGACCTGGGTACCGATCAGCTTCACACGGCACTTCGCGAGGTTCGTAAAGATAGTAGTGATGTCAACAATAGTGCCTCGATCGACAATGGCCAATCAATGGTTATGTCTACTTAATCTCAGGCATTTTATGCATGTCACGCAAGATACAAATCATAAAACTTGAGGATCCACACGTAATGTTTATAGTCACAAAGGTAAAGGAAAGGAAAGGGCAGTCAATGACTTCAAACCAAGGTTTGCAATTTTGACCTGTACCGCCCAATACGGGCGTCCGTCAGGTTATTAGTACACGAACCACCCGCTACCGAGTGATTCCACCAAAAATCGACCGTCGGCGGTCGATTGAAGAAGAAATCGACCGTCGACAGTTGATTAAGAAAGAAATCGACCGTCAGGGGTCGATTGATGAAGAAAAAGGGAAGAAGAGGAAAAGAAGAAAAAAAGAAGCGAAGAATACCTCGCCCATGTGCCATCCTCGCCAGCGGGTCACCCACGCGCTGTCGCCGCTTGCGGTTCCCCCGCGCACTGTCACCGCCCGCGGATCACCCGTGGACGCGACCACTTTTTCTCCCGCACGAGGAGATGAAGTGTCTCCCCGCATGGGGAGAAAGATCGAGGGGCGACATCGCCCCTTTTCTTTCATTTTTAATATTTTAATATTTTTAATATTTTAATATTTTAATATTATATTATAAAAAATATTATATTATATTTTAATACCGGATGGTATGCACAATGCATACCGCCCGGTACCGATACTGACAATATATCGATACACCAATATGGACTGATAAGTCAAACCTTGCTTCAAACAAATGTAACAAAGTCTCTATGATCTAAACATAAATAAGAGCTCATTTTATTTGCAGCCTTCAATAATAGAGAATCGTACGACCAATAGATACACAATGATAGTTGATCTTTTTTTTATTTAACTGATCATTCTTACGATAAAAAGCAATAGACTAATAGTGATAGTAGAAGTCCATATATACTCCAACCTCCCCATCACTGCAAAAGTTTCGACATTCGAGGAGGATCCTCAAACACGTCATTATGACGATCAAGCAACAACTATTACCACTTTGATATATTGATGACATATAATTTAGATACACTACGTCATGGGAATAGTTTCAAGATTGGATCCAACAGACACACCATATCAGTACACAAATTCATAAGATTGAGAATTTTGATTTATTGGTCATAGTGTGCCGTCATTCATTTTGATGGTAAAAGCAAGTACAAGTTGCTTCCATTTATTACTTAATTTATTGAAATTATAAAATTTTGACACATAATATAGCATATGAACTCATATATGATTCAAGATCAATGAAGGAACATTTGGGAAAATTGCTCCTCACTGATCCATAAAAAATAAATTCATTATCTCAGCCTTATTTGCACTTTATTCTTATTGAAATTAAATCAAAATCGACTAAATTAGGATTAAGGTTAAAATAAGTTTTCAAATTTTTAGATTTCTACTATTTGCTGGTGAATTTCATAAAAATTATATAGTCCGGTACATATCGATATCTGTACCGATATTAAGTATTAATTCAATGCAATTCATAAGTCTCTGCCAAATTGATATTTGCATAGCTATTCACTATATGAATTCATGTATTACTCTGCATGTGCCAACCAGCCAAGCCATAGAACTAAGTACCAACTAAGCTCTTTGTGAAACTGCTCCAATAAGTATTCTGCCATCAGCAACAAATTGCCCAACAAGGACTTCTCGAATAAAGTTGATCATCATCTTGTTTGAGGATTTTTACACCTTTCATTTAATCAATTCTTTCAGAATCTTGTAAGATTTTCTCTTAACTAGTGGTCAAGTGCAGTTAATCTTCATGAGTATCATGTCATCGTTCTACCACCAATAATGATATGAGAACCAAATTCAAATCAGTAAGCAAAAACTGTGATGCCAACAAACATGTTATGCTTCTAGAATTCGAATAATATAAAATACTATTGGAGAAAAACATAAAGGAAGGTAAGACAAGCAAATGTGCATATGCATATTGAGTACTCACTGAGAATTAACATCATCCACAAGTGTAAGTCTCAACAAGTTATATACGAGTAAAGAACACAAAAGAATGGCATTCCATTTGTTTTGTTCACAGAATATTTCAAATTATACTAAAACAACTTCATGAGTCACCTGTGAACAATATCCATGAGAACAAGAAGACCTAGCTCATGAGCTCTGTCAATCAAGAACTTGAGTTCATCTGGTGTTCTGAAACGGCTGCTGGGTGCAAAAAAGTTGGTAACATGATACCTGCAATGAGTATTAATGAGAATGTGGTTGTTAGACACCAGTGGAAGGAAAAAATATCGGTATTAGGATGGGCCAATGAACAGGCAGTAAATGTTTCCAGAAAGATCCCTCATAATGAAATATAAATATCTTTAGTGGTAAATCAGACAAGTGGTGTTAACCAATAAACAAATCTGTACTCAAGCTTGAAGTAACCAGTCTTGCATGAACAGGTTTCTAGTCATCTTGGTATTTGCTCTGACTAATATAAGCATAATGAAGAGATCTATTTTTCAAGCCTGGGTGAGAAGGGAATCCTTAGCTTCTACTATACTGCAGAACTAAAATTCTAGCCGATAAATAATTCCAAGTACTGTTGGTCACCCACAGACATGATATGCATAGGACACTGTACTCCATATGGCACTGTCCCACATTTGCAGATGGCAAAAAAGAAGTGTGAGGGATGTTAAAATTTTATTTCATTCCTATAAAAGTAGCAACAAGAAATATATTGCTTTCTGGCATACAACACTCACTCATGCCACATTGAACTGAAAAGAATATATACCTTTCTTTCATGTCATAGAACACTCTCTAATGCCAAAATCTGATTAACAGCAATTTGTGTATCATAAGCTACATCACAACAAGCTAGTATTAGCATAATATTCAATCAACAATACCAAAAGTTGGACAAGAAAAGGGCTCATCTCCAATGCAAATAGAATTTCAGTTCAATTCAGAACCTCTTTAAAGATGCAGATACCATGCTTTATGATGGTCTGTGGTGATCCCATGCTTTACTATCCCTTTCATTTAAGTCACCTCCATAATACTCAGATTAATCTATAAATTTCAACGGGAAAAGTTCTTTTCTTTAACAGAAAACTAGCATTTAAGGGGATCTGGTTGCTTTCTGCATGCTAAATCAAGGTTTGAAATTTGGTGGTGTACTGAGTTTTAAAGAAAGCCTAAGAAAGACTGAAAAACAAAAAAAGAATGTTCGCTTGTGCCAAGCCTGTACCAGACTTAGTACGCAATACAAGACCTCTACTGCTAGGTACTGGTTCCGTACCAAGTGTGCCATATGGGTTACATGGTTCGTATGCCAATAACCTATTGGACTAGTAAATATTGTCATACCGAACAGTATTGCAAACTTGTCCAGGACATAAGAAAGCAGCTTAGATGTCTAGATATAGAATATCCATAACATTTATATGACAATATCTACTCATCATTGAAATGACCAACCAAGATTGATGTCTCCCATAATCATAGCCAGAGACAAAAGCAAGGTTTTTAATCTCGTACTATACCGGTGTACTGAACTTTGCTCAGTACGGCGCTCAGTACAGTACTGCCGTACTGAGCAATATGCCTAAAATAGGCATAAAACCCACCGAGAAAACCTGAAAAATAAAAAAAAGTCAGGATAGGATTTTAAGAAATAAATAAACATTTAACATAGTTTTAGCAAAACTAATGTGAATTAGGTAAAAAGAGTGGCACATGTCTTTTTCGGGCTTTGAGGAGTAGCTTTGTGCAAGATTCATAATTTTCGTCCATTCCGGAACGTTCTTCCATTAATATTGATTTATCTATAGAAAAATTATTTAAATTGTTAACTATTTTGTATACAACTTAAACTTTAAGATTCAAATGGAATAAAAAAACCACATGTGTAGATATACCTGATTCTACCACTAAATCAAACAACGAGCCTCCATAGGTGGTGGATCGGGGTCCTTGATCCTATACATCTATATATCAATATGATATATTTGTTGGACTCAATCCTGAAATTGATCCCACGACTTAGTTTATTAATACATCGTATGTCATTGGTTCATCGATACGGTGATGGTCATAGATTGATTGTCATGAATCACATATGTCCGGGGGGGGCTCCCAAGGCATGTATTGGTGAATGTTAGAACCAAGGTTTGCAATTTCGACTTGTACCACCCGGTACGGGCGATACATACCGGTCCGTCAGGTTGTCGGTATGTGGACCGCGGGCTACCGGGAGGTTCCGCCAAAATCGATTAAGGGAGAAATCGACTGTCGATGGTCGATTGAGGGAGAAATCGACCGTCGGCGATTGATTGAGCGAGAAAAAGGGAAGGAGAAGAAGAGGAAAAGAAGAAAAAAAAGAAAAGAGGATAAGAAGAAAGAATACCTAGCGCCCGCACGCTATCATTGCCCGCGGATTGCCAGCACTCGTGCGCCATCCTCGCTCGCGTGCCGTCGCCGCCCGTGAGTCGCCAACGCTCGCGTGCCGTCGCCGCACGGGGAGAAAGATCGAGGTGACGTCGCCTCGACGACGTCGCCCCTTTTCTCTTTTTTTTATTATTTTAATATATTAATATTATATTATATAATGTTTATATATATTTTAATATACCGGGCGGTATGCACTATGTGTACCGCCCGATACTAGTACCGTACCGGTATCAAGATGAACTTGGTACATTGGTACGGACCGGTAAGTCAAACCTTGGTTAGAACTTCTACTTTTGCTACTGATCTGTGATTCGTATCATTCTACTACATGGAAAAGTATGACCAACTATCGTCTTACTATCGTTAGCCGTAAGATTCTCTATAATATGACGATGTGAATACATACCTCTTGATTAAAAAGTTCTTCCTCTTAATCCTCCGAAATTAACCTCCTAAATTTGGTTCAATCGATAAATTGTTGCTTTATTGAGTTTAAGAGAGTGAAAATGTGAGAATAAAAGAGAGATTATGAGTAAATATAAGTTTAAGAGAGTCTGAAAGTGAAATGGATTGAAAGAACGGGGAGGAAAGTGTTTAAAAAACCTTTAAGATGCCTCTAACGGTCAAATTGACCATTGGAAACCATAATCAATCAGTAATAGTCGGTTTCAACCAGTATTGCATGGTATAGGTCGATAACGATTGAAATCAATCAATACCACCAAACATATCGGTAAGGGCGATACAGGGCCAAAAACCTGATATCGCCCGGTAACGAGCGTTCCGCATGCCGATCTACCGATGGACCAATACGTATTGCTTATATCGGGTGGTACAATACAAAATTAAAAACCTTGGACAAAAAGACCATCTTGAGTGTCACAATTATACGAGAACAACAACAATAAAAAGCCATAATATCATATTGATTTAGGGTCGGCTATATAGATATTTCTTTACCATTGGAAACTATATAGAAAAATATCCTTAATTAAATCAAGAACACTTCAATTTTTATTCATAATTTATGATAAATTCTTTTTATGCCTCTCTCAATGCTATTACATCACTAATACTAATTGTATACCCTCATCCCACCATTGCATCTATAAATCCCCTTAAAATATACAAAATAGTAAAAGATAATATTTGTTTTTCTATCTTTACTAGTAACTCCATATATCCATTAACATAAGGTTTACATATATTGCTTCTTAATTATCTCCAAAACTTAGATCCATGGCTGACCTAACAAATGTCTTATAATTTTTTTAATCTAAAGATACCCTTCTCAACTGTAATAATCAGATGTTATTCAATGAATAATATCTTAATTAACAGAGGACAAGCCTTGTATAGTGGAAATTTACTCCTTTGTAACCTGGGAACCAGAATTCGCATCATAAAAATAACCTCTATTTCTATATCATGTTAAATAATTTCTATTTCTATAAAAATAGAAATAGAAATAACCTCTATTTCTATATCTTAATTAACATATAATGACCTCCCACCTCCCAGACTCGGATACAATACTGTCTTCGTTAATCTCTCTATCATGTTAAATAATGAAGATAACATACCTAAAATTTGTATTAGAAATAGTGGTCCCTCTATCTTAACTACATCCTCAATTCTTCTCTTGGTATTAATAAAATTATAGCTCATATATTCAATCTTACTCTTATTTTAAAATCTTTAGCTTATAAGTTTGTCTCTATAATTCAAAACTATAATTAACTCAATTTAATGTCAGAATTATAGCATCTATAAAATATATATTGTGCTTTATTCAAAAATTATTAATGTTTGGCAGGATATTACACTTCCATGATATACTCTTACGAAATGAATCATATAAATAGCATGATATGGACCACAATCAACCACCAATGGTTCGCTGCATCGGTTTTATATATGCAGTTTCACCAAAAGCATGATATTCTTAACAATCCACCACACATGATCTTTGCCCTGACCACTAAAGGTATGTCTCTCTTCCTCTTCCTCCACTGCATCCTCTTCTTCCCTTCCTTTTCTCCCTCTTTTTCTTCCTCTCTAAAACACTGGTCCCTACTGATGTACCATGTGTTGGTACACCGATCAATGACCAGTATGTACTAGTCCAACAAATCTTCGAGATGGGTCCAATACCCAAAATGATGAACCTTGATTTTAAAAATAACTCTATATACTTATATAGTATATACTATATAGGATTATTAAAGAATTGATTTAGCTAAAAAACAATGGATTAGAAGGAAGGGAATAGGAAGCCTCTGATATTTCCTTCAAAACAGTTTCAATTTTACACTAGATGAAGAACAAATCTGCATGTATTAAAATCCCATACATGCATCATCATCATTCAAACACAAAAAGAAAACTGAACGCAATAAATATCCAATAAACAAATACTAGACTAACTAAACACATAGTAGTGTCAAGGTAATTTGGTTGATATTTTATTATGTCAGTTTTGGCAATCATTGAATTTCGAAACTAATATTTTCTTCCTTGAAGCAATATATGCAACCATATGAAGAAATGAAGAAATAGAAAATGTAAGACACAAAAATAGTACCCAAAGCTTGCATAATATGAGTGCGCCTGTATAGCCATTATCTGAACAGCATTGTACCCAAGCCTCTTGATTCGAGGCAGCACATCATCCCTAAAGCTAGTATACGTGTTAATCTTGGGCTCCTGCATATGTCCATAGATTAGCAAGCAAGAAGATTCTTTTCATGTTGTAACTGAAAAGACAGAATAATAACTGTTAGTTCAAAAACCCATAATCCGAGATGCTTATTTTGCATCCTATTTCAAGGAAGTAGCATTCACTTGACCATTTAAAATGAATGCCAACTTCAGTGATCAGAATAAAGAAAAAACTCATAAAATATGAACCTAGAGTAGGATTCTGATATTATATATTATCTTTTTCACTCCAGAAGCCTAGTAATCTAAGCACTAGGAAAAAAAAATTATATCATTATCAATTACATTTTACAAGTCTTCCTCCAGAGCCTTCTGCATTCTATACAAGTAAAAGTGAAATACTTTGAAGTTGACAGAAATTAGATGCATGATTTGGGTGTATTAAGAGTAAAATGTCTAAATTTACCATTCTCAACATTTCATTTTCTTCCTCTTCTCCCACCCTATATCTTGAACCTATGTTGGTTCAATTATATGTACAATATACTTGAACTGATATTATTCAAACAGACAAGCAACAGCCTGAGATGAAGCCGAGACAATGACCAAGAGATATCCTGTCCCGCCATGTACTAGGCGGTACAGGCAGCATGTACAGGTTTGATAGGGGACCAACACACAGACCATCATCTATCGACGGTCCATAATAGGGGACCTTGTATCGCCCGATACGGGGTCTATACCGGTTGAAATGATCGAAATACGACAATTATCGACGATACCAGTCCATAACAGGGGATCCCATGTCGCACGATACGAGGTCTATACCAGTTGGAACGGTCAAAATCTAACTGTTACTGACCTATATCGATCGATAACAATCAGATTTCGATCGATACCAATCAATGGCTAGAATTTGTTAATTCAAGTGGTCCATTAACTGTTTGAACCAGATCTAAGGGTTTTTAAATCCTTCTACCTCTCATCCTCTCCCCTTTCAATCTCTCTAACCAGTTATTCTCTCAATCACTTTCTCACTCACATACTTCTCTCATTATCATTTGCACTCTCTTGAACTCCACAAAGCTGAGATTTGTGGATTGGATCAAGCTTGGTAGGCAGGGAGGATTAACAGCTAAATTAGAGGAAGAACTCTCTAATCAAATGTATGTATTTTTTATACAATTTTTTATAATTTATGAGATAATTAAGCCTATTCTATGTTCTCATTGTCTAATATTTTGTTTGAGGATTTGAGCTCTATATGATGGTAGAATAGTGTTAATTAGGAAGTAATTAAGGTATTTAATTTCGTGTTTAGCGTATTTAATGCTGATTTTTTAAAATTAGACATTTAATGGGTCAAATCTTTGTATTTCATGCATATTAAGATGATTTACATATTTGTGATGTTATAATAGATTTAATTAGGTTTCAATTAAGTTTTTAATGCTGTGATTAGTGGTTTTAATGATGATTAAATCAAAATTTGACTCATATTGGGATCAATCATTGTCTTTAACACCTGTTAGGGTGTTTAACATGTTTATAGTGGTGAATGAAGACTAATTAGGGATTAATTAACTATGTTAATGTTGTGATTAATGTATTTTTCCGTATGTTCCATCAAAATTTGATCCATATTGGGTCAATTAAATATCTTTTATGCTTGTTAAGAGTGTTTGACATGTTTATATCAGTGAAAGAGGAATAATTAAGGAGTGACTAACTATGTTAATGTGGGATTAGTGTATTTAACGATGATTCCATCATAATTTGACTTATATTGGATCAAATTTACGTATTTAAAGCCTCTTTGGCCGTTTAACATATTTATAGTGGTTAAATAGGGCTAATTATGATTTAATTAGGTTTCTCAATACTGTAATCAGTTTGTTTAATGATAAATGTATCGTTATTTGACCCTTTATTGGGTCAATTTTATGTATTTAAAAATTATTAGTGTTTGGAATGTTTATTATGGTAGAAGAGGGCTAACTAGGGAGTAATTAGTGTTTTTAATGCTGTGGTTAGTGCATTTAATTATGAATTCATCATAATTTGACCTATACTGAGTTAATTCTATGTATTTAATGCAGAATAAATTGATTGACATATTTATAATGGCAAAGTAAATAGTCATACCATGTTATTTCAAATTAGGACTAATCGCAGCTTGCTTATTTGATTCAATCTTAGTAGGAACATGGCACCAAAGGAATAGGCATATGATGACACTTGGAATCATGCCCGAAAGATAGACAGAAACCATCATCATTAACAATCCATTTATTGTAGTCAGGATAGATGAATCACCCTAGTGAGATGTATTTGGTCGGTGGGTATCTTGATATTGCAAAATACAAGGTTCCAACGGAGGTCCATAAATCATTTCAAGACAAGTTACAATGGGCAAGAGAAGGTACAATTAAAAAGAAGGCAAAAGCTAAGAAAGAATATTATAAGGCTATATGCATGAATGGATTTATGATGAATATAAGGTCACAACGATGACATCAACTAGGATCTCAGAGCTGGTATTCATGCATCACTGGAGCATTAGTACATGTACGAAGAAGTAATGAAGCATCAACAACCTGACTCATAATAAGAGCATGGTGGTGATAGTGGGTCTATCATCTATGCCACAAGGATTCCAATGGTCGATCAGCATGAGGTAGCCAAATACCCCTCTTCAGTTGGGCTAGATTGGTAGCATGAGGTAGGGTGGAATCCATGGTTTTATAAGAGGACTTGGTAGGAGATTAGCACAAGACATAGTGGATATTAATCCGCAAACCTATCCTCCACAAACTATGAAGCAAACATGGATTGACGATGCATATACAAAAGAAAAGAAGCCAGACATTGGGAAGGCAATAGCTAGATGGTTCAACTTCTATAGAATTCCAGTAAACATAGCCCAAGTTCCATACTATCAGAGCATAATCTCCGCTATTCAAAAGACTGGTGCATATTACCAACAAGCACAATCCAGAATATTGATTATAAACTGTAATTGACATTACTTATTTGTTATGCTAATAAAATCCTATATAGATCTTTTTGCAATCAAGATGTGGCTACAATTTAAAGGGGATGCATCAATTTTAAGAAAGGTTGTTGTCCGTGTATTTCTACAGGTGATGACAGCGAGTGGTTTATGAGTGTAACATGTCAACATTTGTATTCACTCACACAAAGGTCTACAACAGACTATTGTATAAATGATTAAAGAAATTAGTACATGCTTACTACAATATGTGACCAAAGTTGTAGCGTGACGAGTTGGACAAGGAGCTAAAGGAACCAAAAATTGATCCTATTAACCTCCAATACTATAATGAAGATTCAGTTGTTGTTAGAGTGAGTTGAAGCAACAAAGAACTAAGAGGATGCTCCACTTAATGAGACAGAAGATCCTCTACGTCCTTCGCATTTTATCACCGAGGCAAAAAAATAGAAGAAGAGAAAACACATCCTCAATAAGAGGAAGATCGCCTTTGATCAAAACATGGTGGAAGGAGTCGGACAACATCGAGCCAGACTACTTACGAAATCAAAGACACCCAATAGTCATAATCGTCCCCCCAGAGTGCAAAGGCAAAGGCAGTAGTATCAGTCACACCGTTGGAAATCGAGTTAGACGACAAGACATGGCAACGACGTCAAGGAGTCATGGCAGAGACATGAACAGTAGTGCCTCGACCGATGATGGCAACAACGCATCTACATAGTTTGAGGTTAATGCATGGATTAAGGAATAGATTCAGAATATAGAGTTCAATAAGATTCTGGTCAAGTTTATACACGAAAGAGAATGGGGAAGGCAGTGGGTAATTTTGAGCGGATGCGACAAAGCCTACACGATGTAGACACAGAGCAGAGCTCATGGTATTCACAGTCGTCGTATTATAGAGAATCTTATGACCAACAGAAGTACGATAGTAGTTAGTCATTCTTCTCCGAAGAGCAATACAATGATGGATCTTAAGATACAGAGCAATACAATGGAAAAAGTAGAAGTTTCAGCATTCTCCAACCTTCGCTCCAATGCATGCTACAATCGTACTTGTCTTAGGAGCCACCTCGGACACATGTAATTCACGATGATCAAACTACAACACCATCACCATATTGATGCACCAATGACATATGATGTCTTAGTGTACTATGTCATGGGATCAATTTCAGGATTGGATTTGACAAACATATCTAATTGAGATACAGATACACAGGATCGAGGACCTCGATCCACCACCTATGGAGTCATTATTGTTTTTAGTGGTAGAACCAAGTATATCTATTGAGTGATTACTTGATTCATTTGAATAATAAAGTTTTAAGTCGTTTCACAAATTATCTAGCAATTCAAATTATTTTTTTATAGATAATTCAATATGAATAGAAGGATGGTATAGAATGTATCATAAGCTACTCCTCAAAGTCTAAAAAAGATATATGCCATTATTGTTTCCTAATTTAGATTATTTTTGCTAAAATTATAGTAAATCTATATTTATTTTCAATTTAAAAACCCTAATTTAACTTTTTTCTATTTTTCAAGAATTTTTGGAGCTATTTTCGACCATTTTTTCTACTATCAGTACACCCCACTGTATCGACACACGATACGTTGGTACAAAGCCATACATACATACCACCGACTGAATAATACACCAATACGGACAAATAAGGTGAACCCTATCCTATACTCTGAAAAGGACACTTGAGAGGTCGATGACTCACCCCACCTTTTCTACTATTTATTGATTTCTCTTTTCTTTCATCTTGATTTCTCACTTCTTTTCTTTTCCTCATTCAAAATTTTCTTTTTCCTGTGTTGTTCTAGTACCACTTCATTGGCATAATGGCTTATCTTGCAAGGTGATGACAGTGTTTACGCCAACAACCAAACAGTATATAGATGTCAATAATTTCCTTTAATAGTTTTTTTCAGTCTATAGATGTCAATAATTTTTAATTTTATATATTTGAGAGGCATATTTATAAGAAGGTATTGTATAGAGGCATCTTTCTATCAAGGTAGATTATAAAATCATGAATGAAAAATCATAAAAAGCTAAATGCATATTCAATAGTCCTTTCAAGCTAATTAGAACGAAATTGATGTTGCAGCACCAAGGATAGCGACTCAGTTAGAAAGTTGACATAATAAAAGGCTTCATATGCATACAGTAGCTAAACACAGGAATGCTAATTCCTGGTTACAAAATTATGAAATATAATGAGAATTGAACATCCTTTGAGAAACATAGTATACTGTACATGCACCAACATACTATATTAGATGAAGATTGATTCATTTGAAACGGTCATCGAACGTATGTGGATCCAAAGTTTTGGTAAAGGTCCTGAGCATTTAATAAAATTATAAGACTTCGTTGAAACACAGAAGATAATAACAATGTTGTATACACCATGAGGTACCAAAAGAAAGTTCCAAATCAAGAATGGCTAAATAACACTTGTAGTTGAAAGTTGAAACTAATAATAACCTTCAGATAAAAAATTTGATGTAAATATATCCAAAAGGTCATTCATTTCAACTCATTTGATCCCCATTTTAACAAACTTGATGCAACTCACAATCTTAAGATCTTTACAAACTATTACATCTTGAAGTAATTTCTTAAAGCAATCACATATTCAAAGGAAAGACAAACATAAGACCATGGTTCGCTTTATCGACCCGTACCGATGTACCGACTAGTTGGTGGTATGGTACATATCAAGCTGTACCAAGTGTATCAACACATGATACATGGGATCATACCAATGTACCAACCATACCAATCTTTTATTGGATCGATATGTATCGCCCATACCAAGCAATATGCCGCAGTACGACGAACCTTGTATAAGACACATCCATTGCATTTTTTATTCTCATCAAGGAATCAAATTTCAGTTGTATAGACCCAACCATGGACTGTTACTGTACCATGATGACTGGTACTAGACTACATATTATTTTTATTATATCTTCCTTTGATATTGGATAGTACATATCAATATTAACACCCAGAATACTAGTATTATCCCAATCTAACCATTTACCAAAACTGGTATCCAATCGAGATTTAAATCCTTGATTCCCACTTTCTCATAGACTTGGTAACTAATCATAAATTTCAGAGGTAAGATGGTCTGAATTCGCAAATGTTGTAGTGACTAGGACAAGAGAAGACATCACTTAATATATGAACACAATGAAGAAGAAACTTCATATTCATAGAAAGCAAAAAGGATCATAAAAAAAATATTGCAAATAGTCATTATTTTTGTGTCAATCCAAAAGAATCTTAAATTATATAACACAAATGAACTCTTTTAATCAGAAGCAAAATACCAGTGCAACTTGAAACCAAGGTTTGCAATTTCGACCTGTCCGCCAGGTTATCGGTACGTAGACCGCCCGCTACCGGGCGCTTCTGCCAAAAATCGACTGTCAACGGTCGATTTCGATCGTCGGTGCCCGATTGAAGAAGAAATCGACCATCGACAGTCGATTGAGGAAGAAAAAGGGAAGAAGAAGAGGAAAAGAAGAAAAAAAGAAGAGGAGAAGAAAGAATACCTCGCCTGCGTGCCGTGCTCGCCCACCGCCATCGCCGCCACGGTCGCTGCCGCTACTTTTTCTCCGCGGGAGACGCAGAGGAAAAGAAGAAAAAAAGAAGAGGAGAAGAAAGAATACCTCGCCTGCGCGCCGTGCTCACCCACCGCCATCGCCGCCCACGGGTCGCCCGCGGCCACTTTTTCTCCCGCGCGAGGAGACGGAGCGTCTCCCAGCGCAGGGAGACGCTCCACACATACCGCCCGGTACCATACCGATACCGACTATATGTCGGTACGCCGGTACAGACCAGTAAGTCAAACCTTTCTTGAAACATCTTATATAGATCATTAAGGAAAATATTAAAAAAATCACCATTAACAATCAAGAGGAGGCATTCATACTGGACTACTCATTCCAACATGTGACTCATAAATACGCAATGATTTTGGAGCTTTCGGTTGAGGATGTTGGAACACATACTTTTCCTACAAATGCATTTTAACTTATTATAAAAATATATAGCCACATAAATCCAACCAATGCTCATACAAGACTTTTTGGATCCCATGATATAGAAGCAATCACATTAGTGTAAATAGATCTGTGCCAATTATTTAAAAAAACAGGATAAAATTCGTACCAACTATTTGCAAAAGATGGTAATGATGAAGAATAGCAGAAAATAAGATGATGTACCTCTTCTGGTGGATCATAGTATATTCCATTGTATGGTATTTCACCTGGGGCCTGTACAGAGAATTTGATCCAAGCAGGAATGGAGTCTTTGATGCCAGATGGAGTATCCATGCTTATCTATCATGTATTTTTCAATTACTCAGAATCATTGTACTACCTTTGTTCCTTCTATAAGCAGAAAAGTAGCTTTATGCACCACCCTGGCATCTTCAATAGTCAGCACTGCCCCACCAAGTCCTCTGCAAAAAGTGGAACATTAAAGAGTTCTAAACGAGATTCTGCCTTTGCAGGGGAACATTGAATTTGGTAGCTGTAGTAGTCAGCTTTAGATAAAGTCAATTTCATCAACCAGGAGCTATCTAGCTTATGGTTCATGAATGATCTCTGCCAACTGAACCAAGGTTTGATAGTTCAATCGTAATTTAAATGGTCGACAAATTTATCAAACTTGACAGAATATAATTAATGAGTGAATAGAACTTATAAATCTTGTTACCTGGAAAACACCCTAGTGCTGATAAGACAAGTGTGGAGTTTTTTTAATACATCTTCAAGCTAGCCACTAAGGGGTTCCTAAAAGAAATTCTTATTCAAGCTTAGAAAATCTGAAGACTTGAGCACCATTCATCCCTATAATCTGGTTCCGAAAAGTTAAAAGTCATGGTCAGGACAAAATATAAAAAATGATGAAGGTGCTCTTCAAGTAGATCCTAAGTGCTTGTTGGTGAACCTCTAGTAACCAAAATAAAAGATAAGGCTCTGATATCCTTATGTAATATGCTCTTTAAGGTAGGTAAGGGGAAAGAGGAAAGGCCTCAACAGTAAGGCCTCCAAAAGCACATGATATCTTGCCAGATGCTTGAATGGTTGATCAGTAATTTCAAAAGCTCCAATATGCAAAAAATCCTTTCAAAAGCCATTCTGGAGACATCCTGTCCCACAGCTCCCTGCTTTTACTGCCAACAGCCACCTTCGACCCCGACCTGTGTTCCTCTTGTTACTCACCCACCCCTACTCTCACTTTGTGCCAATACAAACCCATCTTCTCCCCACCAAGGCCCCCTGCCCTTTTTCCTCCCTTCTCTTTTTTCTTCTTTCCCCTTTTTCTATGATTTAACTCTTTTGAATAGGCAGTTATTCCTTCTCGGTAGTGTAACCATCTACTCCAATGGCAAAGAAACTGAATCAATGGACAAGAAATAATTCAAAGCAAAATAGGCCAAGAAGGGAAACCAGCAACCCAATTAACGGAGCCGAAGTACACTAGTGGGAGATAAAAGAAAAAAGTTTCATGAGATATTTGTTGTTTAGCACTCGTCTTCTCCTCCCTAATTCTTGTTGATGCTCTTGGATGGAGCTTTGGAATTAGTGTATTCATCCCTCAATAGAAAGTCAACTTGAAAAACTAAGCAGCTAATCTTAAATCTCTACTCTCAACCAGATTCATACTATCCTATACAAAAATTACATAGGAACAGTGTATATGCTATAGATCCAATTCATTCTGATGGAAACTAGGAATTTTAATGCTTCAAGCATCAGGTTGTATCTTAGAAGGTGCAAATCTCATTTGGTCTATATGGTTAACTAAGCAAAATATGTTTACTAGGAAATATATATATTTCAGATCAGAATAGTTCAAAAACAAGATACAAGATTGGCCCTAATAGTGACACCAAGGTTCACTGTACCATTATGTTATGGATAAAGCTGTAAACGGGATGTTCGATGTAATGCTCGTGTATGTCCATATCTTTCGATTTTGTTCATAACAAGGTTTTCCATACCGGTCCGTACCAACATACCGAATACATCTCAGTATGATACGATATCCGATACCGAGCGATATGAGGGCATACCGCTCGATATATTATATTATAATATATAATATAATATAATATAATATAATATAATATAAATATAATATAAATTCAAGAAAAATAAAAGGGAAACATCGCTTCCTCCTCCTCGCGCAGGGAGAAGGAATCACCCGCGAGTGACGGACCGTGCGGGCAACGAATCGCATGGGAACCAGGGAAGAGCAATGCACGGGGGAACTAGGTTTCTCCCTTTACTTCTTTCTCCCTCCCTCAGCTAATACCGGTCGAAATCGACCGCCGACGTGCCACGGACAAATATAAACAAGGTGTTTGATGCAATGCTCATGATTGTCCGTGTCTATCGGTTTTTGTACATGCTTTGTACAGTAAGTAGCGGACTTGCAGTAGGCTTGGCAATCCTTGGTTAGCTTTTATGGCCGGTTTCAGCTTGTAAATGAGAGTCATGTGAATACTTGTGGGGACTTCGGTCTGTTATGGACCTTAATCTTTTGTGTGCAACCGTTCAGAGCTTGTAAAGTCCATGGGTGTAATTTGTATTGGCTATAAAAAGTGTTTGCTAAAGTGGTTGCTTGCGGATCCCGTGGAAAATATTTTTCTAATCGGTTTTCTTTTTTGTAGGTCCTAAGGAACCCTAGGAGGTTTCGGGGAGGCTGACCTTTGTAGACGAACACGCAAGGGTGCCGCACGACTTAGGCAAAACTAGCTAAGTTCGTGACAGATGATATCAGAGCGGGACAAGTACGTGCAGAAACATTTGCCATGCAAATGTGGGAGACCTAACTAGGCTGTATGAAGGGCAGCCAGCACACGCGACTGTTTAGAGGAAACGGACATTGAGATGTAGGGAAAGGAGTCGTTCAGAGGAGGGGGCATCCATGATTGCTATTCAGAGGAATGGCCCACCCTTCGCGCGAGAGGCAACACGAGGACAAGCAAGCTAGAAAGAATGAGTAGCGCATAAAGATTGGGATCACCGAGTTCGAGCTACAGCTCAACGTTGGCAACCAAACTTGATAGTGCTCAAGGCAAGCAGAGCGCTTGGTAAAATATGAGACGATGCAAAGTGGGATGTGTTGCTCAATGACCGAAAGAGTTGTGCAAAGCTCACAGAGGTGAGGAGAATTGCTAATTCGAAGAATTCGGTACTCATGTAAGGGCTTGTATGCGGATGATAAAGTGTTCGTAGCCATCCCAAGACGACCGAAACACCGCGCTATGGAGCATTGAAACTTTCTCTTCGCCATAGAAAGGATACGTCCATAAAAGACTAAAGTGTGCAATAAGTTCAGCACATTGCTAGGTCTTAAAGGGTGCAACGGGGGCTGTATTGGCGAAGAGTCGCAATCTAGCAAGCGCATTTGCGAGGAACAATGCATGATTGTTCAAGAAGGTAGTCCAAGGGGATGGTGGTCTCCGAAACTTCCAGAGAAAAGAATGCAAAGAGGAAAGTTGCTCAAATAGGACACATCCAGGAGGGATAGGTCCTGGCTCTCCAGAGGAAGAATCGTGTGTAGCAAACTGCACATGTTGAGGAAGAGTACCTCAAGACAATATCTATACAAAGCTCAACGGATCGAGCGAGCAATAAAGAGCCGTTGCATGATCTTGAATGAAGTAATGCGTTGGTGGATACATTACGTGATCAAGTGGGGAAGCGACCATGGCAATATCATATGAAATCACGTTTAGAGTTAATGTGGAAATCGGACTCAACGGATGGCTAACCCATGGAATGGTGGGCGCGAGGGCCCAGTGATTAAAAAAGCATTAGGCGCCAAAAGGCGCCAGGCGCTCGCTCGAGCGAAGCGAGGCGCCAAAATATTTAAAAATATATAATATAATTAATAAATATAATTATTTAAATAAAATATCATATTTAATTAAGCAAATTTGAAGTATAAATTACAAAGTCACAATGTCACATTAATAGTATAAGATACTATTAATAATTAGTTATAATAATTAGTAACTTAACAATATACTGTTAAGTGTTAATATACTGTTAACGATATCTAATGAGAATCGAATGAGTACAGTCGCGAGAGGAGTAGCAGCGACGGCGGCGAAGAAGGACGACGGCGAAAAGAGAAACGCGAGAGATGGTGTCGACGTAATCAGCGACTAAAGCGCTCGGGCACTCGGGCGAAGGATGGCGGCGAAGCGAAGGAGGCGACAACGGCGCGGGCGATACGCGATCGGGATTAGAGTTGAGTTAACTCGGCGACGAACCGAGCTAAAAGCTGGTTCCGATTGATTAAACCGGCGCCGGATCGCCGTCGCCGCTCGGCCAGCGCCTTTTGAAATGCGCCGACTGGGTGATGATTAAGGTGCTCGGGCCATGCCTCGCCTCGCCCGGGAGCTTAGGCGAGCGCCCGAGCGCTTATTTAAAATGCTACGAGAGCCACCATCAACTCAATGCAAATCGAGAGGCGGAGCAACTTAGGTGGAACTTGGTGAAACATCCAAGTCGCATGAAGGGAGTCGACATAGAAGATGAAAACATGGAGTAGAAACACTGAGCTTTCCTTAGACAAAGGTCAAGGGCATTAACTCTTGTAGAGGCAAGAGTGAGATTATGTCATTTATGGGTTCTTCATTCTGACTCATTTTGTAGGGTGTCAAAGACGAAGGGAGATTCGAGACACGTGCACCTTATCTCAAAGAAACATTTGATAGAGGGACCTAAGAGGTTTCGGGGAGGTTGACCTTTGCAGACGAATACACAAGGGTGTCGCACGACTTAGGCAAAACCAACTAAGTTCATGGCAAACGGTCAATTTTAGCAATACGGCCCGATAACGGGCTTTTCGCGTACTGATCAATTGGCGGACCGGTACATACCGCCCGGTACAAGGCCTTATCGCCCAGTACGGGGCCTTACCGCTCGGTAAGGCAAACCTTGTTCATACTTTGCACAACATGCAGAGGGCTTGTAGGTTTGGCAACTGTATTTTGATTGGCTTTTGTGGTCGTGTCAGGCTTGTAAACATAAGTTGTGTGCAATCATTGGGCAAAGGCAAAACTACCTAGAAACAAGCCATCTAGGCAATCATTTTAGGGGTTTTCTAGCTCCGCAAAGTGGTGCGGAGTGTCAGCCAACATAGCACCTAGGAGCTACCCGGGTGGCACATGATTGGATGGGCTTTTAGGATAGTATCTAGGGCGGGTTCAATGCCTTGTTTCGTACTAGTGGCATGTGAGCACTTACAGGGACTTTTGGCCGCGCCGAACCACTTTGGACCCTTTGTCGTGCAACCGTTCAAAGCTTGTGAAGTCTATATTTATAATTTGCATTGCTTATCAAGTGTTTACTGAAATAGCTACTTCTGGATCCGAGTTAAACATTTTCTCTGACTCGTCTTCTCTTTTATAGGTCCTTAAGGGACCATAAGATATTTCGAAGATATTGACCCTTTGGGAACAAACACGCAATGGTGCCACACGACTTAGGCAAAAAACAACTAAGTCCGTGACAGATGGCATCAAAGCGGGACAAGCACACTTAGAAACACTTGGCATGCAAACGTTGGGAACCTAACGGGATAGCATGGAGGGCAGCCAGCACGCGTGACAATTATAGGAAATGGGTATAGAGACATAGGGAAATAAGTCATTTAAAGGAGCTGACATCTGAATGCCCAACCCTTTGCACGAGAGGCACTACAAGGACAAGCAAGCTAGGAAGAACATATAGCACACAAAGGTTGGGATGATTGAGTTCGAGCAACAGCTCGACGTTGACAACCAAGCTTCACGGTGCTCAAGGCAAGCGAGGCATTGACAAAGAATAAGATCGTGTAAGATGGAATGAGTTGCTCAACGTCCAAAAGAGTTACGCAAAGCTCACAAGAGCAAGGGGAATTGTTAACTCGATGAATTTGGTACTTATACAAGAGCTTGTATGTGGAAGATGGACTAGTCGTGGCCATCCCAAGGCGATCGAACTCGATGCCATGGAGCATTAAGGCTTTCTCTTCGGCATGGGAAGAGTACATCCATAGGAGGCTGAAGTGTGCAGCAAGTTTATATTAGGGTTTGTGAGCACGTGCTCTCTTCTTACGTATGACATCATGCTTCTCATCCTCTTCTTTCTTCTCCTTTCTCCTCCTCTTCTTCCTTCTTCCTTCTTCCTTCTTCCTCATTTGTTCCTCCATCGCCCCTTCCTCTACTCCCTCTTTTTCTTCCTCATCGAAACCGATATGTATCGATCCTACAAATCGTCGAAACAGGTCCGGTACCCAAATCAATGAACCTTTGTTTGTATCACTAGCATTACGACTGTCTTCAATATACACAAGAGTGACATGAGTAAAACAAAGAACACATAACCTTTTAAGGCATCTATAACACAACTACAACTAGTCAATTGCTAACATTCTGGATTAAAAGTGGTCAGATAATGGTCCCACAGCTACCATCTTAATTATTGTGTACTATTAATGTAAATTTGCTTTGCATATCTCAGGTGCCATGACTTCTAATGAATACAGCTCTAGTAATTAATTATACTACAAAGGAAAGCATATCATTACCAAATAAAGCTTTCATGAACATCCAAGACAATAGTTTATACTCACTGTCAGATGAATGGATGCCTATTGTTTTGGTAGATAATGGTGCATGAAGGACATCCCACTAGTCCAAGGAGCCCAGAGCACATGACAGACAAAGAACTTAAGTGCCATACATTCAATGTGTATTAGCTGATATTTACTATGCCAGGGCAAACATGGACAGGCTATGGTCATGACACTTCTTTTCACGCCAGTTCAGAGAATGGCAGGAAAGGCACGCATCACATACATTGGAAAATATTGTGCTAGTTCCACCTAACAGAAAGACATCCATGCACTAATCACTGATTTCCAGGTTAATGGAATGGCAGCATGCTGATGACAAAGAACCATCTTACAATCAGCATGCTACGGCTCAAGCTTGTTTCATGTTCCATGTCAGTCATGGATGAGTTTTGTCCACAATCAACTTATTAGGTTATTCTCAGCATAGTACGAGGAACATGCCACGACATCAATACCATGATTACGAAAGAGCAATGGCAATAACACAAGACTCACAGAATATACATACATACATATATATATATATATATATATATATATATATATATATATCAATGAACACTTACAATCAAGTGCCCATGGAAACAAACCTTTACACGTGAGCCATCAACATTATTAGGCAAAAAGACCTCCCAAGCACCATATTCATTCTGTACACAATCAACCAATAACAGTCAGAACAAAAAAAATGATGCATGTATGAATGAACCTTATATTGTATTCAGCAAGAACTGTTAGGTAGACAATATAAACAATGGGTATTGAAGTCAATCAATCGACAGGGGAAAGAAATATAAGAATGTTATTCCTATAATTTAGAGCAGAAGGGATAAGAAAAATCAGCACAAACAACAACTGTAATTTCTCTAGTATGGTTTAGCTGGTTTCGACATTTCAAGAATCATCATACATAATGTGGTACTGCAGTTTCATATTGCAGAACAAGCTCTGTTTGTTACTTGCAAGTTGCAACCAGGATAAACACCCTATATAATAAAGAAGGCAAAGAATCCCATCTATCAGTTCTTTAGCATATTCTTAACTATAAAGAAGATAGCTTTAAAAACAAACACATGACAGAAAAGACCAAATAACAAAAATTTTGTGCATTATAAATCAACCTACAACAAACAGAAAAATATCATCCCAACAGGAAATGAAATTTCAGGACAGATGGCCATACCCGAGTCATGCATGGCACGTGCATTGGGGTTCCAATCGTTAAAGTCTCCTATGCAAGGTTTGACTTACCGGTCCGTACCAGTATATCGAGTTCATTTCGGTACCGGTACGGTATTGGTACCAGACAGTACACACAGTGCATACCACCTAGTATATAAAAATATAATATAAATATTTTTATAATATAAATATTTTTATAATATAATATAATATAATATAATATTAAAATATTAAAAATATTTTTAAAAAGGAGAAAAAGGGCGACGTCGCCTCGATCTTTCTCCCAGGAGAAAGAGCGCGACCCTGGTGGCGACAAGACGCGTGACAAGACGGCGAGGACCGGCAGCGAGGGTGTTCTTTTTCTCCTCTTTTTTTTTCTTCTTTTTCCTCTTCTTCCTCCCTTTTTCTCATTCAATCGACCGTCGACGATTGATTTCTCCTTCAATCGACCGTCAACGGTCAATTTCTCCCTTCAATCGACAGTCGACGATCGAGCCGACGACCGAAATCGATCGCCGACGATTGATTTTTGGCGAAACCGCCCGGTAGCGGGCGGTCCGCGTACCGGCAACCTGGCGGACCGGTATGTACCGCACGGTAAATTGCAAACCTTGCTCCTATGAGTGTCCCCCAATGAAAAACAAAACCAAACATTTATTTTTAAAAGATGCTGAGGTACACAAAGAACACAAACTAAAGGAAAGAATTTTAAAATTTTCACAAAAAATGTAAAGTAAAGAGTTTTACAAATAGCTAAACTGCTAAAGTAAAGAATTTCACAAATTTTGAATTGGTCAATCTTAAAAGCTAATTCTTATCTACTTCAAGAAAGAACAGATATATTAAGCACAGAGTGAATGGCCAGAAAAAAAGTTAACAATGTGCCTTATAAACTTTGTTTATATTGATAGTATAAGTATGGTTAGTTTTAATTCTTCAGCATGCAGACATGATATATATATATATACACACACATATATATACATATATTATATGTATGTTTATATGTATATATGTAATATGTATAATTGTATATATATATATATATATATATATTTATATATATCAAGGTTTGACCTACCGATCCGTCGGTATCGAGATTATCTTGATATACGGGTGAATGCATGACGTACCACGGTATATTAAAATATATTATCTATGTGTGTCGTCCGATATATTAAAATATTTTATAATATAATTAATATTAAATATTAATATATTAAAAAAAGGGGCGACGACGGTGCGCGACAGAGGACAGCCCAGGGAAAGGAGGTACTTCTTTCTTCTTCGCCTCTTCTTTTTCTTTCTTCTTTTCCTCTTCTTCTTCTTTCTTATTTTCCCTCAATCGACCACCGACGATCAATTTCTCCCTCAATTGACCGCCGACAATCAATTTTGGTGGTACCTCCTGGTAACGGACAGCCCGTATACCGATAACCTATTATGTGTAAATATATATATATATATATATTTGTATGTATGCAAAATCTTGACATGTATAACACGCTGCTCAAATCTAGCGTTACAAGGACCTAGTCTGCCAAGAAAATTTCAGATTTAATGTGCTTGAACATCTAGAAACTTTGGTAAGCAATTACTCTCAACCAGCTTCAAAAGTTCAGACTTTATGAATTATCAGACTCTGAAGCTCCTAAGAATCATATTGATTGATTATGCTTATGTAATTGCTAATGAGATAGCATTTTACAACTCTTTTGGCAAGAATCTTGCCTATGGAACACAAACTAAAAGCTTCAGGACTTACAAAATTTACCATGAAAAGAATAGATCAACACATGAGCATGTAACCAATATCAAATTATAACAGTCTTTTAGAACAGATATGAATAGAAATATTGATATGTGACAGATACCAACTAAAACAGACTCATAAAAGAAAATATGTTGTAACAGGATATAGATAGAAATAGGATTCAAAACAGGTGCAAATGTGCATTTTCATGTATAGAATATGTTGCAACAAATAATTGATGCCGAATGGACACATCAAAGAAAAATTATTGGAAGACTTAAGAATCTGAGAAAAAGAACATGAGTAAACGGTTACATTACAAACATAAATACAGAAAAAGGCAAAGCATGCAGATGGCTAGGTAGTCATAATGTACAATTAGAGATTTTAATTTGTAGTTTCTGTTCCTCCTAACACCTCTTAAGTAATTTTCAGCGATGCATATGGAGATCCTATGATAGGGATGAATCTAGTATGGTTAATGGACTTCGGTCCCAACATTCATTAATGAAAAATATAGTATATAGTTATAATACAATCGCACACAGAGAGCTTAGAACTCGATCAATATCCATATTTGCACCATAGAAATTTTTAATAGTAATTTTCCAAGTATGGTTGTGTTTATGCAAATCTAGATATCAATTCTCAATGGTGCCTGAAGAGGTAGTGCAAACCCTATGAAAATTTTAGTAGAAATGATCACAATAGGAGATCAAGGGTGGATCAGGTGATGCTCTTCAGCAAGCCGCCTGGGCGCTCACCTAAATCCAGGCGTTGGGCGCCTCGAGCAAGTGCCCAATTCAAATTAACCAAACCAGACTTTTAACTGGTTTGGTTCAACAGTGGCTAGTTGGTTCGATTAAACCAACTAGCCACTTTCTTACCCGCAAAAGCCAACCCCTGCACGACCCTGAGCCATCAACCCTAGTATAGCTTTTGCCTCCGCCACCAACACTTTCTGTCGTTGCCTCCGTCGCAGACACAGCAGACCGAGGCTTCCTCTGTCATCAATGGATGGGTCCGATGGTCGAGACTTTGTCTGCAGCTTCCTTCTGCCACCGTTGCTTCCTCGTGGAGCTCCTTCCTGTTAACAGATAAGATTAGATGAGATTTAGATGAGATAAGATGAGAGTTTAGTCTAGCTAACATTTAGATCTTGTTAATCCGTTGTGGAAAATCCTCATCTTCAAAGTGTATAAATTAATGATGAATCATTGAAATAAAGCATGCTTTCTTCTTCCCCTCTTGTTTTATCACTTCC
Source organism: Ensete glaucum (assembly GCA_021527575.1). NCBI lineage: Eukaryota > Viridiplantae > Streptophyta > Magnoliopsida > Zingiberales > Musaceae > Ensete > Ensete glaucum. The sequence goes on from CM038555.1 coordinate 27,716,470, forward strand.
ACCATTGAGGGACAGGACTGCAGCTTCCTTCACCACCAACGGACACCTCTGAAGCTTCCTCTGCCCACAACGACGTTGTCTGTAGCTTCCACTGCTACCGCTGTTGTCGCCATCGTTGTCACTACTGTCGTTCGCCACTATCATTTCTAGCGTCCATAACTTCTGTTGCTGTCGCTGCTGTTATCTGCAGTTTCCTCCTCCACCGCCATTGTTGTCCAAAAGTTCAATTGTCGGTTACTTATTCTCCTCTTAACAGTTCTTTTGTCCCCCTCCTTTCGCTCAGGCACAATTCTTTTCTCCCCGTCCGAAAGTTCCACTACTGTTAGAAGGCCTTGCTTAGCTCGAGCGAGAGCCTAGCCCCTCAGGCATTTTAGGATCATGGTACCTTGCACTTTTTAAATCACTAATTCTAAGATAATTAAAACTCAAACCTTAAATATTTCATACCATCTTAAATGATTCTCTCATCCTACGCCCTCCATCGGAGCTGTATCTAATCATCCATACAAGAAAATTATTTCTTGTTCCATCTTTTCCAGAAACTACACACACCATATAATCTCATGTCATGAGCCATAAATTATATGGGCTTTGCAATTATCTTATAAAAAATTCCTTTTGATCTAAGAGGAAATTAAGGATCACATACAATTCCAGATGTCCCTCTATGGACATAGTTTCCATCAAAATTTAAGATATTGATTCTAATACAAATACTGATACTTGATATATACACATGAAAAATGGCATACTTTATTTCATAGTGAAATAGAAATCCGCTAAATGTAGCACTAGAGAGCCAAAAGATCCTATGGCTTAATCAGAATAAATATTAATTATTAAACCTTAAATTGCCATATACATAGTAGAATAGAGATAGAAATTACTTTAGGAGAAAAGACGCAAAAGCAGAGAAAAGAAAAACATGAATTAGGAAATATACCTGGCATCCAGTACACACTTTAGAAATATTCTTGGTGTGAGACTAGGGCTTGTCAAGTAAAACCCTTTTTGCTCTCTACCCTTAACCACTTTAGAGTTGGATGAAAGTGTAGATATTAAGTTTATGTATATATCAAGTCTACCTCTCTATCTAGAAACAATTGTATCCTGTTATTGCACTGGAAGTTCATCTCTCTATTCCAAAACTTTTTGCAAGTTTCTCAGTTTTGGTGGATGCCTATGCCACTTCACAAACACATTTATAAAGACACATGTATCCCTACAAAAATCTTCACGTGGTTAGCCATCAAGAAGAAAACAAACTTGAGAGATGTTCTTTTCAGAAAAGGGTTTCAAGGAAATGAGGGTCGTGCTCCTTCATGAAACTGACCTAGAGAATATTGGCTGTAGTCTCGATTCTTCTTAAACAGCCTCTCCTCCATCAACATTAACTTATTTTTATGATGAACCCATGTCACAGTAAATATGTATATTTTCACTGTGTACTAGCTTATATAAATGTGATGTTAGTTAAATATTAAGAACTGTGACTACAGGTAGGCTTGGATAAAGGTTTGTTCCACTACTAATAATAATGACCAGTCAAAAGATCCTAGAAATGGCAATTTAAATAGTTGTCATCATGCAAGATGCTGAAGAATCTTAATGTTATTTCAGGTCTAATACGAAATATCTTGGATAAAAAGTTAATGCAAACAAAGTATCAAATCTAGCATAAACATTAAAAGAAGAAAAACTATTTGATTAAGTGCAAGATCCAGAATTTACGAAAGTAAAGGTAAGGAAAAACATTAGCCAGACTCAGATAGGATCATGCCTCAAGCACAAACAATCAACGGAATGGAAAACAGCAACCAATTTCTTTATTTATATAGGTTATTTAGTGCCCTTCCTTTTAGAAATTTTAGGAACTCTTTGAAGCACATGTTAACACATGCCTAAAATAGGTCTTGCCGACACCAACTCTACTTAGAATGCAGGTATGCAACTACATGGAGAAACACCATAAATAATCAATCAAAAGATGCATGAAACCACAAATACTTCCCAAGTATTTCCTCATCTAATTTGACATTAATATAACAGGGCTGGCAATGTTAACTTGATACATATTGTTAAGATTGTTCCCACATCAGTAATCTTCACGGGCATCTAGTCTCAATAAAGCATATCAAATAGGTATAATTTATCCAGTGAGGCACAAAGCTTAGAAGATCAACACCACTAAATATCTACTGACCTTTGCACCTGGAACCCATTCCCGATAAGTGATGCCACTAGCACTGGAATTTGGGGAAAAACAAACAATCTGGTAATTTAACTATCACAAACAAAATATTTATATATTTCCAGCAGGAAAAAGACCAAATACAAAACATATATTAAGAAAACCAATATATCCATCAATAAAAAAATTTGTACATCAAATACAAAGATGATTCCAGTGAATAATAAGAAAAAAACCAATGTCAGCCATACAGGATATAGCACTACAAAAAAAGAAGAGAAAAGGACACATTAGAATCTATTCTACAAGTTTATCCATTTCTCTTACAGGCTCCTAATATAGCATAGGATTTTTGGTTTCAAACCATCATTATTGCACATCAGAGTCGCAAAAGTTACAAAGGAATAGGTAACATACATTCATGTGCACTTGTGGTTAAAGAGAACAAATCAACCACTTTTCTTCTTTCATCATCAAGTTGTTATTTGTTATAAAATCGACTTCTGGTACAAAGCAGTTATCAGTCATCAAATGTTGAATACAACAAAAACGAAATTTCTAAAATTGAATAAAATGATACATTATTGAACTATACCTATACATGTCAAACACAGTAAATAGATTTCAAAAAGCTGAAAAAAAATATATATATATATATATATATATATATATATATTTGTATATGTATGTATGTATATATGTGTGTATATTACATTTATCTCCTAATACCCCAGATCCATCCCAATTTAAATCACTTTACCTAGAATTCTCTACTCAGGGAGTTCCATCCTACGTATCTTAGTCCCAACCTAGTTGGGATAGCATGCCATTTGGCATCATCTCATTATGTAATAATCATATTCAGTGATTTTTGAAGTTCTAGGTTTAAAGATCACAAATTATCAAAACAATGGAGAAAAGAATGCTGGTACATAGAAGACGACGAGTAGAGAAACAGACATAACTGGGAGGAAGATAAGACCATAAATATGCACCCTGCTCCAATAGCCTAAATAGAACTTGAGCACAGCAGAGGTAACAGACAAGAAACATAGCTTTCAGAGAATTACATGGAAGCCAGAAGCATACCTTCACTGAAAGCCAAATTTCTCATATCCACATGAAAACGCTTCCAGACCACCTTCATACTGATCAATCACCTCGTGCATTTTCTTGTACCGATTATATCTGCAATAAAATATTAGAACATACTCCTGTCTAAACATAAGTCATTGATACAACAGCAACATAAATAGGCAAGAAGAAAAAGGAAGAAATAAAGTTCTACCACGAAGACATGTAAAAAGGTCTTGCAAAAAAAGAACACCATCGACCACATTTTAGATGGAAAATTTTGAAAGCAATCTAAGAGTGACACGTTGATCGTATACATCATTCAATATACATAGCATATCAAGCTTTAAGCTATCCTGAATATTTACCACCACTTGCAAATTCAATTCACAATTTATTTAGGTCTCATTTTGCAGAATACACCCCTGTCTAGATTTAAGTTCTGGATGCAACAGCAACATAAATAGGCAAGAAGAAAAAGGAAGAAATAAAATTCTACCACGAAGACATGTAAAAAAGTCTCGCAAAGAAAGAACACCATCAAGCACATTTTAGCTGGAAAATTTTGAAAGCAATCTAAAAGTGACATGTCAATCATATACATCATTCAACATATGTAACATATCGAGCTTAAGCTATCCAAAATAACTTGTAAAATCGACTCACAATTTATTTAGGCTCATTTTGCAGAATACCCTAATTATGTTTCATTTTTCACAAGGATTTAGGACAAAGAAATGATTCTGCAAATGTCCAGCAGAAGCTATTCTCTGAGTCTACGACTGTGTTTCAGGATAAAAGGATGTATCTTCTCATAAATCATACAATGCAGTTGAATTTCTAAAAGTTGTTCCCTAAAGTCATATGAGGAGCTAAAACTTGGGGAAAGAAGAAGTGTGTAGCATGTCAACTATACTCACTGAAGATAAATCTCACTTATACGACAAGCAGTGACATAGGGAAGCCTACCGGTAATCATGATGCCCTCTGTAACCCCATAAAGATGGGTCAATTTCATAAAGTTTTTGTCCAGTACCCAGTGGAGGAACAAATCTCAGTTTTTCCTCAACATTCTTGACTTCTTCTTTGGCTTGAGAAGAAACTGAGCTTTTGTCACCTTGATTCATTCTTTCTTCACCAATGAGTTCAGAGGAGATGGATGTCTTCCCTGCTTCAAGCTCAATGTTGTCCTCAATCTTCACACCACTTGTTTCTTGCAATACCTGCAAAGGACTTGTAGACCACGTTAAAAACCTGTCCCAGACAAATAGATAACAAAAAAAACATGTTAAATTCAGTTCGTCACATGTCAGCCTACAAGTAAATGAGGTACCATAAAAATGGCACCAATTAAAAATACTGAAATCCACAGAACAAAAAATGATATGTTACGAGCTTAGCAAAAGATTTTTTTGTGTGAAAAAAGCTTCATGTTGTCGACACAGATTAATTCTGCGACCACCAAGAGTCAGAAATAGCAGTACCAGCTGGTGGTCGAAGGTAAGCCTATTCTGTGATTACCTGCAGATTACCTGATGCAGCTTCCTTGTTTGAATTCAGGGTGGTGGAGGATGACAGGTCATCACTTTCAGTACCTGGAACTAGCACTTTTCCAGCTGCAGAAACAACTGTCTGCAGGGTCAGTATCATAAGAAATTCTGGCAATTATTTTCCCTTGAGAAAGGCCATTGATACGCATCAAGCCATCAACAAGAAGGAAACTAACCAGCGGCGGAAACAAAATTCAGTAATTATTTTCCCTTGAGAAGACCACTGATAAACATTAACAAAAATGAAAATAACCAGCACAGGCAACAAAGGCTGAAATAAGAAGAATCGATGATTCAACAAAGTAGGTTTTGTCTGGATAAGAAAGCTGGATCAATAACAGACTATGTGACATTCTATGTAAGAATTAGCAAAATCATATAATTTAATTTGAGACTAAACCTTTACAAGAATATAGCTAAAACTGTAGCGTAGCTGCAGGCTCACATAGCTATACAATTTCTCAAAGCATGCAAAGAAGAAGCAATCTAAAGCTAACTTTATTATTCTTATGATATTAAAAAGGTTCTCTTCAGCACATTTTGTGTCATTAATGATTAATCATTTACAACTAAATTTTACAAGCAATAGCCCAAAGAAATCCATACAATGGACTCCAACAAATGAGAACTCTTCAGGACTTCAACATATTATTAATTAATCCCATACGAGGAATGTCATATTCATTTGAAATTTGACACTACACATACATCCAACTGGAGCCAATTGGATAACCATATCGCAGATGGTCTTATCTTAATTTTCAACTAAATTGGCTACCATTAATAGCCAGAACAGATGTGGGACCATTAACATTCCCCTCCTCCGATGCTGGACAGAGGAACAGGGACAGATAGTACTGTCGACCTTCTAATTCTCACATAGAGGCGTAAGGCCAGAAATGGTAATGCAAAATGGAGCTTTAATATTCTTTTAAATTTCTGTACCACATAATTCCATGGAACCCTCACAGTTAGCATAAATGACTCAGTTTGATGGTCTGATTTTGGAAGCCATAGCCCATCTAGAAACTGGTATAATTCACTGCAAACATCTTCTACCGACCCTTCCATCATACAATAAATTGAATTTTTGAAATTATTTTTCCATAAGTTGTGCTTTCGCATCACTATTACTTTAACCTCTTTCTAGACCATTGTAATAGTTTGTGCTTCCATCCTCGAGCATCTTTCCACCCAAAATAATATACATACACCACATTTACAAAGATGTAGCCACTCTTACAATCAGTACCCTCAGTCCTGTAGTGCGGCAATCTATCTTGTCCACTGATAATACAGCATGCTAAAACAGACATGTCATTTCCCAGTAACTTCTTACTCGTCTGTGTAGAAGCAAAATAACTGTTTATTACTACTTTGCACTTGCGTTCAGTCTCAAGAACAACAACTATTTTGCCTTGAGCGTTGAGAAGGTGATATGTGCGTTGTCTTATGCGCGAGAAGATAGCCGCAAAGCTTCCGCAGCCTACTAGCATAAATCCGCAGCCCTAGTTTCCAAGAACCTCATTCTTGCAACGAAACCAGCAACAAGAACAAACGTTACGTTCCTCCTGATTCCTGGTTTCTTTGTCTTCAGCTACAACTATTAGATGTGATTTTATAGCCAAGGACGAAAAGTTGGAACAGAAAAATGCAAATCCATAACAATGCGCACAGAATTCTCTAAACCCTGTGCGACAAAGAAATACGAGTTAAATGCGATAAAAATTGAGGTTTCAAAAGAGAGAAAAAAGGACAACCAGAGAGTACAAACGGGAAACTGGGAAAGAACCAGAAGAATGCGGTCGGGCTCGCACGAAGATGCACCCAAAAGTACAGGAAAATGCACCAAAAGGCCAGATCATTCCGGCTTTGATCCGAGAGTGTCGAAAGGAAAACAAAAGATCGTACGACCGTACGAAGATGCGCAAACAACCAAGCAAAGCAACAAACAAAAGGAATAAACCCAAGAACTCAAGTACCTTAATCTGCTTCTTGGATACGGGAGAGAGATTGGCGCCGCCCCTCCTTTGGCTCGGTAATCCAGATCGCGTCGATAGCCCCAAGGCCCGCGCTGTGGGGAAACGGATCCCCGCGAGGACGAAGGCCATCACCCAAGAACCCCCAAGATGCCTTATACCTCCTCCACCACCAGGGATTGGCGACGGAGTGAAGCGAAAGGGGAGCAGCGATAAGGAGAAAGACGTCGCGGGTTTCTTGACGAGGTCAGGCGGGTGGTGCATGTGGGGCGGAGAGCTGCCCGGAGCTGGGGAGAGGCGTCAAGAAAGCAAAGTAGGGGAGGAATGGACGGGCTTCCCGCAGGATTTCTCCACATCCTGCCACGTTACGATAGAAAGGCGGTTCGCTTCCTTGCTGTTTATTTTAATGTATACATGTGTATACTCTTTCAGCTAATGCTCATAGTGCTGTGACATATAGATACTTGGTTTTTTCTATTTATATAACATCAATTATTGTTTTTACCTAATTAACTATTGAGGACGTTTTAGATATTTTATATATCTCAATTCTAATTCATTCTATTATTTTATTTATATTTTAAAAACTTTTCTAGTGTACGTGCTTCCGTATCAAAAGATCTTCCAGAATATTTACAGATCTCTTGTCATCACGTCCAGCGGTACACGTCTCGTGTCCTCCAATTTTGACCGTTCGTTGTAGCGTCGCCGGAGGGACCCATCGCATAACGCTGATGGTGATACCACGAGAAGACTAGTGGTTCCATCGTGCTTTGACATTTGTGTGTTGATTTGATTGGCAATGCGTGCCGTCAAAATCACTTTGTACCGTATAAACATTAGCGCGTTTTGAGTTAAGGAGTTTGAGAAAATTACTGATAATATAGAACCACAATAAGATTCTAAAAGTATATATGATTAAGAGTGATAACCTCATATACATTTGAAATTTTGGAAAAAAACATAAAAATAATTAACTTTTGAGGGGATATATAAAATATATGTGCAATTTTATCAAATTAAAATATTAGAAATTAGAATTGGCATAAGGATTGACAGGAAGGATAACGGAGAATCTGAAGAATTATCTTAAAACAAATTGTTCGGTTACTAGGATTTTTTTCTACACATTCTGATGGTGGACGGAATAAAAAATATTCTTATTTTTTCTAGTTTTATTTTCTTGGGAACAAAGAAGATTATTGAATGAAGTAGATTATTTAAATAATTTATGTGATTTCTCATCCAAAGATCCATTTACTACTATAAAACTCTTTGATCTAAATTTACAATCAGTCAGACAAAATTTTAATCAACTAAAGTAATCTCAATTTTTAGATACCATTAACAAATAAAATGCCTTATTTAACTAAAGTAATCTTGAAATAGAAAATATTTGTGATAAATAATTTTAATGATAGACTATGTTTTATCATCATATATTGATTTTATTAACTATCAAATGAGCGATAACACATATCATATCGTACGACAATCTCTTTTCTTATCATTATTGATATTTTCTCACATTACATATTATCTGAATATATATTGTAATATTCTTGGATCCGTGCAATGAGAATTAGATGATGATGAGATCACGATAATGAGACCGGTTCACCTTTAAACACAGATCTTAAATCTTCTCATTCATAGGTTACTCAAGAGGGACATCGAGATAACCAAACAAATTGTTATATTGTATATTTGTTCATATGATGAATGCTACTAGTCTCATAATCATTCGTGTGAGGATACTAGAGGTACAGTACAGTTGCTCATTGAAGAATGAGTTTACTAATTTATCCTCTTATAGAATATTGGATGGTAATGATATCTAATGTCAGACAGCGATTATGTAGTCTTAGTTGTGTGTCTGATTCTTAGACTTGAGACACCAATGATAGCTTGTATAAGTACTATATTCTTTAATACTGGACTTATGGATTTGGAAGTTTAATATCTAGTATAATCGATTATTGGGAATGACAACTAACCTTATAAAGATAATTATGTATCAATAGAGGATCATTCGCTCTCGATATCAAGAGAGGAATATCTCGTGTATTCTCACTCAAACAAATTTTTGGCCAGGGTCGTTCAGATTTAAAGAGAAGAAGTTTTCTGGGATATTTAGGACAACAAACATCCATCTCGTTCATATTTTGGGTACCCGTATAACCATCAAAGATCGTTGAAGTGACTAATTCCTACAAATAAGGGGCGTTGAGGATAAAAAAATTGTTGGAGTTACCATTTCCATCTAGCACTAATACAATTAGTGTATGCATGCAGTGCAAATATATATCAAATATGTATATATATGATACATCATATTAAGAGACTGAATCAAAATCTCCTCCTAAAATAGTATAAAGTTGGTAAGCATGAGGCAATTAGATTAACCCATATGACCTTTCATCATTATAAGGAGAAATTAAATTCCAATGTAGGCTGAGTTGGTCGAGTCCCTCAAGGCTCACCTATAATATGATTCGAGATTTTGCTTATGACATAGAGATATCACCGGTGACTTGAGGATATGGTATGCTTGGTCAAGTCTCTCGAGGGCATACCATCAAATCAAACTCATCTTGTAACGATGGTGATGACTTAACCAAATATCATAGTTGATCGAGTCGCTCGAGATCATGTTGATTCAGAAGTTAAAAAAGATAGGAATCACAATGAGTCGTGATTAGTAAGAGTTGCCTATCTTTTTGGACTTAATGTGATTGGTCGAGTCCCTCGAAGTTACACTAAGATGTCGGTTGGATCCTGATCTCCACTAGAAGCCTACATAAGACTTTTGTTTCACATATTGAGGGTGTCATGTGAATTACTATAAAAATAGTTGAAGAAGTCAAGATAGAAATCCATATCTTAATTGTTTATTTTTTTACAAAATTTACATGTTATTTGTTTATGCTACATCTCTTGTTTGTTAGAAACATGTCGCCTTCATATCCTCCATAGCATACTTGATGTCAATTGTCTCATTGCTTCAAACTATGTGGATTTGCTCTGGAACTTTAGAATAATTCTCATAGCGGAGAAAATTGCATATGTCTTGTATACGATCATATAGTAGCTTGAGGAAAGAGCACCTTGGGAAGACGTTGCCTGATACGAGAAGTATATACATGATTCTACTCTCTTTCAGTGTTACATATTGGCCTCTATGACTCCTGAATTACAAAGATAGCATGAAAACATGGATGCTAGATCCATACTCTTACATCTCCGTACACTATTTACGAAACAAGGAAGGACTCAGTGATGTTAGATATTCAAGAGTCTCTTCCGCATTAGAATGATTGAGGGAGCATTGATTTAGAACCATGTCCTAAAGATGATAGAGTAAATTGAGAAACACACTGATCTAGAAATAGTCCTAGATGATAGCTTATGTATTGATTTTATACTTTAGTCCCTAAGCGATTTTATTTCTCATTTTATTATGAATTTTAATATGAACAAGCTTGAGGTGACTCTCCCTGAGCTACTTAATATGTTGAGGGAGGCAAAGAGCACATCAAGAAAGAGAAACAAGTTTTCTATATTAGTGAGACCAAAAGTAAAAGGAAAGGTGAGAAGTCCCTTAAGAAGGGCAAGGGAAAGGGCAAACAGGGTAAGACAATGCCAAGAAAGATCTAGTAAAGGACAAAGATTAGTGCTTCCACTATGGTAAAGATGAGTATTGGAAGAGGAACTATATAAGGAGTACCTTGCAGAAAATACAAAACAAAAGCTTGGAGAAACTTCAAATACATTCATGATTAGTCTTCATTTGTCAGATTCTTATAATAACATATGAATATTAGATACCGATAGTACTTATTACAATTATAATTTATTATAGGTTCTAGCAAGACATAGGGCCAGAGGTGAGATAAACCTCAAGATAGGTAATAGAGCAAAAGTTGTTGCTATGGCTGTTGGGGAGGTCATTTTAAATCTACTTGGTAGGGCTACTATTGCATTAGATGCATGTTATTTTATTTTCTTTATTAAAAAAATATTATTTCTATTTCATGTTTGACATTAAATGGTTATAAATTAATTTTTTAGAACAATAGTAATTTAATTATTAAGAATGATAACATCATCAATAGAGGAATATTGCATAATGGTTGCTTATGCTAGACACTACTCTATATATCATGAATGTAAGCATATATAAAAGAAAATAAGATAAGGTAAATAGTGTATACCAGTGACATTGTAGGATATATCATATCCATGAGGGAAGGATTCAAAAGTTGCTGAAGGATAAATACCTACTATAAGTCATATGCAAATTGAGAGACTTGCCTTTGTGAAAAATTGACCAGTTCTCCATTTAATGGAACTGGAGAGAGAGCCATTGAGTTACTAGAACATATAAATAGCGATGTATGTGGTCCCATGTCAACTCAGGCCATAGGTGGTTTTCCTATTTCATTACTTCCATTGATGATTTTTCTAGGTACAAACATGTGTACTTGATGAATTACAAGCCTGAAGCCTTCAAGAAATCTAGGGAATACATGAATGAAGTAGAGAATCAGACTAGAAAATATATTAAGACTCCTCGATTAGATCAAGAAGGAGAATACTTGAGTACTGAGTTCACCCAATTCCTCAAGGACCATGGGATTCCATCCCAATGGATACCTCCTTGTAGATCACCTCACAATGGTGTGTTAGAAAGGAGGAATCACACATTGACTAACATGTTCTGATTCATGATAAGTTTCATTGACCTACCTATTTAATTATGAGAATATATCATGAAGATCGCAACTTACATTCTAAATAGAGTTCCATCTAAATTGATAGTGTCTATGTCATATGAGATATGGAAATAGAACAAACCTGATCTTAAGGTTATTAAGATTTGGGATTATCCTACCAACATTAAAAGATATAGCCACGATAAGTTGAAATCAAGGATGTAATAGTATAAGTTCATGGGATACCCGAAGGAAACTTATGGGTATTACTTCTATCACCCCGAGGACCAAAAGACCTTGATTGCCGATATGGTTCCTTAAGAAAGAAAATATTCTTGACGGAGACAATAGGAATATAATAGAGTTGAGCAAGGTTAGAGAACCTAGCTCTGGCACCATTTTGGAGATCAAGTCTATTCAGATGCTTAATATATAAGTTCTAACTTTACGCAGGTTTCGTAGAGTGCCATAACCTTTGAGAGATATATAAGATATATTAGTGGAGAGGACACTCATGATGTTGATCCTTAGACCTACAAGGAGGTTATTATGAGCATAAACTCTAGGAAGTGGCAAGAAGTCATGAATTCTAATATGGATTCCATGTACTCTAACAAAGTTTAGAATCTTATTGATGCACCTGAGGGTATCATCCCCATCAGTTACAAATGGATCTTCAAGGAAAAAGATCGAAGTAGATGGAAAGGTGAAGACCTATAAGGCTAAGCTAGTGTTAAGCGGTATTGTTAAAGACAAGATGTTGACTATGACGAAACATTCTTACCCGTTTCTATGCTGAAATTCATCCAAATTCTTTTAGTTATTGCAGCACATTATGACTACGAGATCTAACAAATAGATATAAAAATTACATTCCTCAATGGCAGCATCTCGGAGGAGATGTATATAATACAACCTGAGGGATTCTTATCTAAAGAAATTTCAGATAAGGTATGCAAGTTACTTAAGCCTATCTACGGACTAAAGTAGACTTTTCAAAATTGAAACATAAGATTTGATGAGAGGATATGATCTTATGACTTCATCAAGAATAAAGATAAGCCTTATGTGTATAGGAAGGTAAGTGGGAGTGCTATCACCTTCTTGGTGTTGTATGTGGTTGACATCCTAATCATTGAGAATGATGTAGAAATGCTCTTCATGGTTAAGCTTGGATATCTAGACACTTCTCCATGAAAGACTTAAGGGAAACATCCTATATTTTGGGGATTCATATTTATATAGATAGATCCAAGAGGATGCTTGACTTGTCCTACTCCAGGTACATAGACACCTGTCAGGATCAATTTGACACTAAGAGGAGGGGGGTGAATTAGTGCAAGTGTATATTTTTTATTTTAAAAAAATATTTTGGTTTTAAGAAAAATAAGAAGATCCAAATCTTATTGTTCAAATAAAGCAACTAAATAATAAAAAGATTGCTAAGTTACTTTTTTACTAATTACTTAAGAAAAAGTAAGGAAATCTGATAAGAAACATCATAAGTGAAATGTTTGCTTTTAAAGAGTAAACAAGATTGGAAGCATTAATAAGAAAAGCAATATATGAACTCACAATTTTTATAGTGGTTCGGCACCAACGACCTACGTCCACTCTCAAGTCCTCCTTCTTAAGCCACACCGATGTCCACTATCGATCTTCTTTGGATAAAACCAAACTCTTACATATTACTTACAAGGGAGATAAGATTATACTCTCTGATCACTCCCTTACCTCTTTTCCTTTTTCTTACAATTCTCACACAATATTTTCTTAGAATATAATCCCCAAAAAATATTATATAGAATGCAAGAAAACTTGGGTATTTATAGGCCCTAAGTGGCTTCAGATTTTTAAAGCCAAAAATTAAACATACCCGAAAAAATCGGGTACGAGCAGTTTACCTGCCGACCTGAGGGGCTCAATCGCCCGAACACCAGGGTACAGGCGATTTACCCATCGGTCCTATGAAGGTCAACAATCGAAAGTACCTAGATTCTTAGGTATGGGCGGTTCAAACGCCTAGCCTGAGCGGGTCAGTCACAGTCAACCGCTCGAAAGCCTAGGCGGCGGTAGTACACCCGTCGCTCATGGACGATTTACCCATCGAAATTTTCACAAAAGTGGTTCCCTCCAATTTTTGAAATTTGACTTAAACCATCGGTTGACCATTCCCTTAGTCAATTAATTGAGCTCAACCTGAGCTCAACAAACTCTATAGTAGACCCGGTTGCCTTATTGAGTTGATTTTGATTTCATTCAAATCCAACTCAATTTCTAACTATGACTCAATGATTACAACACTTAATGACTAACAAGCTAAATCAAGACATAACTCCCGCTAATTCTGTAGCCTCCGACATTCTTGCGATAAGTCTTATGGTCTTCTTCTGGCAATCTCCCGATATGTTCCTAGCAAGCTTCCTGATCCCTTCGATGAATCTCCTAGCGAACTCCGGTAAGATCCCACTACATCGTCCGAACCCTGGCCCGATGCTTAAGCTTGATCTTGGCCCATCATCTAGTGATAACTCCATTACTCCTGTCATAGTTAATCCTGCATGATGCTAATTATAACTTAATTAAATACAATTATAATTGCCAAACATTCATTATAAGACCATTCTAACTCGCAGCAAGCTATTCGACTATCCCGACAATCTTTCGACGAATCTCGGTCTTCTTTTAGTGAACTCCCTTGCACCATCCTAGCAAACTCCTGATACCCTCAGCGAGCTCCTAACGCACTTCTAGCGAGTTAGTTCCTAATCGCATCGACCCAATGCATGGACTTGATCTTAGCCAATCCTGATTGTAATAATTATTTTATCATAATTAATCATGCATCAATTAATTCTAATAATCCTATTAGATCAATAACCCATCAATTGATTTCATCATCAAAATCTGAGATTTAATAATCTCCCCCTTTTTGATGTTGATAATCAATTGATGATATGAGTTAATCCTAACTCCCTCTAAATCCATGTCACTTAAATTTAAGAGAATCACACACTCTTAAATTCAAGTAATCAATATTTTATATACATTTTAACATAAATTTGCATCAAGTCATCAAATCATGAATTTCATCAAGTTATCAAATCATAATAAGAATTATGCACTCATATCCATATCTAAGATATCTAATCCGTTTCCAAATCTATATCATATATTATCGATGTATATCATCAATATCATGCGTCATCAATCAATATCATGTGTCATTAATCAATATCATATGTCATCAATATATATTTCTCCCCCTTTGTTATCAACAAAAAGGTGAAATATAGGGCTAAGGATTTTAAGTCACATGAGTCTTTGCTCTACCTTTGTAAAATACGACATAAGTCATAAATAATTTTCTTCCTTTTATGAAAAAGAAGGAAAGAAAATAACGGAGGAGTTATAAAACATCATTAAGAAGAGCTCTCAATAAATTTTAAAAAGAATATTGAGATGAGCTCAAAAGTCTTAGTTGAAACTATTTTAACCACATCATATGCAATACATCATATTATAAAATTATAATTATTATTTCAAATCATCATGTATATTTTTAAAAATCAACATGCATTATTATTATACATGATTTCACATCATTATATCTTCTCCCCCTTTGTTATCAACAAAAAGGAGAAGTACAATTAGCAAGTTTTTGATATATGAGAGCTTAGCAATTTAGCAAATTTTTTTATCACTTTAGAATATGCAAGCTAGTAAGTTCTTTCTTCTCTTTTGAGAAATGCAAGCTAGCAAATTTTTGCTTCCTTTGCAATATTCAAGCTAGCAATTTACATCATGTAAGCAAACAAGTTTTGCTCCCCCTTTGTCATTTTTAAAAAGAAAAGATAGTGCAAAATTTTTCCTATTATATCATTTTTTAAATCATCACATAAAATATATCAAGAAAGATTAATATAGTGATGAGATATATAATTCATGAAGACAAATTGTGACTATCAAGAGATAAACTATAAGAGAAATAAATAAAATAAAATATCTTGATTTATTCACAAGAAATCTCAAGTTGTCAAATTCATTATTTGTATAAAAAATTTCTTTTAAATAATACGAGAACACATAACAAAATATTTTGATTCATAAAATATTTTAAGTAGTAATTTTAAGAAATTAAAACCATAATATAATTAAATCACTCATTCAATTTTAAAATCATCAAAATCACTTTCAAGAGATTCAAAATGTAATTAATAGATTTATTAGTCTCTTGAAATGCTAGTGATTTACTTTCTCCATTTTGTGTAAGCAAGAAGATAGAATCAAGATAGAGAAATGAAAAATATTATATTGTAAAAATGCTTAATTTTAAAGATTAACTTTTATAGATGTGAATTTTGAAATTAAGCTCAAAACTTCAAGCTATTCAAGGAGATTCAAAAGTTTAAGAGCTACTCATACATTTAAAATTATCTCATGCAATTTAAAGTATAACATAAAAATCATTTATTGTAAATTTTGATAAAAAACATCAAGAATTTCATAAGAAGACATGATAGTAGATCAAGCTCAAATTGTCAATCAAGTATTTTGCATGCATCTATAAAGTTTTAATTTTCTTCTAAGTAATTGTTCATCAATCAATATTATCATATCCAAATTTACTTCTAATCATATTAATAATTTTATTTCTCCCCTTTTTTTTTTGTCAATGTCAAGAAAAAAATATGATAGCATAATTTCTTCTTACCATTCATATTCAAGTTACGCCAAAAAGTACAAGGAGATCATGTCATTAAAGATAAAATCAAATATTTGAATATCAAAAGATATGATTCATTTAATAAGTTTCTTTCCTTTTTTATAAATAATAAAATTAGTCTTAGGGGATAATCTCAATTCATCCAAGATAAATCTTTTTAATAAAAAATAGATCTTGATATAAATTTTAATTATTATTGTTAAGATCATAAATCTTTTTTATTAAATAGTAAAAATTATAGAGATCAATAACGTGATTCCCATAACGTAAAAGTCAAGTCAAGAAATTAATAGAATATCATGATAATACAAATTTCTTTCAATTTTTAACTTATCGTAAATTTAAGAAATACTAATTTTGGTGATAAGTTATGTCATTCATGAGTTTTAAAATAAATCATATCAAGATAAATATTGATAGCAAAAGACATTCATGAATATTAAAGACATGATTTAATTTAAAAATCTTTTTTTAGATGATAAAATAGAATCATAAGAGAACAAAGATGAGTCTTCATCTCATAAAGATATCATATTATAGATATCAAGATCACGATTTCATTTTAATAAAGAAAAAAAGTATAAGATCTTGATTTATATATATGAAACTTCAAGTTTTCAAGAATATGGCTCATAAGAAGATTATCAAGTTTCATTTTCTAAACTTATTAAAATCATGATAATAATTTATTCAAGTTCAAATCATCAAGTCATCAAAATCACTTTCATAGTTAAAGAGAGACATAAAAATAACATAATCAATTCATTAATTTCTTTTAAAAATAAAATTATTTAGAAATTTATCCAAAATTATCATCAAAAATCACTTTTTGGATAATTTCAATAAAGTCATCATATATTATTTTCTAAAAGAAAATAACTAAAGTTTTCTATTATTTTTATAATTAAAGAGATTCAATAATAAATGTATCATTTTATCTTTGTTGAATGATTCATGGGATAAATATTCTTTCAAGAATAATTATCCTTCTTTTGAAATTTATTTCAATAATGCATTGGCATTTAAAGTCAAAAACAAAATTTCATTATGATCATTGCAAAAATATTTTTAAACAAATGCTTTGATCCATTTTAAATCGAATGATTTTTGCATGTTGAAAGATTCTATCATGTTATCAAGAAGTTTTTTTTTAAAGAAATATGATTTCATATATGATTTTTAGGTTCAAAAACAATATAAATCATCAACACAAGTTAATACACATCAATACAATAATCAATATCAAAATCTTTCTTTCATACATATTACTTTTATTTAAGTTAACTATACTTTCTTCTTTCTAATTCTACCATGCTCTAGCTATGCATCATCAAGATTAATTATATAATGATGAACTATTTTCAATAAAAGGATTTGTTATAATAGAAACAAGGATCATTAAGCTTCAAACATGTTAATTCAAATAATTTTTTTTATTATTGTTACATAGGCTAGTGAGCTTTGAAAGAGTATTAGATCTCAAGTCTTGAGCATCTACTTTCAAAACATTACTTAGTACTTCTAGCCTTGTTAGGAGGTAATTTTATATTATGAGAGGTTTTGATTTAGGTACTAACTTGAGCTTGGGTCCTTCATGATATGTTCTTCTCATTTTCTCTAATGGTATAAGATTGTTTATGTTTCCTTTAGGAACCCAAATTAACTTGTGAGAACTATAATTTTTAAGTGGACATTTGTAAATTATGTTTCCTAATCTTCCATAAAAATTATACTTCACTTTTGATAGTAAATGTAAGGTAGGTCCCTTAACAAAAATGATTGGCTTTTGTTGAGTGTTACCAACAAAGTCTATACTCTTTTTTATATTAATATGACCCTTATTGGTAAGGATTATATTCAAGGATTTACTACCAATTTTAAAATTTTCTAATATTATCTTAAGCATGATATTTTTTTCTTTAATATTGTCTAGCATTTTATATTTAGAACTAGGATTATGTGATGGTAATAACTCATACATTTTATCAATATTATCGACTAATAAATCATAATCAATTTTAAGTAACTTAAAAGACTTACTAAGTTTTCTAAACTCATAAAATAAATCATGAAATATTCTTAATAATTCTGAAAAAGAAATGCTTAATGAATTATTAACCTCATTGTTGATAGCTATAAGAGTGTGATTCTCCACTTCTTAGTTGTACATTTGATCTTTTGAGCTCCTTGATTTCTTGTATTCATAGCAAGAGGTTTTATCCATATTTAGATTATTTTTAAGGTTCAATTTCATTAAGTTTTCTAGTTTATTTGTCAAAAGTTTAAGGTTATCATTACTCGAGATTTTACTCGAGGAGTCATGTGTTCTTCTCGGTTCATATTCCTTCTGGTTCTTAGGAAGGTATTCTTCTTATTCATTTTTAGAAGTATTTTCATTGAATGATTTATTTATATTAAGTATGCTTTTATATGTTATTTCTAATGTATGCCATATATCAAAATCCAAATCAAAATAAGAAACCTAATCAAATTTATTTTTATCTAAGGTGCAAAATAAGGTATTCATAGCCTTCTTCTCTAAATCATTCTAAGTATTCATTGGAAGAGAAGACATTTCAAATCTATTTTTAACAATAGTCCATAAATCATGGTCTAAAGAGATAAGAAATGCAAGGATGTAAGATGAAATATTCCTCATTCATACCAAAACAAGCCATTTACTCAAGTGGGTGTTAATCCAATGAGTAACTTCCTTACTCTGATACCAATTATTAAGATCAATTTGGCACTAAGAGAGGGAGGGGGGGGGGGGGTTAATTAGTGCAAGTGTAAGTTTTTTATTTTTTTAAAAAATATTTTGGCTTTAAGAAAAATAAGAAGATCTAAAGCTTGTTGTTCAAATAAAGCAAGTGAATGATAAGAAGATTGCTAAGTTACTTACTTACTAATTACTTAAGAAAGAGCAAGGAAATATGATAAGAAATGTCATAAAAAAAAGATTGGAAGCATTAATATCAAAATGAAAGATGAACTCATAACTTTTACAGTGATTCAACACCAACGACCTACGTCTACTCCTGAGTCCTCCTTCTTGAGGTACACCAACATTCATTACTGATCTTCTTTAGGTGAAAATCAAATCCTTATACTTTTCTTATAAGGGAGACAAAATTACACTCTTTGATCACTCCATTACCCATTTTTTTTCTTATAATTCTCATATAATATTTTCTCAGAATATAATCCCCAAAAATTGTTATGTAGAATATAAGAAAACTTGGGGTATTTATAGGCCCCAAGTGGCTTCAAATTTTTGGAGCCAAAAATCAAACATACCTGAAAAACCCAAGTACAGGCGGTTTACCCGCTGACCTGGGTGGCTCAACCGCTCGAACACTAGGGTATGGGTGGTTTACCCGCCGATCCTGGGCGGGTTAACCACCGAAAGTACCCAGATTCTTGGATATTGGTGGTTCAACCGTCCAGTCTGAGCTGGTCAGCCGTCCGAAAGCCTAGGCGACGGTAGTACACCCGTCGCTAACTGATAGTTTACCCACTGGAATTTTCACAAAAGTGGTTGTCTCCACTTTTCAAATTTTGGCTTAAACCATTAGTTGACCATTCCCTTGGTCAACTAGTTGAGCTCAACCAATCCCTATAGTGGACCCGGTTGCCTTATTGAGTTGATTTAGATTTCATCCAAATCCAACTTAGTTAGGACTCAATTCCTAGCTATGACTCAATGATTATAACACTTAATGACCAACAAGCTAAATCAAGACCTAACTCCTGCCAATTTGACAGCCTTTGGCATTCTTGCATTGAGTCCTATGGTCTTCTTCCAGTAATCTCCTGACATATTCCCAGCGAGTTTCCTAATCCCTTCGGCGAATCTCCTACCGAACTCCGGTGAGGTCCCACTACATCGTCCAAACCCCGGCTTGATGCTAAAGCTTGATCTTGGCCCATCATATGGTTGTAACTTTATTTCTCCTGTCATAGTTAGCACTACATGATGCTAATTATGACTTAATTAAATATAAGTATAATTGCTAAACATCCATTATAAGACCATCGTAACTCTCGGTAAGCTTTTTGGCTACTCTCGATAATCTTCCAGTGAGTCTCAGTCTTCTTCTAGCAAACTCCTTGTGCCATCCTGGCAAACTCCTGATACCCTCAGCGAGTTCCAAACGCACTCCCAGTGAGTTCCCAATCGCATCGACCTGATGCATAGACTTGACCTTGGCCAATACTAATTATAATAATCATTCTGTCATAATTAATCTTGTATCAGTCAATTCTAACAATCAGATTAGATCAATAACTCATCAATTGATTTTATCATCAAAATCTAAGATTTAACAACACCATTATCAAAAGGTTTGACATAAAAAAATTCAAGAGAGTTTCGTACTGATGAGACATGAAATATCACTTTCTAGGAGTATGTCTCCAAAGAATCTTAAAGAAAGGAGAAACTTAGATAAGACACTCTATGCCTCTATGATATGGTCTATTATGTATGCTATGTTATATATCAGGCTTGATATAACATATGTTCTGAGTGTCACAAGCAGTTATCAAGCGGATCCAAGCTTTGAGCACTAGAAAGTAGTAAAGTATTATTAGGAAACCTTATAAGAGCATCATATGCATAATGGAAAATAAAATCAAAATTAGTTTCCCTTGTTTATTAAATCATCATGCTATGATTGGTGTACAAGAAACTACAAAATTAAAAAATTATGTATTGTGTTAGATATTTTACCTATGGAGATCAGATATCCCTGAAAAACTAGATACACAGGTGTAGATGAAGGAGGTCAGACATCTGCCTCTCTAGCAGTGATCCACATGTTAGATGGCATGGCGACACTCCTCAAATCGCAACGTGATCTTCTTCTTCATGCACTCCAAAAATGCTATACTTTCTCCAAGAAGGGGTTGACCCTTGTTGTTGTCCACACCTCAAATTGGGGTTATTAGTTGAGGAGGAGAGGTAGGGAGGAAAATAAGAGGAGGTGGCTAAAAGGTCTCTAGCTTATGAGCCTTATGACCGCTTCCTATTTATTGAGGTCTCTGTTAACTTAATCTTAATCAATTCTACTCGATTTGTACTAGATCAGTTGGAAAACCTCAGTGAGAGCATAACATGCATAGCAGAAGATTAAAACAAAATTGGTTTTCTATGTAGATCAAAATTATCATGCAAAGATTAGTTAGCAGAAAAAATTGTAAAACCAAAAACTACATCATGTAAAAGATTATTTATTTAGGGAGATTGTACATCTCTATGTTTCCATATCCGGATAGAGAGGATGAATGAGGTTAAATGTCCTCCTCTCTAGTGGTATCCATATGATGGATTGCTGCAGCAATACTGCTTTAATCGAAGCCCCAAGTCTCGTAACTCTTGCGCAGAGGGAGAGAGGAGAAGAGGAGGGGGTAACCAAAGGTATAGCCTATCATCTATGTGCCTCCTCTTCTATTTATAGAGAGCCACCCATATAACCCTAATAGATCTTACCTTAGTGGGTATTGGATCTCTATCCAATTACCCACTAAACTTAGATTTTTGGATCTCTATCCAATAATCTCTTTTGGGTTCTAATAGGGTCTCATGCAAGGAATCCATCAATAGAGAGTCTCATCTAATAAGAATAGGGGCTAATTTGATAACTCATATTTAATTCTTTATTCATTAAAGCATCCACCATATGTGTGACCCTCTAAGCCCAATATCGAGCTGGTCGTAAGTTCTATCTCATAACTCCTTCTGACTCAGTGAATTATTATCTCACAATACTTCACTTGACTTATCGACTATGGGTGTACAAGGTCATTGCGCCCTAGTCCCTAGATGGTACATGGGACCTCAGTTACCATGTATTTATAATCCCTCATCTATCTAATATCTCAAAGACTGTATACCAGGCATGGTACCTGTCAGGCCATATACGAAATCCATCTAAGTCTCGCTCTTAATCAGATTCTCCTGGAGAACTCCTCTCTCAATTTGATTAATATGATTAGGGATTTACCTAGGTGAGAGCATGCGAGATATTCCTCTCATGATACCGAGAGTGGATGATCCTCTATTGACACTCAATAGCCTTCGTAAGATTGGCTACAAATCCTAATAACCGACTATACAAGATCTGGAACTTTCTAAACCTATAAGTCTAGCGTCAAAGAGAGGAGTACTCAAACAAGGCATCTTTAGTATCTCAAGTCTAAGGACTAGATACACAGCTAGGATTACAAAATCACTATATGACCTTAGGTATCATTAACCATACAACATTCCTTAAGCGGATCAATCAGTAAACTTATTCTACAATGAGCACATGTACTATATCCTTAGTGTATCTACACAAGTAGCTATGAGACCAGCCACCTCCATCATATGGATATGTATATAGCATATCGATCTATCTAGTTATCTCGATATCCCTCTCGAGCAACCTATGACTGGGATTATTTAGGATCTATGTTTAAAAACGAATCAGTCTCATTATCATGATTTCATCATGATCTGATTCCCATTGCATAGAACCAAAGATATCATAATATATAATAATACAAAAAAGACTATGTAGTGTCTCATACATGTCATCATTCACGTGATTAGCTTGTAGGGCACTTGTAACTAGTAGGATCTCTATCCAATTTCCCAAGCCTCTTAAATTAGTATCCTACTACATAATAATCTCTTATTAGCTCTCATTAGATCTTATCCACAAGATCTAATAATATAAGGGCTTATTAGATATCCAATAAAATAGGGGCTTCGCAGATATCTCATATCCAAACCTCTACTTGTCACAACATCTACAATATGTGTGTGACCCTCTAAGCCTAATACTGAGTTGGACGTGAGTTACATCAATCAGAACTTCTTCTGACTTAGTCAATTATTATCTCATAATAATTCACTTAACTCATCGACTATCGACGTACCAGGCCACTATGTCATAGGCCCAAGAATGTATAGGGGGATTTAATCTATTGGACCTGTCCTCAGTTACTATGTAACTATAGTTCATCATCCATCTAATATCTTAGAGACTGTATATCAAATGTCTCTTTGGAGACATCCGATAAAATTGGTATGATATATTGGGCATAGTAATGTTAGGCCTCATATGAAATCCATTCATGTCTTGCTTTAATTGGATTCTCCTAAAAAACTTCTCTCTCAATCCGAATGACCATAGTTAGAGATTTACTTGAGTAAAAACATATAAGATATTATTCTTGTCATATCGAAAGTGGATGATTTTTTATTGGCACTTAATTGCCTTCATAAATTTAGCTACCATTCTCGATAACCGGCTATACCAAATCTGAAACTTCCAACATACAAGTCCGACATTAAAAAAGGAAATACTCAAATAATGTATCTTTAGTGTCTCAAGTCTAAGGACCAGATACATATCTAAGACTACAAAATCACTGTCTAACGTTAGGTATCATTAACCATCCAAAATTTCCTAAGTGGATCAATCAGTAAACTCATTTTCCAATGAGCACCTGCATTATATCCCTAATATCTCCACACAATTAGTTGTGAGACCAACTGCCTCCATCATATAGATGGGTATATAGCATACTGGTCATCTGTTTATCTTGATGTCCCTCTCAAGTAACCTATGATCAAAATTGTTTAGGGTTTGTGTTTAAGGCGGTCTCATTATTATGTTCTTATCATGATCTAATTTATATTACAAAGATTCAAGGACATCACAATATATGCACTATGTAACATAAAGTAAGAAAAATATCAATAATAATAATATATAAAAAGATTATGTAACATGTCACACGTGCCATCACTCATGTGATTGGCTTATAGGGCACATGTAACCAGTAATCTCCCACTTGACCTAAAGCCAATCACCTATATGTTTGATCCCCATCAGACCCCTATAACACTTGAAGACAATATGCGACAATGGCTTCATTAGTGGATCTACAATGTTATTTTTGGATGAAACTTCTTTCATTGGTACTCCATGGTGTATTATCTTTTTGATCAAATGAAACCTCATTAAAACATGCTTTTGATGAGACCTAGGTTCCTTCACTTGATCAATCACCTTATTATTATCATAATATATGAGAATCAGTCCTCGTTACTTAATACGACTCCTAAATCTGTGAACTTCTTTATCCAAACTCTCTCCTTTACTGCTTCTGTCGTAGTGATATACTATATCTCTTTAGTTGAATTGCTAGTTGTATCTTGCTTAGAACTCTTTTAGCTTATTGCTCCTCCATTCATGGTGAAGACATACCCTATGTTTGACTTGTTATAATTGATATTAGACTGAAAAGTCGAGTTCTGTGTAGCCCTCTACCTTGAGGCTATCTCCTCTGTATAGTAGTAAAAAAATTTTTAGTCCTTCTTAAGTACTTAAGGATATATTTTATTACCTTCAAATGTTCTAAACCTGGATCCACTAGATACCTACTCATGACACTTAAAGCATACGGTATATCAGACCTGTTATATACCTTAAAATACATGATCAACCCTATATCAGGGTTTGTGTGTCATTTTTTCAGGAGTCTTTAGAAACATACTCGTAAAAAGTGATATTCCATGTCTCAATGGTATGAGACCTCTCTTGAAATTTTTATATCAAAACTTTTGATAATGAAGTCTATGTACCTAAACTCAGATAAGCCAAGTATCCTCTTAGATCTATCTCTATAGATCTGAATCCCTTAAGTCCTTCATAGAGAATAGTCAAGCCTTAACTGTAGAGAGTCTTCCTACAACATTCCCAACAATCAAGATGTTGTTCATATACAACACCAAGAAGATGATAGGGCTCCTACTTACCTTCCTGTACACATAAGGCTCATTTTCGTTCTCAACGAAATCATAAAATCTGATCACCTCATCAAATCTTACATTCTAACTTTAAAAAGTTTGCTTCAGTCCGTAATAGACCTGAACAACCTGCACACCTTATATGGACTTTCTTTATATATGAATCCCTTGGGATGTAACATCTCTTTCTCGAGGTTGTCGTTGAGGAATGTAGTTTTCACGTTTATCTATCAGATCTCATAGTCATAGTGTACTGTAATGGCCAAAAGAATTATGATAGATTTTAGCATGACTACGGGTGAGAAGATTTCATCATAGTCAACTCCTTATGTTTAATGATACCCTTTGGTCACCAACCTTGCCATATAGGTTTCCACATATCTATCTACTCCAATATTCTTCTTAAAGATCTATTTGCAGCCAATGGGTACGATACCCTCAGGTGCATCAATATCCTGAGTGTTCTGATAGGTCTAAGGATCAATATCCTAAGTGTCTTCTCCATTGATATATCCCACATATCTCTCAGAAGGGTGTGACACTCTGTCTGACCTATGTAATGTTGGAACTTGTATACTAGGTACTTGAATAGACTCAGCTTTTGGAGCGGTGCTTGAGCTAGGTTCTCCAACCTTGCCCAACTCTATCACACTCCCACTATTTTCACAAAGAATATACTCCTTAATGAACACTGCCCTCTTGGTCATAAAGACCTTTTGGTCTTCAGGATGATAGAAATAATACCCATAAGTTTCTTTAGGGTATCCCATGAACTTCCACTGCTTCATCCTTGATTCTAACTTATCGAGGTTATGTCTTTTAATGGGGGCAGGGCATGCTCAAATCTTAACAACTTTAAGATTAAACGTCTTCCCTTTTTATATCTCATATAGTGTAGATAATGTCGATTTAGTTGAAACTCTATACAGAAGGTAAGTTGTGGTCTCTATGGCATATCCCCAAAATAAGATGGGTAGATCGACAAAACTTATTATAGACCGCACCATGTCTAATAGTATGTGATTACTCTTTTCTGATACATCATTAAGCTGAGGTGTATAAGGAAGTGTCCATTGGGATAAAATCTCATGGTTTTTGAGAAAATGGTTGAACTCTATACTCAAGTACTCTCCTTGATCTGATCAAAAAATCTTAATACTCTTTTCAGTTTGGTTCTCTGAATTTTTTGAAAGCTTCGAACTTATAATTTATCAAGTACATGTGTTCGTACATGGAGAAATTATTAGTGAAAGTACTGAAATAGGAGTAACCATCTATGACTTGAGTCAACATGGGACCACATATATCACTATATTTGAGTTATAGTAACTTAGTGACTCTCTCTAGTTATATTAAATAGAGAGTTGGTCAATTTTTCACGAAGGTAAGTCTCACAAGTTACATATGACTCATGGTCGAATCGATATAGATATTCATCTTTTAGCAACTTTTGAATCCTTCCCTCATGGATATGACCTAGCCTACAATGCCACAAGTATGCACTATTCACCTCATCTCGTTTCCTTTTAGACATACTTACATTCATGACATGTGAAGGTATATCTAATATAAAAAAAACTCAATGTTCCTCTAGTGATGTTCTTATTATCCTTAATAATAGTTGATATAAAAAAAACTCAATGTTCCTCTAGTGATGTTCTTATTATCCTTAATAATAAACAACTATTATTCTCAAAAGTAGTTTATAACCATTTAATGTCAAACATGAAATAGAAATAAGGTTTTTGATAATAGAGATAACAAAATAATATCCATCTAATGCAATAATAGCTCTACCAGACAGATGTAAAATGACCTCACTAATAGCCATAGTAACAACTCTTGATCCATTGCCATCTTGAGATCCATCTTACCTCTAGCCAATCTCCTAGACCTTACTAGAACCTACAATGAATTACAGATATGATAAGCACTACTGGTATATAATACTCATGTGTTATCATAATAATATGATAAATGAAGACTAATCATGAATGTACCTAAAGCTTCTCCAAGCTTCTATTTTGCCTTTACTACTAGGTACTCTTTCTCTTTCCTTTTTCAATCTCGTCTTTGCCACAGTGGAAGCACTAGCCTTTGTCATTTGTTAGTCTTTCTAGGCAACATTTGCCTTACTCGATTTTCCCTTGCCTTTTTCTTTTTGATCTTACCAATATAGAGAACTGACTTCTCTTTCTTGATGGTGCTCTCAACCTCCCTCAATATATTGAGGTGCTCAAGGAGAGTTACCTCAAACCTATTTATATTAAAATTCATGATAAATGTAAAAAGAAGTTTAGGAGGGACTGAAATACGAGATCCATATATACATTATCCTTTTGGACCATTCCTAGACCTGTGAGTTTCTCAATCTACTCAATCATCCCTAGGACATGATTTTGAATTGATGCCCCCTCTATCATCCTGTATAAAAGAGATTATTAGATATTTCATATCTCTAAGTTTTTTTTTCCTATTCCTCAAATAGCTCGCGAAGATAAAGGACGATAAAATTGGCATTCATGCTCTCATGTTACCTCTGTAGCTCAGGAGTCATAGAGGCCAACATATAGCACTTAACCATGGTGGAATCATCTATATACTTTACATAGTAAGTGATCTCATCCTCTCTTGCCTCATCCTTTAGCGTGAGCGTAATCGTGTTAAGAACGTATGCAATTTTCTTCGCTGTGAGAATGATTCTTAGGTTACGGAGCCAATCCGTATAGTTTATATTGGGAAAACTCAACGGAAGCATCACATGCATAGCAGAAATTAAAATTAAAATCAGTTTTTCACACAGATCAAATCATCGTGCAAAAGATTCGGGTCATAAGAAAAATCATAAAAATCAGAAAATAACGATGTGTGAGAGATTGATTTTACCTAGGGAGATCATATATCCCTGTATTCCAAATCTAAATGAAGAAGATGAAGGAGGTCAAGCATCCTCCTCTATAGTGATATCCATATAATAGATCTCTGCACCGAAACTCCTCCAATCTGATCTCATAACTCTTGCATAGAGAGAGAGAGGAGAATAGGCGGGGGAGGCCAAAACTATAGCCTATTAACTATGAGTCTCCCCTCATATTTATAGAGATCTACCAAAAACCTTAGGGATCCTACCTTAGTGGATATTGGATCTTCATCCAATTACCCACTAACTTTGCATTATTGGATCTCTATCCAATAATCTTTTTAGGTCTCTAATTCGGCCTCAATCAAGGAGCCCATCAGCATAGGATTCTCTAACTTTAAGTCTGATACCTTCTTATTTCTTCATCAACAAACTGGCAGTATAATATATCTTCTAGTATTTGTTGATGATATTATTATGACAGGCAATAACTCTATGGAGGTCATAATGTTTATTAACAAGTTAGCCGCCAGATTTTCCCTCAAGGATCTCGGTCCTTTGAATTATTTTCTAGGTGTGGAGCAACGTCTACATCTTCTAGACTCTTCCTCTCTCAACGAAAGTACACTCAGGACATATTAGTAAAGACAAACATAAAGGATGCCAATGTTGTTTCGACTCCTCTCTCCACTAGTGAATCACTTCGGTTAAATGATGGCAGTCCTACTATAGATCCTACATAATATCGGCAAGTAATTGGTTCCTTACAATATTTAGCTCTTATCCATCCAGATATCTTATTTATCATTAACAAGCTATCATAATTTATGCATCGACCATCTGTGACGCATTAGTCAGCTGTTAAATGCGTATTACGATATCTTAAATGTACTCTTGATTATGGTATCTTTCCCTACAAAAACTCTCCACTTCAGCTTCATGCTTATGTTGACGCTGACTGGGCTAGGAACTTTGATGATAGAACATCAACATCTAGGTATATTATTTTTCTCGGAGCCAATCAAATCAGTTGGAGTTTTAAAAAATAAAAGACAGTTGCTCAGTCAACCACTAAGGCCGAGTATCGCTCTATTGCAACTACAACTGCCGAACTTAATTGGGTAATGAATCTGCTCACAGAACTTGGCTTTCACTCTTTTGTTACTCCTACAATATACTATGATAATGTCAGAGCTACCTATTTATGTGCTAATCTAGTGTTCCAATCTTGTATGAAACATATACTAATCGACTTTCACTTTGTACGAGATCAAGTGATGAATCATCAATTACGAGTTTCTCATGTTCACACGGCAGATCAATTGGTAGACTCCCTCACGAAGCCACTCTCTCGAAAGTTATTTTCAGTTGATCGGTCTAAGATCAGCGTCCTTTATAGGAGCTCGATCTTGCAGGGACATGTTAAAGAATAAAGTTATTGTAACTAATGGTCAGACTATTGAGAGTTGTTCTTCGTGTATAAATAGTTATACGTATGAATGAATAATGCAATAACTTCATTTCTATGAAATAACTTTCTCATTACTATCACAAACCATCGGAATATATCCTGGAGGTCGACAACCACACCGTCTCCTCGGTCGGCGATGGAGAACAGTAATGGGAGCAGATTACGGTCGATCTCGTCGGCCATGATCCCGAAGGCATAGGAGCACACGGTGACATTGTCGAGCACGAGGTTCGCCATCTTGCACTAGAACTGTCATGCATCGCCCTCCATGTTGAAGATGTCTTGGCCGAGGAGGTCACCGAGGAGGATGGAGAAGGGTTTCCCTTGGGGAAGTTGTCGAACCGGGTCTGGAGCATGTACTCCACTTTGGTCGGGTTGGCTGTGACGGTGTTCCCCACACGTGGAGATGGATGGTGCCAATGGGCGACTCCCGAGTAGGTGTGGGTACCAGTCGCAGAAGTTATAAAAACTCTGCCGCCCACGATGAGCTGACGTAGGCCTTGCATACATCGCAGCTGCAACACTGCCGCTTCCTCAGCAATAGCAAGAGCATTGAGAACAGAACAAAGCCCATAGTGAAGGAGAAGAAGAGGGAAGCAACGTGGTTCTTTGTCATCCCCGCTGTTGCAACTACCGCAACTGTCACAGCCGCAGCTGTCGCTTCCAATACAACGATAGAGATTTATAAGTATTACAAGACTTTTCTCAATCCCCTATCCTTTTTCTTTTTCTTACAAGTTTAGCACATATTTTTTGTCGGAATTTCTAGCCAAAAATTATCGTGTGAAATATAAGAAAACTTGGGGTATTTATAAGCCCTAATTGGCTTAAGAATTGAGAGCCAAAATTTAAAACGCACTCGAAAAAGTCGAGTACGGATGGTACCATCGCAAGTACTAGTGGCTCCGTCGCTGAAAGTAGCTCAAAAAATAGGATAGCTACGGTACAACCACCGAGAATCTTGAAAAAATGATTTTGTTCACTTTTCCAATCCCGACTTCTAACTTCTATTGACTACTTCTCAGGTCAACCAATTGAGCTCGACTTGAGTTCAACCCACTCTCCATAGTGAACCTGGTTAGTCTCACTTCAGTTAATTTGGATCCTTCCAAATCTAATTCAAGTAGAACTCAATCTTAATGATGCTAATTATAACTTAACTAATTATAATCAACATGGCCAACAAATCCAATCAAGCCTTCCCAACTCCTGGCAGGTATTTTGGCTACCCTCGATAATCTTCTGACGAGTCTTGGCCTTCTTCCAACGTACTCCCTTGCGCCATTTTGGGAAGCTCCCGATACTCTCAGCAAGCTCTCGATGTACTCCAGGCAAGTTCTCAATCACATTGTCCTTATGTTGGCTCGATGCCTGGACTTGACTTTGGCCAAACCTCTTACTATAATTTTCTCTCTATCGTAGTTAATCCTGCATCAATCAACTCTAACAACCTTGTTAGATCAATAACCCATCAATTGATTTCATCATCAAAATCCGAGATTCAACAATCTCCCCCTTTTTTATGATGACAATCAATTGATGACGTAAGTTAAACCGTACTCCCCCTAAATCCATGCCATAATTCAAATAAGAAAAAAACTTAAATTCAAGAGAACCAAACACTCTTGAATTAAAGTAGAAATAAGATGAGGATTTAAAAAATATTATCACAAAATAGATTTAATCTCATAAATTTTGAAATCCAAAGTTAGGAACTATCCATGCAATTTCAAAATTAGTAAATCAAGAAATTTATGCATTCTCATGGTTTAGCATTCCTAGCCGTCAACCTCAATCTTATAGATATAAATTTCAAAATAATTATTTTAAAGATGAACTAAAAAATTTAAGAAATTCAAGAAAAATCAACAGCTACCAATGCAATTTAATTCATCTTATGTAAATTTGAAGCAAGGTAGCAAATCAAGCAAATCATGTATCTTACATGCAAATTTTGATAAGAAGTATAATTTATAAAGGTCAAAAAATCCAAAGAAAAATATAATGATAAATCAAGCTTAATTTATAAATCATGCATTTAGAATTCTAAATATTCTTATAAGCAAATTTGTTCTTCATTCAATGTTACAAGATTCATCATATCTAATTTTCTTTAGTAATTTTATTTTTCTTTTTGATCATTATTAAGAAAGAAATATGATGACATAATTTCTTCTTAACATCTATATTTAAATTACTCCTAAAAGTATAAGGAGATCAGGTCATTAAAAATAAAATAAAATCTTTAATTACCAAAAGACATGATTTAAATTAATAAATTTGTCCCTCCTTTTTGTTTGTAAATTTTAACATAAGTAATCTAGAAATTTTAAGTATTTAAAATTTTAAATAAAATAGAAATCAAATCATGCAAATCTCATGTATTTAATGTTCTTAATTTTTTGCAAGCAAATCGCTACTCATCCAATGTTAGAAGATTTTTTTTGTATATCCAGTTTTCTTCTAACCAAACTAATAATTTTATTTCTCACTTTTTTTATTGTCAAAAGGATTATAATGATATATTTTCTTTATGACCATAAGTACAAAGAGATCATGTCATGAAAAATTAAATCTTTAAGTGATAAAAGACATGATTGAATAACTCTTTTAACAATTTTGATTGGAAATGTTATGAGATCTAAATAATCTTGATCTTAAATTATAATTATCAAAATCATTGATCTCATTTTTACCAAAACAAATAAATCATAGATGTTCAAAATTTTGATTTGTATTGAGGATATAAGAAGTCTAGAAATCAAGAAAATGTTCATGATAAAACAAATCTCAATTAATTTTTAAATTATCATAAATTTAAGAAATATTAATTTTGGTGATAAGTTATACTAAGAAGGAAGTCATAAATAATTATGTCATGAAGGATATTATTATCAAATCATGAATGCTAAAAGACATGATTTATTTTGATAAATCTCTTCTTAGATAAGATTAAAATCTTTAGAAAACTTAGATGATCAAATAAGAAGTACTTATTTATATCAAGTTATAAATATCAAGATCATGAATAAATTGCAAAGAAGAAATGATAGAAGATTGTCAATAATATGGTTCATAGGAAAATTTTCAAATCATAGTTACCAAGAGACAAATTATGATTCATTTATATAATATTTTTTGAGAACTTAATTTATATATTAATTTCTCAAGATATCAATATCATGATAATAACATATTCAAGTTCAAAAGCATCAAAATCGGTTTTATAGTTTAAGAGACAAAGCCTATACCCTTTGTTCTATTAACATGACCCTTATTAGCAAGGATCATAATAAGAGATTTATTTCTTATTTTAAAATTTTTTAATATTTGTTTAAGCATGATATTTTTATCTTTAACATCATCTAGCATTTCACATTTAGAGCAAAGATTATGTGATGATAATGTATTATGCATTTGATTAATTCTACTAACTAACGAATCATGCTCATTCTTAAGTAACTTATAAGATTTACTAATTTTTCTAAATTCATCAAATAATTCATGAAATATATTTAATAATTTAGTAAAAAAATACTTAATGAATCACTAACCTCGTCTTGGATCGCCAGAGCATAGTTGACTACTTCTTCTTTTCTATGATATTTTTTATCTGAAGAGTACTAAGTCATCCCACGTTGCTGAAATAGCTTTCTTCTTATGTGGTGCCTTCTTTTTCAAAATTGAGGATATTTACTTTTGAAATATCTCGATTTTTTGCATTCAATGCATATAACATTATCCTTCTTTGGTTTATTTTTGTTTCTATAACTTTTATGTTTTTTATAAACTTTTTAAACTTTCTAGATAATAGTGCAATGTCATGATCCTCGTCACTCGATGTTTCACTCAAGGAGTCATCTGCAGTTCTTAGTGCTACATCCTTTTTGTTCTTTGGAAGGGGTTCATCAAGCTCATCACGAGCTTTACAGTTTAGTTTATATGTCATGAGTGAGCCAAAAATTTCTTCAAGAGGTAAGTTATTTAAATCTTTGGCCTCTTGTATAGCAGTTATTTTAGGATCCTAACTTTTAGGTAGCGATCTTAAAATTTTACTCATAAGTTTAAAATTTGAAAAATATTTTCTAGGTGCTTTAAGATGATTAACAACATCCATGAAATAGGTGTACATGTCTCCAATAGACTCACTTGATTTCATTCTAAATAATTTATAACTATGAATCAAAATATTAATATTAGATTCTTTAACTCTATTAATGCCTTCGTGTATGATTTCTAGTGTATGCCAAATGTCATAAGTAGTTTAACAAACAAAAATTTAATTAAATTTATTTTTATCGAGAGCACAAAATAAGTCATTCATAGCCTTTGCATTTAATGAAAAAGCTTTCTTTTCAAACTCGTTCCATTCATTCATGAGCTTAGAAGATTTCTCAAAATTATTTTCTACAATATGCCATAAATCAAGATCCATGAAAATCAAGAAAATTCTTATTCTAATTTTCTAATAAGTATAATCCATCCCATTGAACATGGGCAGACAAGCAATAGAATATCACTCATTTATATTGAAAGAAGTTATTTACTCACTTGAGTTTTTAGTCCAATGAGTAGCACTTAACTCTAATACTAATTGTTAGGATCAATCGGCACTAAGAGTGGGAGGGGTTCAATTAATGCAATCGAAATAATGATCGATTTAAAAACCTTACTTCCATAATGGAAGCTTCTTTTAATATTTTGATAAAATCGATTAAGAGACAATTTGAGAGAAGTAGAGATATTGAAGCTCGATTTTAACTATAAGAAAATTAAGAGCAATATAGAATAATAAGCAAAGAAAGCAAAGACACTTATAATTATAGTGGTCCGGCCTCAACTTAGCTTACGTCTAGTACTGAATCTTCTTTCCTAAGGCCCACCGGTGTCCACTATCAATCTTCTTTGGGTGAAGATCAAACACTTATAGCTTCTTCTCTCATTTTACCAAGCTTAGGAGATGAACCTTACAACTTTACAAAGAAGATTTATAAGTTTTACAAGGCTTTTCTCACTCCCCTACCCTTTTTCTTTTTCTTGTAAGTTTAGCACATTTTTTTTAGAATTTCTAGCTAAAAATCGTTGTATGAATGTAAGAAATCTTGGGTGTTTATAGGCCCCAATTGGCTTTAAAATTAGGAGCTAAAATTTCAAATACACTTGAAAAAGCCAGGTATGGGTGATACCACCGCCGGTGCTAATGATGCCACCACCGAAAGCAGCCTGAAAAATAGGGCAACAGTGATACAATCGCTGACCTAGGTGGTACAATCGCTGGGAATCCCAAAAAAGTGATTCCCTCCACTTTTATAATCCCAATTTGTACCTTCTATTGACCACTTCTCAGGTCAACCAATTGAGCTCGAGCTGAGCTCAATCCAATCTCCATAGCAGACCCGGTTAGCCTCACTTGAGTTAATTTTGATTCTTCTAAATCTAACTTAAGTATGACTCAACCTTAATGATACTAACTATAACTTAATTAATTATAATTAATATGGCCAACAAATCCAATCAAGACCTTTCCAACTCACGACAAGCATTTCGACTACCCCAATAATTTTCTAGCGAGTCTCAATCTTCTTTCAATGAACTCACTTGTGCCATTTTGGCAAGCTATTTATACCCTCGGCGAGCTCCTAATGCACTCTAAGCGAGTTCCCAACCGCATCGTTCTTACACCGACCCGATTCTTGGACTTGACTTTGGCCAAACCTTTAATTGTAATTTTTCCTCTATCATAGTTAATCCTACATCAATTAGCTCTAACAACCTTGTTAGATCAATAACTCATCAATTAATTTTATTATCAAAATTCAAGATTTAACAATCAATATAACACAAAAATAAACTCGAATATATCAAAGTTACACTTGAATAAAATCCAAAACCCTTACGATTCCTTTGATATCATATGTAATCTGTCCCAAATTCCGGAGGAGTCAAATGTAAATTTTTGTGTATCATACCTTTCCCACTTTTTTATCCTTTTGTCAAAAAAAAATATTAGTTAGATTTGTCACCATTAAACATTTATCTTTTGGTTTCAGTGAAAAAAATCAAATTTATTGATTATTGTCAAAAACTTTAAACTTTAAACACAAAGAGATCTATAAATTCGTTTTAGAGATTGGGACAGTTATGTTTTCATTTGTTGTGATATTTGGAGTGTATTGAGTTCGTTATCATTGGATAGATAGTGACTAGACCATGCAAATATATATTATTGGTTCTAGAGTGTTTGATGAACAACATACAACCGACAATATTTATAGAATGATAAAAGTAATTTTAGAGGAATATCATCTAATTTTTATTTTGTATATTGGTTATAATATTACATCGGCAAATATCTCTTCTATCTAGAATTATAAGCAGATTATCAACTTGCTTTTGATGGTGTCCTTTTTCAAGTGCTCATTATGTTTAGAATTTATATATACAAGATGAACTTAGATCTCCTAAACTATCAAACAAGCTATTTCATTCGTTTGGGTGTTTTGAATTTATATATACAAGGAATTTTGATCATAAAACTATTGTCCCTTTAACAAAAAAAATTATGCTATCATATTTTTTAGTGTTTCTCACTATATATACAAATGATCCTTGCTAAATTTATTGTTGTCATCAATAGCAACCCTAAGCTATCTCTTTAGCCTTAAGCCACTACAATCATAGCCCCCTTTTAGCCTCCACAACACCTTCAAATAGTAGCCCCAATAATAACCCAAACTGCAGTCTATCAATACAAAATTCTGCAACCACTACCTTTCTGTATCTCTTGCTGTACCCATATTGATCCCTACCAAACCGATTGATGCCATCAATAGTAACCCTAATCCATCTCCTTATCCTCTCTAGCGGTATCCACACTATAGATCTCTGCCGCGAAACTCCTCTAATCAAATCTCGTAACTCTTGCATAGAGGGAGAGAGGAGAATAGGAGGCGGTGGCTAAAGCTGCAACCCATCAACCATGAATCTCCCCCTCCTATTTATAGAGAGCCACCAAAAAAACCTAGGTCTCTTGCCTTAGTGGGTATTGGATCTCTATCCAATTACCCACTAATCTTGTATTATTGGATCTCTATCCAATAATCTCCTTAGGCCTCTAATTGGATCTCAATCAAGAAGCCCATCAGCATAGGATCTCATCTAATGAGAATAGGGTTAATTAGATCTCTATCCAATCATTGAAGCATCTACTATATGTATGTGAACCTCTAGGCCTGATAACGAGCTGGCTATGAGTCATTCCCATCAGAACTCCTTTTGATATAGTGAATTATTATCCCCATAATAATTCACTCGACTCATCGACTTTGGACATACTAGACTACTATGCTATAGTCCTCAGATGGTACAAGGGCATCAAATCCATCAGACATGTTTGTCCATAGTTACCGTGTATCTATAATCCCTCATCCAACTAATATCTCAGAGAATGTATATTGGACATGATACTGTCAGGTCACATACAAAATCATATTGTCTTGCTCTAATCGGATTCTACCGGAGAACTCTTTCTCTCTTAATCTGAATAACCTTAGCTAGGAATTTGTCTGAGCAAGTACATATGAGATATTCCTCTCATGATACCGAGAGTGGATAATCCTCTATTGACACTCAATTGCCTTCATAAGGTTGGCTACCAATCCTGATAATCAACTATACCAGATCTGAAACTTTTCAAACCTGTAAGTCTAGCGTCAAGGAAAGGAGTATTTATACAAGACATCCTTGGTATCTCAAGTCTTTACCAAATACACAATTGGGACTATGGAATCGTTGTCTGATGTTAGGTATCATCAACCATATAATATTCCATAAGCGGATCAATCGATGAACTTATTCTCCAATGAGCACCTATACTATATCCTTAGTGTCTCCATACAAGTGGCTATGAGACCAACTGCCTCTATCATATGGACGGGTATATAGTACACCTGTCTGTCCGATTATCTCGATGACCCTCTCGAGTAACCTATGACCAGGATTATTCTAGATCTGTGTCTAAAGGTGAATTGATCTCATTATCATGATTACATTATGATACGATTCCCATTGCACAGAACCAAGGACATCACAATATATATACAACAAATTATATAATATGAGAATATACCAATGTTAATCATAAGTAAAAAGATTATGCAGTATGTCACACATGCTATCACTCACGTGATTGGCTTACAGGGCAACTATAACTAACAGTCTCCCAATTGACCTAAAGCCAATCACCTATGTATTTGATCCCCATCAGACCCCTATGACGCTCAAATACAATCAGAACCGGTGGCTTCATCAGTGGATCTGCAATGTTATCTTTGGATAGAACTCTTTCTACTACTATATCTTTATAGGTTATGATCTTTTTAATCAAATGGAACTTCCTCAGAACATACTAAGACTTTTGATAAGACCTGAGTTCCTTTCCTTGAGCGATCGCCCCATTGTTGTCACAATATATGGGAATCGGCTCCATGCTTCATGGTATGACTCCCAAATCTCTGATGAACTTCTTCATCCACATCCCTTCCTTTGTTATTTCTGTTTAGCAATGTATTTTGCCTCGATGGTCGAGTCAACAGCAGTATCTTGCTTGGAACTCTTCGAGCTTACTGCTCCTCCATTCAAGGTGAAAACATACCCTGAGTTTGACTTGCTATTATCAATGTAGGACTAGAAATTAAAGTCTGTATAACCCTCAGCCTAGAGGCTACCTCATCCATATACCAATAAAAGATCCTTAGTTCTTCTCAAGTATTTAAGGTTACACATTACTGCCTTCTAGTGTTCTAAACCTGGATTTGCTTAATACTTGCTCGTGACACTCAGAGCATATGCTATATCAGGCCTGGTATATAGCATAGCATACATGATAGACCCTATAGCTGAGGCATAGAGTATCTTATCCATATCTACCCTTTCTTCATGAGTCTTTGGGGACATACTCCTAGAAAGTGATATTCCATGTCTTATTGGTATGAGACCAATATTGGAATTCTCCATATCAAACCTTTTGACAATAGAGTCTATGTACCTAGATTGGGACAAACTAAGTATCCTTTTAGATCTATCTCTATAGATCCGGATCTCCAAAATATAGGATGCTTCTCCTAAATCCTTCATGGAAAAGTTCTGGATAGCCAAGTCTTTATTATGGAGAGCAGCCCTACATCATTCCCAATGATTAGGATGTCATCCATATATAATACCAATAAAGTGATAGCACTCCCTCTTACCTTTCTGTATACACAAGGTTCATCTTTATTCTCAATAAAATAAGATCTGATCATCTCATCAAATCTTATGTTCCAATTTCGGGAAGCTTGCTTTAGTCTGGACTCTTTCTGGATACGAATCCCTTTGGTTGTATTATATACACCTCCTCCTTGAGGTTACCATTAAGGAATACTATTTTGACATCCATCTGCCAAATCTTATAGTCATAGTATGTTGCAATGGCCAAAAGAATTCTAATGGATAAGTGAAAAGGTTTCATTATAGTCAGCACCTTGTCTTTGACGATATCCTTTAGCTACTAGCCTTGCCTTATAGGTTTCTACCTTTCCATCTACTCCAATCTTCGTTTTGAAGATCCGCTTGCAGTCGATGGGTATGATATCCTCAGGTGTATTCATAAGGTTCTAAATCTTATTAGAGTACATGGAATCCATCTCAGAATTCATGGCTTCTTGTCACTTCTCGGAGTCTATACTCATAATAGCCTCCTTATAGGTTTGAGGATCAACATCCCAAGAGTTCTCTCCACTGATATGTCCTACATATCTTTCAGGATGATGAGATACTCTGCTAGACCTATGTAAAGTTAGAATTTGTGTGTCAGGTACCTGAACAAACTTGAGCTCTAAACTGGTGCTTAAGCTAGGTTCTTCAACCTCGCTCAATTTTATCTCACTCCCACTGTTTCTACCAAGAATGTGTTCCTTCTCAAGGAACATAACTCTTTTGGCAACAAAGATATTTCGATCCTCGGGATGATAGAAATAATACCCCAAAGTCTCCTTAGGATATCCCACGAACGTGCACCGTTCTATTCTTAATTCCAACTTGTTAGGGTTGTGTCTTCTAACATTGGCAGGATAACCCCAAATCTTAACTACCTTAAGATTGAGGTTCTTTCATTTCCATATCTTATATAGTATAGACACTACCAACTTTGATAGAACTTTGTTCATAAAGTAAGCTGTAGTTTCTAAGGCAGTCACAGCCCCCGAATTATATCGCATTCAAGAGGGGTGACCCTGTCTTAATCAGAAATATAATATAATTCATCCACAAACTGAACCCAGGATCCAAACTAAATTTGAGGATACTTATTAAATATTTTTAAATATCATTCACATCCATTTAGAAAACCTGTATAGTTTATAAATCTTATACTACATCACTCGATAATCCATAAAACTCGAAGATTAACTTAATCAAAAATATTAATCATACTTATAAAACCATCAGTCTCAGAAATCTATATAAATGCAAAACCAACCATTTTCTACCACGTCATATGATTGTAAAACTTAACATTCAAAGATTCAATATTGAGAAGTATTCTAACCTTTTTATAAGATACATTAGTTCATATTATCTATAATATTTTATTACATACGAAATATTCTTATACAACATCTCCCAACAAGACTTGTCCAAAATCTACATAACTTTTCAATATCTTAGTTCAGTTCTAAATTTTTTTTGTAAGCGACAAGTTAACTTGTAAAATTTATATAGTAACAGAGTGAGGATATAGAGCTCAGCAAGTGACTAACATATCCAAGACAAAGAAAGATAGCTTTCAAATCAAACTTGATATCGAATGGCAAGGCAAGGGTGTAAGAATCTATAGAGATTATCTCGTAGAAACATAATCATAAATCATTTCATTCGAAATACACTTTGATCATAATAGTAGAGAAAGAGTAGTTGGAACATATCATTAGAAATATGAAATATTTCAGAGTGTATCAAAGATATATAAAGTGTTTCAGAATATATCAAAGGTATATGTAACTTTTCAGAGCATATCATAGATGCTTAGAACATTTCAGAACATATCAATGGTGTGTAAAATATTTCAGAATATATCAATAGTAAATAAAACATCTCGAAAACATAACAATGAAATTTATAATAGTTAGGACTATATCAAACACATATGAAATATTTCGAAACATATCAATGATAAATAAAATATTTCAGAGCATATCGAGGATGTATAAAGAGTTTCAGAATATATCAACAGAATGTGAAATGATTCGGAGCATATCGAAGTTGCATAGGATATATTTCGAAGCATATCAATGGTGTATGAATAATCTCAATATTATAAAATGAACAATAAGGAACAGAAGCTCAATATTATATCAGACATAACATTCGTTCATTCTTATTCAAAGCGCAGAAACAAACTCATAAGCAATGCTCTAGATATTATATCAAAGATATAGATGATAAAGTGGGACCATAAACAGAATGTGGATCATCCATCGCTGAATGACTACAAACATAAGTCTCCCACATCTAGGAGCTCCATCCACCCACGTCTGAGTGAAGTCGGTGGGGCCAACAAGAGCATAGCTGGCTCTGAATATAATACCCTTTATCATTTTTGGCAAAGGTCCAGAAAATATCCTACAAATACCACAGTACAAAAGGACATAAGTAATAAAAGTGGCATATATCGAAAGCACATATGGAATAATGAAATATATATGTGCTAATATGAAGCAATATGATGTCAACATAAACATTCATAATTTTTATTCATATAGTCAAAGAATAAAGAATAAGAGTACATAAGAATTTAAGCAATACTCTAAGGCTCACTTGAAAGATGGGCTTTAATTGGATCATAGACATAATATGATATGATAACATATTTAAAACATAGACGATGAAGTAGGATCACAAATATAATATGGTCCATCTGACCACTAAACATAGTAGAGTATCACAGGCTCTAAGCATAACATACCCTTTACCATTTCTGGCAAAGGTCCAAAATATCCCATAAACACTAGAGTATAAAAGGACATGAGTAATGAATTTGGCTTATATCAGAAGCACATACGGAACAATGTATATGTGCCAATATGAAGCAATACGATGTCAACATAAACATTCATAATTTGTATTCATATAGTCAAAGAATAAAGAACAAAAGTGCATAAAAATTTAAGCAATACTGTAAGGCTCAATTGAAGGATGGGCTTTAATTTGATCATAGATAGAATATGATCCGATAATATATCAAAAACACATATGGTGAAGTGGGTATCACAAACATAATATGGTCCATCTAACCACCAAATATAGTTGAGTATCACAGGCTCTTTGTATAACATACCCTTTACCATTTCTAGCAAAGGTCTAAAATATCTCACAAACACCAGAGTACAAAAGGACATGAGTAATGAATTTGGCTTATATCGGAAGCACATGCGAAACAATAAATTATACATATACCTAAATAAAATAATATAGTATAACATCAATTAATATATGACATATTCAGATATATAAGAAAATCAAAGGCAAGAGCATCAGAGAATTTAATTTTGAAATGGATGAAGCAAGAATGGGCAAAAGCTGATACAATCACTATTCTGGCAGAATTTATAAGGTACATCTCAAAGTTATTTTAAATAATTAAATATATTCCAAATTACTCAAAAAGAGTATTTTTAAATCAATCTAGTTTCAAATAAAATAAGTTTTATATAAATTAGAAGCCTCCATAAGAAGTTATAGATGACTTGGCAGCTAAAGGTCTAAAATCATAGTCCTTATTTTATAAAATCTATAAGGTCTCACAAAATAGAAATTTAGACAGTTATTTGGACTCTAAATCTTTCAATTATAGTATCAACTGAAAGATCTACAAGTCTATTTTCTAATAAAGCTAGTACTGTATAAATCAGATACTCCAACAAAAAGATATAAATAATATAGTGATGAAAGGTTAGGAGGTATAGACTCTGTTTTATATATTTAATATGCTAAATTTAAATAAATGTTTGGGCTTGCAAATAAACTTAAATTCTTCAAACTCTATTTCAAAAGAAAAATATATGAATCTATTTTTGAAGAAGCTAAGTTTTATCCAAATAAGAGATCTATACTAAAAGTTACAATAAGAACAAAGCATATAGGTTATAATATTGATAATATTATAGATTCATACTTAGACATTCAACAAAAATGATTTCAGTTTTATCCCAAAATTTTCTCATAATCAAAGTACGAACAAGAATAAATTTTAGTAGAAAAAGGACATAAGATAATATATAGGATGGGGTTAGAATATTTGCCGTTACAAATTTTGATCCCAAAGGTGTGGATTAGATCACAATCTCAAAATTCTCACTTCTTTCCTTATCTTCTTCTTCTTCTTCTTCTAATTGTTAATTGTTTAAGCTAACATAGGGGTTGATAGGTGGTAAACATACATGCAATATGCTTGTGTGTCACCTATGTACATGCACAAGTGGCACTACTTTAAACAATGTGGTGACACATGTCCTCACCATGTTTTTTATTTTTTTATTAACTTAATGTGAATCTTTCATAATTTATTTTATATTTTTAAGATTCACATTTAGGTCCCTAGCAATGAATTTTTAATATAAATTTATTTAATCAAAAGAATTAATAAACAAATCCTTAAATTTACAAATAGGTCCTCATAAATAATTTAAAATATTAAATATTTTCAAAGATCATTCACATCCATTTAAAAAACCTATGCAGTTTATAAATCTTACACCACATCACTTGATAATCCATAAAACTCAAAGATTAACTTAACCAAAAATATTAACCACACTTATAAAACCATTAGTCTCAAAAACCTATACAAATGCAAAATCAACCATTTTTCACCACTTCATATGATTATAAAATTTAACATGCAAAGATTCCACACTGAGAAGTATTCTAACCTTTTTACAAGATACATTAGTTCATATTTATCTATAATATTTCATTACACACAAAATATTCTTATGTAACATCTCTTAACAATACTTGTCCAAAATCTACATAGCTTTCCACTATCTCAGATCAGTTCTAAATTTTTTTGTAAGTGACAAGTTAACCTATAAAATTTATATAGCAACACGGTAAGCATATAAAGCTCAGCAAGTGACTAACATATCCAAGATAAAGAAGGATAG
This sequence comes from Ensete glaucum, assembly GCA_021527575.1. NCBI lineage: Eukaryota > Viridiplantae > Streptophyta > Magnoliopsida > Zingiberales > Musaceae > Ensete > Ensete glaucum. The sequence goes on from CM038555.1 coordinate 27,760,040, forward strand.
CTTTCAAATCAAACTTGATATTGAATAACAAAGCAAGGGTGTAAGAATCTATAGAGAGTATCTTGTAGATATAGGATCTATCCATAAATTTCTTATAGATATAATCTATAGAGAGTATCTTGTAGATAGAGAGGATCTATCCATAAATTTCTCCATGAAGGACTTAAGGGAAGTATCCTATATCTTGGGGATTTGGATCTATAGAGATAGATCCAAGAGGATGCTTAGTTTGTCCCAACCCAGGTACATTGACTCAATTATCAAAAAGTTTGGTATGGAGAATTCTACGAGAGGTCTTATACCAATAAGATATGGAATATCAATTTCTAGGAGTATGTCCCCAAAGACTCCTGAAGAAAGGGCAAACATCGATATGATACCCTATGCCTCAATAATAGGGTCTATCATATATGTTACGTATCAGGCTTGATATAGTGCATACTCTGAGTGTCACAAGCAAGTATCAAGCTAATCTAGGTTTGTAATATTGGAAGGCAGTAAAGTGTATCCTTAAGTACTTGAGAAGGATTAAAGATCTTTTACTAGTATATGGAGAATGTAGCCTCCTGGTTGAGGGCTATACTGACTCAAGTTTCCAGTTTGACATTGATGATAGCAAGTTAAACTGCATTGACTCGATGCATAGACTTGACCTTGGCCAATCCTGATTGTAATAATCCTTCTGTCGTAATTAATCCTGCATCAATCAACTCTAACAATCTTGTTAGATCAATAATCCACTAATTGATTTCATCATCAAAATCCGAGATTCAACAATCTCCTCCTTTTTGATGATGATAACAATTGATGACATGAGTTAATCATAACTCCCCCTAAATCCATACCACTTAAAATTTAAGAGAAGCACACATTCTTAAATTCAAGTAATCAACATTATATGCAAATTTTAACATAAATTTGCATTAAGTCATCAAATCATGAATTATAAAATACCTAAGTTATATTATCAAGTGTTATCAATAAATATTTTTCAATGTTATATGTCATCAATATATATATTTCTCTCCCTTTGTCATTAACAAAAAAGTGAAATGTATAACTAATAATTTCAAAATACATGATGACATTATCCCCCTTAGTATATATATTATAAAATTTTCTTCCCCTTTATAATTAATAAGGAGAGAAATAAGAGAGGTGTTGTTGAATTATTTTATCATTTCATCATAAGAAGAGCTCTTAATAAATTTTAAAATCAATATTAAGATGAGCTCAAAAGTCCAAGAGATTTAAAGACTACTTCTGTATTTCAAGTATAGCAAAAGTCATCTCTTGATACCAAAAATTATCTCTTATAAATTTTAAACGTAGCACATCTTTATGCAATGTTTCTCCCCTTTTTGTAAGACAAAAAAAAACATGGAGAAGGTTTTAAAAAATATTATCACAAAAAGCTTAATCTCATGAAATATAGATTAGTAATTTTATATATTTTTATAATTTAATATTCTTAACTTTCAATCTTAAACTTGTAGATATAAAAATTTAGAAGAATATTTCGAATTTGAGCTCAACAAATTTCTCTCATATAAATTTCAAGAAAACATAGCAAATAAAGCTAGTAAATTCTTTCTTCTCTTTTGGGAAGTGTAAGCTAGCAAATTTTTGCTTCCTTTGCATTGTTCAAACTTGCAATTTTACAAGCTAACAAGTTTTGCTCCCTTTTTGTCATTGTTAAAAAGAGGGGATGGTTACTATATCTTAAAACTTTTTCCATTATATAATTTTTCAATAAACATATCAAGAAATATACCAATCATCATATGAAATATTTCAAGAACAATTAACATGGTGATGAGATATTTAATTTAATGAAGATAAATTTTGAATAGAAATAAATCATAGAATATCTTAATTTATGCATAATAATTCTCAAGTTGTCAAGATCATGATTTATACAAAAATCTCTTTTTAAATAATACGAGAAGACATAAGAGATTTGATTTATAAAAGATTTCAAGTTATAATTCTAATAAATTAAAATCATGATATCATTCAATTTCAAAATCATCAAAATCACTTTCAAGAGAGTCAAAATGAAATAAATAGACTTATTAGTCTCTTGAAATGCTAGTGATTTCATTCATCTACGTTATGTGAATACGAAGGTAGAATCAAGGTAGAGAAGTGAAAAAATCACAAGAATACTTAATTTTATAGATTTGGATTCCAAAATCTAAGAAAAAATCAAGAGCTACCTATGCAATTTAATTTATCTTATGCAAATTTCAAGTAAGGCATCGAATCAAGCAGATCATATCTCATGTAGATTTTGATAATTATCATCATGAATTCCAAAAGAAAATATTATACTAGATTAAGCTCAAATTATAAATCCAATATTTAGTATGCATTTAGAAAGTTCTAATTTTCTTCTAAGTACTTGTTTATCATTCAATGTTTGCTTCTAATCATATTAAAAATTTTATCTCCCACCTTTTATTATTGTTAAGAAAGAAATATGATTGTATAATTTCTTTTCGTCCATGTTTAATTTCTTTTCATCCACCTTTTATTAGAGTACATGGAATCCATCTCAGAAATCATAGCTGCTTGCTACTTCCCGGAGTCTATACTCATAATAACCTCCTCGTAGGTTTAAGGATCAATATCCTGAAAGTCATCTCTACTGATATATCATATATCTTTCAAGAGGGTGAGATACTCTGCTAGACTTACGTAAAGTTGAAACTTGTGTGTTAGGTACCTGAACAGACTCAGACTCTGGAATGGTACTTAAGCTAGGTTATCCAACCTCACTCAACTCTATTTCACTCTTACTATTTCTACCAAGAATGTGTTCATTCTTAAGGAACACAGCTCTCTTGGCAACAAAGACCTTTTGGTCATTTGGATGATAGAAGTAATACCATAAAGTCTCCTTAAGGTATCCCATGAACATGCACTGTTCCGTCCTTAATTTCAACTTGTCAGGGTTATGTCTTCTAACGTGGTCAGGACAGCCCCAAATCTTAACCACTTTAAAATCGGGCTTCTTTTCTTTTCATATCTTATATGGTGTAGACACTACTAACTTTGATGAAACCTTGTTCATAAGGTAAGCTGTAGTCTCTAAGGCGTACCCCTAGAATGAGACTGGTAGGTTAGCGAAACTCATCATGGAACGCACCATGTCTAACAGCATTGGATTCTTCCTTTCTGATACACCATTAAGCTAAGTGTATAAGGAGGTGTCCACTGGGATAAAATCTCATTGTCCTTGAGGAAATGGGTGAACTCTATACTCAAGTACTCTCCCCCTCCATCTGATCGAAGAGTCTTAATACTCTTTCCAATTTATTTCTCCACCTCATTTTTATATTCCTTGAATTTCTTAAAGATCTCAGATTTGTACTTCATCAAGTACACGTATCCATACTTAGAGAAATCATCAGTGAATGTAATGAAGTATAAGTAACTACATATTGCCTGAGTCGACATGGGACCATATATATCACTATGTATGAGTTCCAATAACTCAGTGGCTCTCTCTCAAGTTCCACTAAAAGGAGAGTTGGTCATCTTCCTACGAAGGCAAGGCTCGCAAATTGTATCAAATGGATCAAAGTATCCATCTTTCAGCAACTTTTGAATCCTTCCCTCATGTATATGGCCTAGACTACAATGTCATAGGAATACATTATTCACCTCATCTCTTTTCCTCTTAGACATATTTATATTCATAATGTATGAAAAAATGTCTAACATATAAAAGCCATTTATCAACATCCCTCTAGTGATCATCTCATCCATAATTATTGAATAACTATTATTCTCAAAAACTAATTTATATCCACTAACTATCAAACAAGAGATAAAAATAATATTTTTGACAATAGAAGGAACAAAATAGTATATATCCAATGTAATAATAGCTCAAGTAAGCAGATGTAGGGTGACCTCCCCAATAGCAACTACAGTAACTCTTGCTACATTACCCATCTTGAGGTCTTGCCAGAACCTGCAATGAATTGCAGATAAGATAAGCACTTCTGGTATCCAATACTCATGTATTATCATGAAAATCTGACAAGTGGAGACTGATCATGAATATACCTAAAGCTTCTCCAAGCTTCTGTTTTGCCTCATTTGCAAGGTAGTCTTTATAATTCCTCTTATAATACTCATCTTAGCCACAATGGAAGCATTGTCCTTTGTCTTTTACTAGGTCTTTCTTGGCAACCTTTGCCTTACCTAATCTTTCTTTGTCCTTACCCTTCTTGAGGGTCTTACTAGCCTTCCGTTTCTTCTTGGTCTCACCAATATAGAGAACTAGCTTCTCCTTCTTGATGGCACTCTTAGCTTCCCTCAACATATTAAGGAGCTCAGGTAGAGTCACCTTAAACTTGGTCATGTTAAAATTCATGATGAAGTGAGAAAATGAATTGGGTATGGACTGAAGTATAAGATCAACGTACAGGTTATCCTCTAGGACTATTTCTAGACCTGTGAGTTTCTCAATCCACTCTTTCATCTTTAGGATATGGTTCTCAGCCGATGTCTCTTCTATCATCCTAGCTTGGAAGAATCTCTTAGATATCTCATATCTTTGAGTCCTTCCCTATTTCTTAAACAGCTGGCGGAGATGAAGAAGGATAGAATCTACATCCATGCTCTCATGTTGCCTCTATAACTCATGAGTCATAAAGGCCAACATGTAATATTTTGCTAACGTGGAATCATCTATATACTTCACATAGCAAGCGATTTCATCCTCACTTACCCGTTCTTCCGGCGTAGGCATAATTGTATCAAGAACGTATACGATTTTCTCAACAGTAAGAATAATTCTCAAATTATGGAGCCAATTCATGTAGTTTAGACCAGTGAAGCGATTGACGTCAAGTATGCCACACAGGAGGTTTGCAAGCGACATATTTTTGACAAAACAAGATATAGCAAAAATAATAACATGCAGATTTTACAGAAAATACTAATAAAGATATGGACTTCTATCTTAATGTACTCCCACTATTTTCTTATCAAATCACGCGACACCCTCTATATATGAGACGGAAGTCTCCAACAGACTCCTTGTGGGGATCGGGATCCAATCGGCATCTTAGTGCAAGGGGCTACCCTTGCCAGCTGGCATCCGCCTTGCCAAGGAGCGACAGCCCTTGTGGCCGGTGCCGCTGCCCCTGCTAACAATAGTCCTGACCATGGGCAATAACCCCTTATAAGCTGGCTGTTGATGACCGTTCCTTGTGGGTGTCACCCTACAATTGGTCGCCCCTGCGGGTGTCACGTTGCAAGCGGTCGTGCACACGAGCGGTTGTCGCCCCTACGGGCAGGTTGTAACCGATCGCCCCTTGTGAAGGGGGCCTTGGCCGCAGATGGCTTGGACATGGTTGGCTACCCCCTTTCCTCACTGTGCTTGCTGCAAAAATGCAGCAAGAACGCGTAGAATGATTCTACGTGATTCAATCTCATCACAAGCAGTTTAAAACTAATCTTTTGCACGAAAGCCTTGGCTCTGATGTCATTGTTGGGAAACCTCAATGGGAGCATCATATACATAGTAGAAATCAAAAATAAAAAATTGGTTTCCCACATAGATCAAATCATCATGCAAAAGATTGGAGTCTCGAGAAAGTCATAAAAATTAAAAAAATATGTCGTGTGATAGATTGATTACCTAAGGAGATCATATATCCCTGTATTCCAAATCCGGATGGAGAGGATAAAGGAAGTCAAGTGTCTTCCTCTATAGCGACATCCACATGATGGATCTCTACAGCGAAACTCCTCAAATCTAATCTCATAACTCTTGCATAGAGGGAGGGAGGAGAATAGGAAGGGGAGGCCAAAGCTGCAGCCTATCAATCATGAGTCTCCCCTCCTATTATAGAGAGCCACCAAAAAACCCTAGAGCTCCTGTCTTAGTGTGTATTGGATCTTCATCCAATTACTCACTAACCTTGTATTATTTGATCTCTATCCAATAATCTCCTTATGTCTCTAATTGGGTCTCAACCAAGGAGCACATCAACATAGGGTCTCATCTAATGAAAATAGGGACTAATTGGATCTCCATTTAATCCTCTAATCATTGAAGCATCCATCATATGTGTGTGACTCTCTAAGCTCGATACTGAGCTAGCCGTGAATTACTCCTATCAGACTCCTTCTGTATAGTGAATTATTATCTCCATAATAATTTACTCGACTCATCGACTGTGGACATACTAGGCCACTATGTCATAGTCCCCAGATAGTACAGGGGATATCAAATCCATCAGACCTATTTATCTATAATTATTTTGTATCTATAATCCCTCATCTAACTAATATCCTAAAGATCATATATTGGACATTGTACTATCAGGTCACATACAGAATCCGTCATAGTCTCGCTCTAATCAGATTCTCCTAAAGAACTCCTTCTCTCTTAATCCAAATGACCCTGGCCATGGATTTGTCTGAGCAAGCACATATTGGATATTCATCTCATGATACCGAGAGTAGATGATCCTTTATTGATACTCAATTACTTCGCAAGATTGGCTACCAATCTTGATAACCAACTGTACTAGATCTAAAACTTTCTAAACCTGTAAGTTTGGCATCAAAGAAAGGAGTACTCATACAAAACATCCTTGGTGTCTCAAGTCAAAGGACCAGATACACAACTGGGACTATGGAATCGTTGTCTGATATTAGGTATCATTAACCATACAGTATTTCATAAGTCGATCAATCAATGAACTCATTCTTTAATAAGCACCTGTAGTATATTCTTAGTGTCTCCACACAAGTGGCTATGAGACCAGTCACCTCTATCATATGGGTGGGTATATAGTACACTAATATGTTCGGTTATCTCAATGTCCCTCTCAAATAACCTATGACCGAGATTATTTAGAATCTGTGTTTAAAGGTGAAACAATCTTATTATCATGATCTCATAACGATCTGATTCTCGTTGCACAGAACCAAAGATATCACAATATATATATAATAAATAATTTAATATAAGAATATATTAATAATAATCATAAGTAAAAAGATTACATTACGTGTCACACGTGTTATCACTCACGTGATTGAACACCTATAAGTAGTAATATTATCTATCTAATGTTGATACAGAAAATTTATACTCTAAACCTATATAAATAGAACTTATGTCTGTGAAATAGTTTATACTATTCTTCATACTTTCTCTTTCAGCATAGACTATTGCACTGTCGCCGCTCATGATGAACGCCAAAGCCGATGAGATCTCACATGACATGGTGTGAAAGGTCTTCAGTGCTCACACGTACGAGCGAACATTTTGTATCACTTAGGATACGACATCTCCACTGATCTGCAATCAGGGGTTGTCTAACGATGGTGCCGTCATGGTGTTTTGGATCCCATCACCGCCCACGACATATAGTTGAACACCTGCCTATCGAGGAAACCATTACATCTCCACGTGCTTATGGAGTGTAAGCATTTGTAATTACATAGATGATAAAATTAATTTAAATAATTAAAATAAGATACAATAAAAAATAAAAATAATTAATTAAGATAAATAGATAAACTGATTGATTTTTTTTTGTGTCAACGAGGATAAAGAGTTTTGTCATAATACATGGGTACTTTTTTGTTTAAAAAACTTATAATGTATCCTTTTGTTACTATAAATACAGGCTCTTGGATGAAAGTACTCCTTTAATTTTTTTTTTTTTTTTGTGTGTAGGAAACCAATTAGATCAGTGCCTACTTCGAAGCAAGGCCAACAAAAGTTCATCGATTAGAAAAAAAGAAGATAAGTAGATCCAAAGCGTCTTAAAAAATAGAAGAGGGTAGGTATTAGACTAAATATTTTTAATCACCTTCTTTCTATCTTAAGGGTAAAAATTATTGAATGATAACATATAATGTAAAAAAATGCAAAAGCTATCTACATACTATAATATATAATAAATATATAATAAATGAGGCTATATTTCCTCTAATCATGTCAGCATCAACATCACTATAAGTTTAAAAAAATTTTAAAAATTATGTTTCAATGTACAAACAAGTTAAAAATTTTAATGCTTCAAATTCTTTGATGTGAACTTAAAATTCTTATGAGAAAAATTCTAAATCTATTATCAATTTTTTCTTAAAAATCTCTTATATCATAAATTAACCGAGATCTTAAAACATAAAAGATTAAACAATAGTTGAAAAAGTTCTACAAAATTTATCTTAAAAACTTGATATAATTTCTACCACTATACAAGAAGCTAAAATATAAATATATTATCTATCAATTAATTAATGGGTTTTTTAATTTATAAATAAAAAATGAATAGATCTTCATGAAAAACTATAAACATTCTGAGATGAAGAAGAAGGATCAAAAGGAAAATCTAAATTCTAAATCTCAAGGCAAAGGTTAGATAGGTAAAGGTCATGAAAAATTTAGTGCTGGAGATAGGGGATAAGGCTGATCAAATTAGAGTTAGAGGGTATCCAATAAAGGTAACAAATAAATTCATTAATAATTTTATTGTAAAAATATTAGAAATATTGAAATAAATTATTGATAAAAAATAAAATCCAAATATTTCTCTTTGCTCTTATTGTAAAATTATGATCTTGAAAAAGCTTGTCCGAATAAAAATCAAGCAAATTATCATGATAAAAATAACATTATTAAAAAAGATGAGAATTTTTTTATGACATTTGATGAAGAATATTATAGATTTATTTAGTTTTATAGATTTATTTTGAAACGAATTATTGATAAAAAATAAAGTTTAAATATTCCTCTTTGCTCTTATTGTAAAAAATATGATCTTGAAAAAGTTTGTCAGAATAAAAATTAAATAAATTATCATGATAAAAATAATATTATTAAAAAATATGATAATTTTTTATGACATTTGATGAAGAATATTATAGATTCTTTTAGTTTTTGAATAATGGATATAGTAACAATATAATAGGTGACTAAAGTTTGTTTCATCGATAGTTCAATTTGGGCTGTATTATAGATGAGAAATGATAATAAATTTTGAGTGAAAGGAAAAGAAACTATTGTTGAAAATAGCAAGTTTATAAAAATATTAATAATATGATATTTATTCTTGGATTAAAATAAAATTTTATTAGCATTGGATAAGTCATGAAAAATATTAATATTATTTTAATGATAAAATATACTTAATTTATTAATTTATGATAAGAAAATTAAAACATACTAACTATGAGGAATGAAAAAAAGACGTTTCTACTAATATTTTCTGAATTTTTTTTACATGCGCTCATTGTTACTGTTATTGATGAATAGACACATAAAAGATATAATTACCTGAATTATGATGGATAAGAACTGTTAAATCAAATATGATAGTTGGTTTACCTAATATTCAGAATAAAGATATCATTTGTGAATCTCCTGTTCTTTAAAAACAATATATAAATTTTTAAAATTTTCAAATAGGTTATTCTTGGAGAGTCAAAGAATAGTTAAATTTTGTACATGCAAATATTTATGGGTCTGTACAATCTCATATGATGAAAATAAATAATTTCTGTTAATTACATATGATTACACAACAATGATATTGATATTTTTTGAAGAAAAAGCTGAAGCCTTCACTGTTTTTCAAAATTTCAAAGTATATATAAAATAATAAAGTGATTGTTTTATTAAAAGTCTATATACTAATAGAGAAAGAGAATTCACTTTCAAAGACTTTTTTGGTTATTGTAAAAATATAACTATTCATAGAAAATTGACTAGAAGTTACACCCATGAAGGAGTAGAGTGAAAGAATCAAATTGCAGTAAGACAGCCAAGTGTATGCTTAAACAGAAGACAGTAATAAAAGAGTTTTAAGCAAAAACTATGGGTACAATAGTGTATTTACTAAACTGCTTCTCATCAAAGCAGTTTAAGGTAAAATACTCTATGAAGTATGGTTTGATAAAAAGTGTAATATGAGTTACTTAAAGGTATTTAGTTATATTGTTTACTCTCATGTACCTATAGAAAAAAGAAATAAACTTGATAATAAAAGTATTAAAGACATATCTATGGGGGATAGTAATGAAATAAAAAGTTTTAGATTTTACAATCCTACAACTAAGAAATTGGTCATAAATTTTGATATTATTTTTAATGAAGAAGAAATTTGAAATTTTAATGTAGTTAAAATTTCAATAATTATAGGGGAAAAAGTTTATAAGACACATGATATATTGCCTATTATTAATGCTTTACTCGAATATTCAGATATTTAAATGATTCTGATTCATGTGATTCTAGTGATATTGAAATGCTTTAAAGGAAATCTCATAGTCTTTTATGGATATATCTAGTGATTTTGTATGTTTTATTTAAAATCTAATTACTTTTAAGTTATAGCTCAAAAAGAAGAATGTGTAAACAAAGACATGATAATTGGTAAATTTATCCCTAGGAAAAAAATAATTAAACTTAAGTAGATTTATAAGTCAAAATTTAATGTTGATAGCTCACTATAAAGCTTATTTAGTTGCTAAGGGTAGGCTTAAATTTCATATATAGACTTTTAAAGAACTTTTTCCCCGATTGTTAGAATTGATACAATTTGAACAATATTATCAGTGATAGCCCATAAAAAAAAAAAAGGTTTATTAATTTGATGTTAAATCAATATTTTTGAATAAAAAATTATAAGAGGATGGTGATGTCAATCAGACAAAATGTTTTGAAATCAAAGGGTACGAAGATAAAATCTATAAGTTAGAGAAAGTATTATATGATTTGAACGTAGGCATGATATAGCAGAATTGACAATTAGTGTCTTTAATATAATTTCTAGAAAAGTTCAAGTTTTAGCCTATAAAAATTCTCATAGTGTGTTTCTATGTGGATGATATAATTATTTGATATATTTGCCAAATTAAAAAATATGATATCAGAATTTGAAATAACTAAATTGAGACTTTTACATTATTTTTTAGGAATAAAAATTATTCAAGATGCAAATATATATATATATATTTTGTATGAAGAAAATATACCAGAGATTTGCTAAAAATGATTTCATATGATAAATGTAAGCTAGTAACTGTTCTAATGAATACAAACAATAAAAGTTAAAAAAATAAATAGAAAGTAATATAGAAGTTTAATTGGAGTGCTAATTTATCTCATATATTCAAGGTTAAATATTATATTTATAGTTAGTTTGTTATATAGGTTCATGCAAACTCATAGCAAGGGAATCCTCAATTATATTATTCATTATGAGCTGATAAAATATTTTAAATTATAATCTTATATTAAAAATGATTGGGTTAGTTATACAAATTATATCAAAAATAATTTATGATTTATGCTCAACCTTGAGTCACGAGTGATTTCATGAGTAACTAAAAAGCAAAAATGTGTTACTCTCTTAAATTCTAAGGAGTATATAGTTGTTACAATAGTTTGACTTCAAAAAATTATAATAAACCTTCAAGAAAAACAAGTGGATCAACTAAAATATACTATACTAATAAGTTTAGTATTATGATTATGAAAACTCCTATCAGTATACCAAACATATATATATATATATATGTTTGACACCACTCCATTTATAATTACTGGTTAAGATAGAAATTCAAAGAAACTATTACAACATGGAATATCATAGTATTGACATCTTTATAAAAACTTTGGTAAAAAAATATTTTTTTATAATAACTTCAAGGAACAATTATTTTGATTTCAGGGGGTGTAATAAAATTAATTTAGATAGTTAGGATTAGAAGTAATAAAAGATAAAGATTGAAATTTAGATAAATGGATGAGTGATTGATTTTTTGGTGCGTGAGAGATGAGGAGGTTTATTAGGCTACGTGGGTGACTTCTTAGTTTTTGTTTTTAAAAAAAAACATATAATTTATGTTTTTGCTACTATAAATATGTTATTATTTTTTATTTTATTATTGAACAATTCTTCATCAAGATGTTCATGAGTAATAGTTATTACAATATTGCTGAAGTAAAACACTGTGATCTTAATCTATCATCATTTTTACTTTGGTAGCAACTCCACCTGAAAATCAATGCAAGCTTTTCATTTTTCGATCGATCATTACATATGTTGAAGAAAATCAAATTCCTCATAGTATTAAAAGAACAAATACAAGGCATAACTCTCTATGAGTTAACCTAAATCCAAATTCGAAATCTTTATGCACCATCTCATATGAACTCTAAACAACATTTTTCTCTCGAGCTTCTCTAGATCTACTCCGGAAAACTTAAGAGCCATCCAAACTGTAGTTATTCCTCACCAAAACCTTAAGATAGAAAAAAATTTATAGATATAAATTCTAATTCATTTAGAACTCTTTTTCATAGTTAAATTCCTAATCCTAATACCCTAAGTAATTTCAATCTAATCAAAACTCAAGAAATCCTAGCAAAATTATGGTGTGTCCTATTATTTAGCTCACTTAACGTGTGGAAACTTAAATCATCTGTCTCTTTCTTTATATTTTTTTTTTCAAAAATTTGAGTAATACCATATAAAGATTATAGTTATGTGAATTTGAGCCAAACCAGTTAGGACCAACATACATATAATTGAACAAAAGATTAGAAGATTAAATTATAAATCTAATCCAATATAAGATTCAGGAGTCTGAATCCTCATCACACAGATAAATATTTTGCTGGCCCTTGGATGTACCCCCATAGAAATGGTTCAGGTACATTCGGTTTTGCACAAACTAAAATTTAAAGCAGGGTTAGAATTAGAAATGGATGAGGCTTTATGGACTGGCTTATGGTCATTTATTGAGACTCATGTCTACCTAAATGGATCACGTTTTGTGAATGCAAGCCCATTTCATCATGCTTTGTCTCTGGATCTCCCATTCCGACTTCTTCGTGATCTCCGTTGGAGCCCAGCTTCTGCAACCCCTCAATTTGTTCAACTGCAGAGCGGATGGTGTAAGAGCAGCTTCCGCTAGTGATGAGTTCCATGTGAGGCTGGTCATTCTGTTGAAAGATAAATTTGTTAGTGTTGTTGTAACAATCATTACCACAATAGTTAGATTATTGAGTTAAATCCTTAATGTCTAACCCCTCTATCCCTCTTTTCCTTTATATAAATAAACATAATTGAATGAATAAAAGTATGTATACTTCACTTTATTTGACTCTGTACCGGTGCTTCTTGTAATAACACTGACAAAAATCGAAGAAGTAGTGGATGAAGACATTGTAGAGTAAAAGAATATCAAATATTTTTATGCCCCTTTTTTTTGTTTTTTTTATTTGCTTTTTTTTTTTTGTGGCTGGTTTCTGTCGACTTGTGTCTCACTAGGTTCTACTATGCAGTTGTCATGGGGGGCTTCCTATAGAAGGAGCCTCTGAAAGGAAAGAGTCGGCAGCTGCGCAGCTTGCTCGCGACGGCAGGAGCAAGGGTGGCAGTGGTAGGTAGCAATAGGCGAGAGCAGCAATTGCTACAGAAGAAGAGCCCCACGTAGGCTTGTGGGTTCAATACCGTAGTGAGCGAGTGAAAGAGAGATCTCTTTGAGGGAAAGAGAGGTCTGGAGCAATCCACTCACTTTGATTGCTGAAGGCTAGCTGGCTATAAGGGAGCGGAAGCTTGATGGCAACGATAGAAATCAGTAGTGAAGGGCAGCAGGTGAAAGATCGCTTTGGAACAAAGGAAACAGATGATGATGTAGTTCTTTCCAGAGAAGGTTCAGTCACGATCGAGCACAAAGATGGGGTGCGCCCCCTCTGTTGCTCCAGCGCTGCAAGTCTGGTTTGCGCCAGTACGGGCGACGGTCGCGGGAGGTGGACCTCTATTCTCGATCGCTCCATGGAGGAGGTGCGGCGGCGATTGGTAGGGATATGTCGATTGTAGAGATCGAGCAAAGAGGTAGAGAGTAGCGTAGCAGACCTGCTTGCGGGGGGAGGTGGTGCGGTGGAGAAAAGGCAACAGTAAGCAGCAGATGAAGCGCTCGTTGTAAGAAGTTGTCCGGTGGTTCTGTCAATAGAGGAGGCAGAAGTGCCGTGACGGCAGATGGATAAGAGTTGAGCGACCGAGGAGAGTTTGTGGTGGTCGAAGATTTGCCGAAGGAATGCATCTCTGGCTTTCACAGATATGATTGGAATGGATGATAAAAACTTGCTGCCATTTTGATAATAAGAAGAGAGTTTACTCTGGATAAATGGCTCTGATACCAAGATAGAAATGAAAGGAAGAGTAAGATAAAATTCACTTAATCCGACCCTTCCTTTATTTCTATCACCTTCAAGCTCTGTGGGTTCTACGGTCACACTGAGCTGAAGCTGACCGCCCTCTGCAATCCCAGGTTGCCATCATACCACTTCAATAATCAATCTCCTTCCCTTTCAGTGCAAGCTCTTTGATCCAAGAAAAATAACCTAGGCATTTATGGAGGTATTCAAAATCCTCATCATGCAACTGTCTCAGTTTGACTCCTGAACACCTCCCCACTTGGTAGAGAGCAGTTCCAACATCTCAAGACTGCATGTGAGGCATTCAATGCCATAAAACTCGATGGCACCTGCAAGCCTCTGGCCATGCAATCCTACCTTCTGCAACACCAAGCTGGATGCAGTTCCATGGCAAGCAGATTTGGGAGTGTGGAAATCTGGTCTCGCTGCTCTTTCCATTCTAAGTTGTACTGGAAAATCCAGAGAGAGCTCTTCTGCCTTCACACCTTCCAGACCTATATGCCTGCAGTGGAGGCAAACCCACTGAGAATTTTGGTCTGTTATGATGGTGAAAAGTACCATGCCGAAGTGCGAAGAGGAGGGAAAGAAGGCAAACAATTTGGTGCTCTTTTGGATAGCTAGTTATCAAGAGCAGCACTTGAATGCTGCTCATCATTTGTTATTCGAGCCATACAAAACCTATAAGAGAGACTTGATTGAGAAACCCTAAAACCCTGCAGTGTCGTCCCAGGGAGCAAACCTTGGGTCCTCGGTAGGTGTGTGGGAAGAAGATGTCTACAGATCATTTCCACTATTACCACCATTAATATATTTCTAAGGCTTCGCCATCATTCTGTTCCTCACCAAGCTAACATGTCCATGATGCTCAGAACGGGATTGGTGAAATGCTGCCGCGCCAAAATGCACCTCCAATTAATGGAAGCCCCTAACGCTTTGTTCATCTTTCCATGCACCACAGGAAAATACAAAGTCAGCACGGATGCATGACGACATGTGCTTAGCATCTCTAAGTTGATTGCAGACGAGGCAACATCACTCGGATGACAAAGGCGGCAGTTCGTTCGTCCCCTTCCGTGTAACCTTTTAGCCCAAGGAATCATAAAAGAAAGCCATTGCCTTGTTTCATCATCCAAATCCTTGCTTCAGCCGACGATCCCCACGAGGTGGTAACACATGGTTCCGTCGTGATCCACAGAAGGCACGTTCTGCACCCTTACGGCTTACAATAACTAAATCATTACAACATGGCGAAATCCAACGCCGCAACCTTGTAAGAGAAGCACCAGAGCTCCATATGAAACGGCTGCGAGAACCCAACGAGGTCATTGTCTTAACTTTCACCAAGTGATTGTTGTTCAAATCATATAATCTTCAGCTTTGGTTTGGGTGTACCTGATGCGTGCGTTCGAATGGGATTTCGGTAGATGGATGAGCATGAAGCCTAGTCCTCAGTTCACGAAACAGTTCTCTCTCAGCAGAGAGAGAGAGAGAGAGAGAGAAATGGGAAGAAAACAAAAGAGATGAGGAGGGAAGAGGAAAGGGAGAGGCCATCATTGCGAATCCTTGAGCCGACAGAAGCCACCTCCGTAGTCATCATCATCATGTGCCGCGATCACCTCTAGGAAATCCCTGCAATGCCCCCACCGAAGACCCGTCTTTATGTGACCGTATTATTGTACAGACAATCCAAATTCAACTCATAATTTACTTTAGTAAAACTCACAATTTATAATTTCACTTATGTTAAATTAAAATTTAGATTAAGTGGCTAGGATTGAGATTAAGAACACAGCCACGATTAAAAATATGAGAGATATAAAAAATATTACAGATTGACAATAGAGGTCAGAAAACATAAGATCTAGGAAAGAGAAAAGGACAAGAATAGGAAAATACTGTTCTCAATCATTCATATCTCAGGTTAGATCAGTTTGCAATGGATTATTACTATGATCTATTAAGAAGGTTTTGGATATTGTGCTTAGTATTATAGTCCTTGTATCCCTGTGATTCTCTTGTGGCTATTGCTTGGGCTTGGGCAAGAAGCCTTGAGATCTTTATATTCATTAATTTGATAGTGGATTTTCTTTGACTTATCCCGTGATTTTTACCCTTCGAGTTGAAGGGGTTTTCCACGTAAATCTTGGTGTTCATCTGATTGTGATTTCTATTTGATTCTGTTATGTGTGACGGTCTGCTAGCATTTATTCATATACAAAATTTATTCTTATTTTATTCCCATCAACTATTATAATAGCAAGGTTTTGGTGGCATTTAATCTTTTGTATTTGAACATGGAGGTCAGTAATATTTCTCGCATGATTAGTTTAAATGAAAATAATTAGATAGGTTAAGTATGAGTAATGCAAGTTCTCCTCTTGCAGATCACTTCAAGTTGTGTTTAGAGCAGAGTTCGTCAAGTGATGAGGAGAAGTAGATAATGCAAAAGATTCCTTATACCCTGGAACTTACTCTACCGCTACTCACTCTAAAACTAAAATTACTTACTTTTGAAGGAGATATGAACAACACTTACTTACTGACAAGACAGTAAAGATAGTGGGTAGAAAGGAAAGAATAATCCATAAACTAAAGAAAGGCCCACAAAGGGAAAGGAAAGAGCATCACAACTATAGGTAATTGTAAGAACTGGTGCTCTAGTGAATCAGTATTTTAGTTATCTTGGAATCTGTTTTGTTATTGAAAGTTTAATGTACGCGATGGTATATTCGAGATCAGACATCGCATATGCAGTGGGTGTTGCTAACAGATTTCTTGCAAATCCAGGTAAAGAGCATTGAGCAATAGTGAAGTGGATTTTTAGTTATCTCAGAGGAAGTCCTAAAGTTTGTCTAAGTTTTGGAGGTGGACCACCTGTGTTGATAGGTTACACAGATACAGATATAGCAAAAGATATTGATATAAGGAAGTTCACATCAGGTTTCATACTTACTTTTGTAGGGCGAGCTGTATCATGGCAGTCCAGATTGTAATGGTGTATTGCTATCTCCACCACAGAGGTAGAATATATTGCTACTACAGAGGTTTGCAAAGAAATGTTATGGATGAAAAGATTCTTATAAGAATTGGGGCTGAAACAGAAAAACTATATGGTATATTGTGACAGCTAGAGTGCCATCCATTTATGCAAGAACCCAACATTTCATTCCAAGTCAAAACATAAAGATGTCAGATATCAGTGGATCAGAAATGTGCTTGAAGAGAAGCAGTTACAGCTTTAGAAAATTCACACAGATGATAATAGTGCAGACATGTTGACCAAGACTTTACCGAAAGAGAGACAAGAGATGTGCTGATAGCTGGTCGGCATAGCTTCACATTGAGGAGTCATAAGACAGCCTCCCTTATGGGTTAAAGGGGGAGGTTATTGGGCAGATAGCCCAAATTCAACCCATAATGGGCTTTAGTGAAGCTCACAGCCCAGAATCTCACTTATATTAACCTAAAACCTAGATTAGGTAGCTAGGGTTGAGATTAAGAGAGTATCGACGGTTGAAAACGGGAGAGAAAAAGAAGACTACAGATTGATAATATAGGTCAGAAAATAAGAGATCCAGGAAAGGAAAGAAGACAAAGATATCAAAAGACTATTCTCAATCATTCATATATGAGGTTAGATCAGTTTGCAGTGGATTCTTACTGTGATCTCTTGAGAAGGTTTTAGATATTGTGCTTAGTATTATAGTCCTTGTATCTCTATGATTCTCTTGTGACTATTGCTTCGGCATGGGCAAGAAGTATTAGATCTACATATTCATTATTTTGATAGTAGATTTTCTCTGGCTTGTCCCATGATTTTTACCCTTCGAGTTGAAGGGGTTTTCTACGTAAATTTTAGTATTTATCTGATTATAATTTTTTGTTTGATTCTACTGTGTATGACGATCTACTAACATTTATTCATATACAAAATTTATTTTTATTTTATTTTCATCAACCACCCGTCGTATCCTTCTAAGTTCTCTCCTTGCTTGCATCCTCCCACATGGTTCACTCCTGTGACTGCCACTGCCACCATGAGACACAAAGAGAGAGGATCTACCTGCGACCGTCTTGCGTCTCCTATAAATAACCCTACACCCCACCGCTCGAAAATAACATCCAAGCAGCAGCACAATCTCATCTCTTTCTCTAACTGTGTCTCCTGTTCTTGTCACCCAAGCTCTTCTTATCATTGAAAGCCTACCGACCGAAAGGTGATATTTTTAGAAGTAGAAACTCTTTGGAAAGAAACTTCTGATATTTGTCTTCTTTTTTCTTTCCTCGAGTATGTAGGGTGGAGGATTTACTTGTCGTTCTTCTGTCCTCAGAAGGGAACGTACGGCTCCCTACCTCGTTCAAGGTTTCCAGCATGATATTTGATGTATTGTTTTCTTCTTCGATTGACACTCTTTTTCTTTCGTTGGTAATTGATTTGTGTGTCCCTCCATCTCTGTATTTGTGTAATTATATATATATATATATATTTTTATTTATATATAGAAATTTGTTTCTCTCTCTCTCTCTCTCACATTCATTCACATTTGCCAAGTCACACGGGCGTAGCGTTTCGAGGTCTACTTTTGCTTTAGAAGGTTCAGTTATGCATGTTTTAGTGTGCTGGCTTTGAGGATTTCTCGTGTAGCTTTTTGTTCGTTATAGATTTCTTATGTTGTACCTCTACTTTTCTTCTCATTCTTCGGGGAAAGAAATGTCTAACGAGATCTACTTTGCTGCTCCTTCCACTTGAACAATATTGTAAGTAATCCAAAGTGTGCTAAGATACCCTCTTCCCTGCGGTGCTGTTGTTTTTAGGGAGCTGCTGTTCCGTCAGGCCAACCATGGAGAGGATCAACACCAAGCTGTACCTGCAGAACTGCTACATCATGAAGGAGAATGAGAGGCTGAGGAAGAATCTCCAGGTCCTCAACCAGGAGAACCAGGCTCTCTTGTCCGAACTGAAGCAGAACCTGGCAAAGTCCAGTGCCACCTCCAGCCGCAACCCAAACATCCCAGACCTCAACACTCCCTCAGCACCCACCATGTCCCCCAGTGGAAGCAAGCACACATCTCAGTAGGCTGATGCACTACACCACATGACTTCTTTTTGGATGTTTTGGCCTGACAATAGGTAGATGATCAGTACTTTGTCCAATTGGCCATAATGCAGTCATATGTATGATCTCCTTCAAATACAAATTCTAGTTTGAACAAGGAACTGTTCTTTTGTTAGAGAAACTGTTTGACCTCAGTAGTATTTAATCAAGTAAATATGTATACATCATTAGAAAATTTTTTAGGAACTGTAGGCTGGTTGATGTAATAAAGCCCACATATCTGCAAGTGGGACAAAAGAGTTTCTTGAGATGATAACTCAACTCCTGGTCATCTAGCAACATTCAGATAAATCATATATCTCCTTGTAATATATATATATATATATATATATATATATTCAGAAAAATTTAAAGTGCCTAATTCTCTTCTATTAAAATTATTCCTCTCATATTGGTTTAGTAAAGATATCTATCAATTAATTTTTATATTAATAAGCCTAATGATATGTCATAATTGTTAAAATAATCTCTAATAAAATAATGATTAATGTCAATATGCTTGGTCCAAAAGTGTTGAATAATATTTTTATAAAAACAATATATTATTATAATCATATTTTATAGAGATGTTCTTTAAAAGGAGTCAATATGCTTACTTCTATTTTATAATCATATTCTATAATCATATTTTATATTTTATCTAAATTATTTATGTATAATATACACTTCTATTCAACTTCAGCCATAGATAGAATGACAGAATTTTACTTTTTCAATGACTAAGAAATACATCACCTAATAATTGATAAGTTCTAAAATTACTTTATTTTACTCTATTTTGCACCTAAAAAACCAGCATTAGCATAAATAATCAAATCAAAAGTATCAAATTTGGGATATCATAATCCTAGTATCTAAAGATTCTTTTTATAGTCTTAAAATGAGATTGGTTGGGATTTGATTAGAATCTAGCACAAAGACCTTCACTAAATATAATATTAGGTTTGGTAGTATTAAGATACAATAAATTTCCTATGATGCTTTTATAGGTCTTTTGATTAAAATGTTCACCATCATTATCAATATCTAATTTTATGGATATACTTATTGGTGTATCGATGGTCTTATAATTTTCTATGTTAAATCTTTTAAGTAGGTATTGCGTACATTCTATTTGACTAATAAAAGTTTCACCAAATATTATTTAATTTGTAAATATAAGAACATATTAGTTTACCTATTATTCTCATTTCAAATTGTTAGCTCATAATTTCGGTAAATGATTAACATAAAACTTCATTACTAAAATAAAAAATAATATAATTAATATAAGTTTGAATAATAAGGATATCAATATTCGATATTTAATAAATAATATGGTGTTAACCTTATTTTTTTAAAAAATATTTTAACTTTAAAAACTAAGTCTCTCAAACTAAGTCCTAGGTGCTTATTTTATTAACTCGTACTTAGATAATCTATAAACATGATTTAAAGAAAAAATATTTTTAAATCTAGGTGATTATTTTACATAAATGTTTTTGAAATAAAACTATTAATAAAATACTTTTAACATTCATAGGCAAAAAATATTCTTATGACTAAGTCTAGCCATAAGATTAAAGACTTTTTTATAATCTATATATTTTTCTTGATTAAAACTTCTGACAATTAATCTAGCTTTGTTTCGAATCATGATACCTTGTTCATCTTATTTATTTACAAAGACTCATTTAGTCTCAATTAAAAGATAATCACTAAGCTTTAAAACATGTATCTAAATTTTAGTTCTCTTAAATTAATTTATATCTTTATACATTGCTATGACCCATGACTCAACTTTAAGAACATCATATATGCTTTTTAGGTTAATTTGAGATAAAAAAGTGATATTTACATATTTTTTTAAAAAATGAATTTTAAGAAACTCTTGATATATCCCAAATAAAAAAATTAGTTCCTTAGGAAGTGTATCTACATATCTTCATTCCTTTAATAAAGTTTATTCAGAAGTAGATATATTTAAGTTATTTTGGAGAAAGTTTATTGAGAATTAGATATATTTAAGTTATTTTGGAGAGTAGAATCATCATTTAAATTCAATTTTCTAAGTTTAAAGCAATCATTATCAAAATCAATTTTCTTAATTTAAGAAAATTCATATAAAAAGAATATGAATATATTTTTCAATAACTAATTTTTTTTAAAACTCTATAAGCCTTAGAAATAGAAGAGTATGAACAAAAAAATATCTTCATTAGATTTAGCATTGATTTTTTCTACAGCAATCTTATCATTCAAAGTCAAATGTTTATATTTAAAACTTTTTAAAATAAAAAATATTTAGTTTCTTATTTTTCAATAACTCATAAGAACTTTAAGATAAATGTGACCCTAAAAAAACCCTATTTATGACATAGCAAGTCATGTTGATGGCATTGGATAAAACATATTTGGATAAACTATGTTCATTCAACATGATCTTAATTGTTCCTTATAAGCTCATATTATTTCAACAACTCTATTTTGTTGCAGATTTGTTAGGGTAGAAAAGCTCTAGTCATACCCATTTGAATCATGAAACTCTTGAAATTCATGATTTTTAAATTCACCATTATGGTCACTACGAATAGATAAAATCACAAAATATTATTTTTTTTATTTTAGATTTATCTATAAAATTGATAAAAAATATTTAAAATAATTAATTTTATTTGCTAAGATGCATATAAAGTGTATCTGCTATAGTCATCAATAATCACAAATGTATATTTACTATCTCTTAGATTTGATATCAATATGTTCAAATAAGTCAATGTGAATTAGTTATAGTAGTCAAGATGTACTTAGTTTTTGAGTTTGAGCCTAATCCCTATGTGTTTTTCTAATTAACATGTATCATAAATTTTATCCTTAATAAATTTGATTTTAGGTATTACACTTACAAGTTATTTAATTCTAATTTGAGAAATTAATTTCATACTAATTTGTCATATTCTTTTAAGCCAAAGCCATATATCATTCTTCAAGGTTGAAAAGCAAGTTGCATCATAGAAGGTATCAAGATCACTAGTAAAAATATTATTAATTTTTAAAGTAATAAAAAATATATTCTTATTTGGTATGTCTTTTATTCAAGCATGAGATTCAAATTTAGTTTTCTATCCTCTGTAACAAAGTTAGCAATACTTGTTAAATTATATTTTAAACTATCTATCGAAATCACATCTTCAATCTAAAGGCTTGATCTATCATCAAATTTTCTAATGTTAATAATTTTTTAATATTATTATCTCCGAAGGTGATGTATCCTTCATTTCAACTAATGAGCCTTGACAGGATTGTAAGATCTCTGATCATGACTTAAAAATGTACCTATAAAATAACATATTTTACTCCTAACTCTTGCCTAGAAAACACACTTACAAGGAAAAAAAATATAGATTTTGATATCCATTTAATTTTGGGTCCTTTAATATTAAAATTAACTTTCTTGCAATTAGGGTTTGGATTTAAAATGGCTTCTTTGGAAACCTAAACAAATTTTGTAAGTATATTAATATTTTTCTTATGATAGTAAGAATAAGCATAGTAATCATATCTACCACAAAAGTTGCAGATGCCTTTAAATGAAGTGTGTGGTATTAAGATATGTAAGTTTGGTCTTATAATAAACTTAATCACACCATATTTGATTTTGGTGGAATGTAAACCAATCCCTTCTCCTTTAGAAGTTTGAACTTATTTAGTTAAAATCATATTAAGTGATTTATTTTCAACCTCAAATTTAACTAGAGCTTGCTTTAGGAACTTATTTTCCTTTAAGATGCGAAGATTTTGAGCTTTCACATGTAGTGCAAGGAATTAAAAAAAAAAAATTGAGCTACATTTATCACGTGCACTTTTTAGTGTATTAAAGTCAATATTAAGAAAAGCATGATATTTTTTAATTTATTGATCATTTTAAATACATCATATAGATCATGAAGTACATCAAAAAGTTATTCATATGATAGAGAAGTTTTAGAGGAATTAGTTATCTCATAAGAACATAATCTGCCAAATTTTCTTCGGTAGTTTACTCTTCCGCCTAGGTTCCACTAGAGCTTTCTTCTTCATTTAAGCAGTTCTCTTAATAAGTTTTCTTCTTCTTTTTTATATACTTTTCTTCTTCATTTTCTTCTTGAATTATTGTTATTCTTATATCCAAGTTCTAAGTTCTTCGGAAGTGACCTAAGAATCTTACTTAAAATTTTATGATTATAAAAATAGTTATCAAGAGCTTTTAGTCCACTGATAA
Organism: Ensete glaucum; assembly: GCA_021527575.1. NCBI lineage: Eukaryota > Viridiplantae > Streptophyta > Magnoliopsida > Zingiberales > Musaceae > Ensete > Ensete glaucum. The sequence goes on from CM038555.1 coordinate 27,783,606, forward strand.
TATATGAGAATCGGATAAATATATTATAAATAGATTCTTTTAAAATCATGCTCAAATAAATCTATATCTTTATGGATAATTTTCAAAATATGTCAAATATCAAAATCAGTTATATATATAAAAATTTAATTAAACTCATTTCAATTTAAAAACACAGTATAAAGCATTCATTGCATTACTATTCAAGTGAAATAATTATTTTTTAAAATCCATCCATGCTTCAAAAGGTTTTGTCACTTAAAAGTCATTTATAATTTTAGAAGGTTTTTTAGAATCATTTTTAGTAATAAACCATATATCATAATCAAGTGAATGCAATAAAACTCATATTTTAATTTTTTAAGAGTGTAATCATTTCATTGAGCCTAGAAGGATGTGTGATGGAGTGACCTTTTGATTGTCTAAAAAAACTATTAGATTTTTTTAGGTATTAATTTAATTAATAAAACTTTGTCTTGATATAGATTCTTAGGATTGTAATGACACAATGAGGCGGGTCAATTAGTGGTATAGAATATTTTAATTGACTTTATAATTTGATTGAAAAAATTTGTATCAAAAACATGATTAACCAAGTATTAAATTTGAGTAAGAGTTATGAGTAGAGTCAATCATGGCCAGAGAAAAGATACAAATCGATTTATAGTGGTTTGATCTTTCTATCCTATATACACTTTTGATCTTCCCTTAAGGCTATCTATTTTTACTGTTGATCTTGCTTCCAACAAATGAAGACCAACTACCCTTTTGAAACTAAGCCTTTCTCCTTTCCTAAGCATAGGAGAGAACCTTTACATTCATTCTTTTATAAGAGACCTCTCACGTCTTATAACCTAATATCACAACTAAACTCAAGAGGAAGAGACTCAAATGATACTCAAAGATAGAATTGTAATACTTTACAAACTCAAAAATAGATGCTCCATCAATCAAACTCGAGTGAGAAATTTATAGGCCCCAAAAGACTTAAAAAATGAAGCTAAAAATTAAAATCTATAAAATTTTATGATACAAGCAATGCTACTATTCATATTGGGTGATATTACTATCATAACTTTTGTCACAAGCTACAAATCTAAATTCTGATAGTACCATCATCATAAAATTTAAATTTTAGATAATACACCATTGCCCAAGGTAGTACTATTGTCGTTATAGGCGGTACCATTATCAGAAATGTGATAAGGCATAAACAGTGTTTTGTCAATTGACTTAGGTACCATAACCTCGTTAGACCACTAGTTTGGCCTTCTAACAGGCCCAATTTGATTCAAATTCAAGCCTAGTAACTTTAATGATAGGATAGATCTATTTTAGCCTAATGCCATCTTTAAATGGTGTCGATCAAGACATTGACAAATCAATCAATCATTCAACGCATCTTTAAAGCTTTTGACACATTGTCTACTCTTCCTGCATATCATTTGATTTTTTGATACTTCGTCTAAACCTCTAGTATATCATCTTATCCTCTAGTATATTGTTCAATTCCTTGGTATGTGAGCTTTGTCATGACATCTAATCTTTCGATATAATATCCAGTCATTTTAGCATGAAGTCTATTCTTTGACATGCCAACTAATTTTTTGGCTCAACATCTAATTTTCAACGTCACAATCTTTCAACACAATGCTTGAATCTCTTGCTTGACATTTGATCATTTATTGGTCCAAGCCTATGATTGAAGAATTATTTCCTACATCACTTATTTTAAAACACATCGGTTCATCAAATTTATTAATTAATTTATCATCAAAATATGATATTTAATTATATGTGTGTGTGTTTACCAAATATCACCACCACAATTGGTTTTAAGTGAGGAACATCTCTTTTTAAAAAAAAATTGATTAAAATATTGTTATTGAATCACTAAAAGATCCTTTGACTAAATTTTTTTGAGATGAACCGGTCAGTTCAAGTAAACCTTAACTATCTAATTTAGTTCAATTGAGCCCTAGCTGGCCCCTTTGATTTTTTTTTCAAAATTATCCCACACTACCTAATCGATCGACGAATGAAACAAGGAGGTAGTCCTTATCGCCTTCGCCAACATCCTCCTTCCCATAGTGGTGATCAATCCTATTTATTGATGAAGCCTTGTGGACCCTGGGTGATCAGTTGTGAATCACCCTAACTCCATTTAGTATTGAGAAGCCTTGTTGAATGAAACGGGAAGTCCCTGCTCATTGCCTTCACCAACATCCTCTTTCCCGCAATGACCATCAGCCCCGTTCATCGATGAAGACTCGTAGAGTCTCCATGACCAGTGATGCATCGTACTAACCCCATTTATCATTATGGGGTCTCACTAAATCATTGTGTCCTTCCTCCCTTTTTGTGGTGCATTTTGGCCAGTGAAAGGTTTTATGCATCTTCCATGTCACCAAATGGGGAACGCTTGCTGTGATCGAAGGCTTCATTCATGACATGCAAGTCTACGAGGTAGACTGTGGAATGACTGTGAGGCTGCATGATTGATCGCTGAATTGTAGTGTGAAGCCTTTGTAGTGTGATTGAAGCCTTAAAAGATGTCCTTTGCAGCGCCCATAATGATGAGAAATTTTACCAGAGTATCATATATGCAGTGTAAAAAATAAAACAAGAGGACTCCTACGTTTATCCTGTTATTGTGCCATGAATGATGTATAAAAAAAATCATAAAATAAATTTTTTTTGCATAACATGTGTTAGATGTTTTACCAAGAGAGATCATATATCCCTAAATACATAGATCCATATGTATAGATAAAGGAGGTAAGATGTTTTTCTCTCTAGTGGTATCTACATGGTGGATCAATGCAGCGATGCTCCTTTAATCATAGTGTAAAAACACATAACTTTTACGTACATTCTTTGTAGCTTTTGTGCAACACCTTGCGACGAACATGGAAGAAGAACTCATTTCTTCTTCACTATCCTCACACACTAGGGAGAGAGGTGGACGACTTAGAAGAGAATGGGGGGAGGAGAATATGAGGGGGCGGCCAAAGGTGTAGCCTATCCCCTTTCTTGACCGCCCCTACCTCCTATTTGTAAAGAGACTCTTCAAACCCTAATAGATCCTACCTTAATGGGTATATGATTTCTATCCAATTACCCCCACCTCTTAAATTATTAGATCTCTATCCAATAATCTCAATTCGCTTCTAATTGGGCCTCATGCAAGGAATCTATTAATGTTGGGTCTCATCCAATGAAACAATGGCTTATTGGATAACTCATATATAAAATCCTCTACTCGTCACAACATCCATCATATGTGTGTGACCCTCTAGGTCCAATACCAAGTTGGTTATAAGTTGTAATTTTCATAACTTTTCTAACTTAAAACTCCTTCTTATTCAATGAATTATTATCCCATAATAATTCACTCAACTCATCGACTATGGACATATTAGGCCACTATACCATAGTCCCTAAATGATACAGAGGTATCTACTCCATTGGGCCTGTCTGTCCTTAGTTAGTATGTATCTATAGTTCATCATCCATCTAATATCCTAGAGTTCATATATCACACATGGTACTGTCAGACCTCTCACGGAATCCATCTGAATCTTGTTTTAATCGGATTCTTTTATATAACTCCTCTCTTAGTCTGAATGACTTTAGCTAGGGATTTGCCTAAGTGAGAGTATACAAGTTATTCCTCTAATGATACCGAGAGTGGACAATCATCTATTATCACTCAATTGTCTTTGTAAGATTGTCTATTAATCCTGATAATCGACTGTACTAGATGTGAAACTGCTAGACCTATAAGTCTGATGTCAAAGAAAGGAGTACTCAAACAAAACATTCTTGATATCTCAAGTTTAAGGATTAAATACATAACTTGGACTATGGAATCATTGTCTGGTGTTAGGTATCAGTAACCATTTAACATTCGATAAGCGAATCAATTAGTAAACTCATTTTTCAATTGGTACCTATATTGTACCTTTAGTATTCTTATACGAGCAGTTATGAGACCAATTGTCTCCAACATATATACAGGTATATAGTATACTGGTTTGTTAGTTTATCTCAATGTCCCTCTTAAATAACATACGACTGAGATTATTTATAGTCTATGTTTAAAAACGAACGGTCTCATTATCGTGATCTCATCATGATTCGATTTTCATTGTATAGATCTAAAAACATCATAGTATATACAATATGCAATATAAAATGAGAATATATTAATAATAAAGGTAATTAAAAAGATTATGTAACGTGCCATACGTCGCGTGATTAGCTTGTAGGGCACCTATAACCAGTAATTAAAACCTCGATAATATCTATAAAGCATGTTACACATCTCTAAAGTATTGACCTCATCTATGAATCATCTATTGCAACAAAAAAAAAAATGTATAGTATTAGATGAATATATTATTATTTTATTCATAATAGTTTTACATCATTCATCTCGAATGTCACTTAAATGCTACATAAGGCTACTTTTGACGAGGATGATCTTTTTCTGAATAAAATATTTAATATTCTAGATGAGATGGACAGTTACAATGAAATATAACTTTTATCAATACCAGAATTAGAAGTACTTTTGGGAAGTAGTCATTCCATATCAGACCAAGTGAAGGATCTAATTCTACACAACTTTAAGCATCATACATTTTTTAGGAATAGGTAATAAGTTAAAAGAGGAAATTGAAGTATAATCTCAAAACTTGTAATTTTGATTTAAATGAGACATTTGTAATTAGATGACAATGAAGATATTTATGAGATATTTAAAGAGGAATAGTCTGAGCTATTTATCTGTACAACTCATAATATATCTCGTAAAGAAAAACAATGAAGATAGTTATGAGATATTTTTTTAAGGTGTCAATTAAGGTAAAGATCTTGTTAGTTTATCTCATGTCCTAATCTTGAATAGCTTAAAAAAAAAAAAGAATGAGCTAAACAGAGAATAACAAAAGAAGTCAAAGAAGATATAATATATTTGTTGCCTATGATATTATCAATGAGTTTATCTATTTCAATCTAGATATATATGAAAACCTCTTGAATGATACGAGTTATTAAAAAGAATGACTTCAAGCTTAATGTTGTAGCTTTCTATCCAGAAGATGAAGATAAACTTGTCATCAATAAGTTATACATTGGACAGGTAAGAATTTGTCAAATGTAGAATTTGTCAAATGTAGAATTTGTCATCAATAAGATAATCTTATACTAGCAAGTTTAAGGAATCAAAGAATAAGTTCTTGCAAATAAATAATGTACTCCTAAGATGATCTTTGCAAATGTTTTAACTTCCTATCAAGATGAAGATAAACTTGTCATCAATAAGTTATACATTGGACAGGTAAGAATTTGTCAAATGTACAATTTGTCATCAATAATATAATCTTATACTAGTAACTTTATAGCTAAAGAAATCAAAGAATAAGTTCTTGCACATTAATAAAGATTTGAAGTTGTTATTTCATATAGCAAAGCATATTTGGCACATGAAATCACATTGAATGAAGTTTGTGGAGACTTTGATCGATCTTATGGTGAGTTAATACCTTTCCTACGAGACTTGAATGTTCATAACTATAAAATAACTATTTGTTTAATTATATAAAGTTTGGACATTTTCGTTAAGGTTTTTGGGCATTTGATGCATGTTTGCATAGTTTTATACTGTACACTCGTCGAGTTATTGGTATAGATGTAGCACATTTATTTGAAAAATACTTTGATTTTTTTATTATGACAACTATTGTTGATGGTTCTAATAAGTTATTTCCTATTGCATTTAGAGTAGCAAAGATTCAATGGAGAAAGTCACGAGAATAATTTTTTTTAAGTTGATAAGATGTATTGATGCACATTATGATTATATATATATATATATATTATTAATAATAGAACTCCAGGAATTCTTGCAGTAGTAAAAGAAATATTTATGAAGTTACATCATTTCTCGAAGGATTTAGTGAGTGATATATAAGATAGGAAAGGAACTAGAGTTTTTTGGGTTGTGTGGCAGGAGCACGTATTGAGTTTAAGTTTAATGAATACATATAAAAACTAATAAAAATATATATTGAAAGTTACCGTTGGATCTCATAATTAAATAGAGAGAAGAATGTTACTATATTTCTTTCGGACGGTAGTATGCAATGTTAACAACAAATGGTTTCAAAAGCATTAAGTCTCTCTTAGAAGATATTGGCGGACTTTATATAACATATATGATCGAGATGATATGTACGAAAGTTAACAAGTGATTTCATCCCTCATCCTCACCATCAAAGTAGACGGTTTTAATTATAGTCTGAAAATAATTCTCAAATAAGTTCTTAAAGTTGGAGAAGATAACAGTGACTTCAGACTTATGTGGAAAAGTATATAATCATATGTACTTTATAAAGTGCTCTATAAAGACAACATAGAATCTAAATTTGTCAAAAGAGACAACTAACGTTGGACCCCAAACATCAATATAAATAACTTCAAATGGTTTAGAGCAGGACATAGAGGATTTATCAAAAAGTAGTTGATGACTTTTATTACTAAGATAAGCATCACAATAAGTAATAACATTACTAGATTTAAAAATAGGAAGATAATAGTGAGAAAAAAAATGTTATTGGATATAAGTCGAGGGATGACCAAGACGTCGATGCCATATATCGATCGAAGCAGCAATTTAAGAGTTAGCAGTGATAAAAGATAGGATTTAGTCAGGATTTAGATATGATTTCCCCAACTGAATCAGGAAATCTCATATGTTAGTTGAAGGAAATCCTCCTTCTCATTATGTATAAATAAACGATGAATCAATGAATCAAGTGGGCATTTTCATTACTTCTTCTTATTTTCAACATGATATCAGAGCCCCTCTCTCTATAAGAGAGATTACCTTTCTTTTTTTTATTCACTGTCAAACGACAACTTTTATCATTATTTGTTCGTGGATAACTCCGCTGCAAAACCACAGATACTCAGGGGTCATCCACCACCACCATCTCGGACATCCTTTGCTTCCTTTGCTCCGAAGGTAACTCTCTCCTCATCAGTGCAGATCTATTTCTTATTACTGTCAAACGACAATCTCTCGTCGATGTCAAAGTTGGAGATTTCTAGTGCATCATCTTTCTCTTCCTCCGTTGGACCTTGTTGGCTTTCTCAATTCCTCTACCGAAGCATTCTTTTGCACGAGGTCATCTTCTTTGTACACCACCACTGTCGCATCAGCTCCAACAAGCAGCGGCACCTTACCTACCCCATCTGCAGTAGACGATGGCTTATACACCTGCTCGCCGGCGCCATCCCTCCTGCAGCCTCTGTTGCTCTATTCTCTTTGCTGAGAGTACCTTTACGGGTCGTCGCTCATCGTCTCTCAGTGCTCTACAGAGAGGGCACAACAAGTTCTTTCTCGCTGTCAAACGACAGTAAATCTACGATTGTAGCGCTTCTCTCGGTGCCCTTCAGATCACCCCCTATATAGCGATCTCCTCACAAAGTCAACCACCGTCAGGTCTTCACTGCGGTTGACAACACAACATCTTCCTTCCTTCAGTTTCATTGACATTGATTCAAGATCGACATCCTTAGTTCAAGATCGGCATCCTTACAAGAGCTCGATCTTGCGGGGCATGATAAAAGATAGGATTTAGTCAGGATTTAGATATGATTTCCCCAACTGAATGAGGAAATCTCGTATGTTAGTTGAGGGAAATCCTCCTTCTCATTATGTATAAATAAACGATGAATCAATGAATCAAGTGGGCATTTTCATTACTTCTTATTTTCAACAAGCAGTAGATTTAGTGAGATACAAGGTTAATGACCATTCGTATATGTTGTCTTTATTCGGACCTTAAACCAAGGATACCCCCATGCTCAAGTCCTTAATAAGAAAATAATCAAAAAAGAATTCAATGGAAATATGATTTTATTTACAGAATTGGGGTGCATGAAACATCATCGAGTGTAAAAGAAGTAGTATATGAATTAAGTGTCATAGAAACCAGTATGAGTGATAGAAATTCCTTTACTATCACTGATGATGATGTATTCATTTCCACCATAGATGTTATGGATCGATAGGCCTTGAAGATCAGAAGTGATATGATGGAAAGTACTAAAGTCCACAATCCAATTAGATTGGCTATCAGACGGAGTAGTCATAACATTTGCCTAAGGCCAGCTTAATGAAGCTGGGAGGTGAGTTCAAGACCAACAGACTTCTATAGAGTGACCAATTTTGTCACACAACTGACAGATGACCTGATGATAATTACAGCAGGAGGACGGCATGGCTGGAAGGAAGCATTCTAACGATGGGCGAAGTATGGAGGTTGCGGAGGAGGGAAAGATGGAGTGGTGCCTATAGAGGTAGGGGAAAAGTTGGCCACACCTTTTGGAGTGTTTTTGCTATATTTGATTTTTTCCTTTTGGATTTATGGTTGAACTACGCTGTGATGTGAGGTCCTAGCAACCTATCATCATGCTTTAGGTATGCCTCATAATATGTCAGCTTGTCGTAAAGTTGTTCAAAGGAGATTGGGGAGTCACATATTTAAAGTGTACTGCTAATTCCTTGAACTCTACACTCAGTCCATTAAGTGTGCGGACAAGAACTTCTTCATCAGTAAGGGAATGACCTATCAAAGCTAGGTCATCAATCATCATTTTTATATGTTATAGATAGTCAGCGACAGTACTTCCCTCTTACTTAAAATTCATAAGACTAGAGAGTAGCCTAAGCATACAAGTGAGCAAGTGATTCAGTAGGGTAGTTTGTAATTTGTTCTATGCTTCTGTAGCAGTAGCATAGGAGGACACGAGTAGGGCGACGGATCTAGCGATATATGCTTGAATTGCTTAGAGAATGAGCCGATCTTGATGTAATCATAGTTTGCAAGCTGAATTTGGTACTGGGCTGGGTTCCCCTGGAACGTTGATAATTGTTGGTGGATAATTAAGGAAGCTATTGATATAACCTAATAAATCATAGTCAAATAAAAGATTAGAGAATTAAGCATGCTAGGACACGTAATTGTAGCTTTTGGATAACTTGAAGGGGATTAGAGAATCAACATTTATGGAAATAAGTCTTGGATGTGGAGAAGGATTCCCAACAGGAAAGATAGTTGAAGCATCGGAAATAGATGAAGAAGACATTAGGAGACTATCGAGAATGACAATCAAGGGGAAAGAAAATAAGGCACAGGCTAGTAGGGAAATCTTCCTGAAGAGATAGTGAGCAAGAAGCAGCAGCGATCAACAGCTACTGTCAAAGCTTGCAATTGTGCTACAGCTACAATCTCCATCGGCAGAGAAAAGAATAGGGATATCGAGGGTGAGCCAAGGCTGGCCTGCAAGAACAACAGCATAATGGAAAACCTCTTTGTCAGCAGTGGCAATAGCGACAAAGGCAGCCTTGAGGTTGTTGCCAGGACAGAGGTCACACGCGATGACGTTGTTACCATTGTGGCTAATGCAGTAGTGGGTGAGTTGAAGTAGGCGGCTGTTGGAAAGATGGCTGATGAGTCTAGTGCTGCAGCAGCTACAGCAGATTAACATAAAATGCTAGGATTACTGCAGCTGCGTACAGTAGTCCTCGAAGCTAGTGGGGAGGCCAGAGGCAATCGGCGGATGTGGGAGTGAGGATGTCGAAGCAGGTCAGTGAGACTGAGGGTTAGCCACATTGTATAGTATGATTGCTTGTCCTAAGAGTTGCATCAATGTAGAATTGAGGAAGAACACTACAACAACTAGAGCAGATAGTGAGAGGAAGAAATCAGTGTCGCATGAGGCACTCAGGGGCCTTCTCATCAGCCCAGAGATTGAGAGTGAGATTGGTCTTAGTGTCAAGGCTGACGCCGAGGAGAAAGTGTTGACACAGCAGGAAGAGCAATAAGGCAGATCAGAAAGTAGCACCAAAAGCCGCCGAAGGAGGGGAGGAGCGGTCAAATCATCTCTGCATATGCACCGAGCAGAACTCCGGGCGCTTGGAGAAGGTGGTGTTGCGGAGGGCCGTGGTCACCGGTAGGGAGCGGACTGGGTGCGCTCTGTGATGAAGCCGGAGGAGACACCGGTGGCCAAAATGGTGAAGGCCCACTGGTAGTCGAAGCTAGGCTGCAGCACCTCCTTGAGGCTGGTGGGTTCATCCAATAGTAAAGAACATTCTCTGCCACTCTGGTTTGAGTCTCCCTTTCTTCATAGCAGATTAAGGAGCTATTGCAGTCGACGAAGGGCTTGGCGTTGGTGGCATGGTAGGTGGCAGACGAAGGAGTTGCTGTAGGCAGGGGCGGACGACAGCATAAGGTTGGAGATGTGATGCCAAGTAGAGGAGAATGAGAGAAAACAAGGTCCACAGCTCTTAAGAGAATAATTAAATGTGGTGGAGGAGTTAAAGTGAGTTGGAGTTCTAAAGTCTGACCAAAGCAGCTCTATGTTAGAGAAGACTTTGGAGATAAGAGAGCATGCGGACTTTAGAAATATATCTATTCCAAAATCTCAACGGGAGCATTACATGTGTAGTTGAAATCAAAATAAAATAAATTTTTCATATAGATCAAATCATTATGTAAAAGATTTGATCACGAGAAAGCTGCAAAAATTAAAAAACCATATCATGTGATAGATTGATTACCTAGGGTGATCGTATATTCCTATATTCCAAATTCGGATGGAAATGACTAAGGAAGTCAAGCTCTTCCCCTCTAGCGGTATCCACATGATGGATCTCTGTAGTGAAACTCCTCTAATCTGATCTCACAACTTTTGCGTAGAGGGAGGGAGGAGAATAGGAGGGGGTGGCCAAAGCTATAACTTATTAACCATGAACCTCCCTCCTATTTATATAGAGCTACCAAAAGACCCTAGGGTGCTTCTATGACTATTCTTAGACCTGTGAATTTCTTAATCCACTCTATCATCTTTAGGATATGGTTCTTAATCAATATCTCTTCTGTCATCCTAGCTTAGAAGAGTCTCTTAGATATCTCATATCTTTGAGTTCTTACTTGTTTCTCAAATAGCTAGTGGAGATGAAGAAGGATAGAATTAGCATCCATGCTCTTATGTTGCTTATGTAACTTAAGAGTCATGGAGGCCAACATATAACATTTTGCCAACGTGGAATCATCTATATACTTCATATAGTAAGCGATGTCATAAATGTTTGCCCCATCTTCCGATGTGGGCACAATTGTATTAAAGATGTACACGATTTTCTTCGTCGTGAGAATAATTCTCAAATTATGGACTCAATCTATGTAGTTTAGACTAGTGAGACGGTTGGCATCAAGTATATCACGTAGGAGGTTTGCAAGCGACAAACAAAATATAGCATAAATTAATAACATACAGATTTTGTAGAAAAACTAATCAAGATATGGACTTCGACATCCTCGACACGTGAGACAAAAGTCTTCGGTAGACTCCTAGTGGGGATCGGGAGCCAATCGATATCTTAGTACAACCTCGAGGGACTCGACCAATTACACTAAGCCCAAAAGGTAGGTAACTCTTGTCAATCATAACTCCTTGTGATTCCTGTCATGTTCGGCCTCCAAATCATCATGGTCTCGATTGCTCAACTAACCATGAAGTTCAGTTAAATCATCACCATCATTACAAGATGATTCTAATTCGATGGATATGTTCTCAACTGCTCGACCAAGTCATACTATGTCCTCCGGTCACCGGTGATATATATATATGTTTTAGGCAAAAACTCGATCACGTAGATAGGTGAGCATCGAGGGACTCGACCAACTCAACCTATGTCGTGATTCAATTTCTTCCTATAACGATGGAAGGCCACATGGGTCAATCTTATTGCCTCATGCTTACCGACTTAATATTATTGTAGAAGTGATTTTTATTTTTATACTAGTCTTATAATATGTCATGTTACACACACATATTTAATATATATCTATATTACATGCATATATATATATATATATATATATATATATACATATTATTGGGAAACCTCACGGGTGTATCACATGTGTAGTGAAAATTAAAACAAAAATCGATTTCCTATGCAGATCAAATCGTCGTAGATTAGGGTCGCGAGAAAAATACAAAAACTGATAAAATCACTATATGAGAGAGATTGATTTTACCTAGGGAGATCGTATATCCCTATATTCTAAATCCGGATAGAGAAGATAAAGGAGGTCCAGCATCCTCCTCTCTAGCGATATCCACACGATGGATCTCTGCAGCGAAACTTCTTCAATCTGATCTCGCAACTCTTGCTCAGAGGGAGGGAGATTAATAGGAGGTGGTGGTTGAAGTTGCAATCTATCAACCATGAGTCTCCCCTTCTATTTATAGATAGCCACCAAAAACCCTAGGTCTCTTGTCTTTGTGGGTATTGGATCTCCATCCAATAATCCACTAACCTTGCATTATCAGATCTCTATCTAATAATCTCCGTAGGCCTCTAATTGGGCCTTAAGTAAGGAGCCCATCAGCATAGGGTCTTATCTAATGAGAATAGTGGCTAATTGGATCTCTATCCAATCCTCTATTCGCTAAAGCATCCACCATATGTGTGTGACCCTCTAGGCCCGATACCGAGCTGGCCGTGAGTCGCTCCCATCAGAACTCCTTCTGATATAGTGAATTATCCTCATAATAATTCACTCGACTCATCGACTATGGACGTACTAAGCCACTATGCCATAATTCCTAGACGATATAGGAGGATCAAATCCATCAGACCTATCTGTCCATAGTTATCATATATTTATAATTTCTTATCCAACTAATATTCTAGAGATTGTATATTGGACATGGTATTGTCAGGTTATATACGGAATCTGTTATAGTCTCGCTTTAATTGAATTCTCCCGGAAAACTCTTTCTCTCTCAATCCGAATAACCCTGGTCAGGAATTTATCTGAGCAAGCACATATAAGATATTTCTCTCATGATATCGAGAGTAGATAATCATCTATTGATACTCAATTGCCTTCGTAAAGTTGGCTACCAATCTCGATAACTAGTTGTACAAGATCTGAAACTTTCCAATCCTGTAAGTTTGGCGTTAAGGAAAGGAGTACTCATACAAGGCATCCTTGGTGTCTCAAGTCTAAGGACTAGATACACAACTGGGACTGTGGAATCCCTGTCTGACATTAGGTATCATTAACCATATAATATTCCATAAGCGGATCAATCAGTGAACTTATTCTCCAATGAGTACCTATACTATATCCTTAGTGTCTCCACACAAGTGACTATGAGACTAGCCGCCTCCATCATATGAATGGGTATATAGTACACCAATATGTCTGGTTATCTCAATGTCTCTCTTGAGTAACTTATGACCGGGATTATTTAGGATCTATATTTAAAGGTGAATCAATCTCATTATCGTGATCTCATTATGATCCGACTCCCATTGCACAAAACTAAGGACATCATAATATATATATAATAGATAATGTAAGAATATGCCAATATTAACCATAAACAAAAAGATCACACAGCGTGTCACACGTGCCATCACTCACGTGATTGGCTTACAGGGCACCTATAACCAGCAATCTCTCATTTGATTAAAAGTCAATCACCTATGTGTTTAATCCCCATCAGACCCTTGTGACGCTCAAATACAATCTGAGCCAACGACTTCGTTAGTAGATCTGCAATGTTATCTTCGGATGAAACTCTTTTCATTGCTATATCTTTTTAGGTCATGATCGCTCTAATCAGATGGAACCTCCTCAGAACAATTTTGTTGAGACTTGAGTTCCTTTGTTAGAGTTATCACCATGTTACTGTCATAATATATAGGAGTCAGCTCCATGCTGCTTGATATGACTCCCAAATCCTTGATGAACTTCTTCATCCAAACTCCATCCTTTGCTGCTTTTGCTATAACAATGTATTCCGCCTCTATGGTCGAGTCAGTAGTAGTATCTTGTATGAACTTACTGCTCCTCTATTCAGGGTAAAAATAAACCCTGAATTTGACTTACTATCATCAATATTAGACTGAAAACTCGAGTCCGTGTAGCCCTCAACCTCGAGGTTACCTTCTCCATATATCAGTAAAAGATTCTTAGTGCTTCTCAAGTACTTAAGGATACACTTTACTGCCTTCCAGTGTTTTAAACCTAGATTTGCCTGATACCTGCTCATGATACTCAAAGCATGTACTATATCAAACTTGGTACACAACATTGCATATATGATAGACCCTATCGCTGAGACATAAGGTTATCCATGTCCGTCCTTTCTTCAAGAGTCTTTCGGGACATACTCCTAGAAAGTGATATTTCATGTCTTATCAATATGAGACCTCTCTTGGAATTCTCCATGCCAAACCTCTTGACAATGGAGTCTATGTACCTAGACTGGGATAAGATAAGTATCCTTTTGAATGTATCTATATAGATCTGGATCCCCAAAATATAGGATGTTTTCCCTAAGTCTTTTATAGAGAAGTTTCTGGATAGCCAAGCCTTTTATTGTGGAGAGTATTCCTACTTCATTCCCAATGATTAGGATGTCATCCACATATATCACCAAGAAGGTGATAGCGCTTCCACTTACCTTCCTGTACACACAAGGATCATCTTCATTTTTATAGAAGTTATAAGATCTAATCACCTCATTAAATCTTATGTTCCAACTTTGAGAAGTTGTTTCAATCCATAAATGGATCTAAGCAACCTGCACACTTTATTTGGACTTTCTTTGAATACGAATCCCTTTGGCTATATCATATACACCTCCTCCTTGAGTTTGCCATTGAGGAATACTGTTTTGACATCCATCTGCTAGATCTTATAGTCATAGTGTGCTGCAATAGCCAAAATAATTCTAATAGACTTAAGCATGGCTACAGGAGAAAATGTTTCATCATAGTCAACTCCTTGTCTTTGATGATATCCTTTAGCTACCATCCTTGTTTTATAGGTCTCTACCTTTCCATCCACTATGATCTTCTCCTTGAAGATCCATTTACAACCGATGGGTACAATACTCTTAGGTGCATCCACAAGGTTCCAAACCTTGTTAGAGTACATGGAATTCATCTCAAAATTCATGACTTCTTATTATTTCCTAGAGTCTATACTTATAATAGCCTCCTCATAGATATGAGGATTAATATCTTGAGAGTCATCTCTACTGATATATCCTACATATCTTTTAGAAGAGTGAGATACTCTACTATACCTATGTAAAATTAGAATTTATGTGTTAGGTACCTGAATAAACTCGAGCTCTGGAATGGTGCTTGAGCTAGGTTTTCTAACCTCGCTCAATTCTATCTCACTCCCACTGTTTCCACCAAGAATGTGTTCCTTATCAAGGAACACAGCTCTCTTGGCAATAAAGACCTTTCGGTCCTAGGGATGATAGAAATAATACCCACAAGTTTCCTTAGGGTATCCCACGAATGTGCACCATTCCATCCTTGATACCAACTTATCAGGGTTGTATCTTCTAACGTGGGCAGGACAACCTCAAATCTTAATAATCTTAAGATCAGGCTTCTTTCCTTTCCATATCTCATATGACATAGACACTACCGACTTTGATGAAACTCTGTTCAGAAGGTAAGCTGCGATCTCTAGGGCGTACCCCCAAAACGAGACGGGTAGATCAACGAAACTCATCATAGATTGCACCATGTCTAACAACATGCGATTTCTCCTTTCTGATACACCATTGAGCTAAGGAGGTGTCCACTAGGATAGAATCCCATTGTTCATGAGGAAATGGATGAACTATGTATTCAAATACTCTCCTCCTCGATCTGATCGAAGAGTTTTAATACTCTTTCTAATTTGGCTCTCTACATCATTCTTATATTTCCTGAATTTCTCAAAGGCATCAAATTTGTACTTCATTAAGTACACGTGTCCATACCTAAAGAAATCATCAATGAATGTAATGAAGTATGAATAACTACCTATAGCTTGATTCGATATGGGACCACATATATCACTATATATAAGTTCCAATAACTTAGTGGCTCTCTCTCCAATTCCTCTAAAAGGAGAGTTGGTTATTTTCCCACGAAGGTAAGGTTCACAAGTTGCATATGACTCATAGTCAAATGGATCTAAGTATCCATCTTTGAGCAATATTTGAATCTTTCCCTTATGTATATGACATAGCCTACAATGCTATAGTATACATTATTCACCTCATCTCTTTTCCTCTTAGACATGTTTATATTCATGATGTGTGAAGAAGTGTCTAACACATATAAGCCATTTGTAAGGGTCCCTTTAGTGATGATCTCATCATCCATAATTATTGAATAACTATTGTTCTTAAAAACTAATTTATATCCACTAATTGTCAAACAAGAGATAAAAATAATATTTTTGATAATAGAGGGAACAAAATAGCATGCATCTAATGCAATAATAGCTCCACCAGGCAGACATAGGGTAACCTCTCCAATAGCAACTATATCAACTCTTGCTCCATTGCATATCTTGAGGTTCATCTCATCTCTAGCCAATCTCCTAGGTCTTGCCATAACTTGCAATGAATTGCAGATATGATAAACACTCCCAATATCTAATACTCATGTGTTATCATGAAAATTTGACAAGTGGAGACTAATCATGAATATACCTGAAGCTTCTCTAAGCTTCTGTTTTGCCTTATCTACAAGGTAGTCCTTACAGTTCCTCTTCTAATGCCCGTATTAGCTATAGTGAAAGCACTGTTCTTTGTCCTTTGCTAGGTCTCTCTTGGCAATATTTGTCTTACCTGGTCTTTCTTTGCCCTTGCCCTTTTTAAGGGTCTTAATGGCATTCCTTTTCTTTTTAGTCTCACCAATGTAGAGAACTGGCTTCTCCTTCTTGATGGTACTCTCAGCTTCCCTCAATATATTAAGGAACTCAGGGAGAGTGACCTCAAACTTGTTCATATTAAAATTCATGATGAAGTGAGAAAAAGAATTTGGTAGGGACTGAAATATAAGATCAACATATAGGTTATCCTCTAGGACTATTTCTAGACCTGTGAGTTTCTCGATCCACTCTATTATCTTTAGGATATGGTTCTCAACCGATATCTCTTTTATCATCCTGGCTTGGAAGAGTCTCTTAGATATCTCATATATTTAAGTTCTTCATTGTTTCTCAAACAGCTGGTAGAGATGAAGAAGGATAGAATCTGCATCCATGCTCTCATGTTGCCTTTGTAACTCAGGAGTCATGGAGGCCAACATATAATATTTTACAAATGTGGAATCATCTATATACTTCACATAGCGAGTGATCTCATCCTCACTTGCCCCTTCTTTTGGCGTTGGGCACAATTGTATCAAGGACGTATGTGATTTTCTCAGTCATGAGAACAATTCTCAAATTACAGAGCCAATCTGTATAGTTTGGATCAATGAGGCGGTTAGCATCAAGTATGCCACGTAGGAGGTTTGTGAGCGATATGTTTTTGAAAAACAAGATATAATAAAAAATAAATAATATGCATACTTTGTAGAAAATACTAATTAAGATATGAACTTCTATCTTAATGTACTCTCACTATTTTCCTAGCGAATCACGCGACACCCTCGACGCATGAGACGAAAGTCTCCGACAGACTCCTAGTAGGGATTGGGATCAAATTGGCATCTTAGTGTAATCTCGAAAGACTTGACCAACTACACTAATAAGCCCAAAAGGTAGACAACTCTTGTCAATCATAGCTCCTTGTGATTTCTGTCATATTCGACCTCCGAATCATCATAGTCTCGACTCCTCGACCAACCATGAAGTTCAGTTAAGTCATCACCATTGTTATAAGATGAGTTTGATTCGATGATATGCTCTCGACTGCTCGACCAAGTCATACAATGTCTTCAGGTCACCGATGACATATATATGTCACTGGCAAGAACTCGATCACGTAGATAGGTGAGCCTCGAGTGACTCAACCAACTCAACCTATGTCGGGATTCAATTTCGTCCTATAACGATGAAGGCTATGTGGGTCAATCTTATTGCCTCACGCTTACCGACTTAATATTATCGTAGGAGGGGTTTTTGTTTTCTATCGGTCTCCTAATATGTCATGTCACACACATATATATTTAATATATATCTACATCACATGTAAATATATATACATATATCTAGTAGGTGTATAACATATCACACATGCAAGCCATACCGGATGATCATAAGTCGTCACCTAATATGATTAAGCCCGAACCAATGGGCCTAATCACTCACAATAGGATCTATGTGTGCTCGGCATATCTCGATGCCCAGTGATCATTGATCTCGTCATTATCAGTTTTGTCGGATCGTTGCATCACAATGTGTCGTAATCTCCCGCCATGGCATCGTGGGTCCTGTTGTAATCTCCACGCTCCCGACGCGTCTTTCCATGTAATTACAAATAATCACAGGCACGCAGGCCCGACAATAAATGAGAACAGAAGCACATAGGCCCCAATAATAATAATAATAACAATTACACACATCACAACATATGGCTCATGATCATCCATCCACATTATACATCAAATGTACATCACATCATATGTAGGATTACTAAATATATATAATAATTAATTAAATTATTTAATTAATTATTTTTTGGAAATCAGGATATGCTCAAAATTTTTAGAATTATCAAGGTTATTTTTGTAATTCTAGATGAAAGGACAATCCTTGGAATTTTTAAATAGTTGAGGGTATTATGGTAATTATGTACATGAGGACAGTCCTTGAAATTTCTTGAATTCATAGGGGCAGGATCATCCTTTTCTCCAAAGGATGTCCTAACCCCTCTTTCCCCCTCTGCGCCGCTATTGCCGTCGTTGCCCCTGCAGCGTGGTCGCCCTTGTCCATCTCCGGCGGCCACCGCGGTTGGCGCCATCGCCTGCAAATGAGGGTTGGCCATGGGCGGTAGCCTTGGTGCCTAAAAAATCAGTTTCCCACGTAGATCAAATCGTCATGCAAAAGATTGGGGTCGTGAGAAAAACGTAAAAATCGATAAAACCGCAATGTGAGAGAGATTGATTTTACCTAGGAGATCGTATATCCTTGTATTCCAGATCTGAATGGAGAAGATGAAGGAGGTCAAGCGTCCTCCTCTCTAGCGGTATTCACACTCTTACTCAAAGGGAGGGAGGAGAATAGGATGTGGTGGTTAAAGTTATAGCCAATCAACCATGAGTCTCCCCTCCTATTTATAGAGAGCCACCAAAAACCCTAGGGCTCCTGCCTTAGTAGTATTGGATCTCTATCCAATAACCCACTAACCTTGCATTATTAGATCTCTATCCAATAATCTCCTTAGGCCTCTAATTGAGCCTTAAGCAAGGAGCCTATCAGTATAGGGTCTCATCTAATGAGAATATGGGTTAATTGGATCTGCATCTAATCTTCTATTCGCTAAAGCATCCACCATATATGTGTGACCCTCTAGGCCTGATACCGAGTTGGCTGTGAGTCGCTCCTATCAAAACTTCTTCTAATATAGTGAATTATTATCTTCATAATAATTCACTCGACTTATCGACTATGGACATATTAGACCACTACACCATAGTCCCTAGACGGTACAAGGGGATCAAATCCATCGGACCTATCTGTCCACAGTTACCATGTATTTATAATCCCTTATCCAACTAATATCCCAGAGATCATATATTGGACATAGCACTGTCAGGTCACAAACGAAATCCGTCATAGTCTCACTCTACTCGGATTCTCCCAAAGAACTCTTTTTCTCTCGGTCCAAATGACCTTGGCTAGGGATTTGTCTCAACAAGCACATATGAGATATTCCTCTCATGATACCGAGAGTAGATGATCCTCTATTGACACTCAATTACCTTCGTAAGGTTAGCTACCAATCTAGATAACTAGCTGTACTAGATTTGAAACTTCTCAAACCTATAAGTCTGGCATCAAAGAAAGGAGTACTCATACAATGCATCCTTGGTGTCTCAAGTCTAAGGACTAGATACACAACTAGGACTATGAAATAACTATCTCACATTAGGTATCATTAACCATACATCATTCCATAAGCGGATCAATCATTAAACTAATTCTCCAATGAGCACGTGTATTATATTCTTAGTGTCTCTACACAAGTGGCTATGAGACCAATCGCCTCCATCATATGAACGGGTATATAGTACACCGATCTATCCGGTTATCTCAATGTCCCTCTTGAGTAACCTATGACCGGGATTATTTAGGATCTATGTTTAAAGGTGAATCGATCTTATTATCATGATCTCATCATAATCTGACTCCCATTGCACAAAACCATAGACATCACAATATATATAATAGATAATATAAGAATATACCAATATTAACCATAAGCAAAAAGATCACACAGTGAGTCACATGTGTCATCACTCACGTGATTGGCTTGCAGGGCACCTGTAACCAGCATATATATATATATATATATAAAATATATATATAATAGGTGTATAACACATCACATCACATATGCAAACCACACTTGAGCTATCACCTAATATGATTAAGCCCAAGCTAATGGGCCTAATCATTCACAATAGAATCTAGGTGTACATCGGTGCATCTCCATGCCTTGTGATTGTTGATCTCTTCATCATCGGTTCCATCATATCCTCATCGCATCACCATGCATCGTGATCTCCTACCACGACATTATGTGTCCCGTTGTCACCTCCACGATCTCATTACGCATCTTCATGTAATTACAAATAATCACAGGCACGTAGGCCCAATAATAAACAAGAAAAACGGAGGCTCGCATGCCCTAATAATAATAATAATCATCATAATTATACACATCACAACACATGGCTCATGATCATCTATCCACATCATACATCAGATGTATATCACATCATATATAGGATTACTAGATATATAATAATTAATTAAACTATTTAATTAATTATTTTTTAGAAATCAGGATATGCTCAAAATTTTTAGAATTATCAAGGGTATTTTCGAAGTTCTGAATAAAAGGTCAGTCTTCAAAATTTTTAAAATTATTGAGGGTATTTCAAAAATTTTGGATGAAAGGATAATCTAGGAATTTAGAGGGACAGAATAGTCCTTTGTTAGAAAACAGAAACCTAGCCCTTGCTACCCCTTTCCTTCGGTTATCGTCGTCACCGTCGTTGCCGCCCCTGCGCAGGTGACGGCACTACGTGCCATTGGCGGCCACCCTTGCGGTAGGTACCTTTGCCCTCGGGCAGCAATTCACGAGCAAGCGGGCGTCGTGCCCGCATGCAGCACCTCTATGGACGGCGCCCCTCTGCGGGCTAGCCACGAGCAAGCACTGCCCCTTGCGAGCTAGTCGTGGGCGAGCACTGATAGAACTCTAGAAGGAGCTCTATATATTTTGACGGCTGAGGGGGATCAACTCTTGGAACATTATAGGAGTTCCTCCTTCCTAGACTTGGCACAAGGCTGAAATAAAATTAATAATTGCTTGGTTTGAAGAGGGGGGGCAACTACATCTTTAAACAAAGATCAAAACCCTAGCCTAAGGGGGTGCTTGCCTAAGTAAAATTATCCCTTTACCCCTCCTATAGCCAACCTGATTTAATAGGAACAGGGGGCAACTGGGTTGGCTCTATAACCGACCTAAGCAGGAGGAAACCCTGGTCTACCAGCCCAGTAAGGGGGGTGACGGCTAGTAAGCCCTAAAGGCTAATCTAAACCCTAGCCATACTCCTTTATAAGATAGGAGTGGCTTTATTATAATCTAGCAGGGTTCTTATTGATCACTTCTAGGGTGATTAGGGCTCGACCCTACTGGAGTCTTATCAAACCTGCCATCTTAAAATCAAACTTGTCCTTAAGGCTAAGGGTTCATGAACACTAAAAATCAGGTCTTTAGCTTCTCATCAGCTTGGGTGTTAGTTACAAGAATTTGGGCTGAATCCTCATCTTTAAATTTCTATTTGAGGTGGGTTACCTGGAGGATCAACTGTAATTTTGATTTAGTGCATGAATTTGATCTCCATGTTAGGGCCCCAATGTGATCCCCAAATTTTGTAAGGCCTAAAGAAATAGGGAGACCACTTCATTAAGGCTTGAGTTTCCTACCGATCGCACTGGAGGTGTAGGAAAACTTGATCTTTAATTTCTCGTCCATTCTAAAGTTTGTTGGGAGGTCGTTTCTTCTTTACATGTGCTGCCATATGGTTAGTCTTTAGTGATAGCCAATTTTTCTTCTAGGATGGTGACTTTTCTCTAGTATGGCTCAGAAATCTAGAATGACCTGCTAAAGGTAAAGGGTGCATCTTATACAAAAATAATTTGGATGCAAAAGGAAGAAGGAACAATAACAATTTGATCTCTGTAACGTAAGTCCTTCGAATCCCACATGTAGTGACCTATGGAACCTGGATCCTTCTTCAATTTTTCTATGATGTCTTGGGTCTCTGATTTATTCTTCCATTTCTCCCTAATGTCTTTAAGGAAGTTGGTGGAAGGAAGATAGCTAAAATTTCAGGTTATCCTGGTAGCCGTGATAGAGCAATTACAACAACATTCTCTTTCCCTTTTCTATAAGTAATTTCATAATCAAAGCCAAGAAGTTTAGTTACCCATCATTGTTGCTCCGGGGATGATATTTTCTACTCCAAAAAATATTTAAGGCTTCGGCGGTCGATCTTAATCTGGAAGCGCCGACCGATCAAGTAGGCTCTCCACTTTGTGATTGTGTGTACGATGATAAATATTTCTTTGTCATACATAGATATTTTAAGATGTGAAGGAGATAAAGTTTTGCTGGTGTAGGCAAGGGGTCACCATCTTATATTTGAATAGCCCCAATTCCAACTCCGGACCCGTCGGCTTCAATCACAGAAGTTCGGCTGAAATCAGGTAGCGCTAGGACTGGCGTCGTCGTCATGGCGGCCTTGAGTCTTTCAAAGATCACAGAGGCTTGATCCAACCATGAAAAGGAGTCCTTCTTAAGTAGGGACATGAGTGGGGCACTAATCTTGCCATAATCTCTCACGAACTTTCGATAGTAACCCATGAGCCCACGGAAGCTACATAGTAATTTTACATTTGTAGGTCTCGGCCATTCTTGCGTTGCCTCGATCTTTATCGGGTCTACTACCACTCCATTCTCTGATATAATGTGCCCTAGATACTCTACTTTATGCTATAAGAAGCTGCACTTTGACTATTTAACATAAAGAGTATTATCTCGAAGAATAGTTAGAACAGTTCGTAAGTGCTCAAAATGTATATCAAGCGTAGGGCTATAAATGATAATATCAACAAAGAATACCAATACGAACTTGCATAGAAACCTTCGAAAGATGTCATTCATCAAGCTTTAAAAGGTAGAAGGAACATTTATAAGTTTGAAATGCATTACCAAAAACTCGTAGTGGCCGTTATGTATGTGAAATGCAGTTTTTGGAATATCTTCAGTGCATACCCGAATCTGATGGTATCTGAATCGAAGATCCAATTTAGTGAAGACTTAAGCTCCTTTTAATTCATCCAAGAGTTCATCTACGAGTGAAATAGGATATTTGTCCAAATAAATAGGGAGACCACTTCATTAAGGCTTGAGTTTCCTACCGATCGGGCTGGAGGTGTAGGAAAACTCGATCTTTAATTTCTCATCCATTCTAAAGTTTGTCGGGAGGCCGTTTCTTCTTTACATATACTGCTATATATGGTTAGTCTTTAGTGATAGCCAATTTTTCTTCTAGGATGGTGACTTTTGTCTAGTATGGCTTAGAAATCCAGAGTGCCGGCTAAAGGTGAAGAGTGCATCTTCTGCAAAATAATCTGAATGCAAAAGGAAGAAGGAACAATAACAATTTAGTCTTTGTAGCGTAAGTCCTTCGAATCCCACGTATAGTGACCTATGGAACTCAGACCCTTCTCTAATTTTTCTATGATGTCTTGGGTCTCTGATTTATTCTTCCATTTCTCCCTAATGTCTTTGAGGAAGTCGGTGGAAGGAAGGGAGATAGTTAAAATTTTGGCTTGTCCTGATAGCCGTGATAGAGCATTTGTAACAACATTCTCTTTCCCTTTTCTATAAATAATTTCATAATCAAAGCCAAGAAATTTAGTTACCCATCATTGCTGCTTCAGGGATGATATTTTCTACTCCAAAAAATATTTAAGGCTTCGGTGGTCGATCTTAATCTGGAAGCGTCGGCCGATAAGGTAGGGTCTCCACTTTGTGATTGCATGTATGATAACAATCATTTCTTTGTCATACACAGATATTTTAAGATATGAAGGAGATAAAGTTTTGCTAGTGTAGGCAAGGGGTCACCATCTTACATTAGAATAGCTCTAATTCCAACTCTAGACCCGTCGACTTCAATCACGGAAGTTTGACTGAAATCGGGTAGCGTTAGGACCGACGTCATCATCATGGTAGTCTTGAGTCTTTCAAAGGCTGTAGAGGCTTGATCCAAGCATGAAAAGGAGTCTTTCTTAAGTAGGGACATGAGTGGGGCACTGATTTTGCCATAATCTCTCACGAACTTTCAATAGTAGCCCATGAGTCCAAGGAAGCTGCAAGCCCATGGAGTCCAAGGAAGCTGCGTAGTAATTTTACGTTTATAAGTCTCGGGCATTCTTACATTGCATCGATCTTTATCGGGTCTGCTACCACTCCATCCTCTGATATAATGTGCCATAGATATTCTACTTTATGCTGTAAGAAGCTGCACTTTGACTGTTTAACATAAAGAGTATTCTCTTGAAGAACAGTTAGAACAGTTCGTAAGTGCTCAAAATGTATATCAAGCATAGGGCTATAAATGATAATATCATCAAAGAATACCAATACGAACTTGCATAGAAACCTTCGAAAGATATCATTCATTAAGCTTTAAAAGGCAGAAGGAGCATTTGTAAGTCTGAAAGGCATTACCAAAAACTCGTAGTGGTCATTATGTATACGGAATGTAGTTTTTGGAATATCTTCAGTGCATACCTGAATCTGATGGTATTTGAATCAAAGATCCAATTTAGTGAAGACTTAAGCTCCTTTTAATTCATCCAAGAGTTCATCTACGAGTGGAATAAGATATTTGTGCTTGACAGTGATGGCGTTTAGAGCTCGGTAGTCAACACACATCTGCCACGTACCATCCTTCTTGCGCACTAGCAACACCGGTGAGGAGTAAGGTCTGCAACTCAACCAAATCACCTCAGTGTCAAGCATTTCTTTAATAATATTTTTGATCTCGTCCTTTTACAAGTAAGGATATCGGTATAGTTGTAAATTTGCTGGAGGTTTTCCTAGCAAAATAGGAATGCGATGGCCATGCGGTCGGTTAGGGGGTAGCCCGCGCGGCTCCGTGAAAATATCTGTGAATTCATCTAGCAAGAGGGTAATCTTAGGATTTGAGTATTGTATGTTCTCTCTCTTAGATGACTGCTAGATATGCATCAAGAATCCACCATGTGTTTTGTGTAAAACTTTCTCCATTCGTTGAGATGAAACGGTGGAAATATGGCTCCCACGCTTGTCTTGTAACGTGACCTATCTCCTTTTTGAATAAAATTTCATGATTAATTTAAAAAATTTTCAGGAGATATCACCTAGTGTTGTGAGCCATTCGATCCCGAGTGCAGCTTTGTAATCATCGATGGGTAGGAGGAAGAAATTAGCTACCACTTCTTGGTCTTGGATGAATAGTTTCACCCGCGGGCACCATTAGTCGCAATTGAGGATTCGACCGTCGGTGACCTTTACATCAAACTTGTTGCAACCTTTGATTTGAAGTGCCAAATGTGCAACAACCTTACTATTGAGAAAGTTATTTGTGCTGCCTGTGTCGATGAGAATAGTGATGGGTTGCTATTTTAGAAGTCCTCCAACTTTCATCATCTGCGGGTTTGAGTAGCCGGCCAATGCATACACTGCATAGTTAGCCGATTGGGACTCTTCCTCCATGGCTTCTTCTTCAGGTTCAATGGCTTCTTTAGATGGTTCATTATCCTCATCCTCCACCGGTTCAATCATAAGGAGCTGGCCCTTTTTGCAGCAATGTTCTCGGCTCCACGGTTCATCATAATGCCGATACAATCCTTTGGCTGATCGTTCATGAAGCTCATCCCTTGTCAATTTTTTTGGTGCAGGGGCTCGGATGGTAGTAGAGAGGGCTACAGGCCTCAACACGCTAGTTGGGGAGTGACCCTTATCCTTCATGCCTCTTGGTTCAATCATTCTTCTTGAATACGCGTAAAGGAAATCGCCACCATAAGAGTATACGGTTATCACGCCTTTACTTCTCTCTGAATCTCTGGCTTTAGGCCCTCGATGAAAGTCTCTAAAAGTTATTTTTCAGACTATTCTATAGTTTGATTAGATAAACATTCAAACTTTATTTGGTATTCTTGTATTGTGAAGGTTTGATGAATCTTTGCCAATTGTCCATCGATGTTGTCGAAATCGATTGGTCTGAAGTGGTTCAGTAGTCCTTCCTTGAATCACTGCAAAGAGAGTCCTCTATGAGTGTGCTCAAAGTAATTAAACCACTAAATAGCATCTCCCTTGAGGTGGGTGGTAGCAATCTCCACTCATGTGGTGTCGGCGGTTCGGTAGAACTGAAAATAGCATTCCACATGTGAGATCCATCTGAAAGGGTCTCCTTCTTCCCATCTAGAGAAGTCAACCTTCATGCATAGATTATTGGAATCAAAGATGATATAGTTATGTTCTTGAGGATCATCTCGCCGTTTTGAAGTTTCTCCTTGCTATGATTTCCTCGGGTTTGACGGTCAGCCAATGCTGAATCGGTGAAAATGGATCACATCTTCTCTTCCAAGCAGCTTTCAAAGGTTTCAAACTTTACATTGATAGCCTCCTCTGATGCCATAGTATACACCTCTAGATCTGTAATATTAAGATTTTTTTTTCTATTATCGAGTTAGTGGCATGAGAATTTTGGAGAAGGGGGTGGCCAGTTGGAAGGTGAATCGATTTAGATGGGAGTAGGCTATGGTTTAGGGCTAATTTGGGTGATTGTTTGGGTTCGATTTAGGGTAACGTTTAGAAGGATTTTTAGTGAGGAAGGTAGGGTTTGGAGATGAGGGAAAGCGAGTCCGAAATCCCACAAAAAATAGCACTCAAATTTGATAGAATTCAGCGAAAAAAGGTGTTGCAATGTGCTGTCCTGTCGAACATATTTTACGTCAGTGAAATGATAACTTCTCGATGTAAATTCAAGAGGAAAATTTAAGAAAATTATATGAAAACCCTTGATTCAGATGTTGTTAATACCAATAAAAAGTTTGACAGAATTTTGGTAGCATAAAAGTAGGAAAATAGGGCAAAAGATGAAGGGCAGATCTTTCTTGGTAAAATTCTAATACTGCATGATGGTGAAAGATTACATAAGAAAACCGGTTCTAGAAGGAGTTTTTTTCAGAAATTAATCCCAAATGAAAGGTAAGTTGATCTTTAGAATTATGAAAAAATTTCAGCCAAAAAGGAGAAGAAATAAACTGGTTTCAAAAAGCAAATATGCGGTTGAAAAATTTCTATAGTGTTTTGCCTTTGTAACAATGATAACATTTACGACAAACAAAATTTATAATGGATAAAATTTGGAAAAAATCTTCAACATATAAATTATAGAATCTTATAGTATCAAAGTGGTGTGGATGATAAAAATATACCAAATTTTCATATCACGCAGAGGGCGGTAGTAAATAGATGGATCTGCGGCTTAGTGGGCGACGGTGGATGGAGGTGACGTCAAAAGCAATTATGGGAATTTCTTGAGAAAGTGGAGGTGGCTGAGATGGACACAGGGGCAATAAGATCGCTGCTCTGATACCATATGATAGAACCCCAGAAGGAGCTCCACAAATTTTGACCCTTGAGAGGGATTAACCCTTGGAACACTGTAGGGGTTTTTCCCTCCTAGACTCGGCATAAGACTGAAATAAAATTGATAATTACTTAATTCAAGAGGGGAGGCAGCTACTCTTTAAATAGGGATCAAAACCCTAGCCTAAAGGGGAGGCGGTGATCACCCTTGCAGAGGGCCTGGCCATGGTCGGTGTCCCCCTTTCCTTGTTGCCTTCGCTATAAAAATGCAACAAGAACGCGTAGAACAATTCTACGTGATTCAATCTTATCACATGTAGTTTAAAACCAATCTTTCATACGAAAACCTTAGCTCTGATACCACTATTAGAAAACTTCAGTGGGAGCATCACATACACATGGAAAATCAAAACAGATTTTTCACATAGATCAAATCGTCGTGTAAAAGATTGGGTCACGAGAAAGCCACAAAAAATAAAAAAATCATGTCGTGTGATAGATTGATTACCTAGGGAGAACATATATCCCTGTATTTCAGACCTGGATAGAGAGGATGAAAGAAGTCAAGTGTCTTCTTCTCTAGCGGTATTCACACAATGGATCTCTATAGCGAAACTCCTCCAATCTGATCTCGCAACTCTTGCACAGAGGGAGGGAGGAGAATATGAGGGGGTGACTAAAGCTGTAGCCTATCAACCATGAACCTCCCTCCTATTTATATAGATCCATAAAAAAACCCTAGGGTTCCTACCTTAGTGGGTATTGGATCTTTATCCAGTTACCTACTAACCTTGCATTATTGGATCTCTATCCAAAAATCTCCTTAGACCTTTAATTGGGTCTCATGCAATGAGCCTATCAGAATAAAGTCTCATCTAATGATTATAGGGGCTAATTGGATATCTATCCAATTTTCTATTGGCTAAAGTACCTACTATATGTGTGTGACCCTCTAGGCCCGATACAGAGCTAGCCGTGAGTCACTCATCAGAACTCCTTCTGATAGAGTGAATTATTATCCCCATAATAATTCACTTGACTCATCGACTATGGATGTATTAGGCCACTACACCATAGTCCCTAGATGGTATAAGAGGATCACATCTATCGGACCTATCTATCCTCAGTTATCGTGTATCTATAATTCCTCATCCAGCTAATATCCTAAAGACCATATATTAGACATGATACTGTTAGGTCACATATGGAATTCATCTGAGTCTCGCTCTAATCGGATTCTCCCAAAGAACTCATTCTCTCGTGATTTGTCTGAACCAGGGATTTGTCTGAGCAAGCACACGCGAGATATCCCTCTCACGATTGAGAGTGGATGATCCTTTATTGACACTCAATTGCCTTCGTAAGGTTGGTTACTAATCTTGATAACTAATTGTACCAGATCTAAAACTTTCCAAACCTGTAAGTCTGGCGTCAAAAAAATGAGTATTCAAATAAGACATCCTTAGTATCTCAAGTCTAAGGACTAGATACACAATTGGGACTATAGAATCATTGTCTAATATTAGGTATTATTAACCATACAACATTTTATAAGCAGATCATTCAGTGAACTCATTCTCCAATAAGCACATGTACTATATCCTTAGTGTCTCTATACAAGTGACTATGAGACCAATCGCCTCCATCATATAAACAGGTATATAGTACATCGATCTATTCGATTATCTTGATATCCATCTCAAGTAACCTATGTCGGAGATTATTTAGGATCTATGTTTAAAGGTGAATCGATCTCATTATTATGATCTCATCACGATCCAATTCCTATTGCATATGACCAAGGACATCACAATATATATACAACAGATAATATAATATGAGAATATGCCAATATTAATCATAAGCAAAAAGATCATATAGTGTGTTACACGTGTCATTACTCACATGCAGGGCACCTGTTACCAGCAATATCATCGAGCAGAAAAGCTGCTTTAGCTGTAGGGAAGGGATTCATCTCTGTGGCCTGTTGTTGCCTTTTTTGGAGAGAGGAAAAAGCACTAAAGTATGGTTGAATTCCTCCCTTGAACAGATCGACGCAGAAGATGATAATCTACAGTTCTGGTTACAACAGTGCTACTCTTTGGAGCTTAATAAAAGGGATCGAACAAGCGTTGGGAGGCAACCTCTATGTTCTACTCGAGCTACCGAAGGACGAGCAGCTGCGAGGGTGTCAAGGTCAAGGTTGATGGTCACAATGCAGTGGGTGTGCCAGCAGCTACACTCGCCATAACGACCATGAGGGTGATGCTTCTGCTGCACATTGGAGGCCTACTCACTATGGTTTCGGCAAAAGAAGCAGTGGCCTGTAGTGGCCACTGGCGCAGAGGTCATGGTCGTCGATGGAGCAGTGGAGAGGGGGAGGAGGATCCGTCGCCAAAGGAAGAGGAGGAGAAGCTGAATGAAAAACGTGACTGTGGCTTTGGTAGAAGAAGTAGAGGTTGCTATGTTTCTATCGTACTGTCTAGGAAGGGGAGAAGAGGGTGGTTCGCTGACCTGGAAACAACGATAGCAGCTGGGATCGACGAAGGAGTGGTCTACCACAAATAGGAACCCTTGTCAGTGCTGGTGGGGTGGGCGAGTTCCACGGCAGACACCTGCCGCCAGGTGCCTATCAAAGAAGGGGAGCTATCACCAAAGGTGTCGAAGGCATAGACAAGGTGGAGACAAGTAGGGTCAACTGGCTGGCGATGAGCACGATGGCGGGGAAGTAGAGGAATAAGGGGAGCTCTTGACATAGAAGGTTGCAACAGTGGCAAGGAAGGTGCAACAGCATCCCGAGCGAAGCAGGAAATAGAGAGGGGCTTCATCGGCAAGAGAAGCACTAGTTGTGTCATAAACTTCATAAGAGGTCTCTTCACCAATAGAAGAGGATGAGCGAGAGGGAGAGAACGTCGGTGGGAATTTGCTACCATTAGACAGCAAAGAATAAGATAATTTCTCTTAAAGAGAGAATTGTTTTGATACCATGTTGAGAATATAAGTGAGAATCAAAAGACACACAAAATATATTATCTCTACACATATTTATACAAGGTTGGAAAGAATATTTTTCTCAACTAATCAACTAGATTTTCTCATTCAGTTAAAAAAATATGTACAGCTAATACCCCTCGGTTGGGGGGAGAAATATCCAAGTCAAAAGATAAAACTGAATTTTATGCTTCTCACTCTTATTCAAGTAACATGTACTAAGTCTAAACATCTATATCTATAGAGACAGTGGAAAAGATAATATGTCAAAGCCAGTGTTTTGATATATTTGATATTCCATGCTCTCATGCAATAGCTGTTTTTGGGTTTATGATTTCTAATCTGAATTAGTATTGTGAGGATTACTTTTTAGCTATATATTTGACACAATGTGCACAGCAAGATGCAAGCAGTATTGGATTAAGAATGCTGATGACAATATTATCTTACCTTCAATGAGTGTAAAACAATTAGATAGAAGTCAGAAGGCAATGATAGAAGGTATTCGAGCTATCAATAATTAGGTCACAATCGACACTTATGCAAATTTTCACTGATTGTATAAGTTGATGTGATATCTTCAGTCCATTTGTGTAGCCTATTTTTAGTTATAGTTTTTGGTTATCTACATCAACTACAGGAGGTGATTTTTTATATATAGAGCATTGTAAGCTGTTGATAATTTTGAATAAGAAGTTACTATTTTGCAATTGATATTATAATCCTTGTTGTAATAATGCTTTAGTTGAGTTTTCAAGAGTGAATTTCAATTGACTTAGGACCATGTTTCTGTTGAGATACAAATGAGATAAGATTTTTCATATGAATCACAAAGTGTTAATTCTTATAAATTATATTAAAATCATCAAAAAATAAAAGTAGTATTAATCATTTAGAATCTTGTCCTATTAGTTCTAGAGAAGTTTGGATTGATATCTTAGAATCATGTCTTAATAGTCCTAGAGAAGATTGGACTGATTTAGTGAAAATTAATTTGAGTGACACTCGACCATAGATTCAATAAAAATAATCACCAACTTATGTGGTGGTACCACCCACCATGTGATTGTGTGGCTCATTCCAACAGTAGTGTACTACGTAAGGGTGGTTATACTGCTTATTAAGTAGTGTTACCACTCGTACCTGTCATGGTGTACTACATAGGGTTGCTATTTCTATTTTTTATGTATTTTTGATAATAATCATCCTAAATTTCTAAATAAATAAAAAAATATCTCACTAATCATGTGGTAGTAGTTTTGTAAGAGTTTGGATTGGTTTGGTAAAATTTTAATGAGTTAAGTTACACTTGATCCTAAATTCAATCAAAAATATATTTTATATCCTAAAATAATCACCCTAAAATAAAAAATATAAAAAATGATACTAAATATCTTAGAAATCATGAGCTAGTAGTTTTTGGAGAAGCTTGGTTTGGTTTGGTTTGGATGAAAATTAACTTGAGTTACACTCAATCACATATTTAACAAAAAAAATAACTTAGTTAAAAAATTTATCACCCTAAAAATATTTAAAAATTAAAAAATAATATTCAATATCTTAGAATCATTTCCTAATAGTTTTGGAGAAGTTTGGTGAAAATTAACTCAAGTTATTCTCGATCACAAATTCAACAAAAAAATATCCTATCTAAAAGATTAATCATCCTATAATCATAAAAAATAAGAATTGATATTAAATATTTTAAAATCATGTGTTAGTGGTTCTGGAAAAGTTTGGATTAGTTTGATGAAAAGTAACTAGAGTTACACTCTGCATAGATTCAACCAAAAAATATCATATTTAAAAAATTAATTATCTTAAATTTATTAAATAAGAGAAATGATACTATATATATATTAGAATTATGCCCTAGTAGATATGAAGAACTTTGGATTTGTTTGGTAAAATTTAAATTAAGTTACACTCGATGGTAGCTTCAACCCAAAAAATATCTTATTTTAAAAATCATCCTAAATTTACTAAACTTCTTAGCATCATGTCTTAGTAGTTTTTAAGAAGTTTAGTTGGCATGGTGAAAATTAAATTGTGTTATACTCGACCCAAAAAATAGATTCAACCCAAAATAATATCTTATTTTAAAATTTTATTAGACTAAATTTATTAAAAATAAAAAAAACTGATGCTAAATATTTTAGCATGTGATAGTTTTAGAGAGTTTGGATTGGTCTAGTAAAAATTAATATGAGTTACACTTAGGTTACAATGGTACTATTCAGCCTAGTCCATATTCTCAAATTTTCTATTTTTAATAATAATTTTGAAAAATAAGAAAACATCTACTAATCATCTTATCAACATATGCTAGTATTTCCATGAGTTTCAATATGTTTGGTGTGCTATCTAAAAAAAAATTTATTTGAAAATTTTAAATGATAATATAAATCGAAAATACATTTAACTTGAAAGTGTGAGTAAAATTAGTCAGTTAAGTAAATTAGTAAGTAACAACCAAGAAAGCAAGAAATAAAATATAAATTGATCTATAATGGTTCAATCATCCAGACCTATGTCCATTCTTGATTCTTTTTCTCTCGAAGCCACCGGCTTTCACTACTGATCTTCTTTCTAACTGACGAAGATCAACTACTCTTATTGTAACCCTTCTCCCCATACTAAGCTTAGGAAGTAACCTTTATAAACTCTTTCACACAATACCTCATACCTCCTTGGAATAACCGTTAAACTCAAGGAGAAAGAGACTCAAATACTTTCAAGAGTTTACAATATTTCAACCTCAAGGATTCCTTCTCTTTTTCACTCTGTTTTCACACTTATTTATGATTCATTAAGCAAGAATGAGTGGAGTATTTATAGACCCTCAATACCTTTAGAATTAGAGCCAAAATTTTGAATCTTCGATTTTTCAGGGTGCTGACGTTACTACCATCGAACAAACCTCAGGATCTGGACTCTAGTGGTACTACCATCGATCTAGGTAGTACCACTACCACTGGGTGATAGCATCGATAGCAGGTGGTGATACTACTGCTAGAATGTTCGGAAAAGCACAAACTATACTTTCTGATTGTTTGGGCGGTACTAGCACCTAGAATTAGTGATACCACCTTCTAAGCCAATTCTAAGTCACTAAATTAGCCTTTTATATGGCCCAGTTCAACCTTAGTTTAGGCCCAATGAATTCCAAATCAAGTTGGTATGGTTTTGGTCTAATACCAGCTTACTTTGACTCTAAATGACCACGATCAAGACCTAACCACTTTAATTACAATCATGAAGCTTTCAGTACATTATCTAATATTCTGGCATATCATCTGATCATCTAACACTTCGTTTGAACTTCTGACATATCTTCCGACCCAATGCATAAACTCATGACATGAAGTCCATTCTATCGTATGTCGTTTAATCCTCTGGACCGACGTCCAATCTTTGACATGATGATTTTCAACCGAATATCTATTTTGATAATTTTTCCTCCGATGGTTCAATTCCATAATTGAAGTTTGTCCTACTTTATTTATCTTGAAAGCATATTAGTTCATAAATTTATTAATTAATTTTATCATCAAAATTTGAGATTCAACAATCTCTCCTTTTTTTTTATGATGACAATAAACTGATTACCAAGTTGTAACTAAACACCCCTATGTATATGCTATAATAAACTTAAATTTTTAAAGAAATTTGATAACCTTTCAACTCTTTGAATTCAAGTCAAATCATAAATCATAGCGACTTCCAATAGTGATTATTGCAATAATGATATACATTATATCTATAATTTAATATAGTTACACATCTCAAACAAATTTCATGCATTAATATCATCAAATATAACATGCATATGAGTGTTATGTCATCAAAAAAATTATCATTACTTCTCCCCTTCTAACATCAACAAAAAGAGAAAAAAAGAAATGAGTATGTCTATAATACAAGTATTATAATTACCTCTCTCTCATGCATCATCATTTAAAATCGAAAAACGAGTTTCACTATTAATAATATAAATATTATTGTTCTTTAAGGTAATTATGGTATGTCTATTATATCCTTTATCATACAATTGATGAATGTTTAATAAGTTATGTTTTAAACTATCTACTTGCTAAGATCGTAATGGCACTAAGAGGAAAAGGTGAATTAGTGCTTATCGAAAAAAATCTGAATTGAAATCATTTGAATGAAAATATGAATTGAAAATCCATTTAATTTGAAAGTGTGAGTAGAAGTAATATGTAAAGTAAATCGATAAGCAAATGATAAAGAAAAGCAAGAAGAAAATGCAAATCGATTTATAGTAGTTCGGTCACCCTGATTTGCATCTACTATTGAGTCCTCTTCTCTCAAGACCATTGACTTTCATTATGGATCTTTTTTCTAATAGATGAAGATCAAATACCCTTACATAACTTTTTCCTTTTACCAGGCTCAAGTGAGAGCCTTTACAAACTCTTTTTCATAAGATCTCAAACCTCTTTAGAATGTCCACTAAACTTAAGGAGGATGAGACTTAATGAGTGTTGAATCTCATATTTTGATAATGAGATTAATTGATGAGTGTTTATCTAATGTGTGTGTTAGAGAAAAAATTAGAGGTCTAACTATAATAGGAGTAATGGAGTTACAATCAGATGATAGGTCAAGATTAAGCTTCGGCATCAGGTCGGGTTCGGAGGATGCGGTGGAACCTCGCCGGGAGTTCGCTAGGTGATTCGCCGAAGAGATCGAGAAGCTCGCTAGGAACATGTCAGGAGATCGCCATAAGAAAACCATAGACTCGCCACAAGAATGTTAGAGGCCACCAGATTAGGCGGGAGTTAGGTCTTATTTAAGCTTATTGGTTATTAAGTGTTATAATCATTGAGTCCTAGTTAGAGTTTGAGTCCTAATCGAGTTGGATTTGGAAGTAATTTAAATCAACTTAATGAGGCAACTGGATCCATTATGGAGTTTGATTGAGCTAAGGTTGAGCCCAATCAGTTGACCAAAGAGTTGGTCAACATCAGGTTCAAGCCGAAATTAGAAAAGCAGAAGGAACCACTTTTATGGAGATTTCGATGGGTAAATCGTTGGTGAGCGATGGTTGGACCACCCATACCCTGGAAATAGGGCGACAACTAGCAGTTGTCGATGGGTAAACCACCTGTACCCTAGAAATTGGATAGTTGAACTACCCAAAACAAGCAGGTAAACCACCCATACCTGGTTTTCGAGTAACTGACGATGGGTAAACTGCCCAGGTTAGTGGGTAAACTGCTTGTACTCGAATTTTTTGGGTTAGTTTGATTTTTGGCTTCAAAAATCTGAAGCTACTTGAGGCCTATAAATACCTCAAGTTTTCTTGCACTCCATACACAAAAAAATTTGGGGATTACATTCTGTGATAAAATTGTATGTGATTTGTAAGAAAAAGAAAAGGGGAAGGGAGAGAGCTTAGAGTTAAAAAATTCTCAAGTCTCCCTTGAAGCTCAAGTGTAAGGGTTTGGTCTTCACCCAAAAAAGATCAGTAGTGGACGCTAGTATGACTCAAGAAGGAAGACTCGGGAGTGGACATAGGCCGTTGGTGCCGAACCACTATAAACTTGTGAGTTCTTTCCTTGCTTTCATTGTTTACGAATTTTGTATTGACGCTTCCGATTGACTTCACTCTTTGAAAGTAAAGTTTTCACACTAAGCACTTCCCTTCAACGTTGCTAATCATTTGGGTTTGCTTATTAACTTAGAAAGTTTCTTACTTATTTTACTTGAATAAAAAGTTTCGGATTTCATGTATTGCTTTAAGTGAAAAGCTTTTGTTTAAAACGAAAAACTTATACTTGCACTAATTTACCCCCCCCCCCCCCCCGAGAGCCAATTGATCCTAATAATTGGTATCAGAGCAAGGTAATTACTCTTTGGATTAACACCTACTTGAGTAAATGACTTGTTTTGGCATAATAAGGGATATTACATCTTACATCCTCACATGTTCAATGGAACGAATTACACATATTGTAAGACAAGGATGTATATTTTTCTTATCTCTTTGGACCTTGATTTATAAAGTATTGTTGAGAATGAATTTGAAAAATCTTTCAAGCTAATGAATGAGCTAAATAATTTGGAAAGGAAGAATTTTTCTTTAAATGCAAAGGCTATGAATGCCTTGTTTTGTGCTTTTGATAAGAATGAGTTTAACCGTGTTTTCATTTGTGAATCGGCCTTTAATATTTGGCACACTCTAGAAATCACACACAAAGGGACTAGTAGAGTAAAAGAATCCAAGATATATATTTTAGTTTATAACTATGAGTTGTTTGGAATGAAATCAAGTGAGTCTATTAGAGATATGTATATCTATTTCACGGATGTCGTCAATGACCTAAAAGCACTTAGAAAATATTTTTTGAGTTTTGAATTCATTAGTAAAATTTTGAGATTTTTACCTAAAAATTAGGATTCTAAAGTAACTGCTATTCAAGAGGCTAAAGACTTAAATAACTTACCTCTTGAAGAACTAATTGGCTCGCTTATGACATATGAACTAAATTGTAAAATTCCGAATAACATGAAGGATGTAGCACTTCAGACAATAAATGACTCGAGTGAAACCTTGAGTT
Source organism: Ensete glaucum (assembly GCA_021527575.1). Lineage (NCBI taxonomy): Eukaryota > Viridiplantae > Streptophyta > Magnoliopsida > Zingiberales > Musaceae > Ensete > Ensete glaucum. The sequence goes on from CM038555.1 coordinate 27,820,946, forward strand.
ATGAGGACCATAGTATTGCTTTGTTATCAAGAGAATTTAAAAAATTTATAAAAAGGAACAAAAATTATAAAAATAAAAAAGAACCAAAGAAGGACAATGTTATATGCTATTGATGTAAAAAATAAGGATATTTCAAAAATAAATATTCTCATTTGAATAAGAAGCTAACACACAAAGAGAAAGTATTTTCGACTACTTGGGATGATTCGAGCTCTTTGGATGAGGAAGACAACTCTAAATAAGAAGTGGCTAATTGTGCTTTAATGACAATCGAAGATAAGGTTAGTGAGACTTTAAATATTTTATTTTTAAAATTATTAAATATATTTTATGATTTGTTCAATGAGTTTAAAAAACTTAGCAAGTCTTTTGAATTGCTTAAAGTTATCATGATTTGTTAGTTAAAAGACTTGATGGAATGCATGATTCATTAGTATCACATAAATCATGTTCTAAATATGATATGTTAGATAATGTTAAAGAAGAGAATTACATACTTAAAACAACACTAGAGAAATTTAAAATAGGGAATAAATCCCTAAATATGATCCTTGCCAATAAGGGTCATATTAATAATAGAAATGATATAGGTTTTGTTAGCAATGTTCAACAAAAGCCAACCATCTTTGTAAAAGGACCTACATTAAATGTACCACTAAAAATCAAGTATAATTTTTATGGTAAATTGCGATATAAGGTAAACATATGCCTATTTAGAAGATGTAGTCTACATCAACTTGTACAGGTTCCCAAGAGAACTTTATACAACAACAAACAATTAGAAAAGATCCAATGTAAAATAGGTACATAAACCAAAAATATCTTTCTTGTAGGTTTGTCTCTAAACTAAAGCTAGGAGCACCAAATGGTATCTTGATAGTGGATGGTCAAGGCATATGACTGGAGATCCATCTTATTTTTCTAAGCTCACTAGCTTCAGTGAAGGAGTTCTTACCTTCGGAGACAACAACAAAGGTAAAATCATTGGAAAATGAACAATATGTAACACATCAAATCTCTTGATTGAAGATGTGTTGTTAGTTGATGGCTTGAAACATAACTTATTTAGCATTAGCCAATTATGTGATAAAGAATACATGATTAAATTTTAACCTAATGCTTGCATAATTGAATTGTCACACAAAAGCAAATCCTTGATTGTTTTAAGAAATAACAATGTACACACCATAGATATTAAAATTTTTATGATGAAACTTGTCTTTCGACTTTGAATAATGATGCTTGGATTTGGCATAAAAGATTAGGTCATGCTAGCATGAAACTCTTAAATCAAATTTATACTAAAGAACTAGTAAGAGACTTACCTAATTTTAAGTTTATCAAAGACAAAGTATATGATACTTATAAATTAGGGAAACAAATAAATAGTACATTTAAGTTTAAAAATCAAATAAGCACCTCTAGATCACTTCAATTGATCCATATGGATCTATTTGGACCAATTGACATTACAAGTTTAGGTAATAGCAAATATGCATTTGTATTTGTTTTAGTGGATGACTTTAGTAGATATACTTTGACCTATTTCTTAGCACATAAAAGTGATACATTTAAATGTTTTACAAAGTTTTGTAAATATTCAAAATGAAAAAGGATGCATGATTTCTTCAATATGAAATGATCATGGTGGATAATTTCAAAATAATTTTTAAAATTTTTATGATTTGAATGGGTATATCCATAATTTCTCTACTCCATGAAATTCACAACAAAATGGAGTAGTACAAAGAAAAAATAGGATCTTACAAGAAATGGCTAGAACAATATTAAATGAACATAGACTACCCAAAAATTTTTGAGTCGAAGTCGTTAATACGACATGCTATATTTTAAATAGAGTTCTTGTAAGACCATTTATCACCAAAACTCCTTATAAATAGAATGGTAAAAAATATAATATTTTTATTTTAAAATATTTAGTTATAAAATATTTTATTTTAAATGAGAAAGATGCTTTAATAAAATTTAATGCAAAATCTGATGAAAGCATTTTTCTATGTTACTCTTTTATTTCAAAAGCTTATCATGTTTTCAATAAAAGAACATGAGTAATAGAAAAATCCATTTATGTTGTTTTTAATGTGTTTTTTGAAATTAAAAAGATTGATTTTAATGATGAAATTGATCTTGATATTGTGAATTTAAATGATAACACTCTTAAAATTAACTTAGATATATCTACTTTCAATGCCTTACCCAAGAAATAGAAGTACTTGAATGATCATCCTAAGAAACTTATAATAGGAGAAACATCAAAAGGAATTAAAACTTGGTTTTCTTTTATATATTTTTATGCAAATGCTATATTTCTTTCTCAAATCGAGCCAAAATATATTGATGAGGCCCTAAGAGATGATTCTTAGGTCAATGCAATGCATGAAGAGTTTAATCAATTTGAGAGAAATGAAGTATGTGAGCTTGTTCCTAGACCTAATAACCATTTAGTGATTGGTACTAAATGAGTATTTAGAAACAAGCAAAATAAAAATAATATTATAGTTAGAAACAAGGCTAGATTAGTGGCCAAAGGTTTCAACTAAGAAGAATGAATCGATTATGATGAAACCTTCGCTCTCGTGACTTAATTATGATGAAACATTCGCTCACGTGGCTAGACTTAATGTCATAAGGATGCTCCTTACCTTTGCATCTTTTAAAAATTTTAAGTTATTTCAAATGCATATAAAGTGTTTTTCTAAATGATTTCATATCTGAAGAAGTGTATGTTGAACAACCCCCCGATTTTGAAAATAATCTTCTTCCTAATCATGTTTTCAAACTTACAAAAGCTCTTTATGGATTAAAAAAAGCCCCTTGGGCTTGGTATGAAATACTTAGTTCTTTTCTTATTTCAAATAAATTTTTTAAAGGCAAGATTGATACTATATTATTTTTTAAGTATTTTAAAAATGATCTTCTTGTTATTCAAATGTTGACGATATCATTTTTGGATCTACAAATGAATCTTTATATGAGTCATTTGCTAAAGAAATGAGCCAAGAGTTTGAAATGAGTATAATGGGTGAGTTAATATTTTTCTTAGGATTATAAATAAAACATCTAGATGATGATATTTTTATTTATCAAACTAAATACACCCTAAACTTGATAAAACGGTTTGGGGTGAAAAATGCTAAGACATTAAACACTCCCAAGAGCACTTCTACAAAGTTGGACTTAGATAATGAAGGAGAAAACTTTGATTAAAAAACTTATAAAGGTATGATAGGAAGTTTGTTATACGTAATTGCTACTAGACTGGATATCATGTTTAGTGTTGGATTATGTGCAAAATATCAATCTAACCCGAAACTCACTCATTTGAAAGCAGTTAAATGAATCTTTGGATACTTGAAAGAAACATCTAAACTAGGATTATGGTATCCAAAATCAAAGAACTTTGACTTGATTAACTATTCTGATATTGATTTTAGTAGATGTAGAATAGATATAAAAAGCACTACCGAAACATGTCAATAAAATTTAGTAGCTTTATCTGCTGCTGAAGTAGAATACATTGTAGCTAGTGCATGTTGTGCCCAAGTCATTTGGATGAAAAACATACTAGAAAATTATGAAATAAAGTTGAAAAATATTTTCACAAAGTGTGATAATATAAGTGTTATATGTTTAACTAAAAATCCTATTCAACATTCCTTATTTCATGTTCTTTATTTACTTGTGTATTAGTCTTGGCGAGAAGACATCGTTGATCTTTGCTTCGAGAGTATTTTCGGCTAGCTCATATAGTGAACCTACCCCTGAAGCGCTAATCCATCAAGATCGTTGCTAAGCCCCAGATATCCACTTATCGCAGTAGTCAAGCTCGGTCGGAGTAAGACAGAGGGACTGTGTTGTCCCGATGGTTTGTTTTAGAGTTGCCTAAAGGTTGCGTGCTCTCCTCGATTGACACAAACTTATGATCAGAAAGAATATAAGGTTACTAAATGTGATAAGAAAGAATATAGGGTTACTAAATTGATGGAAGTTCGGTTCTTTAAGAACCTGGGGCTACCAACTCAGCGCTGCGTAGCCTGTAAACTCTGTTGCCATTAGTTTTAGATGAAGCTACTAAGGAATTCAATCGAATGGGATCCCTAAACAGTTTCGCAGGCTCCTTCCTCTATTCGAGAGGCATTTATTTACTTACTCTCGCTAATAAATGAGATAAGGTTATTTTGAAATCATACAGTATAGTCATTATCTCTTCCTTTAACTGCACTATTGGAGTTGCTTTTCTTTCGGCTCCGGTAATCCAATAGATTGGGTTGGGAAGAAACTGTTTCGCTCAGGAACCTCCTGAGAAAGAAGCGGCTTGCCCTTGCCAAAGTCTGTTACTCTTTGTTTGAGGAGTAGAATCATTTGATTGTTGACCTAAACTCATAAAGTGGAGAAGGTGAGAACGACTATAACCCTTAAGCCCTTAGTTACTACGACAGACAGTTCGTCCCCTTGTCTAACAGCAACAGCTGATCTTACGACGCTATCACGAAATCCTAGCCCGCGAAGAACACAAAAGACCTAGCCAATCCATTTCCAGCTTCGCAAGACAGTGGCATCCCAAGCGCTATGAGATTCTTGTAATAGATATGGATATTCTTCTTTATGGTAAGTATATATATATGAGATTCTTCTTTTTATTTAATTGAATCGGGGAAGTCCTATGACACACCTCTATTCCAGCCAGATATGGCTGTGTCCGATGATGATTCAGGGAATGAGCTATCAGCTGCTTAACTTACAGATGAAGGAGTGGTAGCATACATGTCATTCCACGAATAAGAGAAGGAGCCGAAAGCTTAGAAAAAGAAAAAGTAGTGATAACAGGTCGAGGGATATCAAAGGGAAGGTGCGCAGTTAGTCAATACGGGGCAAGTGGAAACAGTATCAGTAGAAAGAAAAGAAGCCGAGAGAAACGAAAAAGAAGCTAATGCGGTAGTAGAATCTATCTAGAACAGAATCTCTTGGCGAACGAACCCCACTACAAAAGGTGAGGCGAAGTAAAGAAAGACCCACTATTATAGAATGAAGTCGCCGGTCACCTCAACTTCATTGCTTACTTGAACTCACTAACACACTTGTTCGAACTCAGTCTATACTTGTCGAATGAAATCTCTATACTTTTTGAATTGAATCCCTATACTATACTATACTATACTATAGCTAAATAAATATATAAGTAAGCGACAACACTCTCCACTGTCCTTCTGAAGGAAGCGCACTTCAATATCGGGTTCGAAGTATAGATTCGGTGTGCTTAATTAATTATATCTTATAGAATTGAATTGCCTGATTGCCCTAAAACAATTGGCTTTTATGGCCAGATTGGAATAAGGTTTTAAAGAGAAAGGTGCGATGGAATACGGTTGAAAAGTGTTGTGCTACTATTGTCAATTATGAAAGTGATGGAGCCAGGATCTGTGCTAGGAAATGTCCTGTTTTCTAGTATTGATTGGTTCAAGTAGTGCGGTAATATAAGATTCAGGCTCAGGTACCTATCTATGTCAACAGCAGAAGAAGTAGTTGGAGCGAGTGTTGTATCAAAAAGGTAATAATAACAAGCTGTTTATTTAAAACACATCATCTATACCGAGTGCTCGAGGAGAAGAGAGATATTTCAATTCAGAACTGAAAAGATAGTGTTTGTATTCAAGTAGAGTTCCGGGAAGAATCATTGTAGCAGAAGAAAGAGAGTAAAGGCGTAGTTCAAAGTGTGGGCAATGAGAGAGAATCAGCTTAATCCCCTCTGAAGCCGTTGCTTGCTTACTTGTTTACTCTCTCAAATTCAGATATCATGAATTGAATTATTGAAAAGACCTCACATAAATAATATATACAAAAATTACTCTCTAACCTAATCTAACTTATTACTCCCTCATCTAAATTATCATATAAATTATAAGGGATCATGTAAATTATCAAGATATTTTTTTAAAATTCATTAACGCTAAACATCAATTAGCGAATATTTTTATAAAACTCTTAAATAAAGAATACTTTTGATTTTCTTAGAAGAGAACTTGGAATGCTAAATCATAAAAATATATGATTGCTTGACTTATTTTATTATTCCCGTGAGATATTTATCTTATTATTCACAAAAAGGAGAGAAAATTTGTAAGATGATAATTTTATTACATTTGCTTGAAATTATATGTGATAATTTTAAATGCATGAGTAGCTCCTAAATCTTTGAATCTCCTTGAATATCTTAGATTTTTCAACTTATTTTCAAAATTTTACCTCTACAAATTTGAGAATTATATTTAATGATGATTTAATATTCTCCTCCCTTGTTTTCTTTCCTTCTTTTCACAAGAGGAAGAAATTTTTTTATGACTAATATTGTATTTTAAAAAGGGGAAGCAAAAACTCATATGCCTTAAAATCTTTCGTCCCATATTTCATCTTTTTTTTTTATGACAAATGGAAAGAAATGGATGTTGATGGCTTATTTAATTAAATAGATGTTGATGACTTATGCAATAACTTAAGGAAAAAATTTTAAATATTTGAAATTTATGAAAATCTTTGATTTATTAATACTTTAAAAGTAAATTATTATTGACATATGCGTGTCTTATTGCAATCATTGAAATATGATTTGCTTAAAATATTAATTGTCTTGATTCACTTGAATTTAAGAGTGAGTGATTCTCTTGAATTTAAGTCCTATTTATTATAGCATGAATTTAGCGGGAGTTAGGACTAACTCCCGCCATCAATTGATTATCATCATAAAAAAAGGGGGAGATTATTGAATCTTGAATTTTGATGATGAGATCAATTGATAAGTGTTTATCTAATATATGTGTTAGAGAAAAAATTGTAGGTCTAATTATGACAGGAGCAATAGAGTTACAACCAGATGATGGGCCAAGATCAAGCTTGGGCATCGAGCCGAGTTCGGACGATGCGGTGGAACCTTGTCGAGAATTCGCTAGGAGATTTGCTGAAGGGATCGGGAAGCTTGTTAAGAACATATCGGAATATCACCAGAAGAAGACCATAGGACTTGCCACTAGAATCCCGGAGGCTACCGGATTAGGTGAGAGTTAGGTCTTGTTTAAGCTTATTGGTCATTAAGTGTTGTAATCATTAAGTCATAGTTAGGGTTTGAGTCCTAACTGATTTGGATTTGGAAGGAATCCAAATAAACTCAATGAGGCAACCGGGTCCACTATAGGGTTTTATTAAGTCAAGTTGAGCCCAATCAGTTGACCAAAGAGTTGGTCAACATCATGTTCAAGCTGAAATTATAAAAGTGGAGGGAACTACTTTTCCGGAGATTCCGACGAGTAAAATGTCAATAACTAGCAGTTGGACCGCCCGTACCCTGGAAATAGGATGGCGGCCAGCAACTATCGACAGGTAAACCGCCCTTACCCTAGAAACTATGTGGTTGAACCGCCCAGGACAAGCGGGTAAACTACCCATACCTAGTTTCCAAACGGTTGATGATGGGTAAACCGCCCAGGTCAACGGGTAAACTGTCTATACCCGATTTTTCTGGGTAAGTTTAATTTTTGGCTCAAAAAATCTGAAGCCACTTAGAGCCTATAAATACTCTAAGTTTTCTTGCACTTCATACATAAAAATTTTTGGGGATTACATTCTATAATAAAATTGGTGTGATTTGTATGAAAAAGAAAAGGGGAAGGGAGAGAGCTTAGAGTTAGAAAATTCTCAAGTCTCCCTTGTAAGCTCAAGTGTAAAGGTTTGGTCTTCACCCAAAGAAGATTGGTAGTGGACGCCAGTGTACCTTAAGAAGGAGGACTCGGGAATGGATGTAGGTCGTTGGTACCGAACCACTATAAAACTTTTGAGTTCTTTCCTTGCTTTCTTTACTTATGAATTTTGTATTGATGCTTCTGATTGAATTCACTTTTTAAAAGTAAAGTTTTTATATCAAGCACTTCCCTTCAACGTTGCCAATCTTTCGGGTTTGCTTAATAACTTAGCAATTTTCTCACTTGTTTAACTTGACGAAAAGTTTCAGATTTCCTATCTTGCTTTAAGCGAAAAGCTTTTATTTAAAATAAAAAACTTACATTTACACTAATTCACCCCCCGCCCCCTCTTAGTGTCAATTGATCCTAACAAATACCTGATCTTTTCGGCCTAATTCTCGAACTCATAACATGAAGTCCATCCTTCTGCACGTCAACCAATCCTTCGGCATGACGTCCAATCTTAGACATGATACTCCACCGACCTAATGTCTGATTCTCTTACTTTGATAATTTACCTTATGATGATTCGTGTATATGATCAAATTCTTTCCTACATCACTTATCTTGAAAATATATTAGTCCATAAGTTTATTAATTAATTTTCAAAATCTGAGATTTAATAATTTTTTTCATTTTGATAATGATAACCAATTAACGATAAAGTTTTTAACTAAACTACTCTTATTTATATGACATAAAGAACTTTGAATTTTCAAAGGAACATGATAAACTTTCAATTCGTTGAATTCAAGTCAAAAAGAGAAAAAAGAAATAAGTAAGCCATTGTTTTTCTCTCCTCCTTTGTCATTATCGAAAGGAATAGAATGATATTATTTTATCATGAAGCTAATTCTTCATTTATATTAATGTGATAATGAATAATTTTAATAAAAAAAGTCATATGACATAAATCTCACATCATTCATATATTTTAAATTCCACATACTAATTGAATGAGATGAACCTCCTCTTTAGGAAAAGAAAAAAATATAGAAAAATAAATAATAAAAGATCTTGATTTATATAAAATAAATCTCAAATTAAATATCAAGAAGTTAAGATCATGATTTGTTTAAATAAATTTTATTTTTAATAAATAATAAAAATGATTATAGGAGAACAAATAGTAAAAGATCTTAATTCATATAAAATAAATCTAATATTATAAATATTGAGAAATCAAGATCACGATTTGTTTCAATAAATCTCATTATTAATAAATATTAAAAAGAGTTATAGGAGAATAATTAGTAAAAGATCATGATTCATATGAGACAGATCTTAAGTCAAGAATATCAAAAAGTGAAATGAAAGATTATGATTCTTTTTAAAAATATCTAATCAAATTTAAAATAATCATCAAAATTATTTTTCTTACCTTCGGAAAATTCATTGAAAATTATATGAATAGAAAATAACTAAACTTCTTTAGTTCCAATTTGTGAGATTAATTTTATACTTGTATATCTTAATCTCCTATACCAAAGCTATGCATCATTGTTTAAAAATCGAAAAATAAGTTTTATCATAAAAATCATCATAATTAATAGTATAAACATTATTATTCCTTAAGGCAATATCTATGATGCAAGCATTAGACTCTAACTTAATATTATATGCCTTATCACTTAATTGATTAATGCTTAATGTACTCCCACTATCTTCTTAGCGAATCACGCGACACCCTCGACACGTGAGACGAAAGTCTCCAGTAGACTCTTGGTGGGGATCGAGATCCAATTGGCGTCTTAGTGCAACCTCGAGGGACTCGACAAATTACACTAAGCCCAAAAGATAGACAACTCTTGCTAATCACAACTCTTGTGATTTTCGTCATATTCAGCCTCCGAATCATCATGGTCTTGACTGCTCGACCAACCATAAAGTTTGGTTAAGTCATCACAATCGTTACAAGATGAGTCTGATTAATGAATATGCTCTCGACTGCTCGACCAAGTCATACCATGTTCTCAGGTCACTGGTGACATCTATATATTGTAGGCAAGAACTTTATCACTTAAATAGGTGAGCCTCAAGTGACTCGACCAACTCAACCTATGTCGTGATTCAATTTCTTCTTATAACGATGGAAGGCTACATGGGTCAATCTTATTGCATCACACTTACTGACTTAATATTATCGTAGGAGGGGTTTTCATTTTATATCAATCTCCTAATATATTGTGTCACATACATACATATTTAATATATATCTACATCGCATGTAAATATATATATATATATATATATATATATATATATATATATATATATACATATATCTAGTAGGTGTATAACACATCACATATGCAAACCACACTGGATCATCATGAACCGTCACCTAATATGATTAAGCCTAAGCCAATAGGCCTAATCACTCACAATAGGATCTATGTGTGCATCGATGCATCTCTACGCCCTGTGATTGTTGATCTCATCATTATCGATTCCGTCGGATCGTCACATCACCATGCATCATAATCTCTCGCCACGGCATCGTGGGTCCCGCTGTCACCTCCATGCTTCCATCGCGTCTCTCCATGTAATTACAAATAATCACAAGAACATAGGCCCGATAATAAATGAAAAAAATGGAGGCTCACAGGGCCCAATAATATTTATTATTATTATTATCACAATTACACACATCACAACACATGGCTCATGATCATCCATCCACATCATACATCACATGTATATCACATCATATGTATGATTATTAGATATATAATAATTAATTAAACTCTTTAATTAATTATTTTTTAAAAAATCAGGATATGCTCGTAATTTCTAGAGTTATCAAGGGCATTTTCATAATTCTGGATCAGAGGACAGTCCTCAAAATTTCTAAAATTGATGAGGGTATTTTGGAAATTCTGTAAAGTAGGATAGAATTAGAATTTTCAAATTCTGAGGGGCATAATCATATTTTTCTAAAATAATGCCCTAGCCCTCTTTGTCTTCACTGCACCGCTACCGTCGCTCTTGTGGTCGGCGGTGTTCAGAGGTCTTTGGTGTTGCTGTGTCACTAGCCACTAGTGGTCGCCTTGCAGGCACACCGCAGCAACCACCCCTTGTTGCTCGCGGTGGCATAGCCGCTTTGCTGGCGCCCGCAACCTGGTCGTGCCGCCCGCAGGGGTTGGCGTGGCCCACCCCAGGTGGCATGGTTGTGGCCAACCACCCCTGCAAGGGGTGTGGCCGTGGTCAACCGCCTTTGCAGAGGGTCGGGCCATGGTCGATCGCCCCCTTTCCTTACTGCTTTGCTGCGAAAACGCGGTAAGGAGTCTACGCAATTCAATCTCATCACACGCAGTTTAAAATCAATTTTTCACACGAAAACCTTAGCTTTGATACCATTGTTGGGAAACCTCAACAAGCGCATCATATGTATAGCAAATATCAAAATAAAAAATCGATTTTCTAAGTAGATCAAATCGTCATGCAAAAGATTAGGGTCACGAGAAAAATATAAAAATAAAAAAATCACGATATATGAGAGATTGATTTTACCTAGGGAGATCGTATATCCCTATATTCCAAATCCATATGGAGAGAATGAAGGAGGCCAAGCATCCTCCTCTCTAGCGGTATCCACACGATGGATCTCACAACTCTTGTATAGAGAGAGAGGAGGAGAATAGGAGGGGGAGGCCTATCAACCATGAGTCTCCCCTTATATTTATAGAGAGCTACCAAAACACCCTAGGGCTCATTCCTTAGTGGGTATTGGATCTCCATCCAATTACCCGCTAATCTTACATTATTAGATCTCTATCCAATAATCTCCTTAGACCTCTAATTGGGCCTTAGTCAAGGAGTCCATCAATATAAGATCTCATCTAATGAGAATAGGGGCTAATTGGATCTCCATCCAATCCTCTATTCGCTAAAGCATCCACCATATGTGTGTGACCCTCTAAGCCTGATACCGAGCTAATCGTGAGTCACTCCCATTATAACTTATTCTGATATAGTGAATTATTAGCCCCATAATAATTTACTTGCCTCATCGACTGTGGACGTACTAGGCCACTACGCCATAGTCCCCAAACAGTACAAGGGGATCAAATCCATCGGACCTATCTGTCCACAATTACCATGTATCTATAATCTCTCGTCCAACTAATATCTCAGATACCGTATATTAGACATGGTATTATCAGGTCATATACAGAATCCGTCATAGTCTCACTTTAATCGGATTCTCCCAGATAACTCTTTCTCTCTTAATCTGAATGACCCTAACTAGAGATTTGTTTGAGCAAACACATATAGGATATTCCTCTAGTGATACCGAGAGTAGATGATCCTTTATTGACACTCAATTATCTTCATAAGGTTAGTTACCAATCCCGATAACCAATTATACCATATCTAGAATTTTTCAAACCTATAAGTCTGGCGTCAAAGAAAGGAGTACTCATACAAGGCATCCTTGGTGTCTCAAGTCTAAGGACCAGATACACAACTGGAACTATAGAGTCGCTGTTTAACATTAGGTATCATTAACCATACAGTATTCCATAAGTCGATCAATCAGTAAACTCATTCTCCAATAAGCACCTATAGTATATCCTTAATGTCTCCACATAAGTGGCTATGAGACTAGCCACCTCCATCATATGGACGGGTGTATAGTACATCGATCTGTTCGGTTATCTCGATGTCCCTCTTGAGCAACCTATGACCTGAATTATTTAGGATCTATGTTTAAAGGTGAATCGATCTCATTATCATGATCTCATCACAATCTGATTCACATTGCACAGAACCAAGGACATCACAATATATATGCAACAGATAATATAATGTGAGAATATACCAATATTAATCATAAGTAAAAAGATCACACAACATGTCACACGTGTCATCACTCACGTGATTGGCTTGTAGGGTACATGTAACCAACAGTTATCACTTATACAAATCCTCGATCGAGGATCATTCAAATTGAAAGAGGAGTTCTCTAGGAGAATCTGATTAAAGCGAGACTCAGACAGATTCCATATGAGGCCTGACAATACTATGCCCAATATATGGTCTCTAGGTTATTAGTTGAATAACAGATTATAGATACATGATAACTGAGGATAGACATGTCTAATGGAAAAGATCTCCTGTATCGTCTGGGGACTATGGCATACTGGCCTAGCATATTCATAGTCGATGAGTATAATGAATTATTATGAGATAATAATTTATCGAATCAGAAGGAGTTTTGATAGGTAGGACTCACGGTCAACTCGTTATTGGGCCTAAAGGATCATACACATATGATGGATGTTTCAACGAGTAGAGGATTGGGTATGAGTTATCCAATTAGCCCAAGTTCTCATTAGATGAGACCCAACATTATTGGGCTCCTTGCATGAGGCTCAATTAGAGGCCAATTGAGATTATTAGATAGAGATCTAATAATTCAATATTAGTGGGTAATTGGATAGGAATCCAATACCCACAAGGCAGAATCCATTAGGATTTTTGGATGACTCTCTATAAATAGGAGGCAGGGGCGACACATTAGTGATAAGCTACATCTTTAGCCGCCTCCTCCTATTCTCCTATCTCCCTTTGCGCAAGAGTTGTGAGCATTTGGGCAACGATTAGAGGAGTATCGCCACAACGATCCATCGTATAGATGCTACTAGAGAGGAGAACATTTAACCTTCTTCGTCCTCTCTATATGAATCTGAATTTTCAGGGATATACGATACCCCTAGGTAATCAATCTCTCACATATCATAGTTTTTATTTTTTTATGGATTTTTGACGTACTAATCTTTGCACAACGAATTGATACACATGGGAAACATGTTTTGTTTTCTTTCTTCCATTATGAATGTGATGCTCTCACTGGTTTCCAAACATAATTCGTCACCAAGTTGATTTTTCATGGTATCTTTTATATGATGATTTAAACATTGATGTAAAGGAAAAAGAATTGCACTATTGTATCCTTCCCTTCTTTTTGATAATGATAAAGGGGGAGAAAACAAAGTTCTACCTCGTGTTAGGATCAATTGGCACTAAGAGATGTAGGGTTGGGGGGGAGGGTGGTGTGGAAAGTTTGGGTGTGGGGAGCATGTGAATTAATGCAAACAATGAAGTGATTGATTTAAAATCCTTTGATTATGGATAGTAAAGACAGAAAAGCAAAAATTCATTTTTATATTACATTGGAACCAATTAAAATCGATTAAGAAAGTAGAGAGATTGAAGCTCATATCTAAGTAAAGAGTAATTAAGAGCAATCAAATGTAATAAGTAATTAAAGAATATTTATAATTATAGTGATTCGGTCTCAACTTGGCCTACATCAACTCCTCAAGTCCTCTTCTCTGAGGTCCACCAGCGTCCATTATCAATCTTCTTTATGTGAAGATCAAACCCTTACAACTTCCTCTTTCATTTTCACAAGCTTAGGAGGTGAACCTTACAAGGGAGACTTATAAGAATTTCTCTCTTTTACCTCACTCCCTTCCCCTTTTCTTTTTCTTATAAGTTTATCACACAATGTTTTCACAGAATTTCTAGCCTAAGATTGTTGTACTAAATACAAGAAATCTTGGGATATTTATATACTCCAATTGGCTTCAGAATTTGGAGCCAAATTTAAATGTATCCGGAAAATCCGGATATGAGCGGTTGTCAACACCGACGGTGCAACCGCCAAAAGGTGCTCGGAAAATAGGCAGCGACAGTACAACTACTAACCTGGAAGTACAATCATTTCCTGCATGGTACAACCTCCGCTCACCGATGGTACAACCGCCAGAAAACTCAAAAAAGTGATTCTCTCCATTTTTTTAATTCTAACTTATACTTTTTGCTGACCACTTCCTGGTCAACCAATTGAGCTCGACCTGAGCTCAATCCACTCTCCATAGTGGACCGGGTTTGTCTCACTTGAGTTAATTTGGATTCTTTCCAAGTCTAACTCAAGTAGGACTCAAATTATAATTGATGCTAACTATGACTTAATTACAATCAACATAGTTAACAAGTCTAATAAGACCTTTCTAACTCTCGGCAAGCTTTTCAACTACCCTCGATGATCTTTCAATGAGTCTCTTAGTCTTCTTCTGACGAATTCCTTGACGCCATCCTAACAAGCTCCTGATCTCCTTTGACAAGCTCCTGGTGAACTCCCGACAAGCTTCTGATACCCTTGGTCAGCTTCTGGTGAACTCCCGGTAAGCTACTAGCATACTTCAAGTGAATTCCCTATTGCATCGTCCTAACCTCGACCCGATGCCCTGGACTTGACTCTAGCCTATATCTGATTGTCATTCTCTCTATCGTAGCTAATCCTACATCATCATCTCTAACACATATATTATATCAATAACTTATAAATTGATTTTGTTATCAAAATCCCAGATTCAACAATCTCCCTCTTTTTGATGATGATAATCAATTGATGATGGGAGTTAAAACTTACTCCCCTAAATCCATGTCATGATTCAAATAAGAACAACTTAAATTCAAGAGAATCACATACCCTTGAATTCAAGTATCATATCATTCATTCAAATCTTGAAATGATATAATATGAATTTTAAAATTATCAAATCATACATGATTCATGATATTTATTTCAACTAATCATAAATTATCAAATTCTTAAGAATATTTCAAGAATTTCATGCAAAATTTCCTTCTTTCAAAAATCATCATGATATTAATTTCAACCAACAAATATTTAAGAACATTCTAAGAATTTCATATATTATTCAAAAAAATTCTTCTTTAAGAAAAGGCTATTTCTTCTCATTTGATATGTATGCATCATTTTTTGTCATCAATATGTTAGTTCTCCCCTTTTGTCATCATCAAAAAGAGGTGAAATAATAAGCAAGTAATTTTCATGATACATAAAGTCATCATATGCCAAAATAAATATGATTAAATGATTGAGTGCTTTATTGCTCCCCCTTAATAAAATAGGATAAGAGCCTAATATTCTTCATGAAAAATTTTCTTCTCCTTTGTCATGTATCATTTTTCATATATGTGTCATCAACATACTATTTTTTCCTCTTTGTTATTAACAAAAGGAGGTGAAATAATGAGCAAATAATTTCATGATATATAAACTCATCATGTGTCAAAATTTTCATATTTTTATAAAATATATATTAATTGAATATTTAATATTTCATTGCTCTCCCTTAGTAAACCATAATTTTCTCATAAAATTTTTCTTCCCTTTTTTGTGAATAAGAAAGAAAAATAAATGAATGGGAGGAGGTGTCAAACAACCAAAAACTTCAAAAAATGGTACATTCATCAAAAATTTAATATCAAAAGCTCATATCAAGCATAATAGAAGTTTATGTCATATATTTTTGTAAACATTCATCAAGATTCATGAAACAAGAATAATCTTTAAAAATATCTCATCACAAAAATTTGAATCCCCTTCTTATGTTTATTTTAGTGAGAATCATTCTGAAAGTAAGCTAAAAAATCTGAGAAATTCAAGAAGAATTAAGAATTACTCATATATTTAAATTCATCTCATATAAATTCCAAGCAGAAGTAGCAAATAGTAAATCATTTATTTTGAAAATCATCTCATTTTGATAAGAAGCGTAATTTGTGAAAGTAAAGAAATCTAGAGAAAAATGTGATAGTAAATAAAGCTTAAATAATTAAGCATTTGGCATGTGTTTTAAAATTCCAAATTTCTTCTTAGCAAATTATTCTTCATTCAATGTTATACGATTCATCATATCAATTTTCTTCAAATTATATTGATAATTCTATCTCACCCTTTGTTATTGTTAAAAAGAAATATTATGATTTAATTTTTCTTTTGCATTTATGTTCTAAATATGACTATGAGTACAAAGGAATCATGTTATGAAAAAATCAAATCATATGTATCCAAAGATATAATTTAATGAATTTGCTCAGTCCTCTTTGTTTGTGAATTTTAGCATATGTAATCATAAATTCTTATATATTTAAAATTCCTAAATTTTTTTAAGCAAATCGTTCCTCATCTAATGTTAGAATTTTTCATAATTAAAGTATTTAATTTCGTTATTACAAAACATCATTGTTATCTCTCTCTTGGTCATTGTAAAAAAATCTCAAGGTAATAGAATATGTCATTCAGGAATACAAGAGAGTTATAAATCATGATATGAAATATATCAATTTATGAATACTAAAGGTCATGATTTAATTTGACATCTCTCCTCTTAGATATCAAAAAGAAATTTTAAGAGATCAATTTTGTAAACAAAATTAAGTTATAAATATCGAGAAATTAAGATCATGATTTTATAAAATGAGATATGAAAATACAAGATCTCAATTTATGTATGTGATTTTAAATCATCAAGATCATTATTTATAAAAAATTCATGTTATAGTTCCAAAAAGATAAATTTATCTTTAATAAAGGGAATGAATCTTAGTAAACGATCTAGGTTTATATAAATATCTCAAATTATAATTTTTAAGATTTCAAGGTTATGATTTAAGTTATCAATTCATCAAAATTGAAATATCAATAAAGTTAGATAGATTCATCAAAAATGAAAATATATCTAAAATTATCATCAAAAATCGCTTTTCAAAAAATTTAATGAAGGCTATATAGATTGTTTTTCAAAAGAAAATAGCTAAAGTTCTCTAATTCACTTTGTAAGAGATTCAACAATAATAGTATCATTTTATCTATTATTAAAGATTGATAGGATAAAAATATTTTCAAGAATAATTATCCTCCTTTTTATAACTTATGAAATTTATTTCAAGAATGCATTGTCATTTAAAGTTAAAAACTACGTTTCATTAAGATCATTACAATAAAATATTTTTAAAAAAGAGCTTCAATTTATTTTAATTCTAATAATTTTTAGACTTAGTGAAATGAGTTACCATGCTCATTTCATTCTTATTAAATATATTTTTTTAATTTTTTAAAAATATAAAAAAAATGAAGCATGATTTTTCTCTATTTTTATATTATTCTATGCTCAAATTCTATCATTCAACAATAATCATTTAATCATACAACCCATACAACTATCATAGCATTTAAATCACTTAATATTTAAATCAATCATTCCACAAACTTAGTCAATAATAATATAATATTTAGACCACTTAACAATACTCTTTATATTTAAACCAACATCCAAGCTAATAATTTTGAACATTCCATTCAATTATCATCAAAATCTTATTTTTGTAAATTTTAATAATTTGTTATTAATAATAACTTAGGTTCTTTAATTCTAGTTTTAGCAAGCTCTAGCTATGCATCATCATTTATAATTGAAACATAATTAAGATTAATGAACCATTATGAGATTTCTTATCAATAAACTTAATTCTAATAATTTTTCTTATTATTTTTGCTTAGGCTAGTGAGCTTTAAATAAGTATTAGATCTCATCGTATGGCTTGAGCATTCACTTTCAAAATACTATTTAATGCTCATAACCTTTTTAGGAGGCATCTTTATAATGTGGGAGGTTTTGGTTTAAGTACTCATTTGAGTTTGGATCTCTCAAGAAGAACTTTATCTATCTTATCTATTGGCTTTTGGTAGTTTATGGTTCTTTTAGAAATTTAAACTAATTTGTGTGGGCTATATTTTTTATTTAAACATTTGTAAGCCTTATGTCCTAATTTTTCATAAAAATTACATTTAATTTTAGATGGTAAGCTAAGAGTGGGTCCTTTAACAAAAATGATTGGCTTTCGTTGAGTGTTGTCAATAAAGCCTATACCTCTTTTTCTATTAACATGACCCTTATTAGCAAGGATCATCATATTTAGGGATTTATTTTTTATTTTAAATTTTTCTAATGTTTGTTTTAGCATGACATTTTCTTTTTCAATATTTTTTAGCGTTTCACATTTAGAGCAAAGATTGTGTAATGGTAAAGTATCATGCATTTGATCAAATCTACTAACTAAAGAATCATGTTTCTTTTTAAATGACTTATAAGATTTATTAATTTTTCTAAAATCATCATAAAGCTTATAAAAAGAAAATAATAACTCATTAAAAGTAAAAGAGCTTTCAGGTGAGTTACTTACCTCATCATGATTTACCACAAGCACGAAATTCTCCACTTAATCTTCGGAGCGTCTCGGCTTCTTTCATTCATAGCAAGAGGTTTTGTCCAATTTAGGTTCATTTTTATAGTTTGTGTTCATTAATTTATCTAGTTCATTTGTCAAATGTTCAAAGTTCTCATCGCTCGAGATTTCACTCGATGAGTCATATGTTTTTCTCAGTTCAAATTCCTTCTTGTTCTTTGGAAGGTGTTCTTGGGTTCTTAATATCAAATCCTTCATGTTCTTGGGAATGTATTCTTCTTATTCATTTTCGTAAGACATTTCATCTACTGATTCATTTAGATTAAGTGTGCTTTTATGTATCAGTTCTAATATATGTCAAATCTCAAAAGCTGAATCACAAGAGGAAATCCAATCAAATTCATTCTTATCAATTGCACAAAATAAGACATTCATTGCCTTTACATTTAACGAAAAAATTTTCTTTTCAAATTCATTTCAGTCATTCATGGGCTTAGAAGATTTTTTAAAATAATTTTATACTAAATGTCATAAATCAAAATCCATGAAAATCAAGAAATTACGTAATCTAGTTTCCAATAAGTGTACCCATTTAACATGGGCGGACATGCAATAGAGTGTATCTCATTCATGCTAAAAAAAGTCATTTATTCACTTGAGTTTTTAGTCTAATGAGGAGCATATGGCTCTGGTACCAATTGCTAGGACCAATTAGTTTAAAATTAGTGCAAATAATAAAGTGCTTGATTTAAAATCCTTTGCTTACGGATAGTGAAGATAGAAAAGCGAAAACTCCTTTTTATATTATATTGGAACTGATTAAAACATATTAAGAGAAATAGAGAGATTAAAGCTCGACTCAAAGTAGAGAGTAAGTAAAAGCAATCAAATATAATAAATAAAGTAATTAAAGAACACTTACAATTATAGTGGTTCGACCTCAACCTGGCCTACGTCCACTCCCCGAGTCCTCTTCTCCGAGGTCCACTCACATCCACTATCAATCTTCTTTGGGTGAAAATCAAACCCTTACAACTTCCTCTCTCCTTTTCATAGGCTTAGGAGATGAACCTTACAACCTTACAAGGGAGACTTACAAGAATTTTTCTTCTTTTTCCTCACTCCCTTACCCCTTTTCTTTTTCTTACAAGGTTCGCACATAATTTTTTCACAGAATTTTTAGCTCAAGATTGTTATACTAAATGTAAGAAATCTTGAAGTATTTATAGACCCCAATTGGCTTCAGAATTTAGAGCCAAAATTTAAGTATATCCGAAAAATCCAAGTATGGGCGGGACAACCACCGGTGCTGGCGATGTAGTCACCAAAAGGTGCCCGGAAAATAGGATGATGATGGTACAATAGGTAGTACGATCGTCGCTCACCGGTGGTACAACCATTGAAAAACCTAAAAAAGTAATTCCTTCCACTTTTTTAATTTTGACTTGTACTTTTTGTTGGCCACTTCCTAGGTCAACCAATTAAGCTCGACCCGAGCTCAATCCACTCTCCATAATGGACTCGGTTTGCCTCACTTGAGTTAATTTGGATTCCTTCCAAATCTAACTCAAGTAAGACTCAAACCATAATTGATGCTAACTACGACTTAATTACAATCAACATGGCTAACAAGTCCAATAAGATCTTCCTAACTCCCGATAAGCTTTTCGGATGCCCTTGATGATCTTCTAGCGAGTCTCTTGATCTTCTTCTGGCGAACTCCTTGATGCTATTCTAGCAAGCTCCCGATCTCCTTCCGTAAGCTCCTGGCGAACTCCCAGCAAGCTTTGGATACCCTAGACTAGCTTCCGGTGAACTCCTGGCAAACCTCCGATCCCTTCGGCGGGCTCCCAACATACTTCCGATGAGTTCCCTACTGCATCGTCCTAACCTCGACCCGATGCCCCGGACTTGACTCTAGCCTACATCTGATTGTAATTATCTCTTTGTCATAGTTAATCCTTCATCAATTATCTCTAATACTGGTTACAGGTGCCCTACAAGACAATCACATGAGTGATGACATATGTGACACATTGTGTGATCTTTTTGCTTATGATTAATATTGACATATTCTCATATTATATTATCTGTAGCATATATATTGTAATATCATTGGTTCTATGCATTGGGAATCAGATCGTGATGAGATCACAATAATAACATCGATTCACCTTTAAACATAGATTTTAAATAATCTTGGTCATAGGTTACTCAAGAGGGATATCGAGATAACCGGACAAACCAGTGTACTATATACCCGTATATATGATGGAGGTAGTTGGTCTCATAATCACTTATATGGAGACACTAAAGATATAGTACAGGTGCTCATTGGAGAATGAGTTCACTGATTGATCCGCTTATAGAATATTATATGGTTAATGATACCTAATGTCAGACAGCGATTTCATAGTCTCAGTTGTGTACCTAGTCCTTAGACTTGAGACACTAAGGATGTCTTGTATGAGGACTCCTTTCTTTGACGCCAAACTTATAGGTTTGGAAAGTTCTAGATCTGATATAATTGGTTATCGGGATTGGTAGCCAACCTTACGAAGGTAATTGAGTATCAATAGAGGATCATCCACTCTCAGTATTATAAAAGAAATATCTCATATGTGCTTGCTCAGACAAATTCCTAGCCAGGGTTATTCGGATTGAGAGAGAAAGAGTTCTCCGGGAGAATCCGATTAGAGCAAAACTATGACGAATTTCGTATGTGACCTGACAATACTATGTCCAATATATGGTCTCTAGGATATTAGTTGGATGAGGGATTATAGATACATAGTAACTGTGGACAGATAGGTCTGATGGATCCCCCCTGTACCATTTGGGGACTATGGCGTAGTGGCCTAGTATGTCCATAGTCGATAAGTCGAGTGAATTATTATAGGGATAATAATTCACTATATCATAAGGAGTTCTAATGGGAGTAACTTACGGCCAGCTCGGTATCGGGCCTAGAGGTTCACACACATATGATGGATGCTTCAGCGAATAGAGGATTGGATGAAGATCCAATTAACCCCTATCTTATTAGATGAGACTCCATGTTGATGAGCTCCTTGATTAAAGCCCAATTAAAGGCCTAAGGAGATTATGGGATGGAGATCCAATAATACAAGGTTAGTGGATAATTAGATGGAGATCCAATACCCACTAAGGCAAGAGCCCTAGGGTTTTTGGTGGCTCTCTATAAATAAGAGGGGAGACTCATGGTTGATAGGCTACAACTTTAGCTATCACCTCCTATTCTCCTCCCTCCGTGTGTATAAGAGTTGCGAGATCAGATTGGAGGAGTTTCGCTGTAGAGATCCATCGTATTAATATCACTAGAGAGGAGGACGCTTGACCTCCTTTATCTTCTCTATCAGGATCTGGAATACAGGGATATATGATCTCTCTATGTAAAATTAATCTCTCACACATCACGATTTTATCAGTTTTTATGTTTTTCTTGTGACCCCAATATTTTGCACGACGATTTGATTTGTGTGGGAAACCAGCTTTTTATTTTGATTTTCGTTGTGCATGTGATGCACCCGTTGAGGTTTCCCAACATCTAACACACATGTTATATCAATAACTCATCAATTAATTTCATCATCAAAATCTAAGATTCAACACCTTTCACATCTCAACAAAAATAAAAATTACTAACTTGCACATATTAAAAAAGAAGCAAGAATTACTAGCTTTCACATCTCTAAGAGAATCAAAAATTTCTAACTTGCAAATCTAAAAAAAGAAAAATTGCTCACTTTCATGTTTAAAAAACTTATTAGTTACACTTTTCTCCTTTTTGTTGATGACAAAGGAGGAGAAGTTATGATGATGATTTAAAATTTGAATCATACATGGTATGATGTACTTTAATATTTTAGAATTATAATGATTTAAAATTATGCATGTAATACTCATGATTTTATGATGCATGTTATGATGTGAAAGTCATTGTTTCAACTTGAATCAAAAGGTTATTAATCTTTTTGAATTCAGGTTTGCTTTATTTCGATATGGCATATAGATAGGAGAAGTTTAATTAAAACTTTATCATCAATTGGTTTTCATTATCAAAAAGGGAGAGATTATTGAATCTCAAATTTTATTAATAAAATCAATTGATGAAGTTATAATCTAATAAACATTTAAGTAATGTAGGAATAACTTCAATCACAAACATGAATCATCACATGCAAATTATCGAAGTAGGAGAATCAGACGTTGAGCCAACAAAGTATCATGTCAAAGATTGGACATCAAGCTAAAGGATTGGTCGGTGTGGTAGTATATACATCATGTGGAGTTCAGGCATCAGCCTGGAAGAATCGGATATTGTACTAAAAGATCAGATGTTGTAAGAATTCAACATGCCGATAGATCGAGCGATACGCCAAAAGAAAGGATGATACACCAAAGGTTCGGACGAAGTGCTGGATGATTAGATGACATGCTGAAATGTTGGATAACATGCATATTGCTTTGTGATTGTGTTGGATATGTGATTGAGTGGTTAGGTCTTGATCGTGGTGGTTTAGAGTCGAATTAAGCTGGTATTGGACCGAAACTATGCCAACTTGATTTGGGGCCCATTGGGCCTGAACCAAAGCTGAGTTAGGCCTAATGAAAGGCCAATTCAGCATCTTGGAAATGACCTGGGTGTTGTACCATCAGGTCCAAGTGGTGGTACCACCTATTCTGATGGTAGTACCATTCATTGGAGCCTAGGATTTTGGGCTTTGTTCAACGATAGTACCGCCTAGTATAAGCGGTACAATATCTTGAAAACTAGATAATTTAAAATTTTAGCTCCAAATTTGAAGCTATTGAGGATCTATAAATATCTTATTCATTCTTGCTTAATGAAGCACTAATAGAGGTGAAAAGAGAAAAAATTCTTGAGGAAAAAATATTGTAAACTCTTAGTGTTTGAGTCTATTCCTCCTTAAGTTTAGTAGTCATTCTAAGGAAGGTTGAGGTCTTGTGAGAAAGAGTTTGTGAAGATTCTCTCTTGAGCCTGGTAAAAGGAGAAGCGTTATAAGGGGAGTTAATTTTCGCGCATTGGAAAGAAGATCGGTAGTGGAAGTCGGTGGCCTCAAGTGAAGAGGAATCGGGAGTGTACATAGGTCGGAAGACCGCTACTATAAATCTAGTATGCACTTATTTTGATTTTTCTTCTTATTGCTTACTGATTTAGTTGCTTACTAGACTTTACTCACTTTCCAAGTCAAAACACATTTTTGATACGATTTCATCGAACAATTTTTTCGAATCATCGTAATTTTTCTAAAGTACCAATTCACTCCTTCCCCCACCCCACCCCCCCAACTCTCTCTTAGTACCATCATGATCCTAACATCATTAATCATCTAGCATTTTATAAGTAGATCATTCAGTAAACTCATTCTCCAATAAGTACATATATTATATCTCTAGTGTCTCTAAAAAACAACTATAAGATCGGTTTGTTTAGTTATCTCGATATTATTCTCGAATAATCTATGATGATCAATATTTAGGATTAGTATTTAAAGAGAATTGCTCTCATGACATTCAATTCTCATTATATAAATTTAAAGATATCATAATATATATAGTATTAATCGGAAGAGATAGTTAAAAATTATAAATATCATGTGAATGAGGCACCGATAACTAGCATTAACCCTATACATAAACGCTTGAAAATAATGTAAGACAACTTTCTTACAGACAAAAATTTAATTACATAGTGTGCTTCTGTAAGAGCTAAATAGAGCTAAATATTAAATCTACTAAAACTTCATGTGCTCTGATACATATAATTCACTATATATTATAATAAAATGGTATCGTATGAATCTTAATCCAATCAATTTTATAAGTATGTATAGCTAGATTTTATGTATAATTTTGCGTTAACTCATGATAAAGTTGGATATCTGTGTGACACACAAACATAGAGATTTAGTAGCACAATGTTAGTGCAAATTTGAGCTCTTCTACAAGTGATAAATGGATGGTTAGAACGGTAAATATCAAAGCAGAAAAGACAATTAATTATGAAATAAAATATATAATATAATTCGGTAGATGAATTCTGTAAATATGTATTTCACATTTATTCTAATTAAATGTTGTTACGTGGATCCCAATCCAATCAATTTTTAAAAATTTAAAAGAGCCAGATTTTATGAAAAATTTAGTGTCGATACTACCTATCTAGGCATAAATATGATACGAGTAATGCAAACCTTGAGCTATTCTATAAAAGCCAAATGAAACATCAAAACAAGTAAGACCATTAATCATGAAAAAAAATATACAAGAAAGATCAATAATACATATTAGCCGTGTTGTCAAGGAGATTTAAGATTATAATGTTTGTTGTTCTTAAAGAGTGATTCGCTATTTTTGATGAAATGAATGGCGAAAGCTATTTTGGAAATAAGATCATATCGTCATTCATTCTTAAGCTCTTCTGTAGCATTAAAATTCAAACCTTCTTCTTAAAGCTTGGCGGTCGCAATTAAACCGAATGAATGACTGATGATGCTATCTTGGAAATAAGATCAAATCAGTTAAAAAGCTAAAGATCTTACTGTAGGTTTAAACTCAAACCAATCTTCTTAAAGCCGTCTTAATTAAACTCAAACCATCATCATCATCTTCTTCTTCTGTAGAATTTATTGCATCTGATGTTATGAACACATATCTCCTTCTTAATTAAACTCAAACCAGCGACGTATGCTTCAAGAGAAGGACTCGATGTAATGTAATTTAAAATTTAAAACTTCATGTAATATGGGTTGGGCTGGATATGAGATAATATTTGGACCTTAAAAGCCCAACATACTTCAAAACTGCCTGCGTTTGTGGTGGTCCGTTATCTGATCACATTATAGTCTCCGCCCTCCCGATCGAGCCCTAACCGGACTGGCCAGCGAGCGGAGAGAAGGAGTGCGGCGCCGAATCTGAGCCGAACAAGGGCATCGAGAGTCATGGCAGCGGCAGTGAGGGTGTGGGAGGGGCTCTACCGCGTCCTGATGCGCCGCAACTCCGTCTACGTTACCTTTGTTGTTGCCGGCGCCTTCGTCGGAGAGCGAGTCCGATCTCCTTCCCCCCACTTTTTTTTTTTTCTCTCTTCCTTGGGTGATGCGATTTGTGTTAGGAGTTCTTCTTCTTTATTGTTTGGAGATCGATCATTCTTGTGTTTGTGCCGCTCGCGGAGTCCTTTCCTTTAATTGTTGTCGATCACCAAAAACTATGCTTGCAACAATTGATAATTCTTCTAGCTTTCTGATTAGGGTGATTGGTGAGGTCGAAAGCATAAATCTTTGAGTTTGTTAGGACTTTCTTATCGACGTGGTTATTGGTTTGCAGATGGTTGACTCCGGTGTTCGCAAGCTGTGGGAGTACAATAATGTTGGGGTAATGTATATCATAACTCAAATTTCTTCCTTGTGCATGCTGCGTTGCGTTTGCTGGAATCTTCCTTCTCCTTTTTCTTTATTATTTTTTTTTTTTTTGCTTTGGTTATTTGTCTTTAGGGCTGTTCCCATGTTTTGAAGTGGTGTTCTTTCTCGTTATTTTGCAAGAGTGTCCCTTAAGAATAACTATAAATAAAAAAGGAATGCCTAGGAGTAGACGAAAGGCATGCTGCTTAGCCAAAAAAAAAGGTTTAATCTCATAAATTGTATGCTGAACAGCAGTACTTGGGATTTGGCGTATATTTTTGGTGTTCTATCATGGTGATATTGAAAAGAAAACTGCCTCGATACTGGTAGATAAGAACTCTTATTTGTGAATTTTTATCATTATTGTACTTTTTTTAGATATTTAGATTAGACAGTTTTGGCTGATGCAGATATTTTATGATTGTATATATACATATATATGAAACTAGTAATGCTCCGATATCCATAAGCAGTGCCTTTAACAAATCAAATTGCAGGAAAAGATCCATGTTAGTCAGTAATATATGTCTTGTTATTGTTGTGTTGCACGTGTTTCAACTTTAAGAAATTATTTTTACCTTTGATGAAGCGCAAGGTAATTTGTAGGTAGAGGAGTGATAAACTTACCTATTAGGCATTTAAGTCCTTGGTTGTACCTATAAGAAAGCATACATATGCCAAATGCATTAGGGTCAAACAGGGCGAAGCTAGGAGTCCTAGCTAAGAGGATTGGAAATGTTAATCTATGGTATTGTATCTTCCACTTGTAAAATGATGGTTAATTTAATAAATAAAAGGTAACTAATATTTCGTTTTAATTAAGCATTTATTGTAATTTTAAAGCAAGTTAAGTTTATTAGTGGTTGTACATCATATCTCTTGATATCAGATCATGGCAAGTCTTCGTGAGAAAATACTAATTACGGACGTATTATAATTATTTGATTACCATGATTTTTATAAATGGGTTGTTAAGTTTATTAGTGGTCTTTCTGAGAAAATACCATGATTTTTAAAGCAAGTTAAGTTTATTAGTGGTTGTACATCATATCTCTTGATATCTGATCATGGCAAGTCTTTGTGAGAAAATACACAGACATATTATAATTATTTGATTACCATTATTTTTATAAATGGGTTGTTTTAAGAGATGATAGAATTAGTTGGCATAGATATCTCAATAGAAAAAGGAATTATTTGATACATTTATTTTGTGTCGAAGTGTTAGGGTCAGTTGTTGAATGTAAACTTTGAAAGAGGGATCATCCATCGGAAAATAAAATACTTCGGGGAAAGGACCAATTGATTTGAGAAAAAGGTGTGGATATGATATTGCCTTGACAATGGTGTTAAAGTAAAATTTGGTCAAATGTGATAGATACATAACTGGCAAGAGCTACATGATTCTAATTAAAGTTTTGTACATCTGATTTTATAGGTGATGATCAATATCCAACATCTATTGCAAACTATATTTAAAAAGAAAACAAATTCTAAAGGGAATAGGAGATCAGCAAAGAAAGACAGCTTTATGGAGGAAGCACATTGGTTTGATATGACATGTCTTTTTTTAATCTATCTAGTTACTATATTCGTACATTTAATTACATTTTTATATGGATGCATAATTAGGCCTTTATGGACCAGTGATTTCAAAAGGCGCTCGGGCGAGGTGAGGCGAGGCCTGAGCACCTCGCTCAATGTCTAGGCGGCACGCTTCAAAGAGGCCCCGATTGAGCGCTCGAGCCCAGGCGCTGGGTGCTTGACGAGCTCCCAGGTTAAAACAGGTTTTTATATTTGGTTCGGTCGCATTCGTGTTAGTTGGTTCAATCAAACTTGAACCAACTAACGCACCGATATCGACTTCCCACCTATCGCTCGCGATTTCCTCAACCCTAATCTTACTTGTGATTCTACCATCGTCATTTCTCTCTGTTGTTACTGCCCCTCTCTCTCGTTGTCGCCATCGTCATGCCGCTCCTGGAGGCTTCCACTCGGTCGAGTCACGTCTCTACTCTTCTCACACTCTCCTCACATCGACTCGGCTCGACTTAGTATACTGTTAAGAATACATTAACAGTATATTAACAGTATACTGTTAACAATACTGTTCACAATATATTGTTAATAGTGTATTGATAACAATATTTTTTATTTATTACATTAATAATATATATTATTTTGATTTTAATAATGGTAATCTTTATTTATTTGAAATTATTGTTAGGGTTCTAAGATAAATAACAAATGTACAGTGTTGTATGGAATCTAAGATTCTCTAATGACATCAAAAAAGGATCTTGTATGGAATCTAAAGTGACATTGTGACTTTGTAGTTTGTACTTAAGATTTTCTTAATTTAATATCATATTTTTATTTAAATAATCATATTTATTTATTATGTTATATATTTTTTGATATTTTAGCTTCTCGCTTCACTCGGGCGAGCGCCTAGCGCCTCGAGCGTTTTGGGACCCTGGCGCCTACCGGTTTTTAATTTAAAAAGCGCTAATGATGAGCGATCAACGTCAGTTGGACTCACGGAGGCTGGTTCATCTAGGATAACAAACAGTCAGAACCATTGAAATTTTAATTTTGTGCATTGCTCTTATGAATGAAAAATATGCTTTGTTTCTGTCAGTTGTTTCCAATGATGAATAAAGATAATTTTGAGCTTTGAATCTGAGGATAGCATGGGCAATACATGAGTAATAGTTTTGGTCTGTTCACATTGGAACAAGATCGAATTAATCATTGTTCTGTTTTATATTAAATGTTATGCTATGAGCCAATGCTCTGACTGTGGTGAAACTACGGAATTTGCATTATCCAAAATCTGGTCTCGAATTACCCTGCTCTTTAAATCGTTTTGAAGGTAATGACTTGCTACAAATCAATTTGTTTCCTTTTACTGGAAGCATAAGACACATCTGAGTTGTTTATACATGATAGACAATGGGTTTCACACTTTGCGAGTCCGTACATAACAGAAAAGATTTTCTCCAATTGTTCGTCACAAACTACAAATCTGTTTCTGTTTGGCTTATTCTGCACAATATTTTTCTTGAACTGAAAATTTGCATCTGGTTTTAGCAATGCAAAACCAACGCGTGATATCGAGTTGACATCCTTCTTGGTAGGGTTGTCAGTTGTAGTTAGTTATAAAGATGCTGATTTTATCTTTAATTTGCAGAAGAGATATGAGGATATTCCAGTATTGGGGCAAAGGCAATCAGAATGATGTTTATGGAAACTCTAAATATCTTCAAGGATGCAGAAGATTACGTGACTCTTTTTATGCTCTCTAATAAGCGACTCTAAGCCTGTTGAGACAATTAATTTCCAGGACTGTTCAGTGGGTTATTTTCTTTGTCAGAAAACCAAGTGGTCAAATTCTTTTCCTGATCTACTGGTTGCAGACTGGATAGATAAAGCGCTGTTGTGCAACCTTGCATTATATATGTTGTTCCCCCCTTTTACTCTCAATAAACATGGCAAATAAGTTTCAAAGATGTTTTAGCTGCTATGGTTACCTATGACTATGTTAAAGATTTTTATCATATTGATTTGGAAGTGAAGTCTTGAAGTATTATTACATTCACCCAGGTCTCGTATCAACAAATTTTCATTTTTATGCTCATATATTTTAGTCAGAGAAATGATTACTCTACTTGGGATTGTTATATGTTGATCTTTGCCAACGTCATTTGCAACCTGCTTTTCTTTCTCCTAATAAATAATCAATTATGTTCTACCATTTCCAGGTTTTCCTGTTGCATCAGGCCATTACCAAAGTGTGAAAACTATATAATAAAGAGAACAAGAACACCATGCAGTTTGAGTCGCAGATTCCTCTTGTTAAGTTATATAAAATGTTGTTTTGGAAGGTATTTTGCAATAGGTTGCCTATAGTTCCAGTGACAGGTTTGAGTCATCTTTATGTCTGCAAATTTACACAAATATTGTATGGTCCCATCCAGTGTGCGCTTCCAGTTTTTGTGCTCTTTGGTGAGTTCGAAACCACTTCAAATTTCGCTAAACTATTTGCGATGCTTTTACAAAGGTTTGAGGGGGGATCCTCTACCAAAAATTTATTTATGTCTCAAGAGCATTGATTATGATGGAGTATCGAAGGGGATGATATGCTAAAATTAACATTGGTATACCACTATGGGGACTTGATTGGCTAAGGTGTATGTATGTCCTTTTTTAATGAATAGAGTTGTGATGATCCAATGTTTACCTACATAAGAGATGATCATGATCTGAATCTATTATATTTATAATTATTTTTTAATTAATAAAATAGTTTTTATTTTATTTTATTAGATAACGTACAGGATGCTCACACATTGCTTCAAATATGAGATGTATCACTTGTGTAATAATAGTGTATTTAACACTCTAGATCGATGTAAATGTATTCCAATAAAAATTGGAGGAATAAAAAATAGAGCATTTGAAAAAAAAAATTGATGAACAACAAGCAGATACGTGCAAGCTGCTAATTTTTTGGTGGTGTGCATGGCTGCTGATGGTGCACCTTTCCATGTTTTTTGTGATCGGGCATTTGAAGAATTGGAGTGCAAGAAACATTATTCAAATGACAATGCGAGGGTTTAATATGAGACCAACAGATGCTGTCTTCGTGGGGTGAAGAACAAATGACAAAAGTTGGTTACTTTGTACAAGATTTTTTGTTTTCCTTCACCAATGCACTTGTCAACACACACATCTTCAACACAATCAGATGATGCACACCCGAACTAAATTTAGACATTGATCTTAGCAGACGATGGCTTATCCTTCCAAGTCACATCGACAAAGATCAGCCTCCCTGCCGTCTTCTCCTCTTAATGTGGTCACCGAACGAAGAAACTTCATCGCGTTTGTGCTGAAAGATCAAGAAATTTAGTATGTTAGGGTATTTCAGCTTTAAGCAAGAACAAAAAAGATTACCGAGTCGTGTAAACTGTGGAAACTATCAAGTCCCGTCACATGTACTGCAACATGTA
Organism: Ensete glaucum; assembly: GCA_021527575.1. Classification (NCBI taxonomy): domain Eukaryota; kingdom Viridiplantae; phylum Streptophyta; class Magnoliopsida; order Zingiberales; family Musaceae; genus Ensete; species Ensete glaucum. The sequence goes on from CM038555.1 coordinate 27,852,224, forward strand.
TGGTCATCAAGAGGGTTAGAGAATGGTAAAACCTGAAATAGTTAAAACTTGGCATATGATGAAAGCTCATAGAGATTTGGTCATCATGTCATTACGAGTGTCAAGTTTCATATGCTTCTCGTTTCCTAAGAAGTTTTCCTATAACAACAACAGAAGTAAGAAAACTTGATAACTCGAAGTAGCAAACTGAATGTATTAGTTAAAACTTGATAATAATGGATGGGAAGTGTGATTCCATGTTCAATGTCAAAGAAATAAAAAGCCATGACTGAGGAGGAGGTCATCACTGATAAGTTGATTTTCAGGCTAGAATCACAATGACAGTGTAATAAACAGAACATGATGAACAAGTAAGAGCAAAAGATGAACAAAAGCGTGTATGGAAGAAAATAAAAGCCATCACTGATAAGTTGATTTTCAGGCTAGAATCACAATGACAGTGTAACCTACTTGCAAGGATATAAGCAATCACAATAACAAGTACATCTGACAGTGTCAGAAACCAGTATGAAAACAACTGCATGTCGGGGTTCGCTGAAGAGCATCAAACTTGGTACGATATTTCTTTGGGAAGCAAATGTGCACTGCCTCTTAAGAAAGAAAGAGAATTAGGAGCAACCATAATATGACCTTAAAAGCAGTAGAACCCTCATTTTAGATAATTTCACACAGAAAATCTTTGTAAGCAAACATGAAGATTAGTCCATTATCTTTAGTCTATTAATATAATATCGTCTAAATATGCTTTTGAAGACTAGCTTCTTGGTCATGATAGTATCATAGAAATTTTGCTGTGCCAATTCAGGTGGAGTTAATTGTTTGCATTAGTTGGTCACAGATAAAAGGGTTCCAATGCTTAGTAAGACAAGTAGATATTGTGTCACTATATATTGGTCCGTTTGATATTTGAAACCTTGGTGAAGTTGTTGCCCTCACTTCTGCAAGTCAGTTTCATTTTCCAATATGAGAGGCTTTCTTACAATCACTGAAAAGTCACTTTTCAGCAGTTCCATCCCCAAACAATGATGGTTTTTAAATTGTGACGGTTCTGCTAATGCTTCTACTAAGCGTGCAGGTTCTGGGTTTCTTTTTTACATCTCTCTCGAAATCATTTTGAACAACTGCCTGCCGGTTCTGGCAAGCTCATTATTCAATTGCTGCTGAATGCTGAACTATCTATGATGGTCTTTACAAGGCCAAGCCGAAGGATTCACCAATATCCGTGCCAACTCTGGTTCGCTACACGTGTCAGTGGCTAAATGTGTTCTAAGGTATCCTTTGGCAAATCAAGAATTTGTTGAGAATATACTATCACGGACTTAGCTGAATTTGCCTAAGTCGTGCGGCACCCTAGCGGCAAACTTGAAGACTTAGCTGAAATTGCCTAAGTCGCGAAGCAACCTTGCCCAATATTCCGGACTTAGCTGAGATTGCCTAAGTCATCAAACGCCGAAGCGTTATTTGCCCGCAAAGGGTCAGCCCAATTGCAATCTCGTGCGGGTCCCAAAGGACCTGCAAAAGAGAAGTTGATTAGTTTTGAAGACGAGCGACGGACAAGTCCCAACGTCTCGCAAAGAGGGCAGCTCTTACAAGCAATTCGTCGAACACCTTGAGTGCAACAGAAAAAGAGAGAAAGAGAGTGAAACAAGACTTTAGAGGACTGTAAGAACGGTCGCAAGTCCACAAACGACGATTCCCAAGGTATCGGACGCAAGTCGAGTTCAACACTTTATGAATGCTCATGCCCGATACTATCTCGAAGCCTCATCCAGCCCTATGCCACCTGAGGGGTTCCAAGGGACTGAGATGGCTGACGTTTTACAACGCTCGACCAGGTCGCCGCATCACGCGAAAACGACCCAAAACTAGGCAGTTTTGGCCTATTTTGGCTCTGCGCAACGAGTGGTCGTCCTGCAGCGTTACAAACTCTTTCTACTCGCATTTCTTAGGTAAAATCACACAAAACCAAGGCAAAATATGCTGTCAAACATCTGTACTAGCAAACAAAAGCGACGAATGGTTCATTGAGCGAAGAGTTGCGGTTGAGCGACGACCGTTCGTGATATTCTCCCCCACTTAAACTGTCGACGCTTGTTGGTAGGCTTTGACACGGGCTTCTTCATGTCGTAAGGCGTCTTCTAGCTCCCAACTAGCTTCTGTTCGGGGAAGCTTTGGCCACTTCACCAAGTACTCAGTTTGTTCTGATCCGCCAAAATAGTCTCAACTCGCTTCTTGTAGGAGGCTCTAATTGGAGGAAGTCGAGTTGAAATATTTCGCGAAGCATCTTGCGGATTTGAATGGTAGGCTTTCAAGTTGCTTGCATGAAAGACATTGTGAATTTTGAGCCATGCTAGTAGTTGTAACTTATAGGAGACATTGCTTACCCTGCTGATAATTGGGAAAGACCCTTCATACTTGCGCACCAATCCTTTGTGCATTTTGTTCTTAAAGAACTGGAGTGATACTGGTTGGAGCTTCACCAACTTTAAACTCTTGTGGTCGCCTTCCCAAGTCTGCCCGCTTCTTCATCTTTTTGGCCGCCTTCTCTAAATAGGCCCGAGAAATATCTGCATTTCGATGTCATTCCTTTGCAAAGTGATGTGTTGATGGACTACTCCCCATATAACCAATGTGTGAGGAGTCGACGGTTGTTGTCTCGTGATAATCTCGAAGGGGCTCTTGTTGGACGCAGAGCTCTGCAGCAAGCTGTAGGAGAATTGGGTTATGTCCAACAGCTTCACCCAATCTCATTGGTTGGCACTCACATAGTGCCGGAGATATTGCTCCAAGAGCAAGTTAATTCTTTCAGTCTGGCTATCCGTCTGGGGCTGCAGGCTTGTAGAGAAGTATAACTTAAATTCCAACAGCTTGAATAACTAAGTCCAAAATCGTCCCAAGAACCGAGAATCTCGACCACTAATGATGTTGTGTGGGACTCCGCAATACTTCACCACATTCTTCATCATCAACTTGGCCACCTCCTTCGCGGAACAACGTAGTGGTGCAACAATGAACATTGCATACTTTGAAAATCGATCGACAACCACGAGTATCGATCCAAGTCCCCCTACTACAGGTATGCTTGATATGAAGTCCAAGGAAATGCTCTCCCATGGCCTTTTTTATACGGGTAACGGCTCCAAAAGTCCCACTGGCTTCCGCTGCTCTACCTTATCCTGTTGGCAAGTAAGGCAGGTACGAACATAATCCTCTACATCTGTCCCCATCTTCGGCCAATAGAAGGCCCTCTCCACAAGAGCCATTGTTCGATGAATACCCGGATGTCCGCCTAGAGGGAAGCGTAACACTCCCTCAGGAGTTCACGCCTCAAATTGTCCGCTCGCGGAACATAAACTCTATTCCCTTTGGTGTAGATGAGTCCCTCCTGGACCCAAAACCGTCGTGTTTTGCCTTCTGTGATGAGTTGCATCAGGGTTACTGCTTGAGGATCACTGTACAATCCATCCCTGATCCTAGAAAGAAAGTTTGAGTGCAACTGACTTGCTTGGCCTCCGCCTTCAAACTGTATAGCATTCACCAATTCAACTTTCCGGCTCAATGCATCGACCACGACATTTGCCTTTCCGGGCTTGTACTCCATTACCATGTCGAACTCGGCCAAGAAGTCCTGCCATCGTGCTTCTTTCAGGAAGAGTTTCTTTTAACTCTGGAAGTAACTCAATACGACATTGTTTGTCCTTAGCACGAATGGTGCTCCCAAAAGGTAGTGTCGCCACTCATAGACAGTGGACCACCGTTGTCATCTCCTTCTCATGCACTAGATATCGTCGCTCGGTCTCGTTGAGCTTGCGACTCTCGTAGGCCACTAGATGACCCTCTTGCATAAGTACTCCCTTAATAGCAAAGTCAGAAGCATCTGTATAGACTTCAAAAGACTTCTCATAGTCTGGTAATATGAGTACTGGTTCCTCCAACACAGCAGTCTTTAGGTCTTGGAATGTCGTTTCGCATTTGTTTGACCATCTCCATGACTGCTCCTTCTTTAGCAACTCCGTCAATGGAGTTGCGCGCTTCGAGTATCCAGCTATGAAGCGCCGATAATAATTGACGAACCTAAGGAAGGATCTCAACTCTGGCACCTTCTTTGGTGTTCGCTAGTCCGTCACCGCTTGCACCTTGGACTTGTCCATTCGGATAAAACCACTATCGATTCGATGCCCCAAGAATAGAATTTTCGTCTGAGCAAAGTAGCACTTCTCCCTCTTCACAAACAAAGTGTTCTCCCTGAGAACTTTGAAAATGGTTCGAAGGTGTTCAACATACTCCTCAAGCGTTTGACTGTAAACGATGATATCGTCTAAGTAGACGACCACAAACTTGTCCAAATACTCCTTGAAAAGCTTGTTTATTAGAGTGCAGAATGTGGTTGGAGCGTTGGTTAACCCAAAAGGCATCACCAAGAATTCAAACGCGCCATACCTAATCACACAGGTAGTCTTCGCTTCGTCGCCTTCTGCAATGAGCACCTGCCAATACCCCAACCGAAAGTCGAGTTTGGAGAAATACTTGGCCTTGCCTAATTGATCGAACAAGTCCGCGATAAACGAAATAGGATACTTGTTCTTCATCGTCACCTTGTTGAGGGCTCGACAATCCACACATAATGGGAGGCTCCCATCTTGTTTCTTCTGGAAGAAAGAGGACTGGAACTCCGAATGGTGCCTTTGAACTGCGGATGAGACTACCGCTTAGCATTTCATCTAACTGCTTCCTCAGTTCTGCTAACTCTGGAGAGGCCATGTGGTATGGTGGTCTCGCTGGAGGCTTAACTCCCGGCTCCAACTCGATATTATGATCCATACCTCTGCGTGGAGGCAAAATCTTCGGTAACTCAGGTGGCATGATGTCTGTGAACTCCTTCAGAGCGTTCGCCACCGCAACAGGTTCATGAATGGCCTCCCTGTCAAATGGCTCTAGCTTCACAGCAACCACGAAAGTTAATTCGCCTTTTCGTACCCCTTTCTTCAATTGTAGTGTCGATATTTGCTGTGGGTCCTTGGTTCCCCCTCGAGAAACTGGAACCATGCAGGGGTCATCGCCTCCCATTAGGTATAGAGAGTTTAGGAACGGCATCGGCACCAACTTCGCCACATGCATAAACTTCATTCCAAGAATCACTTAGCAGTTATCCAATGGCACCGCCATCATGTTTGTGCACCCGCTCCATGTTCCAATCTTGATAGGGACCCTCTTTGCTAGCCCGGAGATCCGATGAGCCTCCGAGTTCACAGCCTTCATACAACTTGGGTTCTTCTCCAAGATTAGTCCAAGTCGCTTAGCTTCTCTATCAGTAATAAAGTTGTAGGTAGCCCCCGTGTCCACCATTGCCCGGGTTGTTCAGCCATTTAGCTTGATGTCCACATGCATCAGCTCGTTGCTCACTACCTTTGAGGGCTTTGCCTTTATGTTCTCCTCCACTTGACCCCGCAATGCATTCAACAAGCGCATTACTCCAATTCGGGGCCCTTGCGACTCATTGTTGTCGCTACTGGATTCAGAATTGCTCGAACTAAGGACGACGGCTTTGCCCTTGTCTGATTTATGGGGGTGTATTAATGCAGTTAAAGCATTGGTCCCTTATGGAAGTTCTTCTTTTATTCGTCCTCAGACTCCTTCATTCGAGAGTATTTTGTTGGACGATTACTCGATGATTGTTTCTTCTTACCCAAGTCCTCTGAAGAAACAAAGTCAGTCAGCCTTTCTGCGGCTGCAATTGCCCCGACCACGTTGGTGACATTCCTCCAATTTAGTTCTTGTTGTACCCATGGCTTCAGGCCATAGAGGAAGCTGAATAGCTTATCCTTCTCGGACATATCTTGTATATCTAACATCAGTACCAAAAATTGTTTCACATAGTCTCGAATGGATGTACTTTAGTGGAGTTGTCTCAGCTTCCTTCTTACGACGAACTCTGTGTTCTCAAGCAAAAACTGAGTTCTCAACTCTCGCTTCAAGTCTTCTCATGTATCTACTCGGCATCAACCTTGCTGGATTTCTTCCCAACGGGTTCGCCACCAAAGTTTTGCATCTTCATTCAGATATATTGTTGCTATAGAAACTCTGGTTTCTTCAGAATCAGGCCTTGTAGCACGAAAATACTGTTCAATGTCGAATAGGAAATTTTCGAGCTCTTTGGCATCTCTAGCACCTCCATAGCAATGCGGTTTAGGTGCCCTGAAGCTTTGCGGCAGCGCAGCGCAGGTATTGTTCCCTCCCGCATTAAGAGTCCTTATGAGCAACGTCGCCTAGGATGTGAGTTCCGCCATAACTTCATGTAGGTGTTGTATCGAGTCTTTAGTTGCCTCCGTCTATCGGTCGACTAGGGACTCAACCCTATCTATCCAAGAATCAGCGTCTTCTTGCGAACTCTCTACCCCAAGGAGTCTTCGTTGCCCTTGGTAGAGTTCCTCCAAGCTCGCTTCAAGAACATCAAGACGAGTTTCCACCATTGTAAGTTTCTCTTTGTGGCTCCTTTTCCCAGTTAGCGCACCAGATTGCACCTCCTCCGCTCGCGGAGAATATCCAACTTTGTGCTCGTCTTGTTCGCTACCGCGCTACTCATGAACGGCTCCAACAGCTTGCGAGTGAGTTTCACTTACAGCCAACCTGCGGCTGCTTGAGGTAAGGGTTTGGCTTACCCCATCTTACTCGATTCACCATGGTGCTTCGTCATGGCGAGATTGCGAATCCTCTTCGCTTGCTTGTTCGAATTGCTTGTCTGCTCTAATACCACTAAGTCGTGCGGCACCCTAGTGGTAAACTTGAAGACTTAGCTAAAATTGCCTAAGTCGCGAAGCAACCTTATCCAATGTTCCGGACTTAGCTGGGGGTGCCTAAGTCATGAAACGCCGAAGCATTATTTGTCCGCAAAGGTCAGCCTAATTGCAACCTTGTGCGGGTCCCGAAGGACCTGCAAAAGAGAAGTTGATTAGTTTTGAAGACGAGCGACGGACAAGTCCCAACGTCTCGCAATGAGGACAGCTCTTACAAGCAATTCGTCAAACACCTTGAGTGCAACAGAAAAAGAGAGAAAGAGAGCGAAACAAAACTTTAGAAGGCTGTAAGAACGGTCGCAAATCCACAAACAATGCCAAGGTATCGGACGCAAGTCGAGTTCAACTCTTTATGAATGCTCACGCCCGATACTATCCCGAACCCCATCCAGCCCTATGCCACTCGGGGGGTTCCAAGGGGCTGAGATGGTTGACATTTTGCACCGCTTGGCCAGGTCACCTCAGCATGCGAAAACGACCCAAAACTGGGCAGTTTTGGCCTATTTTGGCTCCATGCGTGACGATCATCCTACAACGTTATAGACTGTTTCTGCTCGCATTTCTTAGGAAAAATCACACAAAACCAAGGCAAAATCACACAAAACTAAGGCAAAACATGCTGCCAAACATCTGTACAAGCAAACAAAAGCAACAAACGGTTTGCTGAGCGAAAAGTTGCCGTTGAGCGACGACCGTTCGTGACAATACGGCAAGGAATTAGTAAAACATGTCAATATTGGGGTGGTGTAGATGCTCCCCAATTACTTATATATACGGCAAGGAATTTGGTCATATGGTAGAAAGAAATCAACAATGTCTGAGAGTTCACTGAAGTATGAAAAGATTGAACTCATAAAATTGAACTTTCCTGATTTTCATTTCCTACATACGATTGAACTGCCATTAATGTGCACCAGAAGAAAAAGCTCTACATAAGTCCCGAATGCAAAAACCAACTGCTAGAGGAGGCTTTGAAAGCAAAGACAAGCATTTAGAGAATGCCCTCAGGAGAATAATTTAAGCGGTTGCAGAAGTACTAAAATCTCTATTTTAGTTTTTTGACATTTCAATCCATTCATCACATTTGGGCATAAAACTAGGAGACATTTAATGCTAACTTATTCTCAGTCAAAATTAATCAGACTAGCCATCTCACTAATCCACCTTACATGAGGATTGATTGCAAAAATTGATCTTTCTAACCAACTTGTGCACTTGATCAAACCACATAGTAGCAAAGGATTTATACACCGACTAGTTAGTAGCTGATGTAACATCTAAAGAGACTGTGTAACTCAAGATTGCAACTTCTGAAACTTTCTACTAACCTTTTTAGTTTTTTGTTTTATTTTCATCATCGTGATTCCTTAACCTTCCCTCTGAAGCCATTATCTCTATTCTGCATGGGATATTTCCTGCTGTAGCTACCTTCCCTGCTAAATAATTCTGTGGTTGGACGCAGGGTTATTCGTTCTGATTTGGACCTACTATCGCCATTGCTGTGCCTTCCATTGCTCCCCGTCTTACTCCTTTCAACATTATCAGCATCCATGGCTTCGACCACATTTGCCCTAAAATGAGCCCCAAATCCCTGGCTTCTGCTATGGTTTCTTGGGCTAACATTCGGCCTAGCAGAATTAGCTTCTCCACCCGCCACCTTCAAGTTCTTAAAATCATCAATTGTTTCGTCAAACTCGTTCCATCCGCTCCGACCCCGAAATCTTTGCCTCTGTGAGTTGCCACGATTTCTTGATCTAACAGTAAACCTGTTGTCAGCAGCTACAGTCTCTCCACGGGAATCAATAGCAACACCACCCTGTGCAGAAACCCTCCAATCCTCGCCTGTGCCACTTTCTTGATGATAGGAGTTCCTCGGGGATCTTGAATTCCCTGAGATAAAGGTCAGATTTTGATCACCTCGATCAGTTCCTTCGTCCAAATTCTTGGGTTTAAAATTGATGTCCTCCGCCACTGAACCACGATTGTCTCCACTATTCAAGGACCTTCTTGACCTCTTCCTCCTACTCCTCCTGGTCCCTCCCGCTCCCCTCGCGATCCAATCGTCAAACCTGGGTTCTTCCGAATCTTCCTCTCCATCCTCCCCCGAGTCCTGGCCGGGTCCCCGGGCGAGGCCATAGGGCTTCACGCTGTGCACGACTCCCTTAGGGAAGAACCTGGCGGACGGCAGCCCGTCGACGGGTGAGCGGAACACCTGGGGGCCGTCCCGGTCGTTCCACATGTCGAACCCACCGGAGCGCTGGAAGCGGTCCGCGAGGACCTTGAGCTGCTCATCAGCGGCAACGGAGAATAGGTTGGGGGCGCGCTCGACGACCTCCCAGGGTCGCTCGAGCTCGGACGCTGCCGCACGGAGCTCTGCCCGCTTGCGCATCTCGTAGAGCTGGCGCTCGCGGCAGAGGCGGGCCTTGAGCAGCTGCTTCGACTTCTTCGCCTGCATCCGCTTCCACTGCCACTTGGACACGCCACCAGGGTACGTCCGGGGGCCGCCGCCCATGCGGATGACGAGCTCTCGCGCCGAGCGGCCGCCGGCGTAGAAATCGATAGAGAGGGGGTGGAGGAGGGGGAATTCGTGGGCGCCCGTCAAGAACCGAATGGAGGAGAGCGTGCGACTGGCGGTGGACAGGGGTCGGGGAACGGCGACGGTCGAAGGAAGGATTGCGGACGGCATCCTTTTTGGTTTGGATTGAATTGCTCAGCCGAGGAAGACGAACGCACAGAAGCCAGAAAAAAGAACTAAAACGAGGGTTTTCCCATCTTCGGTTTTTTGAGAACTAAAACGAAGGCGAAATTATAATAATAATAATCGAACGAATTCTCGTTAAAAAAAAAAGAAAATATTCTTTTTTATTATGTTTTCTGTTTCTTTCTAACCGGTGTGATTATAATATTTTATATTATGTTACAATGTTTTTAACAATAGCAAAAAATTATAATATAAGATAAAAATAATACAAATATGTCAATATTAGATTATATTTATAATAATACTTATTTTTATAAAATAGTTTCTAATAAATTTAAATATTATAATATTATATATTTTTAATAATAATAATAAATATAATATTTTTATACTATATTATAATATCTTTTGATAATAAGAGGACTGGTTTGTTAAAGGATAAAGTTATTATAATCGATAGTCAGATTATTGAGAGTTGTTGTAGCTTAATGGTAAGACTGTTGAGAAAAATCCTCAACATTCAATCCTTCGATCTTCCTTCTTCGTGTATAAATAGTTACGCGTATGAAGTAATAAAACAATAACTTCACTTCTGTAAAATAACTTTATTATTTCTATCATGATATCAGAGCCGCTTGCTTAGAGCAAGTTTTATTCTCCTTGTCAAACGATAGTAAGTCTCCACCGCGTCCCACTGCATACAATAGCCCCTTCTTCTTCGTTGCTAAAGGGCTGATATCCCGTGAAGTGAATCACAACAACGGCGATGTTGTTCAACCACGTCGTCTCCACCCTATTGCCGTTGATTCCCAACCGCCATCCTATTTCTGCGAAGCCGTAGCCACTGATCGTCTTCTCAAGCTATGACCTCTATTTCACAATTAAACAGAGCATTGCTACCACCGTTTTAGGATCCGAAGATTCGGGCTCCGCCCTTCACCGGTCACTGTTGCAGCCCTCACCGGTCGCGATTTCTTATATAAACAAAGCAGTGCTGTCCTTTCTTCGCTATCAAATGACAACACATCCCACACCACCACCAACTTCTCTGTCGAGAGAACTCTTAAAAGCCACTGCCCATCATTTCGTTGCCCACAGCTAGTGCCTCCTCTCCAACTGCGACCCTCACAACCGAGTATCCCCTTCAACCACGGAAGCAGAGCAGAGCAGCCACTAGCACACATCATCTTTGATTCACCCATCGTTGTCCCTTACTACTATCGTCGGATCTGATATCCGACTCCGTTCCTTCCAACCGGTAGTCTGACCACTGCCTCTTCTTCCTCCCTTGTCGTTGCATGCATATGTGGCTTTTTCCTCCATCAGCAGCAGCTCCCAGCCGCTACCACTACTGCTGCCACACAGTCGCGACCTTCTCCCTCTATCGCTGCCATCAACCCCTGCTCCAACGATTACAGTCGCCAGCCACGATCGCTGCTCTCTCCCTCAAACACTTGCTTCCCTGCAGTCGGCCAGCCCTCAGCAATCACACGTCGTCCCCTCCCTCGTTCACAGCGGCATTGAACCCACAGCCTATGTGGGGACATTCTTCCACCAGATCTGCAGCAACTGCTGGTCCTCTCTGTCGACCACCTCTGTCGCAGCCAAGCGATCACCTGTTGTCGCTACCACTATCGCACTTGCTCCTGTCACCGCGAGCCTACAGCGTCGTCTCTTGCTACTTCCCAGATGTAGCAGCACCTCTGCTCTTGTTGCTGCGAGCCAATCACACCGTCTGATCCCTTCAACCGCCAGCTCTTCCTTTTCAGAGGCTCTTTCTCCAGGAAGCCTCCCATGACAACTGCATAGCGAGACCCACCAGTGTTGTTGCAACAATGAGACACAAGTCGGCAGAACAAGATTAACAAAAAAAAAACAAAAACAAAAACAAAAAAAAGAAGAGAACAGGCTTCACTGATCCTAAACACAACAACAGCAATTCCTACTCTCTGTTGCAGTGATCAGTTTTATCAACCACCCACACAGTCAGTTTCAAATCCAAAAGTAATCGGTATTCTTTTCTTCCACAATATCTTCATCGACTACTTCTCTCGTTTCTGTCAATGTCATTACAGGAAGCACCAGTACGAGATCGATCTCCATCAATACTACCATCATCATCCCTTTCAAATTATTTAGAGGGAACTATGCATCATGGCGTGCTCAATTCACTAATCTCCTCTTTGGATATGATTTGTTAGGTTATGTTGATGGATCTTTAAGTCATCCACCAGTAATGATTGATATCCTAGGGACAACAAGTCAAGTACCAAATCCAGCACATAAACTATGGCTACGACAAGACCGTCTTATTCTTCAAGTGATTCAAGCCTCAGTTGTTGGTTCCGTCACACCACTTATATCTTCATGTGCTACTGTTGTCAAAGCATGGTGCAAGCTATAAACTACCTTGGCAAATTGCTTGCGCACTCGTATGCTAAACCTTCTCTTCAGACTTATGAATACAAAACAAAAGGGAAGTATCATTGCTGATTACCTCCAAAATATTAAGGTGATCATTAATGACTTAGTTTTAATAGGACATTATCTCAATGATGATGAAGTTATCATCTACACCCTCAATGGTCTTGGGGCTGAGTACAAAGAATTAGCAGCCACAATCCGGGCACGTGACTCCCCACTATCATTTTAAAAGTTGTACGATAAGTTGACTAACTATAAGACTTATCTGAAGGGCGAAGATAGGGCAACAAAACAACCTATTACTGCCCAAGTAAGTTAAAAATTTAAACGGAAGAGCAATCAGTACTATAAGTTTGCCAACAATGGTCTAGAGCAGACACCATCTTATCATAATCCAAGTGGCAACTATGGTACCCAACCATCTTAGCGTCTTGCTCCCATGCCACGTGGTAGCAACATCCATCACCACCAGCCCTAGCGTCCTACTCCCATACCTCAAGGTATTAACAACAATTATCAACAGCCTTCATATCCTGCTCCTATGCCTCGACACCGAGTAGTCTGCTAGCTATGTGATAAGGTTGGTCACTCCGCCTAGGTTTGTCGATCTCGTCCTCGCCCTCTAGCTACCATGCTCCAGGCACATCTTACTGCTGCTCCAACTTCTGATCAACACTTCTAGGTTATGGACTCTAGCGCCTCTCATCACATCACTTCGGATCTCCATAACTTGTCCTTTTCCAACAACTATGGTGGTACTGATGACATCATTATTGGTGATGATAACCAACTTCTCATTACTCATACTGGTTCCATAATGCTTAATTTACATTATCTTAACTTTATACTCGGTGATGTGTTGTGTGCTCCTCATATCAAACGGAATCTTATCTCTGTCTCTCAATTCTGTAAACAAAATAATGCTTCTATTGAATTTTTTCCTAACTACTTTCTTGTCAAGGATTTGACCACGGGGGCATCGTTAGTTCAAGCCCAGAGTAAAGATAACATCTACCAGTGGCCATCCACCTCTCAGTCTACTGCCTATTCTTCTGTTGCTGCTTCCAAGGATGTGTTGCATCATCGTCTTGGTCACCCTTCTTCCTCAACTCTACAAACGTTTCTATCTCGTTATTCTCTTCCGTTGTTTAAAGCTAGCCCTATTGTTACTCATTGTAATGCATGTCTTAGTAATAAAAGTCATCGACTGTCATTTGCACATTCTTCTATTTCTTGCACACAACTATTTGAAGTTCTATATACTGATGTTTAGGGTCCTACACCAAGTATTTCTTTTGACAAATACAGATTCTATGTTATCTTTACTAACTATTTTACCAAATATATTTGATTTTTTCCTCTTCAACATAAGTCTGAGGTCTCCACAATTTTCCTTACTTTCAAAAAAATGGTAAAAAATATCTTTCAGTCCTCTATCAAAATAATTTATCTTGACGGTGGGGGTGAATACCAAACACTAATATCACACTTGTTAGCTTGTGGTATTCAACATCTCAAGTCTCCTCCGTACACTCCTCAGCTAGTTGGCTTAGCCGAACGCAAACATCGACATATAGTTGAAACCGGTCTCACACTTCTCCATCATTCTTATATGCCAACTACTTTCTAGTCTGCAGCTTTTCAGACCGTCGTCTATCTGATAAATCGTATGCCTACTCTTGTCCTCCATAATCAATCACCATTTAAAAAATTATTTCATCAATCCCCAAATCTTTAAAAACTTAAAGTTTTTTATTGTGTCTGCTATCTTTGGCTGCGTCCTTATGCATCAAATAAATTGGCCCCACGGTCACAGTCTTGTGCCTTCATTGGTTAGTCTCTTGATCATAATGCTTACTGATGCTATGATCCTTCAACTCACAAGGTCTTTGTGTCTCGTCATATTATCTTTGTGGAGTCTTCCTTTTGCATTTAAATAATATAAACCTACTACTGTATCACCCACTTCGGTGAATTTGCATCAATGGCATATGTCATTCTCCAATGAACCTCCACAAGAATCACCCACTCCAACTCATGAGTTGAATACTTCTCCAATACAACATCTCACTCTCTCTTTTTTTTCTCCCTCTTCTGCTACTATGGACATCCAATCGTCAGACACTCAACCACTTCCCTCACCCCAGCCTACTACCACTAGTGTTCCACAGTCCAACTCACCTGCTACTTCACCCACACTCATTCCACCATCTTCTCCTAAACCACTTGGACATCCTATGACAATACGCTCTAAAAGTGATATTTTCAAACCAGGTTAGGTTCTCGATCTCAACACGATTGTGGCTCCCTCTGTTGAGACCTGTGAACCTACTATAGTCACTTAGGCCCAAAAAACCCCTATTGGCGTCAAGCTACGTCTGATGAATATGATGCTCTACTTCATAACTCTACTTGGACCCTTGTTCCATTTCATCCTATACAAAATGTCATCGGGTGTAAGTGAGTATTTCGAGTTAAGCGAAACCCTGATAGGTCCATTGCTAGGTACAAGGCCCGCTTAGTGGCCAAAGGCTTCCATCAATGTCCTAGTGTTGATTTTACAGAGACTTTCAGTCCTATTGTTAAGTCCACAATAATTCGACTGATTTTGAGTTTAGTTGTTTCAAAAGGATGGCACCTGCAACAACTTGATGTGAACAATGCATTCTTATAAGGAACATTAACTGATGATGTCTTTATGGAGCAACCTCCTGGTTTTCTTCATCCTCGGTATCTGAAACATGTTTGTAAACTTCACAAGGCTATTTATGGTCTTTGGCAAGCTCCACGGGCTTGGTACAAAGAACTTGGCTCATTTTTTACGTCGGTCGACTTCTCTAACTCTAAGTTTGATACCTCCTTATTTCTCCGTCAACAACCTAGCAGTACAATATATCTTCTGGTATATGTTGATGATATTATTGTGGTAGGCAATAACTCTATGAAGGTCACAATGTTCATTAACAAGTTGGCCGCCAGATTTTTCCTCAAGGATCTCAGTCCCTTGAATTATTTTCTGAGTGTGGAAGCAACGTCTATATCTTCTGGGTTGTTCATCTCTCAACGAAAGTATACTCAGGACTTATTAGTAAAGACAAACATAAAGGATACCAATGTTGTTTCGACTCCTCTCTCCACTAGTGAATCGCTTCGGTTAAATGATGGCAGTTCTGCTACAGATCCTACACAATATCGACAAGTAATTGGTTCTTTACAATATTTAGCTCTCACCCGCCCATATATCTTATTTGCCATTAACAAGCTGTCACAATTCATGCATCAACCATCTGTAACGCATTGGCCAGCTATTAAACACATATTACGATATCCTAAAGGTACTCTTGATTATGACATCTTTCTCTACAAAAACTCTTCACTTCAGCTTCATGCTTATGTTGACGCTGACTGGGCTGGGAACTTTGATGATAGAACGTCAACATCTGAGTATATTATTTTTCTAGGAGACAATCCAATCAATTGGAGTTCCAAGAAACAAAAGACAGTTGCTCGGTCAACCATTGAGGCTGAGTATCGCTCTATTGCAACTACAACTGCTAAACTTAATTGGGTAATGAATCTGCTCACAGAACTTGGCTTCCACTCTTCTATTACTCCCACAATATACTGTGATAACGTCAGAGCTACTTGCTTATGTGCCAATCCAGTATTCCACTTTTGTATGAACAATATAGCAATCAACTTTCACTTTGTACGACATCAAGTGATGAATCATCAATTACGAGTTTCTTATGTTTACACGGTAGATTAATTAGCGCTCACTCATGAAGTCACTCTCCTGAAAGTTATTTTTAGTTCATCGGTCCAAGATCGACGTCCTTTGCAGGAGCTCGATCTTGCGGGGCATATTAAAGGATAAAGTTATTATTACCGATGGTCAGAGCATTGAGAGTTGTTATAACTGAATGGTTAGAGTGTTGACACCTGGCCTTGGCCTGTTAGAAAAGAAAACAAGATGATATATATATATATATATATATATATATATATATATATATATATATATATATATATATATATATATATATAAGGATTAAATTAAAAAATATTATTAAAAAATTTGAAAATAAGAATATTTTTCCTCGTTATAGTTAGTAATTTTTATATGTTGTTGTAGTAAGTTTAAATTTATATACACAACTTAATTATTACAACAAAATTAAAGAATCTTATTAATCATCTTTAAAAGTTCATTATAATGATAATAATATTATGGATATTGTATTTTGTGTATATCTTTTTTTCCGTAAAATAATGAACTTCACTAGTAGAAGCTAAGATCGAACATATCGATATGAAATTACAGTCGGAGGAACACCTTCCAATCATAAAAAGTCTTGCGTTTATTAATTCTAAAACTTCCTTTTGTGCATGAGTAAATTTTTTTTTAATAATACTGACTTTAGTTTCTCCAGTTGAATTTTTGTGAAGTCTCAATTCTCTTTGCTTGAACTTGGGAAGTATATGGATACCGAGTAGAGTCTCGTTGAAGAGCACATTTCTCAACACACTGATCTCTTAAAACAAAGATTAATCTATCATCATCATGCAACTTACAAGATCCATTAATACTAGTCCTTAAAACCAATTCAACAATTCTTCCAGGAGCTTGCAATGGTTGCACCGCAAAAGAAGGATGGTCGATGCTTTTCCATACTACAAATCTCAGGGTCTTCATCATGCGTGCACACGACCTCGTGCGATTCTTAAATCTCATTAGAAGATATCAATCATTATAAGAAGACATCCATTATTATTCCATCAGCATCAAAGACCAACGAGGAGGAAGTATAGCTACAACAAAGCGACGCCCACACGGCCACCGAGACACCAGTCGAGAACACAACAAAACCAAACCCAAACCCAACGAAGAAGACGATAGCAGTAGCAACAGCCGAAATGGGGAGTCCAATGCAGATCTGAACTGATCTAATCCCTGCTGCCACGAGGAGAGACCTCGACCTCCTCCTCCTCCTCCTCGTTCCTACCGCCAGCCATGCCCAGCGAGCTCTTCACAGCATGAGCAGCCCCAGCAGCCGCGCTCTTCACCTGCTCCCCAGCCTAAGCCAAAAAGAAGCTGATTCAGAAACAGAAGGCCATTGGTTCGAACAACAGGAAGAGGAGGAGGAGCTCCTCACTTTCTGCAACACGCTTCCGGTTCTCTCCTTCCCGGCTTGGGCGGTGTCGCCGGCGGACTGAGCTGCCCGGGAAGCCTTTTCCTTGGCCGCCTCCGCCTTCTCCTGCGTGTAGCCTCCGGTCTTCTCCGTTCCCACCTGGGCTCGCTGCTTCGCAGACTGCGCGGTCTCAGATCCCTTGTCCTCGGCCTCGTAGGCCTTCTGCTTGGCGACTTGGGCCGTTTCCTGGCCCTTCCCCATCATCTGACCCGTCTTCTCCTGCATCGCATCAGCCACTTGTTCATCAAAACGAAAGCTTCCACACACACACACACACACACATATATATATATATATATATATATATATATATATATATATATATATATATCTCACCTGAGCTTGGCCTTTGGCTTCGCCGGCCTTGTAGCGAGCTTCATCCTGGTGGGACGCCATGGAGCTCTCGTCTTATATGCTTTCCACGAAGTCAGCCTTCCGCTGCTGAATCAACCCGATGAAGAGGCGCGTGTGGGGAGGAAGACGAAGTGGGGCGCGGGGATATATGTAGGCACCGTCCCACCCCCCACATATTTGACGCCTGTCCATGCTCGGCGCTTGTTTCACGCCACGTTCGAGCACACGCGTCACCCATGAAGTTTTTAACACTAAGAAAAGAGAGAACGAAAGGTTCCATCGCGATATTATCCATTAGCTTACAACGCAACCCAGTCTTTGTTTTCGTCCATCTTGGTGGAAGGCAGAAGCGAGAGATGTATTAAAAAATTATTTCGTTTGAATATATTCGTTTTTTCATAATAAAAAAGATTAATACATTTAAAAACTCCTTCCGACGTACGTAGGTGGGTAAAAAAGAGCGATTAAAGATGCAGATTATCCCAATATATTTGATAAGAGAAGAGACGTCAGAGGATATCTGTAAACAAAAAATAAATAAAATTATATAACATGACGGAGGACGAGGCACATAGAGAGAGAGAGAGAGAGAGAGAGCTGTATCTAAGATAATAAGTTTTGAGAAGGAGAATATAATATGAGAAGTTGTAAATAGTCCAAAACTACCGACTATGGTAGTCCTTCGTTTCTGAAAACGAAACGTATAATTTTAAAATTTCGAATGAATCCCTAAACTAAATACGAGAGTAAAAGACAAGATTGATCCCTCGGAATGAGTTCCGAAATGGATTGCAAGATAAAAGATAGCAGCCCCCTCCTCCAAGTGGTATCCATTTTGGGTGGAGGAGGCTGGCTCAATCGTTGTTGAGCCAGTAGAAGAAGAAGCAGTAGTACATGTAGTCCGATCCAGAGGCCATGCCTGCACTGCCCTTCCATTTGGAAGAAAAGGTTTCTTCTTATCATATACATATATGCAACAGGGCATTTTGGTCCCACATGATACGACGTCATACGTCAAAGCAGGTAATAATAGCAATACTAAGCAGCAGCAGCAGCAGCAGCAGCGTGTCAAAGGGGAAGGAAAAATACCCACAAAAAAAAAAAAAAGGAAAAGTCTGTTCTGACCACGAATAGGAGAAACATTAGCAAGCAAAGGGTGGAGCAATGTCGTGCGGGAGAGATCCCCGACTTCACGCCGCTGAATCAGCCTTGGTCTCGTAGCCCAGCTGCAGAGCTGTTTGGTCCTGGTGATGCGACAAGTGAGCTGCCGCTTCCAATATGTTCGCGTGGTAGTAGTTCCTGGAGTCGAATGCTGGAATGCCATCGTACTCCGCGCCTGCTTCCACGATGCTCAGTTGCTGCACTCGTTCGTTCTCCGCTATCTGAATCAAGTCTTAAGAAGACTCAGCTTCACCTCTCGATTCTTGGGCATGATCAGGAGCCCTAAGAGAAGAAGAAGAAGAAGATGGTTTTTTTTTTTTTTTTTATAATTACCTTGGCTCTGAGGTACATGTTGTCACTTTGAAGCTCCACTTCCTACCACCATCATCATCAAAGGGAAGAGGGATCAGTCATCAAGAAATAGAAGCAAAGTCATTGGTGGTGATTGATGATGCTTCTTACCCTTTTCTGCATATACTCGATTTCTGCAAACAGCAGCTCATGCTTCATGATAGCCCAAAAAAAAAAAAAGGATCAGTAACTTGGAGACGACAAAGACGCAGCAACAACAAGGTTCCTGTTTGTCACTAGCAGCTCGATTACCTTCTTCGATCTGATCCTCGTGATGCTTCTTTCAAGTCGGTTTTCTAGTTGCTTGAGCTCCTTCACATTAAGAGAACTTAAAGCGTCGCCCATCAAGTGCCTGGAGGAAGAGATAGTTAGATGGAACACAGAGCATGAGTGATCTACGTCGATGAGATAGGATTGCCAACTCACCGATTCGCATTCTGTAATATCTGGATCTGGTGGCGAAGTTTGGCAGATTCTTGCTGATAGTAGTGCTGCATGCATCGACAATATACAACTCAATTCACTTGTGGACTAAGTAATGTATTCCTCTCTTCCTTCAAATCGAATTCTTGGCAACTACTTTTTATACACCTCAACTGTGTTCTACCTTGATGCATAAAAAATAAAAAATAAAAATAAAAGCAGCATATTTTGACTGACAGACCACCAGAAAGCCTCATTATTCTTTGACGCTACAGTACACAACCCCCCTTATCGTCTCTTCAACATTAGATTATTAGCCTGTTTTTTTTTTTTTTTTCATTTCTCTGGCTACATTGTCCATCCAAAAGTGACCATATAGTTTTTTTTTTTTCCCTTTTTTTTGAACGCATTAGATTCTTCATTCACTCATAGGTTACCAACATCCAGTACGACTATTAAATGTTGCCAGGGAAATGTGTTTTCTAGATAGACATCAACTCAGTCATAGATCACAGGCAACTTTTTCATATCAACTTGACAAAAGAACAAAATCATGAGCATGAATATGCTAAAACATAAAGACAATATATAATGCCTTATGATGCCAGGAAAAGCCAACCGAATCTAATAGCTTACAAGACCACATAACCATACAACGGTAGGCAAAGACAGCCGTAGACATAGAACGATAGGCAAAGAATGATCAGATATATCATTCTTGGAGAGCCTAAGGAATGACTGGAGCTTATGCATATAGATTTTGTAAGTCTATACAGACTATCTCACATGAGAAAAATAAATATATTTTATTATTTATAGATGATTGTACAAGAATGATATATGTTTATTTTTTTTGAAAGAAAAAAAAAACTTAAGCTTATTCAGTTCTTAAAAAAATTCAAAGCTTACTAAAAAAATAAAGTAATTATTGTATTAAGTATTCCCATAATGCAATTGGATTTTAAGATCACTTCCGGATCTAGGTCTTTTACTAGTTAGTCCCGGTAAAGCCCCCAGACAACGTATTTTTTAAAAGATTAACGGGGTGAATTATTTTTAGACTTTACAAGAATATAAACATTCAAGAGAATTGATTGTAAGCTATACCCTCAGAAAAATGTAGTAATATAATAGAAAATTAACGGGGTAAAACCCCTAGACGACGTATTTTTTTGAAACGAGATCCTCGATAATGAGACATAAAGACTTCTTTTTAATTTTATTAAAATTTTATTTTTTTAAAAGATTAACGGGATGAATTCAAGTCTAAAGAATTTTATTAAAATTTCATATTTTTAGACTTTACAAGAATATAAACATTCAAGAGAATTGATTGTAAGCTATACCCTTAGAAAAATAAAGTAGTATAATAGAAAATTAACAAGGTAAAGCCCTCAGACGACGTATTTATTTTAAACAATATCCTCGATAACGAGACATAAAGATACCTTTTTAATTTTATGAAAATTTTATTTTTTTTCAGAAGATTAATGTACTGAATTCACTTCTAAAGATATTTTTAAACTTTACAAAAATATAAACATTCAAGAGATATGATTGTAATCTATACCCTCAGAAAAATATAGTATAATAGAAAATTAACGGAGTTAAGCCCCCATACGACGTATTTTTTTGAAACGAAGTCCTCGGCAACACGACATAAAGACTCCCTTTTAATTTTATTAAATTTTATTTTTTCAAAAGATTAATAGGGTGAATTCACTTCTAAGAAAATTTTAGACTTTACAAGAATATAAACATTCAAGAGAATTGATTGGAAGCTACACCCTTAGAAAAATGTAGTATAATAAAGAATTAACGGGATAAAGCCCCCAGACGGTATATTTTTTTTTGAAACGATGTCCTCGATAATGAGACATAAATACTCATTTTCAATTTTATTGAAATTTTATTTTTTCAGAAGATTAACGAGGTGAATTAACTGTTAAAGATATTTTTAGACTTTACAAAAATATAAACATTCAAGAGAATTGATTATAAGCTATACCCTAAAAAAAATGAAACAGTATAATAGAAAATTAACAGGATAAAGTCCTCATATGATATGATGTATTTATTTAAAACGAGGTCCTCGATAATGAGACATAAAGGCTCCTTTTTAATTTTATTGAAATTTTATTTTTTTTTCAAAAGATTAACGGGGTGAATTCACTTCTATAGATATTTTTAGACTTTATAAGAATATAAACATTCAAAAAAATTAATTGTAAGCTACACCCTTAGAAAAATATAGTATAATAAAAAACTAATGTGGTAAAGCCCCCAGACGACATTTTTTTTTTGAAACGAGGTCCTCGATAACGAGACATAAAGACTCCTTTTTAATTTTATTGAAATTTTATTTTTTTAGAAGATTAACGTGGTGAATTCACTTCTAAATATATTTTTAAACTTCAAAAGAATATAACCATTTAAGAGAAATGAATGTAAGCTACACCCTCGAAAGAAAATTAACAGGGTAAAGCCCCAAGACATTGTATTTTTTTTAAACGATGTCCTTAGTAACGAGATATAAAGACTCCTTTTAATTTTATTTAAAATTTATTTTTTTTCAAAAGATTAACAGGGTGAATTCACTTCTAAAGATATTTTTAGACCTTACAAGAATATAAATATTTAAGAGAAATGATTGTAAGCTACAACCTCAGAAAAATAAAGTAGTATAATAGAAAATTAACATGGTAAACCCCTAGATGACGTATTTTTTTTAAACGAGGTCCTCGACAATGAGACATAAATACTTTTTTTTAATTTTATTGAATTTTTTTTAAAAAAAGATTAACGGGGTGAATTCACTTCTAAAGATATTTTTAGTCTTTACAAGAATATAAACATTCAAGAGAATTGATTATAAGCTACACTCTCAGAAAAATGAAGTAGTATAATAGAAAATTAATGGGGTAAAGCCCCCGGACAACATATTTTTTTGAAACGAGATCCTCGGTAACGAGACATTATTTTATTAAAATTTTATTTTTTTCAAAAGATATTTTTAGACTTTACAATAATATAAATATTTAAGAGAATTGATTGTAAGCTACACCCTTAGAAAAAAGAAGTCGTATAATAGAAAAACTAAGTTATTGTCGAGACAATGAGTTGTATGCTTAAAGAAAAATAATATCAAAAGAGTTTTGGGCAGAAACTATTGAGTATAGTAGTGTATTTACTAAATTTTTTTTTTTTTTCACTATGGGTAAAACACATTGTGAAGCATAGTTTGATCAAAAGTTTGATTAAGCCACTTAAAGATATTTGATCGTATTAGTTACTCTTGTATTTCTATCGAAAAAAGAAGTGAACTTGATAATAAAAGCATTAAATATACATTCGTATGGTATAATAATAAAACAAAAGGTTTTAGGCTTTATAATTCTTTAAATAAAAAATTGATCATAAGTTATAATGTTATTTTTAGTGAATAAGTTTAGAATTCTAATGCAGTTAAAATTTTGATAGTTGTAGGAGAAGAAAACTACAAGGCACAGGATACATTATCTGTTATTAATACCTTACCTAAGTCCTCTCGTATTTTGAGTAATTTTAATTTAAGTGACTCTAATGATAATGAAACACCTCTAAGAAAGCCTAGTAATCTCTTATATGTTTTGTTTTAGGACTTACTTGTTTTGAAATTGCAGCTCTGAAAGAAAAATGGTGTATGTAGGTAGTGAATGATGAACTACGAGGTAAGAAAATAAAACTTGAAAGCAAGCCCCCAGGAAAAGAAGCAAATGGATTCAAGTGAATTTAAAAGTCAAAATTTAATGTTAATGTCACATTATAAAAATTTAAAGCCCATTTAGTTGCTGAAGAATATGCATAAATTTTGAGTATTGATTTTTTAGGAACTTTTTCTCTAATTATAAAAATTGATACAATTAAATTAATGTTAGCATTAGCAGTTCAAAAAATGATAGGTTTATCAATTTGATATTAAGTCAACCTTCTTGAATGGTCGTAAAAGAAAATTTATGCCAAGCAACCTATAATATTTAAAATAAAAAATAAGGAGAATAAAGTTTAGGAGAAAGCATTATATGGTTTGAAATAAGCACCGAGGGCATAATACAATAGAATTGACAAGAATTAACCATTACTTTCATCAATATTATCTATTTATATGCGGATGATATGCTTTATACTAAAATTTCATGGCTAGATATTATGCTTACAGTTAGTTTTGTTATCACTTTAGAGTAGCTAAAAGAGTTCTTGTATATAATAATAAAGCTCAAGTTGTAGCAATTTCATGAACCAAAAAATAAGAATACATTACTCTCTTAAGATCTAATATGGAACAACTTGACTTTGAAGAATTTTAATATATCCTCGACTAAGACTTACAATAACAAGTATACTATTACAATGATAAAATTTTTTGTCTTTGGTGGATACACCAAACATATCAAAGTTCGACATCACTTAATTTATAAATTGGTAGATAAAGAAGAAATTCAAATAACTACTATGGTATCAAAGATCATCTCTTTAGAGTGTGATCTCATTGTTTTGGAAACTATTCATCCATGTGGAGCAGTTTTATCTACGTAGGCATTACAAGTACTTTTTTTTTTTTTTTGTCTTCTTGTCTTTTCTCTCTGAAATTATTCAGTAGCAAGCCAACACATATGTATTCTCGAGCAAGTTTAGCATCAATAATATCACAAATGTTGATTAGAAGATTGATCTAATTTGTGACTTCAAACTATTTTATCGATGTTCTTGGGCAATTATTAAATTCAGTATTAAGAAATTAAAAGGAATCTCCAACAAGTAATAGAGAATAGTTAAAAGATTATGATGCTCACAGTGCAACTATGGTTGGAAAAAAAAAACAAGAGAAAATAAGCTTTTCGAGTACAACACAATGAATGAAGAAGATCTGAATGGAATAATATTCTTACTTGAGAATTGACATCCACAATGGCACCTGAACTTGAACTGTCAGCACAAGCCTTCTTGTACCTCTCAATTGTTGATTTTATACTGGAAAAAGATCAAAAATGGAATGAGGATTTTTGAGCAGCAAATTTTATGTGCGAAAACTAAATTAGGAAGCAGCACTGCACTTATGTTTCGGTAGTATCAACGCATGCACTTAGTGCTCAGAGATTTGACCAAATAATTCTACACGACATTGCAAGAAATGTTGACTGAAACCAGTGAATGACGGAAGTGTTTCAGTCATTCAGCTTGCCAGATCAATCAGTATGCATTGGATCAGTCTGTGATGAATTATGAGATCAATCAGTATACTTATTCTTGAAGGAAAAAAAAAGACACAAATAGGTTCAGGAAAGTGTTTATTTATTATTTCTGATAGCTGTTATAGACAACTACTGTATCACGAAGTATATTTGCAGCTACTGAAGGCCCCAAGTTTTCATTTCTTCAAGTACTTGGTATTTTCTGAGGAAGAGGGGAAATATGCTCATGTCATGATAGAAACATACAACGGAACGAGCACTCATGACAAAAGCTGTGAATCCCTAAAGCAATTTTTTTTTTTCTTTTCTTCTTCTTCTTCTTCTGATGAGAATGAATAGGAAGCTTTTTGTGATTTTGGAAAATTGGAACTAAAAAGATGCAGTGAGGGATTAATCTGTGGGATTACATATTAAGTAAGTGCATAAAAAAGAATGTATATCAACTACTGAGTATGATCAAATCAGTAATCATCTAAAAAAGTTGTGAGGAGGAAACTCTCCATCTCCTCGTGACTTTGTGTAAACATATATGAACATAATAATAGTCTATCTACATCTAACCCCGAGTATGATTTCTCTCATCTTGACCATAGGCGCCACAAAAAAAAAAAAAAAAAAAAAAAATCCAACAAGTTAACTCTAGCGATACATCAACTACTGACTAACTACAGCTCATGTGATGGCGTTCCAACTTTTTCTTTCCACTGAAGCGTCAAATATCTATCACAAGGGTGTGAGTCTTTCTGCACACGGTCCAATGGAGCACCATTCCTTGAATCGAGCTCGGTGGGACCCGTTTCGTCACCTCCACACTACAGATATGGGCAGGAATCCTTTCCATGCAAGACAAAAGCTGCAAACGAGTGGCGTGCAAGGTAGGTTCGTACCACTACAAAAGGCAAGATGAAAGATGTATGGCTGGCTGGTACTGCAGTGATCCTGAAGAAGGTCGAGCAACAGCAGGTTGGAACTCTCAAGGCGCGTACAAGCACCACAACGCAGGTCACCTCCATCGGTAGCTTTAAGGGTACAGCACTGTGTGTGTGTGTTGGGGTTTTCCTTCACTGTGCAGCAGCTATCTACATGGTGCTGCCCTTATCTTTATTACCTTGGCTACGTACAATCGCAAGGGTTATTTAGGTGTGCCTGAGAAGAGGAGGATACAAAAACAATGGCTAACTCGTAAGAAGGAACACGGAGGACCATCCACTTCTGCTGTCATCCCAAAACATGGGGGATACAAAAATGATGGCTAACTCCGTAAACCAAACATTTTCCACCTGTTTGCTGACAATACAAGTGGTCAATGTTGAGATAAGTAATCTTCCATCTTACCCGACTCGTTTGGATGTAAAGACTTCAAATAACAAAAGAACAACAACATCATCATCCGTGAGGAAACTTATTTTCCCTACAAATGAGATTAAATACTTTTGGTTGGATATCTAAGGGCTCGAAATCATCAAACAAGCTGTCACCTGCCTCTAGCAGAACTCAGGAGCCATTCCGAGTTACTGATCCTACCTTTTTTTAGCTTCCAGTATATGGAATCAATCAATCACATTTACACCAAAACAATTTCTATCTTTGCCTTTTTAAAGCCGTTCGATTACAAGGCAAATCTATCATTGACCGGCTTGAATATTGGTGGAGCACCGCAAAATCTATCAACCCCCTCCCCTTCTTTGTCAATGTTACATTACAGCATTAAAAAGAAAAAATAAATAAATAAGGATCAGCGATACTTACCGGAAGAATTCAAGTACACTACACACCAAGACACCCTCAAGGGTAGGTGGCCATTCTAGATCAAAGATTTGACGGATGACATGAGAAGCAATGCGAGCAAAAGTATCTCGTACTTGTTACAAGAAGTTGATATAAAGAATGATGTCAAGTACGATATTTATTTTTCTTTTCCGAAAGACGAGACGACGACGGACAAGAAGTCATGTTTTCAGGGAAAACCACTTTGGAACTCATTTCATAAGATGAGAAATGAATGCATAAACTGAAGCAGAAAAGAGAGGGTGAAAACAAAAAGTGGAACAGAAGAAAACAAACGCAAGAAAAAAAAAAAAAGATAAAAGAAAGAAACATTAAAAAAAAAAAAAGGAAAGTGAAAACAAAAGTGGCGATGTGTTAGAGGGATTTGTTCTCAAGGAATTCGTTTGATGTTAGGCTCGATATAAATCATCAATGATCATCTGGGGGACCTGCAGTAGGTATACTGAAAAATGATTTGAAGTACTAATAACACGATAGTTTGAGAGGTTATTGATTAATTATTTAGTCATATTCAGTGTCAACAAATGAATTCGAAAACAACAAAACTTGACCCTCAAATGTTCACATATTTCTTCTCTTCATCAAGATAATTAGGGTTTGGTTTTAGGCGATCTTAATCTTAGGAAGAGGTGTTTGATTCAGTTGTAGATATATGATCCTGAGCCATAAACTGAGGATTTTTTTTTTTTTTTTTTTGCCTCTCTCGGTGGTTGCAGGCAAACCAACAAAGATGTAACGACAGACAGCACATAAGAAGTTAAGGAAGGGGAGAATGCAAGTACAAGTGATCTATTCATGCATATGATTTCCAAAAGCCAGCGACAATTAATTCTACAAGGCAATAGGTTTGATATGCATTAACCACGGAAGCCATGCAAATAGAACGCTCAGTAAGGGTTTCTTTTTTTTTTTTTTTTTTACTTTTTACTTTTCTCTCTCTTGCTATTTGCTCATCTACTGTGATCCAGAAGATAGTTGAAAATAAGCAACAATTTTATATTTATCAAAGCAGAAATACATGAAAAAAATCTCAGTCTTACTGCTGCATAATAAACTATTAAGTAGTTTGCAGGCGAACCAACAAAGAGGTAAGTAAGAAATAGCACATAAGCATTTCAGGGGAGAAGGCAATATTATAAATAAACTCTTAAGTAGTTGCAGGCAAACCAACAAAGATGCAATAAATAGCACATAAGCATTTCAGGGGAGAAGGCAAGTAATAATAAAAAAAAAATATATATATATATATATACTGATGCATGTGATTGTCAAAAGATGGGAAAAATTTATTATACTTGCAGCAGTTCTACGAGGGAAAAGTTTGAAATGCATAGCCACGCGAAAGACATACAAATAAATAAAGCACCTAGTGAGGCGAAAAGCATTAGTCTGTATTTAAAGATTTTTTTCTGAAACATTTTATGCTTAGAAATTAGAATAAACGACGAAGACATCACCAAAGACCTGAGTTGACTCAAAAGGAATTCTCATTTGAAATATTCAACTTTATAACTAGAGATCAAAAGCTACTCGTCATGCTTTTTAATGAAGATGAAGTGTCGTTCCCAATCTTATTTTGTATATCCTATGGAAATTTTTTGTGGTAAGTTAGGTCAACTGTTAGACAACAAACGATCGACGAGCAAATTATGCTGCATAATGTTGTGTTACCCTCCTAACTTAGAACTTCCCAGTCCTTCAAGTAGAGTCTCAAGTTTCCTTGCCCATCCCAATTTGGAACTGGGAGTTCTTGACTGTCCATGGGTTGCAAACATGATGTCATCTGGTCAATACATTAGCTATCAAGAAAATGGTAGTCATCTGAGGTCATATATATATATATATATATATATATATATATATACCATGCAGTAGCAGTTTGAGTGAGATCGGAGGCCATCCATACAATAAGGGTCGTAATCGATATAATGTTCCAGAAGAAGGATATGTACATATATATATATATATATATATATATATATATCTTCAGATGGGCTACTAATTACCTCATCAATCCACGTTTAATTTCCATCTCATATATTTGGTGAAGTTCTCATCCACAGGTCTCTCACGTTCCAGCCTTGTAAAAATTTCTAAGCTTTCACCAAGCCGGGTATCCTTGAACACTTGGACCCACAGACTGGAGGCCAAAACGAGGAAGTGTCATCTCTAGTCACATTCTACCTATCATATTGAATCCCCTAAGAATCTGTAATCGTTTTACCCAATGCATATCTTTCGATCCTGCTGATGTTCATATAGTCCTCCAACTATAGCAGTAATTACCCACACGTACTTAGCAGTGTCAATGAGAACTGGAGTCGAGAGATGGTTGGTACTTAAGCAGCAGAATATCTAATCAAAATGTTCGTCTTGTCCTGACAAGGCTTCACAGTGAGCTAGCTAGCTAGCTATCTAGCATTTCGTGTCCTTTCTCCTCCTCAGCGTTCCAAACCTCCCACTCTTGTAATCATCCCACAAGATTGACGACGAAGTTAAGGTTTCGTCAAAAAGGCAAGACCAGATACATAAAGAGGCCGCCTTGGGAGAACACAAAATGGCCCGACGACGCCCCCACTCCTCGAGTGTGTAAGTGACGTGAATGGGCGCATGGCCCGAGAAGTAAGACCACCCCCCAAACCCCCCTCCCCGGTTCAAGGCAATCATCATCAACCCTAGTACACATCTCCGAACAGCCATGCGCCCCCTCATGGCGGGCGCATGGTGGTGAGGCGAGAAGAGAGAGATGGAAAATAAAATATAAAATAAAATAGAGACACAAGGTGTTTTGCACCATTAAAGAAACCAAGTCTAGCGAGGCGCCAGTTTCCCTGGTGGTGACAAAAGATCAAAGAGACAAGATATTTGAATACCGGGCAAGGTTCACAACTCAAAGATCAAAGAGAGAGAGAGAGATTGGAGGAGGAAGGGTGGGTTTGAATCTAGCTGCAGGGAAGGAGTTGTGGCCTTTGTGAACCCAATGCAAACACCAAAGAAAACCTATGGATTCTTGTCAATGGAAGGATCAGACAGGCACTAACTGAAGCCAGGCGGAAGGCACATCAATCCCACACGGAGACAGAGAGATTTTGAGCAGGCAAAACCAAACAAGAAAAAAGAATGATAAAGGAGCAGGAAGGGGAAGCAAGAAAACCTTACAAACAGCCTTGAAGTTTGTACAGACCCTACAGTTAGAGGGAGAGCCAACCTCAGGAGAGACTGCAATCCTTTCCAAGTTGAAGATAGGAACATCCCATTCCTATGCATCGTTTCGAAACCCTAGCCATTTATATACACAAATAAATGTTCCAGAGGAGGAACAAAAAAAACATAAATACTGGTATCTAACATCTTCTTTGGCCACCACGAGTACATACAAAACCTTGCAGAACATCATAAATAATCTCATCAAAAAGGAAAGGATGAACTTAGCTGGAGCTCGATCTCCATCCCTGACATCCGTTTCCTCTTTGAAAAATCTTCTCCCCAAAGGCCCAAACGGGCACAGAGTGACAATTATATGAGGTAAGAAGCTGATCCATGAAAACATCTACAGATCCTCGACAAAGCTACGCATCTCAAAGCAATTCTCATGTAAAGTTCTTTAGCAACTTTTAGGTGTATTATTCTCGAGTCATTATATGATCAATGGGAGAGCAAAGGGAATAAGCATGAAATGTAGAGTGCAACACACCGACATACTTGTTATTGGCGTACTCATATAGCCTGCCGCGGCTGGAGAACACGATAAGGGCGACCTCGGCATCGCAAAGCACAGACAGTTCGTAGGCTTTCTTCAGCAGCCCATTCCGGCGCTTGCAGAACGTCACTTGGCGGTTTGTGGTGTTCTCGATCCTCTTGATCTCAATCTTACCCCTTCCCATCTTTGTTGATGTCCTTTGCACTGAAGCTGAGCTGAAATAAAGGAATAAAATTTCTAGTCTTAACAACAGCAACACAAGAAACCTGATCTCCATTATAAAATGATCTTGTGTTGGTATCTAATTAGGAGGCTCGAGGATTCAGGTAAGTTAGTATATCCATGCCGTGAAACGAAAATTAAGAGCCAAAAAATTAACCAAGCAGAAGAATCTTGAAGAACATTTGAACTGTCCAATTGGGAAGAAGAACGAAATCGAGCTTTGGTTAAAGAAGAAATCTAAAACTGTCTCAAAGAATGATCATGGTTCTCAAAGTTTTTAGTACCCTAACACCCAAACAAGAATCAACGAGAAACCTCCAAAAGAAAAGATGATCTAATAGAAGAACGAACGTTAGCGCCCACAAGAAAGAAAGAAAGCTCTCTCTCTCTCTCTCTCTCTCTCTCTCTCTCTCTCCAGGAAAATTAAACCAGAAACATCGACTTCCAATACCGAGGATAGAAATCTAAAGAAGCTGAACAAGAGGGGAAAGAGAACAAGAAAAAGAGATTTAACCTCCGAGGACTCAAGAACTTGTGACTAAAACTCAAAATCAAACAAGATCGATCAAGAAATCAAGGCCACTCAGAAGCCACAGTTAGGGACTATGATATCTTCGACCGGAAGGTGTCAGCAAGTACTCCGACTCCCAAATGCGATGGCGCCAAAGGTAAGGAAGTGAGATTGGAGAGGCCAAAACAAGAAAAGATTAATCGATCCCGAACGATTTCACGACCTTCTTTCCCCTCGATAAACTCCTTGAAAGAAAGATCGGCGTCTGCTCAGGCTTCGTCTCGCCCGGGTCTTCGGATTCCTCCGGAGGATCGAGGAGGAGAGGAAAAGAGACAAAGCAGCCGCTGCTGCATGGCCGCACCAGCGTCCTCCTTTTTAATGGCCGCTCCGCTCCCTCTTTATCTTGTCCTTCGCGTGCGTCTCCCTATCGTACGCCGGCGGGGAAGGGCTGCTCATCCCTCTCCTCGCAAACTTTACGTCCTTCTTGGGTTATCTCGTCTCGGGTAAACAGTTCTGGAGGAATACTTGACCAAAGAGCGCGCAGAAGCGCTCGGGCACGTGCGGTCGCGGGGGTGGGTGCTCGGGCTCAACGGGAACCGTACGATTCGGTGTCATCGACAGCTGTGAGCCGTACGATCGACGGGCCGTTCTCTTTTGGGGTTGCCAAAAAGTGGGTAGACCGGGGTGGCGATCGGGGAGGTCCAGAATTGGGTTAAAAATGGGTGGTGTTTATATCGGGTTGGGAAATGGCTGTGGCCCCCCTCCCCTCCACTTATTGGACGGCAGAGGATTGGGCACGTCGCATCACAGATCGCAGTGATGGACTCCAATTAGGATAGGTGTCGAGTGACGGTCCGTCCCCAAAGTCCCACCACCGTCCCTCGCCCGTGGGCCCACAGGTCAAGCTCACGTGACAGTCACATGGGATGAGCAGCCCCGCTTCGGCCCGTCGAGCGGAGATATAAAATCATAATTATAAATTATGATAAAAATAGGATATAAAATCATAATTATTGTCTCTATTTTTTTTTCTCCCCTTTCCTACAGACAGATTGTTCTGAGCTTGTGTCGAGGGTTTGACTTTCTGGTTCTCGAGCAGTCAACTCTCCCTCCATGATCAGAAGAGAAGAAAGAAAAAGAAGAAGATGGAGTTATTGATTTGGAGAACATTTGTCCTCCTCTGAGAGCAGAAATGGAACTCGGACTCATTCAACCCCTCCTGGGTTAGTAAGGAAGCATGAAAAGGACAGGTGATTGAATAAATAATAATAATAATAATAATATTATTATTATTATGATGTTGTCTTAGACAGTGAGTGATACTTACTTCCAACAAGGATGATATATTAGATGTTGATTCGGTAGATCTAATATTATGTGGTCATATATATATATATATATAAATATAATTTTTATTTTTATTTTTCAGCCATTTGGAGGAAGAGGCCCATCATCTTGTAGATAATGTCTTGATTCAGTGACAAAAATGTGCTGAAAGGTTATACTTATAATAAATACGACAGATGGCCAAGATATCCAATCCGTATGTTGGTTTTTAAGTGAGCGTGTATGTCGATAACAATCCCAACAAAAAAAACTTGTAACACTGTAAATTGCATGGCGGTAGAAGCTACTTGTAAATTGCGATATGGTATTGAATTTTTTAAGTTGTGCAATACCACCGGGCATGGTTTAGTTCTTCTTTCTAGTTCGACCTACATGCCTTGTATTATTGCTCGATATAAGTTTTTAAATTGGACATCTTTTTTTTTTAAAAAAAAATTATTATCATTTAGGTTATTTTTGAAACTCGATGTATGTTTGCACTTCAAAAAAAAAAAAAAAAAAAATTTAGGCATGTTAAGTCTAATGAAAAATCAGGAGAAAGAAGGGATTGGTTGTCTATTTCCTATTTCCATGTCTTGGTTTCGACCATTTGTTGAGTTCAGCAATACCATACATGGTATAAAAATGATAGGAACTGAAACCGAACAATATTTTGTGCCCTCATACCGATTTATTCTTCGTCAAATCTTATATATATATTTTTTTAATGAGTTCATCACATGCAGTCATTAATGAAAAATTATCAAGTGCGACGACTCTGTCAATTAATAATTTCACGCCTGTTTTCATAATTGGATATCTGCCTGCTGCTGGTGCTATCCACCCATTCTTCCACATTTTTTTTTTCAGTATTTTTATGATGAACTTTTTAGATTTATAAATGTAGGGTATACTTTTTTTATCTTTCTTGCCAAAAACAAAAGGGATGGTTAGAGAAAATGACTGCAGATATATTAAGCATATGTTGTGGTTGTTATCCCCATCATCATCATCATCATCATCATCATCATGAAGAGCAACTGTTGTCTTTGCAGGTGGTGGGCAGGTCAATTTCTCTTTCAAGAGTTTCCTATCAAAGACAAGTGGCTGAAAACTGACTATATTTATTAGATTTCCTATTTGAGTGGTGATCCGAATATAGAATTCAGTTCCAAAAAAAAAAAAAAAAATTGCTCTATGGGGTCCCCCAAAATTTAATAGGGTGGTGGTGGAGTTCCTTAACCTAACTTGTATGTATGTACAGTTCAATTCTGCAGGGTGAATGAAGACCTCGGAATTGTTTTCTCCATTCAAGCTTTGGCATCTACATCTTAGTTTTCAGCTTTATTTCTCTACCATTTTCTTTCTGCCTCTTCGTTATATTCATCCATCCATGCACGCTTGAGCACAGCTCGGTCATATGATAGATAGATAGTCTCTGTGTGTGTGTGTGTGTGTGTGTCTGAGAGAGAGAGAGAGAGAGAGAGAGAGAGAGAGAGAGAGAGAGAGGAGACTTTGCACACCTTATGTAGTTGGGTGGAGAGAGAGAGAGAGAGAGAGAGAGGAGACTTTGCACACCTTATGTAGTTGGGTGATCTACTTTTTACACTTCACCGTAATATAGTAACTTTGCCTGATACATTCTCTTTCTTCTTCTCTCTCTCATAATCTCCATGGATTTAATACACCTCCGAGCATGCATGTCCACTGTTCCTCCTTTCTCGAGCCATCTTCCGATGACTCCCATTACTATGAATGAGGGAGGAGTTGGCGTTGGAGATTGGCCATGTCGGGAAGACTTCCATGCAACATTATCTTCCTTCCTTGGTGCAAGTTGGTAGGCACCACCAAATCCTATTCCCTACGTACTGTACTAACACAAGTGGGGGTGGAGGACATTATACCATTTCGGTGCCCATCTTTTCTCCACCAGCACAGCACGTAGGACAGCGGAAGAACAATTCCCTCCACGTGAAACTTGTAGCAGAGATTTATGGCAAACATTTTTATCAACTCAAATTTTTATATATATATTACATGCATGCCTCCGGTAAAGTAAAGGTAGATCAACTAGCTTCTTCATGATGGAAGTTGAAAATTTTTGGCCAAGGCCAGCAAGTCCAACATGATGATCTCAAGAAAATTAAAAAAAAAAAAAGGTATCCTCAAACTTTTGGGGCATTTTTGATTCATGTTTGATGTGCAAAGTTTATCTAGTGGTCATGCTGTTTGAAGAGAGAGAGAGAGAGAGAGAGAGAGAGAGAGAAAACATATTTGCTGATGGTCCATGAATCTGAAATAACGAAGATCATGCAGGGAGGAGGGAATCAAAATTTTCAGGTTTTCTTCTCATGTTTCAACAAAATTGTGTTGTGTATGATGGATGGATGATAAGGTAGCAAATGAACAAGATCTTTTTCTTTGGTGGTGTCTTTTTTTTTTATTTTTATATAAACTCTTAAATGTGGTTTTCCAAGATAAGCTGCTGATCAAATTGAGAGCATTATTTATATGCTGGACTCCTAAGGTATGAAATTTCAATTAACTGGTAAAAGAGAGCATACAAGAAGAAATGATATCTCCCTCATCATAGCAGACAAACATCAAATATACATATTAGAAGAATCAATCAGTAATAGATATTTTGCAGCCAAAAAAAAATAAAAAAACCAGGATTCTTGTACAATTTTGTCATCATTAGCTGCAATTTTAGTCATAATTACAACTACTTACAAAAGCAGTTGGTCATGGCAGCTTACCTTGTGAAATAATAAGAGGCTTTACTCAAACAATCTGTTATCTTCCACAGCAACTTTAATCCTTTATTTTTTTTTTTTTTGAACTGAAACTTCAGTTAAGGTTTTACCTCACTGTGTCACATATTCTCCAACAATAATTGGTTGGCAACCCATGTTCTACAAAGCTCTTTTAACACAAAAAGAAAAAGGTAAAGTGTGTCTAAGGATCAAAATGGAACTAGAAATTGATCAAACCATCTTATAAAAAGGGCTTGCAGCCAAAGGATATATATATTTAAGGATCAGAATGCAAGAATATCATCATCCTTCCAACTCTTATATGCACATTTTCATTCCACTGTTTATGTTCTAATAAGCTTTAGCTTCTCTTTCATGTGTAGGGGGCTGAAAGCCAATCCATAGCAACAATTTTATGAGATTATCTCTGATGAGGATATTAGTCAATAAGATTTGTATGTAGATCTAAAAGGGTTTAGCAGTTATATCCAGGAGCAACTTACAAGAGTACTGCGATTACCAAAAAAAAATAAAAAAATTGCATATCTTGTAGGATATGACAACACTTGGGTAGTTCAAAGCTTGTACGGCAAAGAAAATGAGGTCTTCTTTCGTTCCTCAGATATAAGCACAGAAACAGAAGTGATGGATATCTAACCTGTGGGGAGAACAAGCGTTCCTTCTCATGTATATATATAAATGGTGTGGCATTGGGGTTGCTGTAACGTTTGGTAATGCAGAATAAGCTAGAGAGATGGAGCTTTTAACAAAACAAAACCTGTGGAGAATGAGTAATAAAATATGTATGTAGCTTTCAATATATTGCTCGCTTTTCTCACGTACATACCAACAAGGAGATGGGAAAAAAAAAAAAAAAAATCCCAACAGCATGCATGAACAGGTTTGCCAAAAAGTACAACTAGGATGAATGGTTCAGAGAAAATTATGACAGTGTCTGATGCATCCATCTATGGAAAGCTCTGCATGAAATGGATGATTAAAAAGCTGGGAAGTCTTTGAGCCTATCCCACATATCTCAAGAAATCCATCTCTCCTCTTTGAATGCCTTGGGAAGTCATATGGTTGTCACCAGTAGATTTATTCCTACCATTAATGCTTGACCTCAAGAAGCCAATGCCTAACTGCTCAGATCAAGAACATTTCTTCTATGACATATTAATGATCTTGTAACTTTTACAGCTCTGTTTGAGCCCAAGATGCCAAAACCCCTCAAATCAAGTACAACCAAATTTAAAAAAAAGAGCACCTATAAGTTAGCCGATACATCATCATGAGAATTAATCAAGCACTGTAGTCAAAGTGGGGGGTTTCCAAGGAATCTTAACTCCACCACCTCATCCAATCAAAGTGCTGATGTCCATGATAGGAGGAGGTCCCTTTCATTGCCGAGTTTAGTTCAGCAGCATCTGCCACCGGACAAGCCATGGGGGGTCAGACCAAAAAGAAAGCATGAAAATAGCAGTTGTGGTCCAAAGGAAATATACAGAACTGATGAGATAGGAACAAGTTTGATGGACTCATTGTTCTGTATTCTCTCTGGCTGAAGAGATCAGGATGGCATTGGATGCCACTACCCCTTAACAGATGATAATGGAATCCTCAAGTCTCAGATCTAGTTGAAATCCTCTGTCAACACCACCACCATCACCACCAATAGGAAAAGCAACCCAAAGTGGGTGCCAATCAGCCATGTACCATACCGAACCCACCTGTCTTCCATTTTCCCAAGATCAGAAGTGAAGATACATACCATGGTTTTAGTCCAACTCCAAAAGCAGAGCTCTAACTTGGTGATTTCTGAGCAGAATACCTTGGATGACTTGATCCTTGCATGCATACAATCTTTATATGATCTACAAAATGGATACAGGAATTAGCTTGTGAAATATAAATATGAAGATCCATAAATTATCACAATCCCACCCGATGAGAAGACTCATTAAATTGATGGATCTAGTACCATGTGACCCAAAATAATCCATCCAAAACCAAAACGTTGCCCAATATTATGCCCTAATATGTGGCATGTGAGAACCAACTTTCTAATGTTTTCACACCGTAATGTGCAATCCAACTTCATTTATATGTATTACTCCGTTCCTAATTGAACCTTTTATCACACCTTATCTAACCCTAATACCAATTATTGAGATCAAACATGATACAAAAACTGGTCATTTAACTTGATGAGCCGAGAAACATGTGACCTAAATTACGTAAGTTAACAGTTGTGAACTCATTTATCCACACGTAGACTTACATACATCCTCTCACTTAATGATGTAGAATAAAATCAGGGTATCGCAATCTTGGAGTGTCATAATAAACACAGGAGTATATTCAGGTGATACCACAAGAGAGAACTCTGAATTAGCAACGTAAATTAATTGGATCAATTTGAATAAATACAAGCAAGATCAGTAAATGAGTGTAATCTTTTTAGTCGATCTTTTCCAAACAATTCTACCAGTAAGAGGCTATAGTTGATGACAATTTCTGCAATACTTTACATTGAAAATGATCCGTATCAAGGAATTACACACACCATAACATTCGTGGGAGGTATGAAAATTTTCCTTGTTCAGAACACATGAGCTATCTGCTCTAAGAACCACCATTGTCACATCCAAGGCCCAAGTGGTGATTATTCTGTGTCAGCAAGGCACCTATCTGAGGAGACATTGGATGTTAGCAGCAACCTTTTCATGAATGACTAAATAAAAGAACAACACAAATAAACAAGAAGGATGACAGGATCTGAAGTGGTGTGTCTCCTATGCATTCCCTGGTGAAAACATCCATAAAACAAAAGCATTACAGAAGGCTGAGAACAACAGCTCATGTAACTTCTACACAACAATAGCAACTAACAGAACTGAATTTATCCAAAAATAATAAGCTAAGAACTTAAACCTTAAAATTGTGTTTTCCATGCTTGGACATCTTCGAACTTCTTTACAGCAAGGTTTGACTTACCTGTCCGTACCGGTGTACCAACATATTATCGGTGCATGGATCGAATCATGATATACAGTGCATACCACCCGGTATTAAAATATAATATAATATTTTTATAATATAATATAATATAATATAATATTTTTATAATATAATATAATATAATATAATATTAAAATATTAAAAAAAAAAGAAAAGGCGACGTCTCAATCTTTCTCCCGTCGGAGATGGTCCGTCTCCTCGAGAGAAAAGCGGCCATGGCAGCGGCGACTGGCGGCGGCGACGGCGAAGGCAGCGAGGCGAGGATGGCGTGTGGGCGAGGTATTCTTTCTTCTCATCTTCTTTTTTTCTTCTTTTCCTCTTCTTCTTCCCTTTTTCTTCCTCAATCGACTGCCGACGGTCGATTTCTCTCTCAATCGACCGTCCACGGTTGATTTCTCTCTCAATCGACCGTCCACGGTTGATTTCTTCTTTAATCGGCCGCCGGCTGAAATCGATGTCGACATCGATTTTAGGAACCGCCGGTAGCGGCGATCCGCGTCGTAACTGGCGGATCGGTATGTACCACCCGTACCGGGCGGTACAGGTCGAAATTGCAAACCTTGCTTTACAGTATCCATCAAAGCTTAGCTTTGCAGTTCTTTTGAAACAATCTGAAGCTACTGCAGGTGCTCAGATCTCCATCTGAACTTGAAGCACATTTCTATGAGTTGCCAAAACCTACAAGTGCTCTTTTCTTTGAAATTCCATCGCGGGAGGGTCTTTGGAAACACTAAAACATTCTCACCATGTAAAATATAATGATGCACAAAATGCCAAGCTAATGATTTCATCAAGAATATGATGGGTCTATCAGGATGGGTAGAAAATCTGAAGTATGGGCTACCAGCTATCACAATATTAGTTTCAGTCAAGCAGACAACTACCTTTCATGAAATTCTACTTCTAGCAAGATTGAGAGAACATCTATGACAAATTTCACAAATAGCTCCGAGCTCTTGCATATTATTCAACAGTTATTTGCATCATCAACTACTTATATTGCTATTTTGCTTGAGTAGAGTCCAACAGTCCACCAGATAGCAAGTCCCTTGCTAAGATCTTTAATTCTTGACTAAAAATCTGGATGCCATATTTAATCTGTCAGGATTTATAAAAGATAAGAATAGTCTTTCTAGAGAAAGGTTGCAGAAGGGCTTGATCACCTAGCCAAAGTCCACAAGCAAGTAGGCTACCTCATAGGCATCAACAGACTTGTCGAATATAGCTACAAATAGAAACCATCAGATGTAGATTTTAATATAAAAGGCTAGGTATTGTTAATCCACGTTATAATAAACCAAAAACTGACAGCCTTCAGAACTACTTGCAAACAATTGTGTTTTGCATAAATTTTTCCCAAAAATCTTCAAATCTATACTGAAAAGGATCAAGATAAAGAAAAATATTGTATATGTTATAGCCAATAATGTAACAATTAGCTCATAATTGCATAATTTTATCCCTGAAACCTTTTATCAGAGATCAGAATGTAACTATTAAATCTGATCATAATATAATTCTGGCTCCTCATATTATCCTAATAACTACAGAATGATAATATAAAATCAATTCTCAATCTAGCAGCAGCTGCCTACTCATAGGACGTTATGCTTTTGACAGTATTCTGCCTTGGCACATATCCAAGGTTCATTTCCAGCTAGTGCAATATGTTCTTCGTCATGCTTTGAACCAGTGCTTTTTATGTATAGGCAGGATGAAAGGTGTGTTCTTCGTCATGCTTTGA
This sequence comes from Ensete glaucum, assembly GCA_021527575.1. Taxonomy (NCBI): domain Eukaryota; kingdom Viridiplantae; phylum Streptophyta; class Magnoliopsida; order Zingiberales; family Musaceae; genus Ensete; species Ensete glaucum. The sequence goes on from CM038555.1 coordinate 27,891,923, forward strand.
GCCAGTGCTTTTTATATATAGGCAGGTTGAGAGGTGTGGCTATGGCTCCTACCACAACTGTCAAGACTGAACACCTGGGCAGATAAACAACCACCTAAAACACTGGCCAAGGGCGTTACTAGTTGTGTACCATTTGGTGGTTTATCACCTCATGGATCTATTATCTTTCAAAGTAAATGTTACAATTGTTGCACCTAGTATTATGCAATAAGTTATACACAAACCATGCAGTAGCTCAAAGAATGTATTCCAGAGAACATTATCATAGACAGTTCTAAATTAGGAAAATGCAAGACTTTAAATTTCATTGTACAAAGACAAACTTTTACTGTGCTAGCATGATGCCTATCAATTGGCACATGTGCTATGCCAAACCAAAACAATGTAGGTTCAAACTAGTACAATCAATACCTACTAGAATGGCACATGATAACAAATACAAATGGGCAATTAGATCCATGGGCACCTCATCATTATAACTTTCTAAAAACTCCAAGAAAAAATAAATCCCACAGAAATATACAAGCATAAAATTCAAAAGTTGAGGGGAAAAAGTGACGTTCTTTCTCATTTGAAAGAACTTGTTGGCAACAAGTACATTGCATCTCTACTATTATAATACTAGCAACAAGGTGCCACGCTGATGAATGATGTGCCTTGAAAATTTATGTGTCATAATTTTAACTGTTATATTCTTCATTGAACTAATAAACATATTTTGTTGTATCAATCCACTGTCTTTAGCTGTACCCAACACCGACTCATATGGCCTCAAGGACCACGTTTAGTTAATTACATAATAGCATGTTAACCACAAGATATTGCTTCAAGGGCCTAAATGAAAACACAATTTCCCACAAATCTCCCAATGAATATTTAAACATAAGTCGCTAAGTAATTAACCTAAGCATAATCTGAAATATCATATTGGTCAATAATGAACAGAAGAATAGTAAATTATGATTCAAAATTAATTGTTAACATCAATACGCAATATGATGAATCCTACATGATGTAAGATCAAGATCAATTGGAAAACCTTACACAACAATCACAAATTTCACTATATTATCGAATAGTTGTCCAACACAAATTTGTGCCAACTCATCTATCTGGTTCCCAAAGGCATTAATATATCTAGATCTCTTGATATAGGTGTGTTGACTTGATAGACATTACCTTCCAAAATGATGTACCTCACGACTTGGTATCATGAGACACCTTAATATCTTTCAAGGTGAGGTATTAGATAATTACCTGAGGTTGTCAACCAGGAAACAGATAGTAAGCTATTCTTCATGCCTAGCACATGATAGACACTCTCCAACTGCACTTGACATGGGCAAAATCAAAGGTAAAATCAGTCTTACCAATATGTGTACTTGACTAGTCGGAAACATCATTAAAGTAAAAGATGATATTTTTAACCATAAATCAATTCCAGAATTATGAAAAACAGGTCTAAAAATCTTTACCTGATATGGAAAAACCAATACAAGGATCTAACCAGGATAGCATTTCCAACTTCTCTAAGTTTGAACACTGGTAAAAATCTGAACCTACTATACGATAGACCTTCCAAAAACGCAGGAAAAATGTTATGCATCTGATGACAGTTGACAAATTTAACTAAAAATATCTAGCAAAAACGGAATAGACATGTATTAAGAAACTAAAAAAACACTCAACCTGTTTATACCATTGCATATATTCGGACAGGTAGTGAACACAAGAAACAAATGCAAAGAATACTACCCACAACGAGGGGTTGAATAATATGAAGTTAGTTTACAGAAGGAAGACTGGTCGACCTCTCATATGTCGAGGTATTTACTCAATTGAGCCTTTGTTTGGAGAAGTTACGATCTCTGACGAGCAATTTTATGAGGTGAACAGCTGAAAAGAACACCACAAAGATCAAATCATTGCAACTCTTCACGCAATCGACTTGCCTAGTGATGCAATAAACATATAGAAATTGGAGGAGAGCGAACCTGTTAAATCCATACGGGGACATGAAGACGAACGAAGAGTTGGCATTCTCGCTCTTCCGCTCTCGTCTTCGCTCGTCTCTTACCCTCCTCCATCGTCCAAGCAAACAAATTGGCCAACATAAGCCTGACTCCAGAACCTAATATGGATCTTCGAATTACCGGGTTCGGATCCTGAGTGCGTCCGGTTTACACTCCGACCCGATAGAGGAACTGCCGTTCCCGGGATCACGGACGGCTCTAATTCTCGAATCGGCCTGCTTCAATTAAACTAGGCTCGTTAATTAGCCCTACCGGAAAGGACTCGGGTCGCGCCGAACTGCGCTTATCACCGGGTGCGCGGTTCTTCCCCTCCATTCCTACCGTCGCCGCTCTCTTCCGACTCGACTTCCGACTCCGATCGCGTTGGTGGAGAGACGTCATCGATCGCAGGTATTCTTCCGTCCGCCAGGGATCATCCGAATAATCATTCGCCGCTGTGGCCTCATACGGTTGACAACGTTTCCCGTCTCAATTTTTTTCTCCTCATTTTGTGTTTGATGTTTTGTCGCAAAAAGATCTCTTTTTTCTGTTTGTATGTTTCTTTGTATCTTCGAATTGAATATACTTTTTTTTGTCCTTGATGATGAGTGTCGCGATTCCACAAATTGTCGTGGGTGGTTTTGGGGTCTTGGATTTGGTGGAAGGATCTGGTCGAATTCGTATCGGTAGTTGCATGATCTAGGCTCGCTAAGCTATTAGTGGATGCCTAGAAATTTGCTGTGATGGGGAAACGTATTAGCCTCAGTGTGATCGATGTAACCAATTCCTATTGGATGCTGTTATGGAACTTTATGCCGTGGCTGATTAGTCAGCATGACTCGGTTCTGCCCGAGTGTGCAAGTTTGTCCGTGTTGGTTGGAATGGGAGAGGTACTCAGCTGAAGTCGGCGGGGCATGCTCCGGAGCTTGGCTCAGGTCGGCGCCGTCTGTTCGGGGATTTGCCTCGGGTCGACTGATGATCCATACATAAAGGCCTCATCCGGGTGGGATGCCCGATGTGGCCCCTCTGACACTCAAGTAAGTGCCTCGACCAAGGTGAAATCAAAATATTGTATGTATTGTCTCCCCCTAAATAGTCCTCAGGGGTGGCTTTTAAACTTGTCGGCCGTAGGTTGACCTCAGTCTTTAATGCTGTCGGCGTCTTTTGCTGAGGTGGCGTACGGCCTCGCGGGCTCCCAAGGTCCTCGAGTGCCGCGTCTGTGTCAGATGATGCCATGTGCTGCGTCTTGCCCTCGTCATCATCCAGCTCGGGTGTAGATCGACCGCTACTGCGCCAGGTTGGCCGAAGATGTGGTGAGCTACTCGACACATGGCGGGTGATTGGGCTGACCCACTATCAGTCCTATCATTTTCCCCTTGGAAAGCTTTTCCCGAGGTTCCTTGAAGAGGGGTGCGAGAAGGATGTTCCTTGTTGGTTGCTTTTGTCGGACGATTGTCTTGCTTGTTGTGTGAAGTTCTATTGAGAAGCCATCAGGGTTGTGATTATGGGGCGGTTGGTGTCGGCTCCGACTGGTGTGTCGGGCTCGGATTAGATTGTCCGGGCGGGTTGATACCCCGTGCTTGTTGCTTACTGGACCGATGGGTTGATGGCTTTGGTTGACTTGAGTTGGAGCCATATCACTGGAATCGAGTTGTCGTCGGTGGGTAGGAGCTGCTGGATTGACCGAGTTATTGATCTCGGGTGTGAGCCGTCGATTTGGCCAAGTTACTGGTCTCGACAAGGATTGTTTGACTGGCCGAGTTACTGGTCTCGACAAGGATTGCTTGACTAGTCGAGTTATTTGTCTCGGCAAGGATTGTTTGACTGACTGAGTTACTGGTCTCAGCAAGGATTGTTTAACCGGTCGAGTTGTCTCGGGAAGAATTGTTTGACTGGCCGAGCTACTGGTATCGGTAGGAATTATTTGATTGGCCAAGCTACTGGCCTCGCCAAGATCTGTTTGACTTACCGAGTTACTGGTTTCGGTGGGAATTGTTTGGCTGGCCGAGTTATTGGTCTCGGTGGGAACTGTTTGACTGACAGAGCTATTGGTCTCGGCGGGAATTATGTGACTGGCCGAGCTCCTGGCCTCGACAGGATCTATTTGATTAGTAGTTCGTATCGAATTGTTTGTTGGCGGTTATTGGTCAGGATTGTTTGACTGGCTGAGTTGCTCGTCTTGGGAAGAACTGTTTAACTAGCCGAGCTACTGGTCTCGGCGAGAATTATTTGATTGGCAGAGCTACTAGCCTTGGCAAGATTTGTTTGACTGGTCGAGTTATTAGTCTCGGTGGGAATTGTTTGGCTGGCTGAGAGGGTCAACTTGGGCACATGTACGCTGGCCTGGCTGAGAGGGTTAACTTGGGCACAGGCAAGCTAGCTGGCCGAGAGGGTCAACTCGGGCACAGGCAAGCTGGCTTGGCCGAGAGGGTCAACTCGTGACCAGTGTGTGGTCAATGCTCGTGCCCGCCAATCGTCGCACATGGGGAAGGGAGTGAGTCCGCGACTACATGTGCGTCTTGCACACGTGGACAACTGAGTTGGCGTTTGCCATTTAGGGCTGTCATGGCACTATGACATCTCTTGCCACTTGCGTTTAATGTGGTTCGTGGGTTCCCTAGGCGAAGTCATTGCACTGCCTCGGGGCGGCGAACCGTCACTCGGTAGCCTTATAATTTATCCTTTCGGCTGTGGGGGCTCTCATTATTCCCACTTTCATCTTTCGATCCTGTTCCTCAGCCTCCTCGGATCATACCTCCCTTAATCGCTCGGCCCCATCGGTCAATTTTCTTTTCGTTAGGTCGGAATGACCTCCTCAGATTCGTCTAGCAGTGTTAGGTCTGTTCCTTTCGTTAGATCGGGATGGACAAGTCCAAAAAACCCTGAGGCTAGCACCTCGGGGACATCGTCAGGAATTCCATCCCCGGTACGTGCCAAGGCCCTAAGGGACCTAGAAGTCATGAAAGCATGTCATGACTTCGATTCGGCCGTGTCCGAGGGGTCACTTGCCGCCATCTGGGAGCGCTGACATCCCAGAAGAGTATGTGCTCCGCTGCTCGAGCAGCGACCTTATAATCCGGGCTCTCCCGGGTTGAGCATCTTTGTTGATGCTCTAGAAGCGGGGCTCCGCTTCCCTCTCCACCCCATCATCGAGGAGTGCCTCGGGTGGTGGAGGATTTTGCTAAGTCAAGTGGTGCCTAATTCATTGTGCTACCTAGTCGCATTCCTCGAGGAATGTCATGGGGCGACATTATTCCGTCTCGTAATTTGTTCATGGCATGCTTTTGCCCGTGTAAGAGTCAGGGCGATTACTACTTAACTGCCCGGACTGGTTTTAAGGTTAGCGGCGCCCCTACCAACAATAAGGGTTGGAAGACCCATTACCTTTTTGTTAGTGGTGCAAGGTGGGGGTTCAGACTTGAATAGTCGGTCCATCTGATTAGCAATGCCCCCCCATACTTATCTGAGGAGTCTGCCCTAGTTAGTAGACTGAAGGGGATCCTTTCCTCTTCTCGGGCGATCCGGGACATGATCGAGCTCTGGCTGGATGAGGCAGGTCTCAGCCTAGCCCCTCGGGTACTCTTTTCTTTTGGTCATCTTTCATTGCTTTAATCGTTGAGTTTTCGATGTCCTAACCTATTGGTCGGAATGCAGATACAATGAATTTGGTTGGACTTCGTGGGATGCCGAAGGTGTCGACTAGAAAACCAGGATTGACGGCCTGGGTTGCCATGTCCTCGCTCGAGGTTCAAGAAGTTTCGGCGCTGCTCCAAGGGGTGCCATTGCTCCGACCCTGAAGAGGCCAATCGAGGGGTCAACGCCACATCTTAAAGGTTCCACCCGCACGCACAAGTGGGTAAAGGAGATAGTAGACAAGCACAAGTACTGGCGCGGCGAACGAAGCTCTTGGGCACACTCTAAAGGCAAAGAGCCAACTGCATCGGGTGGGGAGCCCGCACAACCCGCATATCGCTACTCCAAATCAATGAAGGAGTTGTTTAACACGACAGTGCACAAGAATGACATGGGGTACTATGCCTTGCAGATGACCGACCTACCTCCTCGGTACCCTGATTTAGCGATGCGGGCCTGGTGGGAGGCCTTGAATAATTCAACATGGGTTTGGGATGACCCACAGGCGGCGATCGAATTTGGAAGGAGGTCCTACATCCCCAACTGGCGAAAGAATTATATTTGCTACCGTTCAAGGTGCTCCTTGCCCGAACGACGAAGCAAATAGTCTGGGTAAGCAAATAACTCCCGTCTCGGTCTCAACCCAGCCTTTCGGCTGGATATTATGCGTAGATAGTCTGACCATCTAGGCCTCTTGATTGGGCCATCACTATCAGATGGCTTTACTCGACCACGTTCACGACGCAGCTCGACTCATAACTATCATGGGCCACTAAGCATCCGACTTCGAGCGGGAGATCGAGGAGTTGAAGTCGAGAGGCGGTCTAGAGGCAGCGGTCGAGTAGAGGGCGACCGTGGTCGAGCAACGGGCGACTGAGCTCCGTACTGAAAACGAGAAACTACTAGCCGAGCTGGTCGAGGTGACTTAGTGGTTGGAGCTCTCAGACAAGGAGCTGAACGATACCCCGGCCGACTTGTGCGATGCCCAGAGGCAACTGAAGGAGCAACGAGCCGATCGTCGGAAGGTAGACGATGACCTCCTAAAGGTCATTAAGGAGCTTAAAGCCCAACAGGCCGATCTGCCTAGACAAGCCATTGAGGATTACAAGGAGTCGATCGGGTTCAAGCTAGGTCTGCATCGAATAGGGCGAGTTTCCTATGAATACGGATATCAGGCTCGCACCCGGCAGCCAACCTTCGTACTGAAAACGAGAAACTAGTAGCCGAGCCGGCCGAGGTGACTTAGCGACTGGAGCTATCAGGCAAGGAACTAAACGATGCCCCGGCCGACTTGTGCGATGCCTAGAGGCAATTGATGGAGCAACGAGCCGGCCGTCGGAAGGTAGACGATGAGCTTCTAAAGGTCATTAAGGAGCTTAGAGCCCAACGGGCCGATCTGCCTAGACAAGCCATTGAGGATTACGAGTCAATCGGGTTCAAGCTAGGTCTGCATCAAATGGGGTGAGTTTCCTATGAATACGGATATCGGGCTTGCACCTGGACTCTGAGATGGAAGAAGACCCGTTCACCATTCGGCTCGAGGACGATTCAATGCCGATGGAGACCAAACAACCTTTTGATGACTCGGAAGAGCCTGAGTTGTGACTTGTAAATCTTCATTCTCTCATTTTGTAGGTCGGGCAACATTTTGTAGCTTGGTCGCCCGACCGATTTTTGAGGTCTTGGTTGGATGAAACTCACTATATTTTGTAATCGACCTGTTTTGTATACAAATGCTTTGATCAATGGAATTTCTTTCTTCCTCTTAATTATGAAATTTTGTTATATATAGAATTTTCTAAAGTTGGATATGTGCCACCTGTTTGGCAATTGTTTGCCATCTAACCTTGCGAGGGTGTAAGTCCCTTCTCGGATGGCCTTGACGATTCGGTAGGGGCCTTCCCAATTTGGTGCTAGTTTACCTCGGGCTTTGGTTGGATCATTGACCTCGGCCTTCCGTAGGACTAGGTCGCCTGATCCGATCTGCTGAGGGCGTATTTTGCGATTGTAAAGCCTCACGATGGTCTGTTGGTAAGCCAATGTTCTGAGCTGGGCCTCGGCCCGCTTTTCTTCCAATAAGTCGAGATTCTCTCGTAGCTGTTTGTTCGAGGCTTTTTCTTCATATAATTCAACTCGGAGGGTCGGGTAGACCACCTTGTGAGGGAGAATCGCTTCGATGTCGAAACCAAGGCTGAAGGGCGACTCCCCGGTCGGGGTCTTATGGGTCGTTCTTAATGCCCACAATATGCTTGAGAGCTCGTCAATCCAGGTTCCCTGTGCGTTAGTGACCCTCTTTTTTAACCCCTCTAGGATAGCTCGGTTTGCAACCTTGGCGAGTCTATTAGTTTGGAGGTGAACGATCGAGCTGAATTTCAACTGAATTTTGTAACTTTGGCAGAACGCCTTGAACTTGGGATTATTAAACTACGTCCTGTTGTCGGTAATGATGACACTCGGGATACCGAACCCGATGATGATGCTCTTCCAAACGAAGCTCTCGACTTGCCTTTTAATGATGGACGCCAGTGGCTTGGCTTCGACCCACTTGGTGAAGTAATCGACCCCGACTATGAAGAACTTGCACTGTCCCGAGGCTGGGGGAAACTGGCCGAGAAGGTCCATCCCCCATTGAGCGAACGACCACGTACAGTCTGATGTTGCGAGTGACATCTCCGGCTGGTGCTGGATTCGGGCATGTTGTTGACATTGCTCGCATCTTTGGACGTAAGTTTGGGCATCCCGTTGCATGATTGGCCAAATGATATCCTTGCTTAAGGATTTTATGCACTAGCGTCCGAGTGCCAATGTGTTCTCCGCATATTCCTTCGTGCACCTCGGTCAAAGTAGTTTGTGCCTCGACAATATACAAGCAACGGAGTAGCGGTCGGCTGAATCCTCTCCGGTAGAGGCGTCCGTTGACGATGCAATACCACGCCCGTCCTTTTGATCCGCCGTACGATAGCCTTGTCCTCGAGTAGGGTGCCGTCTTTTTTGAAGTGAAGGAGCTCATCAACCCAACTATGTCCGACCTCCATTGTGGCCACCTCTAGTAGTTTGGGAATCCTGGCCATCCACGGCTGTTGCTTATCGGATCCGCGGGCAGAGGCCAACCTAGCCAGCGCATCCTCCTGTGAGTTCTCGGATTGGGGAACTTTGGTGATAGAGAAGTAGCGAAAAGCATTGATTAGGCGTTGTGCCTTGGCCATATATTTGATCATTGACTCCTCTCGAGCTTCAAATTCACCATTGATTTGTCCGACTACGAGCTGGGAGTTAGTAAAAACTTCGATTTGCTCTACGTGAAGCTTAGCGGCTAGTTTTAACCCGAACAACAGTACTTCATATTCAACTTCGTTATTAGTGGCCTTAGATTCTAGTCGAAGTGCAGACTCGCAAGGGTGCCGCACGACTTAGGCAAAACCAGCTAAGTCCGTGATAGCATGCTCGTAGACTTGGTTGGAAGGCCCTTTGAGGACAAGGCTGGCTCCTCCTCTTTTGGTGTTTGCCGACCCTTCGACATGCAACATCCAAGTTGAGCTCGGATGCAATGGACTCTCTGGGACCGTGAGCTCCGAAATGAAGTCGGCTACTGCTTGAGCCTTTATCGCCGTCCTCGAAATATACTCGAGGTCGAATTCCCCCAGCTCCATCGACCATTTGAGCATTTGACTTGCAGTTTCGAATTTTGAAAGTATTTGACGTAGGGGTTGGTTGATGATTACCTTGATAAGGTGCGCCTGGAAGTATGGCCTTAGCTTCCTCGCCTCTAGTACCAGGGCCAAGGCTAGCCTTTCAATTTAGGGGTAGTGCTTCTTAGGGTCGTTCAGGATGTGGCTGAAGTAGTACATTGGCCTCTACCCCTCCTTACCGAGCTTGACTAAGTCGGAATTGACTACTGACTCTGACGCCGCAAGGTATAGCCCGAGAGGCTCTCCTGGTGTGACTGATGTGAGCTATGGTAGATAGGCGAGGTGTGCCTTCAACTGCTTGAAGGCTTCTTCACACTGTAGCGTCCAATTGAAGTCTTTTGCCTGTTTTAAAGCTGTAGTAGATGGCCAGACTCTTATCTCTTGCTCGGGAGATAAATCGGCTAGATGCTGCCAACCTCCTGGTAAGTCGTTGAACCTCTTTAGCTGTTTGAGAGGATTGCATCTGCAGGATGACTTTCACTTTTTCAGGGTTCGCGTCGATTCCACGCTGATGTATGACGAATCCAAGGAATTTTTCTGACATAATGCCAAAGACGCACTTAGCTAGGTTGAGTCGCATTCCGTATTTCCTTAAGGTCTAGAACGTTTCGGCCAGGTCCGAGAGGTGAGTATCGGCTCTTCGGCTCTTGACTATCATGTCATCGACATATACTTTCATATTTCTCCCGACTTGGTTCTTGAACAACCGGTTCACCATCCGCTGATAGGTAGCTTTAACATTCTTCAATCCGAACGATATAGCTTTATAGCAATATATGTCGTGATGAGTAATGAAGGCTGTGCTTTCCCGATCTGTCATAAACTTAACTGGTTTTGCCTAAGTCATGCGGCACCCTTGCATGTCCGTCCGCAAAGGTCAGCCTCCCCGGAACCTTCTGGGGTCCCTTAGGACCTAGAAAAGAGAAAACAGGTTAGAGGAAACATTTCCCATGGGATCCACAAGCAACCACTTTAGCAAACACTTTATATAGCTAAGACAAATTACACCCATGGACTTTACAAGCTCTGAATGGTTGCACACAAGGATCAAGGTCCATTACAGATTGAAGTCCCCACAAGTGTCCACATGACACAACTCTCATTTACAAACCGAAACCGACCACAAAAGCTACCAAATAAGGGCTGCCAAGCCTACTACAAACCCGCTACTCGTTGTACAAAGCTTGTACAAAAATTGAAAGACGCAGACAAACATGAGCATTACGTCGAACACCTTGTTTATATTTTTGTCCGTGACATTCTCCCCCACTTATTCCTTCGTCGTCCTCGTCGAAGCCGCTGTAGACGCTACATCTCTTCGCCTTTTGCTGAATCTTCAATCTTTTGCTTTGGCTGCAACACGCCTCTCAGCTCCCAGCTGCTCTTCGCCGTTATTGTTGAGTAGTCTAACTCTAATCCGCCATGTTGCTTCAACTCACCAATGACTGACTCTGGAGTGGGGTCCGTTGAGTTGTGTTCATCCTTGTTGATTCTTGCGGATCTTTTTGATAAAGGAAAAGACCTTCCTTGTTTTGCGCCAGTATCTCAAACATCTCATGTTGCTTGAACTAGATGAATGCTTGTTGGAGCTTTAACAAGCACTATCTCGCAGACTTTGAAGTTTTTGAGGTCATTCCTTCACAAAAATGGTCCGTCAATTCTTCTTCAACTTAGTTGTCACTTCCAAGTAGGTTCGCATAACTTCCGCTTTTCATTGATATTTAGTTGAGAAATGAAGCAGACAATCTACTCTCAGTAGCACTGATCACCAATGGTGAGGATTTGACAACTATTGTCTTCCATTAGATTTCTTCGAAAGGTATTTGAACTTGTGCAGAGCTCATTTGCAAGATAAATAAGAGAATTGGGGTATTCGGTTTCGCTCATTCTCTTAAGAGTTGAGAAGACAAAGTTACTCGATTTTACTTGCCTCATCGAGGTTGTACTTCATGCATCGAGCTGGTTACTAGTCTTCTTCACTCGTTCTTTGCTCATACTTCCGAAACACCCTAAGTGTCTGCACTCCTTGCGTTGAGTTAGCTACTATGATTCACCTTCTCTCTGCCATCGAACTTCTGGAATACAAGAAGTTTTGCTCGAAAAAGAGCAAAATTTCATCCCAACTTGGAGCAAGTCTTCGATAGTTTTGATTGCCTTTGGGATTGTACCATCTTCTCCACTATCTTTGCCGCCTACTCCTTTGAGTAGAAAAAGTATAACACCACGTACTGCCTACTTTATTCCTTGGTCGAGCACTCATGCATCAACTCGAAGTCCCCCACTTTCGGCTATCTTGATGAGAAGCCCGTTGACACCGGTTTTATGAAGTTCCTTGGCCTCCACCCTTCTGCCTTGTCATGGTACTTAGAGTTTGTCTCTGCATTCTCTACCTTCTCGGCCCCTTTCATGACCAACATTTTCCCTCCATAAGAGTAAGGGATCGATGATTCCACGGAAGTCCTGCTTCTGTGGTACTATGGCGCTACCAAGCTCATGGCCCTACTATCAATTGCCTTGCATCTGCGTCCCTTTTTTCGCGATCGGTAGATCCACCTCTACAGTACTGTGGCACTCCTCCGAGTCCACCTCCTTTTTGACCGATGCTTTGCTTTTGGGTAGCTGAGCCTCTCTAGACTCATTGTTGCTTCCTTGCCCCTTACGACCAGCTGCTTCGACACCCTTGTTTTCTCTGAGCAGTTTCCTTTGATCGATGGAAAGTCAAACTGCAACTCTGCTGCATGGCCTCTACCATCTTGTTGCAAGGCTCACGTCGATTTTATTTTCTTTAGCTTCCTTGGTAGCAACATTTACTTACTCGGCCTTGTCCTCTGCCTTGTCGGGCTCCCTTAAGCGAATGTAAGCACTGAAGTAGTCCAACTCTCCAGCCGCTCCGATCATACCTCTGTATGATCAAGTTCGCTATAGGACTCACTAGTACTTGCAATCTGAATTCTCCCTCGGTGGTACACAGCCTCCATATGCTGATGACTAAGGTTTTCATCCGATGCAAGGTTCGATGCACATACACGGAAGACCCGTCTCTACGGTATCATGACATTCACTCCTTGAATCCATAGCCCTTTTTGCCATTATGTTATTCACCGAAGTGGAGCTCCCAGTAGCTCCTGATCATACCTCCGCATGATTATGTCTCTCACGGGACATCTCCCGTGTGTATTGTATTGCCTCAAACTGTTCTACCATGATCCGCTGCACCATGTCGCCTCCCGGTGACATCTCCATTGCATTCAGATTCTTGTGTGATGAACTCGGACTACGATCTCTCAATGTGTGATCTATGTTAGCACATCGTAGGGCCTCCGCCACCTCAGATTGCATTCGCTCTTTTGGCAATTCACTTTCGCCCACCCATTCTCGGGTCACTCACAGACGAAGCATCAATCTAGGATAGTCTGTTGCCTAGCAGCTCTCGAAGTCCTCAGACTTCGCTAAAATTGGTGCACCATTGTCTGGATCCTGGGCCTCTATCCCTCGCCAGCATAATCTCCACTGCACACTATCTTATTCATGACAACTTGAATGACAACATTGTGGTATATTTTTCAAGAGTACCCGCCTCTGTGTCCTCTTGCCCCGTGCTAAGGGATCCCAACTTTGCCTTCGCAAGTTGAATCACCTTAGTTCCTCTGTCAAATGCATCTCTAAGACAAGGTGTATCTGTCTCGAAGCTCTCTTCGTCTTTGACATCATGCAAGATGAGTTTGCCCCATTAGAATGAAGAACCCATGAAACAACATGATCCCACTCTTGCCTCTGCAAGAGTTTATGTCCTTGACCTCTGTCTAAGGAAAGCTTCGTGCCTCTGCTCCATGTTCCATCTTTTATGTCGACTCTCTTTATGCGGCTTGGACACTTCACTAAGTTCCACCCAAGTTGCTCCGCCTCTTGATTTGCATTGAGTTGATGGTGGCCCTCGCGCCCACCATTTCACGGGTCAGCCCTCTGTTGAGTTCGATTTCCACATCGACTCTAAGTGTGCTTTTGTATAATGTTGCCATAATCGCTCCCCCACTTGATCTCGCAATGCATCCACCAATGCATTACCTCATTCGTCATACAGCCCCTGCTGCACCCTTCAAGGCCTAACAACGTGCTGAACTTGTTGCACACTTCAGTCTCCTACAGACGTATCCTTTCTATCCCGAAGAGAAAGTTTCAATGCTCCATGACGCCCAATTCCGGTCATCTTGGGATGGCCACGAACACACCTTCGTCTGCATACAAGCCCTTGCATGAGTACCGAATTCTCTGAGTTAGCAATTCCCCTCACCTCTGTGAGCTTTATACAACTTTTTCGATCGTTGCGCAACACATCCCACTTTGCATGATCTCTTCTTTTACCAAGCGCCCTGCTTGTCTTGAGCACCGTCAAGTTTAGTTGCCAACGTCGAGCCATAGCTCGAACTCAGCCATCCCAACCTTTGTGTGCTACACATTCTTTCTAGCTTGCTTGTCCTCATGGTGCCTCTCGCGCAAAGGGTCCATTCCTCTGAATGCCAATCAAGGATGCCCACTCCTCTAAGCGACTGCTTTCCCTACATCTCCATGTTCGTTTCTCCTAAACGATAACGTATGTTGGTTGCCCTCCATGTAGCCCAACTAGGTTCCCCACGTTTATATGACAAGTGTTTCTGCATGTGCTTGTCCCGCTCTGATATCATCTGTCACGAACTTAGCTGGTTTTGCCTAAGTTGTGCGGCACTCTTGCGTGTCCGTCCGCAAAGGTCAGCCTTCCCGAAACCTCCTAGGGTCCCTTAGGACATACAAAAGAGAAAACGGGTTAGAGGAAACATTTCTCACAGGATCCATAAGCAACCACTTTAGCAGACACTTTATATAGCCAAGACAAATTACACTCATGAATTTTATAAGCTTTGAACGGTTGCACACAAGAATCAAAGTCCATTATAGACCGAAGTCCTCACAAGTGTCCACATGACACAACTCTTATTTACAAGCCGAAACCGGCTACAAAAGCTAACCAAATAAGGGCTACCAAGCCTACTGCAAGCCTGCTACTTGCTGTACAAAGCCTGTACAAAAACTGAATGACACGGAAAACATGAGCATTACGTCGAACACCTTGTTTATATTTTTGTTTGTGACAGATCTCTTGGTGCCATCTGGATATGGTTGTATCCTGAAAATGCATCCATGAACGACAACAGTTCATATCTCGAGGTAACATTCACTAGTTGGTCGATCCTTGGGAGGGGGTAACAATCTTTCTGGCAAGCCCAATTGATCAACGTACATATGCTAATTTCCATTAAGGTTTTTTAACAAGTACAATATTGGACAGCCAGATCAGATACGTGACCTCTTTAATGAATCCCACGTCCAGTAACCGGGGAACCTCTTCTTCAATAGCCTTCTGTCGGTCTAGAGCAAACTTCCAGCGCCATTGCTTTACTGGGTGGGCGTCGGGCAAGATATTGAGATGGTGTTGAGCTACCTCTAGGCTAATGCCGGGCATGTCCTTTGGAGACTGTGTAAAAATGTCTGTATTTTTGGCGAGGAACTCCACCAGCTGGACTCGTCGTTTCTCTGTGAGTACCGAGCCGACTCTTATAACTTTGCTCGGCTGTTCGGGGTCGAGGGGGGCTTCCACCACCTTCTCTGTCGGTTCGGGATGCATGGCGCCCTTGTTCGGACTTCTGGGGTCGTCGGTCGGTGCTATGGGCTTGAGCTTCTTGGGCAGGGTCGTTGCCGTCAGGTAGCATTGTCTCGACTCCCGAGGGTCTTTTCTTGCTTCGCCGACACCCACTCTGGTTGGGAATTTCATGGCTCTGTACGTTGAAACAACGACCTTCAGCTTGTTGAGTGTTGGCCAGCCGATGATGGCATTGTATACCAACGGTAGTACGACCACCATGAATGGGTTCATTAACGTTTCTGAACTCGGCTCTTCCCCGATTGTGACCGACAAGGTCGTTGTGCCGAGAGGGGAGATGGAGTCTCCGGTAAATCCTGTAGATGTTATAGGAACAAGATCTTGTCAGTCAGACCCAATTCTTAAAAGGCATCAAGGTATAAGATGTCGGCCAGACTCCCTATGTCAACCATGATCCTTTTGACCCCAACATTTGCAATTCGTGCCAAGATCACCAAAGCATCATCGTGATCTGCCTACTCCTCATTTCCTGACCTAAAGGTGATCTCGAGGTCACGGTCGTGCCTTGGCCTCTTTTCTATTGTGACTCGTGCATATGCTCTGCGCGCCGAAGAGCTATCGCCTCCAGAAGCGGGTCTGCCGACAATAACATCAATTTGTTTTTCTATGGGCCCCTTTGGGTGGGGCCAAGGATCTCTGTGATGTCGACTCTCGGAAGCCAGACGTTGGTCACGGACATAGTGGCTGAGGTGCCCTTGGCGAATAAGGTCTTTAATTTGGTTTTTGAGGTCATGACACTCCTCGGTGTCATGTTCGTGCTCCCGATGGAAGCGACAATATCTTCTCTTGTCTCACCTCTCGGGGCTGATCAGATTAGAAGGCCTGAGGAGCCCCTTCTCTCGGATTTGGAGGAAAATCTCTATCCAAGTAGAATTTAGGGGGATCAGTGGTGGCCTCGGTAGTGGCAATTCGGGTCTCTCCACCCTCCTCCTTGGGGCCCCGAGGACTACCCTCGCCCGCTCGAAACTGGGGCGCTTTAGGTCGTCCCGCTTTCCGGCCACTAGGGTCTCGACGGCTATGTGCTGATTCACCCTTTGCAACATCTCGGGCACCGTTATTGGTGGACGCTCAACCAACAATCAAAAGAATCGGGAGGGACGCAGTCCTATCATGAATGCTTGGATCATCAGGGTGGGATGTGCGTTAGGCACCCCTCGGATTTTTGCTACAAAACGCGCAATGAACTGGGCGAAGGGTTCATCGTTTCCTTGGCTCAGTCCGAGGTGGGAGGCCGCAGTAGGTCTTGGTCGAGTGCTTACTAGGAAGTTTAGCTCAAATTCCTTTACGAGTTGGTTGAATGAGGAGATTAAGGACGGCTTTAGGCGGCTGTACCACATCCGGGCTAACCCCCTTAGCGTGGTCGGGAAGCACCGGCATGTTAGTGCATCAAAGGTGTCATAGAGGGCCATCTGAGCTCGGAAAGCGGCAACATGTTCGGCGGGGTCAGAATCACCGTCATAGGACTCGAGTAGGGGAAGCCTGAACCTAGTCGGGATGGGCTTATGCTGTATTTCAGGGACGAATGGTGAGCCACCTTTAGAACTCTCCCCAAGCTCTTCCTTAGATTTTACGAATTCCTTTCTGGACCTCGTCCAACCGTTAGTTTACTTGGCGTAGCTACGCCCCTAGTGAGACTGCGGAGTCTTAGGGTGTGTGGGTGGAGCCTCGGGGCTGGCTGGCCGACCTTCCGACCGCGGCAGTCGGGGTTTCTGACCTGACCTCAGGATGGTAGGACTGTGCCTTAGGTCGGTTTGGGGAAGAATCGGGTCTTCCCGGATGTTGACTGGGTTTGGCTGCCACTACTCAGGGGTCGATTGGGTTGTCGGCTGAGGAGGTGTCGTCTGCTGTGCCAGTTGAGGGAAGTGTGGGATGATTGCTAGCATCATCCTGGCCAGAGCCTGGACCTAGTGAGTAAGGCTTCGGCTGTGACGACTGGGGATCCGAAGTTGACAGCTGGGGGAGAGAATCCTGGATCGTCGAAGAGTCGCCAATAACAATTCGGGGTAAGCATCGACAAGCTTGCTTCCCCGGGCAGAGTGTAGGAAGTCGGCCCGACAACACTGCAGGTTGGTGCGGCCACGAAAACCTCCTCACCTGAGCGTTCTCTGTTCACGTTATGTTGTGGGCGCTCTTGCTGTCACGAACGGTCGTTGCTCAACCGCAACTCTTTGCTCAGTGAGCCGTTCGTTGCTTTTATTTGCTTGTACAGATGTTTGGCAACATGCTTTGCTTTGGTTTTGTGTGATTTTGCCTAAGAAATGCGAATAAAAACATTCTATAACGTTGCAGAATGATTGCTTTCAGCCAAAATAACGCCGCTTTTGGATATGTTGCGCGACCGAGCAGCAAAACTTCTCATCTAGAACCCCTAGGTGGCACTAGGTTGGATAGGGCTTCGGGTATGTATCGGGCATGAGCATTCATCAAGAGTTGAACTCGACTTGCATCCGATACCTTAGGAACCACCATTTGTGGACTTGCGACCATTCTGATAGCCCTCTAAAATCCTGTTTCGCTCCCTTTCTCTCTTTCTCTGTTGCACTTAAGGTGTTCGACGAATTGCTTGTAAAAGCTGCCCTCTTTGCGAGACGTCAGGACTTGTTTGTCACTCGTCTTCAAAACTAATCAACTTCTCTTTTTGCGGGTCCTTCTGGACCCGCACGAGGTTGCAAGTCAGCTGACCCTTTGCGGGTAAATACATTTCGGCGTTTCATGACTTAGGCAAACCCAACTAAGTCCGGAACATTGGGCAAAGGTTGCTTCACGACTTAGGCAATTCCGGCTAAGTCTTCAAGTTTGCCGCTAGGGTGCCGCACGGCTTAGGCAAATTCAGCTAAGTTCGTGACATTGTGTTATTAGAGCAGGTAAGCAATTCGAATAAGCAGCGAAGAAGATTCGCAATCTCGCCATGGCGAAGCACCGTGGTGAATCGAGCAAGATGGGGCAAGCCGGACCCTTATCGCAAGCAACCATAGGTGGGCTGCAAGTGCAAACTCGCTCGCAAGCTATTGGAGCCACTCATGAGGAGTGCGACAACAAACAAGATGTGCGTGAAGTTGGGTACTCTCCGCGAGCGGAGGAGGCGCAATCTGGTGCGCCAACTGGGAAAAGGAGCCACAAAGAGAGACTTACAATGGTGGAAACCCGCCTCGATGTTCTTGAAGCGAGCTTGGAGGAACTCTACCAAGGGCAACGAAGACTCCTTGGGGTAGAGAGCTCGCAAGAAGAAGCTGAATCTCGGATAGATAGGGTTGAGTCCCTGGTTGACCGACTGACGAAGGACACCAAAGACTCGGTACAACATTTACATGAAGTTGTGGCAGAACTCACGTCCAAGGTGACGTTGCTCACAAGGACTCTTAATGCGGGAGGGAACAATACCCGCGCTGCGTCACCACAAAGCTTCAGGGCACCCGAATCGCATTGCTACGGAGGTGCTAGAGATGCCAAAGAGCTCAAAAATTTTCTGTTCGACATGGAACAGTATTTTCGTGCTACGAGGCCTGATTCTGAAGAAACCAGAGTTTCTATAGCAACAATGTATCTGAATGAAGATGCAAAACTTTAGTGGCGAACCCGTTAGAAAGAGATCCAACAAGGCCGATGCTGAGTGGACATATGGGAAGACTTGAAACGAGAGTTGAGAACTCAGTTTTTGCCCGAGAACACAGAGTACGTCGCAAGAAGGAAACCGAGACAACTCCGCCAAAGAACATCCATTCGAGATTATGTGAAGCAATTTTCGGCATTGATTTTGGATATACAAGACATGTCCTAGATGGCCTGAAGCCATGGGCACAACAAGAACTAAATCGGAGGAATGTCACCGACGTGGTCGGGGCAATTGTAGCCGTAGAAAGGCTGACTGACTTTGTTTCTTCAGAGGACTTGGGTGAGAAGAAACAATCCTCCGGAAATCGCCCAACAAAATACTCTTGAACGAAGGAGTCTGGGGGCGAATAAAAGAAGAAGAACTTCCATAAGGGACCAAGCTCAAAAGGCAAGGCTCGAAGTCTAGCAGATGCTTCTTATGCGGTGGACCGCACATGGTGAGGGAGTGCTCCAAAAGCAGGCACTCAATGCGTTAACTGCATTGATACACCCCACAAGTCGGACAAGGGCAAAGTTGTTACCCTTAGTTCGAGCAGTTCTGAATCCAACAGCGACGACGAGGAGTTGCAAGGGCCCCGAATGGGAGCAATGCATTTGTTGAATGCATTGCGGGGTCAAGTGGGGGAGAACACAAAGACAAAGGCGCAGAAGGTAGCAAGTAGCGAGTTGATATATATAGACATCAAGCTTAATGGCCAAACTACCCGTGCAATGGTGGACACAGGTGCTACCCACAATTTTATTGCCGATCGTGAAGCACAGCGACTTGGACTGATCTTGGAGAAGAACTCAAGTCGTATGAAGGCTGTGAACTCGAAGGTTCAACGGATCTCCGGGTTAGCAAAGGGGGTCCCTATCAAGATTGGAACGTAGAGCGGGTGTACAAACATGATGGTGGTGCCATCGGATGACTTCCAAGTGATTCTTGGAATGGAGTTCATGCACGCGGTGAAATTGGTGCCGATGCCGTTCCTAAACTCTCTATGCTTAATGGGAAGCGACGACCCTGTGTGGTTCTAGTTTCTCGAGGAGGAACCAAGGACCCACAGCAAATATTGACACTACAACTAAAGAAAGGGGTACAAAAAGCCGAATTAACTTTCGTGGCTGCTGTAAAGCTAGAACCACTTGACGGGGAGGCCATTCACGAGCCTGCTACGGTGGCGAACGTTTTGAAGGAGTTCATGGACGTCATGCCACCTGAGTTGCCGAAGACTCTGTCTCTACGCAGAGGTGTGGATCATAATATTGAGTTAGAGCTAGGAGTTGAGCCTTCAGCGAGACCACCATATCGCATGGCCTCTCTAGAGTTAGCTGAACTGAGGAAGCAGCTAGATGTACTGCTAAGCGGTGGTCTCATCTGCAGTTCAAAAGCACCCTTTGGAGCTCCAGTCCTCTTCCAGAAGAAACAAGATGGGAGTCTCCATTTATGTGTGGATTATCGAGCCCTCAACAAGGTGACAGTGAAGAACAAGTATCCCACTCCGCTCATCGTGGACTTGTTCGATCAATTGGGCAAGACGAAGTACTTCTCTAGACTCGACCTTCGGTTGGGGTATTGGCAGGTGCGCATTGTGGAAGGCGACGAAGCAAATACTACCTGTGTAACCAGGTATGGAGCATTTAAGTTTCTGGTGATGTCTTTCGGCTTAACCAACGCTCCAACTACATTCTGCACTCTTATGAACCAACTGTTCAAGGAATATCTGGATAAGTTTGTGGTCGTCTACTTAGATGATATTGTCGTCTACAATCAAACACTTGAGGAGCAATGTCGAGCACCTTCGAACAATCTTCAGAGTTCTCAGGGAGAACATCTTGTTTGTGAAGAGGGATAAGTGCTACTTTGCTCAGACAGAAATCTTATTCTTGGGGCATCGCATCGGTAATGGTTCCACTTGAATGGACAAATCGAAGGTGCAAGCAGTGGCAGAATGGTGAACACCAAAGAAGGTACCCGAGCTGAGATCCTTCCTTAGTTTCGTCAACTATTATCGGCGCTTCATTGATGGATATTCGAAGCGCGCAGCTCCATTGACGGCATTGCTAAAGAAGGAGCAGTCTTGGAAATGGTCGGACAAATGCGAAGTAGCATTCCAAGACCTAAAGGCTGCTATATTAGAAGAACCGGTGCTCAAATTACTAGACTATGAGAAGTCCTTTGAAATCTATACGAACACTTTAGACTCGCTATCGGGGGAGTTCTTATGCAAGAGGGTTATCCAGTGGCTTACGAGTCGCAAGCTCAACGAGATTGAGCGACGATATCCAATGCATGAGAAGGAGATGAAAGCGTTGGTCCACTGTCTACGAGTCTGGCGACACTACCTTTTGGGAGCTCCATTCGTGCTAAGGACGGACAATGTCGCATTGAGTTACTTCCAGACTCAAAAGAATCCCCGAAACAAGCACGATGGTAGGACTTCTTGGCTAAGTTCAACATGGTAATGGAGCATAAGCTCGGAAAGGCAAATGTCGTGGCCGATGCATTGAGCTAGAAAGTTGAATTGGTGAACGCTATACAGTTGGAAGGCGGAGGCTAAACAAGTTAGTTGCACTCTAACTTTCTTTTCAGGATCAGGGATGGACTGTACAGTGATCCTCAGGCAGTAACCCTGATGCAACTCATCAAAGAGGGCAAGGCATGATGGTTTTGGGTCCAGGAGGGACTCGAATAGAGTTTATATTCCGCGAGCGGACAATTTAAGGCGTGAACTCCTAAGGGAGTGTCACGATTTCCTCTGAGCGGGACATCCGGGTATTCATCGAATAATGGCTCTCGTGGAGAGGGCCTTCTATTGGCCAAAGATGGGGACAGATGTGGAGGATTACATTCGAACATGCCTTACTTGCCAACAAGATAAGGTAGAGTAGCGGAAGCCGGTGGGACTTTTGGAACCGCTGTCTATACCAGAAAGGCTATGGGAGAGCATTTCTTTAGACTTCATATCTGGCTTGCCTGCAGTAGGGGGACTTGGATCGATACTCGTGGTTGTTGATCGGTTTTCGAAGTATGCAACGTTTTGTTGCACCCCTACATTGTGCAGTAGAGGAGGCGGACAAGTTGATGATGAAGAATGTGGTGAAGTATTGGAGAGTCCCACACAACATCATTAGTGATCGAGATTCTCGGTTCTTGGGACGATTCTGGACCGAGCTATTCAAGATGCTGGGATCGAAGTTATACTTCTCTACAAGTCTCCAACCCCAAACGGATGGTCAAATAGAAAGAATCAACTCGCTCTTGGAGTAGTATTTTCGGCACTACGTGAGTGCCAACCAACGAGATTGGGTGAAGCTATTGGACATAGCCCAATTCTCCTACAACTTGCAGCGGAGCTCTGCATCCAATAAGAGCCCTTTTGAGATTATTACGGGACAACAACCATCGACTCCTCACACCTTGGCTATTAGTTATACTGAGAGTAGCCCTTTGACATATC
Source organism: Ensete glaucum (assembly GCA_021527575.1). Taxonomy (NCBI): domain Eukaryota; kingdom Viridiplantae; phylum Streptophyta; class Magnoliopsida; order Zingiberales; family Musaceae; genus Ensete; species Ensete glaucum. The sequence goes on from CM038555.1 coordinate 27,914,007, forward strand.
ACTTCGCAAAGGAATGGCATCGGAATGCAGATATTGCTCTGGTCTACTTGGAGAAGGCGATCAAAAAGATGAAGAAGTGGGCAGACTTGGGAAGGCGACCATAGGAGTTTAAAGTTGGTGAGTTGGTGTTGGTGAAGCTATAACCAGCATCACTCCGGTTCTTTAGGCACAAAGTGCACAAAGGATTAATGCGCAAGTATGAAGGGCCTTGCCCAATTATCAGCAGGGTAGGTAACGTCTCCTACAAGTTGTAACTACCGGCATGGCTCAAAATTCACAATGTCTTTCATGCAAGCAACTTAAAAGCCTACTATTCAGATCCGCAAGATGCTTCGTGAAATATTCCAACTCGACTACCTCCAATTAGAGCCTCCTACAAGAAGCGAGTTGAGACCATTCTGGCGGATCGCAAGGCTACGAGTGGAGCAAACTGAGTACTTGGTGAAGTGGCAAAAGCTTCCCCGAACAGAAGCTAGTTGGGAGCTAGAAGACGTCCTACGACATAAAGAAGCCCGCGTTAAAGCCTACCAACAAGCGTCGATGAGGACGTCGATAGTTTAAGTGGGGGAGAATGTCATAAACGGTCGTCGCTCAACTGCAACTCTTCGCTCAGTGAACCTTTTGTCGCTTTTATTTGCTTGTACAGATGTTTGGCAGCATGCTTTGCCTTGGTTTTGTGTGATTTTACCTAAGAAATACGAGCAGAAACAGTCTGTAACGCTGCAGAACGATCGCTTGCTGTACGGAACCAAAACAAGCCAAAAACTACCCAATTTTGGGTCGTTTTTGTGTGTTGCAACGACCAATCTGAGAGTTGTAAAACGTTAGTCATCTCATCCCCTTGGAACCGCCGGGTGGCACAGAGCTGGATGGGGCTTCGGGTATTTATCAAGCGTGAGCATTCATTAAGAGTTGAACTTGACTTGCGTCCGATACTTTGGGAACTGTCGTTTGTGGATTTGCGACCATTCTTACAACCCTCTAAAGTCCTGTTTCGCTCTCTTTCTCTCTTTCTCTGTTGCACTTAAAGTGTTCGTCGAATTGCTTGTAAAAGCTGCTCTCTTTGCGAGACGTCGGGCTTGTCCGTCACTCGTCTTCAAAACTAATCAACTTCTCTTTTTGCAGGTCCTTCAGGACCCGCACGAGGTTGCAAGTGGGCTGACCCTTTTTGGACAAATACGCTTCATCGTTTCATAACTAGGCAAATCCAGCTAAGTCCGGAACATTGGGCAAAGGTTGCTTCGCGACTTAGGCAATTCTAACTAAGTCTTCAAGTCTACCGCTAGGGTGTCGCATGGCTTAGACAAATCCTCCTTCTAGCGCCAAAATGTCATGGAACTGTATGTCATGGTTGATTAGTCAGCATGGCTCGGTTCCGCCCGAGCGTGCAAGTTCGTCTGTGTTAGTCGGAATGGGAGAGGTGCTCGGATGAGGTCAGCGGGGCACGCTCCGGAGCTCGGCTCGTGTCGGCACCATCCATTCGGGGGTTTGCCTCGGGTCGACTGATCTACACAAAGGCCTCGTCAGGGTGGGGTGCCCGATGTGGCCCCTCCGACGCTCAAGTCAGTGCCCTAACCGAGGTGGAATCAGAATATTGTATGTATTGTCTTGCCCTGAATAGTGCCTCAAGGGTGGCTTTTATACTTGCTAGTCGAAGGTTGACCATACCTTGGCCTTTAATGATGTCGGCGTTCTTTGCTGAGGTGGCGTACGGCCTCGTGGGGTCCCAAGGTCCTCGAGCACTGCGTCTGTGTCAGATTACGCCATGTGCTGCGTCTTGCCCTCGTTAACGTCCAGCTCAGGTGTAGGTTGACCGCTACTGCGCTAGGTCGGGCGCTACTGTGCCAGGTTGGCCGAAGATGTGGTGCGCTACTTGACACATGGCGGGTGACTGGGCAGGCCCATTATCAACCCTATCAGTTGCTTTTGCCTCTTGTACTACCTACCTTGGATGCTTCCTGTTGATCGCATCCTAAGGTAAAAGAGCCCTAGGGCAAATCAGCAAGATTTTTGTTTGAAAAGATATGGTGCGCTACTTGACACATGGTAGGTGACTGGGCCGGCCCACTATCAGCACTATCAGTTGCTTTTGCCTCCTGTACTACCTGCCTTGGATGCTTCCTGTTGATCGCACCCTAAGGTAAAAGAACCCTTGGGCAAATCAGCAAGATTTTTGTTCGAAAAGATAATGGCGAGTCTTGTTTTGGACCTAAGTGTCTGCCTGACATTTCCGTGCTAGACTTGGATGGCATAGGATAATGAAACTGGCGATATTTTTATGGCATATCTGTGATGTTAAACTTAGATACATTACTTTTACTTATGTTATTTTGTATTTTGTAATCTTAAATTTGCATTTTTTTTTTTTTTGCTATTCTCTTGCACTTTTCACATCATTTGCTTTATACAACCTTATTGCTTTTAAGGGATACCAACTACATCCTCAAGATGCACATTTGGGGCATTTTGTTGGCATTGAACAAGTTTTTATTGCCAGAAATTCTTGCTGTTGAAATGTTATCTCTGGATCTTCAGTTTCTATATCTTGTTCAGCTTTGCTTTGGATCAACTTATATTCATATATCTGCAACTAACCTAACCTTGACTTTCAACTAATAATTTCTGTTTTTGGTTCTATAAACCTAGGCTTGATTGTGAGACTTTGTTTTTAACCACAGTTTACATCTGTTAAATGAATTAATGACTTAATATGACAGTTGGATATCATCCAGTGGTTTGTGGATTTTACATTTAGATCATACATTTTTAATATAATGAAAAACTCATGTGCTTTCTTGCATGTTTCAGGATAATCAATTTGGATTGCATAAAATGCATCCTCCTCTAACTTTGCACAGGCATCCTATGTGTGCTGAAGTATGTGCTTCCTCTTTTCTTCTTACGTCAGACACACTTTCTTATATTATTAATATGTTGATGTTCGATCTTGATACCATGGTTTCTCTATCGTTTCACGTAATTTCCTTGTTCAGTTATACGGAGAATCACCTGATACGACATGATTATTTCATGATTTTTTTTTTTTAAAAAAACTCCTCGCAAGTTATTAACTCTCTCTTCAATCTATATAACTTGATAGTAATTAAAAGTTGACTTTTATTTGGGACTTACATTTTTGTTGTTATTGTTATTGATTCTTTTGTCTTTCAAGATTTTTGTGATTGGACTTGCCTTTTGCTTTGCAAATTAGATTGAGATTCAGTTTCTTATTGTTCATCCAGATTATTGAGGAGTTCCAGAAGTGTCATGTAGAACATCCAATTGGAAAGTTTTTTGGGCAATGCACTGACCTAAAGATAAAGCTTGACCGATGCTTTCGACAAGAGGTGATTGTCTTCAGATTTTTATTCCTCGCTTTACAGATAGATATCAATGATTTTTTTTGTTTCCTTGATTTTTGGAACTTCTATAGAAATTTATTTGATGTTTGTAGTTCTTTCCCTTTTACCGGGTTATGTTCTTTGGATAGAAAGCTGTGAAGCGGAAGGCTAACTTCGAGGAAAGCAAAAAATTCAAGGAAAGATTGCAGGCCTACAGAAAAGAGATGGCACAGAAAGACATATAGGGATATCCGCTGCATGGATCTCTCAGACACGAACAATTATGCACCCCCTAAATTGTGAATGACATGTATCTTCTGGTTGACCTGAGCCTTCCGGTGACACTTGAACTAATATAATTTGTTATTTTGTGTTTTTAATGTACTTATGACAACTGGTGTAATGCTTAATGATATTTATCCAGCTCTTCTTCTTCTTGTAAAAAGACATGTTTTATTCACCAATATATGTGTACTCCAAAGTAGTTAGCAAATTATGACTTGTTATTTTCTGGAACTGATGGCTTTATTGTCTTGCAAATTTTGCATGCTGTTTTTTGTATTTGTTCTTTGGAATATTTTACAAGTTCAATAATGATATTTTCCTCTCTCAACTTGGTTTCTAATAATCATAAAACGTAACATAATTTTCTCTCTTAGAATTTGAATATAATATATACATTATTCAAAACTTTTAAGGTTTAATAATGTCAGATTCTAGAGTTTACAGTCCATAAGTTTTCTTGTAAATAAATACATTTTTATTTATCAAATAAACTTCTGAAAACCCTGGTTTGGATGATTCTCCTCATGAACATGTCCTAACATAACACCATTTTCATATAATTAAACGTCTGAAATATGTTTACCAAATAAACTTTTGAAAACCTTCTTAACCATATTAATCATATTTGTAAATGCATGAAATATCATCAAACAAAAACCCAGTTTCTTGTTCTCCAGATCCAGCCAAATATAGATTTAGTCAAAACCTTTTTTCATATAAATAAACGTCTGAAATATGTTTGACAAATAAACTTTTGAAAACCTTCTTAACTATATTAATCATATATGTAAATGCATGAAATATCATCAATCAAAAACCCAGTTTCTTGTTCTCCAGATCCAGCCAAACATAGATTTAGTCAAAAGTCATCTCCATTGCTACAGTTGCAAATGGAGAAGATAGCATGTAACTGGAGACGCGACCTCCTTCCTCTTCGTCCAACATACAAATGAAGCATTTCTGCCGACTGCTAGCAGGATATTTTCTTTGCTCGATGTATATATTTTTTTTTCTAAAAAGAAGAGCATATATATTGTAGTAGGCTCTCATCAATGCGGGGTTTGGAAGTAACCTTATGCAGAGCTAATGCACACAATATTGTATAGAGATTGTTTTTATGACTCCTTAACTTTCATCTCTCACATCATTCATGAGAGAGTAATCTTAGATAGACAATTTGCCTATATAATTTTCCACATCATCTTCCAAGCTTTTGAACATATGTGCAATAACTCAAGATGTAAAAATAATTCTCTTGGGTGAAAATTACCTTTCTTTTTAACATAATATCTTGTTTCATAATGTACATGTGTATCAAAGTTACCATCTAAATCTACTGCCACTGTCATTTCTATGGCGGCCAAGTAAGGGTATTGATACAAGTGGTCCTTCTCAAAAGTTCATCTTGACTTTGTCGATGCGTGATTTGCGAACTGCTTGTTGGATTTGCTTCTCGTGCTCTTTGAGCATATCTTCGATGTTTTCACCTGGGGGCATCAAGGGACCCGAGTAGTGGATTCGTCTGATTCGAGTTCCATAGCCCTGTGATTTAGTCAAAACATGCAAAAGATTTCATCAACACAGCATAACTGGCAGCATATAGAATGTTGATTGTGGCGAGATGCGAGAGAACTTTGCTTTGCATTAGACACAGCATTTAGAAACACAGGAAGAACTAATTGGTAGCTTAGATGCAAGAGTCTGCTATTGGCATAAGCATCCTTGTGATTTTGTTATTCATTCCCTTTTACAAACACCTATTCAATTTCTTGTATTGTTCTACTAATGATCATGGTTTGAGCGTAAAAATATCTCTCTGTACAATCATCAAGAACGGCAGTTGTGGAATGAAAAAGAATTATGTATAGTTATTCCATGACTAATCATGAATACTTTGTCAAAGGAGAAAAACCACTTGCAATCAAACATCACTTGTAATGAAAAAGGAGGATTCATTATTAGTCGTAGAATAACTATATGTAGTTTGGACACCAGAATCAGCTACTTGGATAAGAGTCTTTAACTTTGTTATTCCTTCAAACACCTTTCTTATTTTTTGTAGAGTCCCAAAATATTGCGTGTAGAATCATCAAGAACAAGTAATGAAATTCTAGTGCAGAACAAATTGTGCAATAGTAATTTGAATGCCAAAGCAGAAGAAACACTTGCAATCAGACACACTTGGATGAAAGCCGACTGATGATTAAATGCAGAAGAAACATTGGTAGTTTGCATTGCAAGAATCTGCTACTGGAATAAGCATCCTTGTGGCTTTGTTACTTCTCTTTCCAAACACCAATCCCATTAGTTTGTTGTTCTACTAAGAGATGAAATTCTATTGCAGCTCAAATTGCATAAATGTAATTTGAATGTCAAAGGAGAAAAACAGTTGCAATTAGATATCACCTGGATTCATGATTAGATGTGGAAGAACTATTGGTACTTAGGATGCAAGAATCTGCTATTGGAATGAGCATCCTTGTAACTCTATTATTCAATTCATGTTCATGACTTAAGTCTCAAAAAGTTCTTGTGGGATCATCAAGCATGGTAGTTAGATTCAAGTGCTAAAAAACAATTGTGCAATTGCAATTTGAACTTTTAAGGAGAAAAACCAGTTGCAATTACAACTTACTGTTGTCGGATCGTTGCCTCCTAGAGAGTCATCTTTCTTATGGGTAGAGGGTCTATCAAGTGCATGCGTTGCTGCAGGCTCAGCAAGCCAGTTACGAGTGGAGTTTGCAGTGTTTGTTGCGGCCAATGAACCTGAGATGTCAGAGAAGTCGGCAACCCCTGGCTGTGGCCTGTATGACATCTGTGTTTTCAATTGAGGACCATTCGACATCCTCACTGAACTGTATGTTCGGCTAGGCATTTGCCGGCGCAGTTCCTGGTTCCTTTTCCTGGTCCATGAGGGTCCCAGTGCATTAGGGTGCACACCAGAATGAGAGAAGCCATTTCGTGCTGTTGCTTCAGGTGCAGTTTCATCTTGTGGATTATACTTATGACTGATGCTTTTGGGATTTGCCTGAACCTGTAGCTTCTATCCAACCAAAAAGAAAAAGGATCAAGAAGAAGACAGAAACGTTAGCTTTGAATCCAAGGGACAGTGAACAAGAGTCCAATAACTATTTTCTTCATCAGACAAGCAGATCATGCCAACTTCATTAGATAAGTTCTCTTTTGTTATACTCTGAAGCAACCAATTCTGTGTGTTAAAACAATCAAATAGAAATCAGGAATTTAATCAGAACTTCCTCCTCTTTTACTGTCCTCTTATGAGAATTTTGTTTCCTGAAGATTCACAGTAACACTAATCTTATTCTTTTTAGGAGTAAACTATGCCAATGGCCGCTCATGATAAAAGCTTGACATATATAATGTTGAGAAGGACTTGACCAGAGAAGGTATAAGTCACATTTGATTTACATCAGATCATGTTGTTAGCATAAAAAAAATATGAGCAAGCTCATGCATATCTTTTCGTTTATTTTCCATACTATCATTTGGGGTGAAGTGCAGAGAGTACATACAAGCATGAAAAGATGTTCTTTTCATATGCCTTATAATCCCAAGTTCCTAATCTTTGATGCTTAAACCAAGAATCCATGAGATAACGTATAACCAATTATATTAATATCTTGATGCACTTGAATAGACAGGTAGATGTTGTTTTCCATCTTTTATTAGTTGGTCATAGATATATGTTGTTTCGGAATTGTAACATATTATGGGACATCTGGAACCATCTGGAACCAAGAACAGTGTCCAACATGAACATGAAATGATGTAATTCCTTGAGGCACATTTGTTTTAATATCACTTTGTTTCACCTTATGCTTCATCATAATAGAACAATTTTTTTAAGTACATGAAATTGCACCTGCAGGTCTATATTGGCATCTGGAGCTGGCATTGCTTTGAATTCTCGTCTTCCGGGTCTGACAGATTCACATCCACGTCCATTGGTAACTTCTGCTCTTCGCCTGCAGAGATTCATAATGCATAATGGTAAATGAATCAGCTACCAGCCAAAAAAAAATTTAGGTATATATTTCTTGCATAAGTAAACTTGCCTCGAGAATAATTAAAACGGTTTAAGTAATTTGCCAGTGCAAAGTATAAGATTAAATACCTCCTTGCCTCATCTTGGATTTTAGCATCATACTCCTTGCTCGGTGGATATTTAGGCAAATTTGAGGGCTCGCAGGCAAATGGCTTGGTCAAGAAGAACTGGAAATCATGGTAACAAGATTGTCCATGGAGAAAGCATATTCTATTACAAATCTATCAATCATCATCACATCAAAGGTTTTTACATCAAGAAGGTGGTAGCTAGAGCATAACTTAGAATGATCCATAGAAATGAACATATTTGCAGATGGGGTAGAAATGAACTAACTATATATAGATCACTTTAAAATCTAGTGTGATATTTACACAAGCATATTTTGATTTTAATTATGTGGGTGAAAGAACCTAAAGGACAAAGATTGATATCCCAGTGACCAGAAATAAGAAGTCGCAACTTACTTCACTCTCCAGGGCAGATACTGCAGTTCCTCGTTTTTCTGGTTCTATAGCAAGAAGAGAATCCAGTAGAGATAAAGCTGAAGGTGGAAAGTCCTTGAAGATCTCAGCAAGACAGCGTCGATACTGATGTTGAGGTTTGAATATGGTTGCATGTGGCAGCTTTTCTCTCTCCCAGTACTCTTCTGATGGTGAACCACACAGCTTGAAGATCTTGTGCAGTTGTTCCACCTAAAACGGTTTGACCATCAACATTTTGAGTGAGAAATGAAATAATAGGATAAATCAATCAGATTTCAATGAAAAATTAATCTGCATTTGGAAAAAATAAATTAAATTTTCTCCAAAAAAAAGATCTGCCTAAAGTTTAACTTCAGCCATATCAGTCAGTTATGTTTAAGCTTTAAAGTTGCAGAATGTTCCGTTAGCCTTCTCTGAAGAAAAATAATGCTTTTGTTACTTCAGTACCCTCCTAGAAAAGAGCATACATGGGTACTCCAGACTACTATGTTCGCCATGTGAAATTAACAATGCTTGGCTGTCTAGCACATCCAAGAAAGAAAAATAAGGATAAAAGAAAAGAAACAAGGAAAAAGGAGGTGTTTTTGATTGATTTCTCAGATAGAATCAATGAAAAGAAGATTATGATCTCAGCAGTAATAGCACAAAGGTGAAATGATATTGGTTCCTTGTTAATTAATGTACAGTAATTAGTTGTGTATCATTGTAGTGCAATCTGATATACTGTTTGGGTGAGGCAAATCAAACTAATGACCATATGATTCTATCTATAATTGGCTTTTCCTTTTTCCCAGTACTAGTAAGGTTATGATGGCACAGGCAGTATATTTAACATGTAATTATGAATGTTTAATACAATTAAATTATCCATGTCATTATTCTATAAGTAATTGAATATGACAAAATTTGAAATATTCTTCAGAATAATTAATATATGCAATATTCAAGGTTAAGTGGTATTTTTTTGGGCAGACAAAGTTCAGTTAGCATTTTTCTAGTCAGAGATAACAACTTTTCAGCATCACACTCTGCAAAACATTATAGACGACCTAATTGAATTTTGCAAAACAGTTTAGAAAATTCTTCTGATTTCATGGTTGCTTATGCTTTTATAACATCTACTATAACGGAACAGTAATGGAAAATGTAGGAACTCAGCGTACCTCGGTTCTTCCGGGCATGATGGGTTTGCCAGCAAGCAACTCTGCCAGGATGCAACCAGAGCTCCACAAATCAACAGCAGCACCATACTCTGTAGCACCAAGCAGAAGCTCAGGAGGCCTATACCACAAGGTGACCACAAGGCTTGTAAACTGCTGGTTCTGCTCAGGATTGAAAAATGTTGCGAGTCCAAAATCTGCTATTCTGAGTACACCATTGTTGTCAATCAACAGATTTGAACCCTTGATATCTCGATGCAGAACACCATGCCCATGACAGTGAGCAAGACCTTCAAGCAGCTGCCTCATATAACATTTTACCTACAGTTGATATGAAGCTGTTCAGAGGATATGTGTTCCCAGATGTTTGCTCTAACACATATGTTAAGGTTGTGATAGAAGGTACCTGTGGTTCAGTGAACCTGAGACCAGACCTCGCTAAAAGCCCAGCAAGATCATGCTCCATGTACTCAAACACAAGATACAAGTTGCCCGACATCCGTGATGTTACTATACCTTCAAGCTTTATAACATTTGGGTGATCAAGTTTACGCAGTATATGTATTTCTCTTGCCATAAAGCGGACGCTTTCAGGATCTATGTTAACAAATCGTACTTTCTTGAGGGCAACAATTTTACCAGTCCCAAGATCACGGGCTCTGAAAACATTACTGTAAGTTCCTTCTCCAATCTGAAATGGAATGATTTCAAGTTTTCAACAGTGACCAACTGAGCAGTCCTGTTACTATCACCAAGAACTAGAATAATTTATGTTCAATTCTGAGGATCAAACCATGTGATACAGATTTCACAACAAGAAATATACTAAAATCCGGTTGGAGGATTATCTCTGTCGTCGTACATTTATCTGACAACATGTTCAGCATAAACTTTCAGATCCATGTCCAACAAAATCAAAGATAGAAAACAAACTAAAAATGAAGTATTCAGTAAACTCATGTGTTAGTCCTAGTCAAATTCGAACTCCATGAACTATAAGCGAGGCAAAAAAAATGTATTAAAGGATGATATTGAATAATGGTAATCCATACATAACAAACAATTCTCCAGAAATGAGACTCTATATAAGCAATAATTGAACATCAGAGCATCCTGATGAAATATTCTGCTTAAAGGCTCTTTCACAAAAATTGACTAGAACCTTCATCTTGGAGGATAGAATTATCTAAAGTTTCTTGTCAATAGTATGTTTGCAATAATTAATCCATTCTAATAAACGTCTTCAGAATTCTCCATCAAATCATTTTTCTTGGTTATAGTTTCAGTTTCTACAGGAAGGTTAGCATGAAAGATCCACATTTTTCATGAACATGATTAAAATAATTTAGCACATCATTTGAGGCATCATGATTGTAGCAAGAACAAAGTGAACTTTACACACCATTTTAGGCCTCCACATAAACTAGATAATATTTCTTTTTTCATCATTACTTGTTTTATAAGTTATTAGATTTACTGAAGATTTCACATTTAGAATGTGCTTGATTTTTAATTCAATAGAGGGAGTTGTTAGAACCCTTGTGGATTCTAAGCCTGGGGTTCATCTCTATAGGGGATCGGCCTCCTAAAACTCTATAGGGGTTCTCTCCTCCAAGGTTTTTTACAAAATTGCGGAAAGGAATTTGATCTATTGATGATAAAAAAGGGGTGGCTACATGAGTTTATATAGGGACTCAAAACCATAACTCCTAATAGGACTTCTACTCTTGGAACACTCCCTCTCCTCTTCGACTCTTAACCCCTAGCCAACTCCTAACCATGATGTGGCCGGTGGCTATAGGGGTCTCCAACTCCTAATTTGCTTCTTATTCAACCCTAGAGAGAGTCCTATCTAAATGGATCTCTCCTCTCCTAACCCTAGTCGACCTCTCCTAAGAGGAGGGAGGCAGAAGACCCCCTCTTCATGAGGACTCTTCCCTTAACCCTAGCCGACCACTTCTTCAATAGGGGTGGTGGCTAGTTTAGGGTTTATTACATGCATGACTTGGTTGACTCCTATCTGAATCCAACTCTGACTCCTAATCCAACTCCAGTTCAGCCGAATCATAACCCTACTAGGATTCAGGTTGATTTATTACAATGGACTCAGATCTCGTCCTAGCTGACCTAATGTCAGGTCTAGGTTGGCCAACAAGGCCCAATCTAAGGACTCAACTCAATTAACTAGGACCCAACTCAGCTAGGGTCCTAACAGACCCGCCCTCTTCAATCAGCCTTGTCCTCGAGGCTGAGGCTCCATGATCCCCGGGTCTGAGTTTGCAGCTTGTCATGAGGCTCCTTGTTGCATTTGAGGTAGACGCATCACGATCCCATGGTTCAGCTTTGTCTTGTATCTCTTTATCGGTGGTCGTATCTGGATGGTGATGTGTTGTGATCCTGCGATGTCATGCAATCTCCAGTTGGAACTAGGCCTCCTCATCGACTTGGGTGTCGAGCGGATGGATTTGGGCTGAGTCAACCTCTCTAAACTTCCATTTGCGATGAGATTGCTGGACAATTAGTTGTAATTTTGAATTAGGGTGCAGATCCAATCCATAGGTCATGGTTCTAATGTGATCTCCAATTTTGTAAGGTCCAAAGTAATGACGAGACCACTTCCTTGAGGTTCGAATTTCCTACTGGTAGGGCTAGAAGTGTAGGAAAGCTCGATCTTCAAATTTTCTTCCACTCTGAAGTTTGTTAGGAGGTCGTTTCTTATTTGTATGTGCTGCCATATTGCTGATCTTTAGTAGTAGCCAGTCTTTCTTTCGTACTAGGAGCATCGACGAAGAGTAGGGGCTGCAACTTGGCCGAATGACCCCTCTATTTCAAGCATCTCATTTACAATCCTCCCTATTTCAGATTTCTGGAAGTGAGGATAATAATATGGTTGAGTGTTTGCTGGTGGTTTGCCTGGGAGAACCGAAATTTGGTGGTCATGCCGTCGGGTAGGAGGTCGCTTGTGCAGTTCATCGAAGACGTCTGAAAATTCAACAAGCAATTAAAGAATGTTTGGGTCTTTAATTTTGAAGTGCAATCTGATCTTGGTTGTTCAACCATTCCTTATGGATGCGAGCGAAGGAGATAGCAGACCTCAATGTATACGATTCTCACGCCTTGACTTTGCATCTGATCTCCGGCTTTAATCTTTCGATGAATATCCCTAGCAACTGTTTTTCAGACTAATCTTGAGTTTGATTTGAAAGATGCTCAACCTGGTTTGATATTCTTGCACGGTTAAGGTTTGGTGAATCTTCATGAGTTGGTCGTTCGTGTTCTTGTACTTCATCGGTCTAAATGGAGTAGTAGCCCGTTCTTGAATTACTTCCATGTTGGAACTCCGTGGGTGCGCTCAAAACAATTATACCACTATATAACATCTCCTTTAAGGTGGATGGCAGCAATGCCCACCACGGAAGCCTCAGGTGCCCAGTGATAATGGAAGTAGTGTTCCGTGCATGAAAGCCATCATATCGGGTCTCCCTCTTCCCATCGAGGGAAGTCCACCCTCATGCATGGCTGCTTGAAATCAGTGGCTCGTTCTTCCTTTTTGGGAGGTCTCTCTAAACTTTCACCTTGCTGCAATTTTGTTGGGCTTGGAGATCTGCCAATTCTGAATTCTGCGAAGAGAGCGCATAGTCTGTTCTACATACGTGTCTCTAAGGCCTCCAACTTGGCACCAATCAGATCTACCGATGCAATGGCATAAGACACTAGGTCTATGGTGTCAAGATAATTCTCTTACTGTTGTCAACTGTATGAACTGGTTGGGTGGATTAGTGGCCGAAAGAGGTGGTGGGTCAAGGGTAGATGGCTGCGGTTTGGGGCTGAAAGGTTATTGTTTTTTGTTGCTGTTAGGGCTGTGGTTTAGAGCTACTTTAGGGGTCGTATAAGGGGTACGATGGCCGAAGTTTAAGGTTTAAAGGAATGGTTTAGGGTTGCTGTTGATAACAACAATGTATTTGGTAAGGATCGAGTGTGGATGCAGCAAGTAGTACCGAAGGTAGTGCAGCAGAATTTTTTTCGTCAAAGGGGGTGTTGTTGATGCTGCTATTTGGGACTGTTGTAGAGGCTGTACGGGGGGTTCGGTGATAGAGGTTTAGAGTTAGAGGGGTGGCTTAGGGTTGCCATAGGTAGCAACTAGTTTGGTAGGGATTGGTGGCCGGAAGATAAAAATCAGTTGGTGGAGGGTTGCAGCTGTGATAAACTGCTGTTTGGGCTGCGGTTTTTTGCTGCGGTTTGGGTTGGCTGCGGATTTTGGAGATAGGCTATGACGGCTGCGTCTTAAGGCTAGAGGGTGCTTTAAAGATGACGTGGGTGGCAGCAATAAATTCGGTAAGATTTGGTGGTGTATACGGTGGGAAAGAGCAGAAAGATACAACGACAGAATTTTACATCGAAGAACAGCAGTTTGATGATGAAAATCCCAGCGGCGTTTTAGATGATTACGACAGCAAGAAACCGATGAGGATAGTGGCAGCAACAATTTTGGCAAAGATTGGTTGCGTATGCCGCAAGAAATACCGAAAAGATGTAGCAGAATTTTTTCGTTGAAAAGATTTTAGTAGTATAGACGTAATTTTTTCCAGTAGTTCATAACAAAGATTTGAGTGGAACTCAATGGGAATCCACTAGTAAGGAAAAGGTAATGATGTCAAAAAATTCATGGAAGAATACAGCAGCAAAAAATTCGGCAAGATCAAAGAATACAAGAAGGTGTTGCGGTAGATTGTTATGTCTAAAGTTCAACAGTTTGGATGTAAAAAATCAGCGGTTTGTATTAACAATTTTTGCACAAAACCAAAAGGGAATCCGTTGTTACGGAGTGCTATAGCCGTCATAAAAACACAGAAGTTTGGGCAAAAAATATTGGCAGCAAGATAAAAAATAGGGCAGTAGCATACGGCTGAATTCTGCACCGTAACTTTCATCATAAAGATGGTAGCTTTGCGATGATGAGTTATGTAGCATAATAGATGAATACTTTTTGGATTTTTTTGGGTTGAGCATAACTAAATTGCAACAACATAAGGTAGATTTACTAGAACATGATGCAGCAATAAAGATAACGGCCGAATTCGACAACGATCTAAGCAATTATGGGAATTGCTTAGGCGGCTATGGAAGGATAATAGGCTGTTGAGGAAGGGCAACGAGATGCCAAGAACGCTGCTCTGATACCAAGTGTTAGAACCCTTGCGGATTCTAAGCTTGGGGTTTATCTCTATAGGGGATCGGCCTCCTAAAACTCTATAGGGGTTCCCTCCTCCAACGTTTTCTGCAAAATGGCGGAAAGGAATTTGATCTATTGATGATAAAAAAGGGGTGGGTATATAAGTGTATATTGGGACTCAAAACCCTAACTCCTAATAGGATTCCTACTCTTGGAAGACTCCCTCTCCTCTTTAACTCCTAACGCCTAGCCAACTCCTAACCATGATGTGGCCGACGGCTATAGGGGTCTCCAACTCCTAATTTGCTTCTTATTCAACCCTAGAGAGAGTCCTAGATCTCTCCTCTCCTAACCCTAGTCGGCCTCTCCTAAGAGGAGAGAGGCGGCTAGAAGACCCCCTCTTCATAAGGACTCTTCCCTTAACCCTAGCCAACCACTTCTTCAATATGGGTGGTGGCTAGTTTAGGGTTTATTACATGCATGACTTAGTTGACCCTGACCTGTATCAAACTCCGACTCCTAACTAGACTTCAGTTCAGCCGAATCCTAACCCTACTAGGATTTGGGCTGATTTATTACAATGGACTCAAATATCCTCTTAGCCGACGTAATGTCAGATCTAGGTTGGCCAACAAGGCCCAATCTAAGGACTCAACTCAATCGACTAGGACTCGACTCAGCTAGGGTCATAACATAAGTCTAATAATGCCTCTACTTTCTATAATAAAAATCATTATCTAGTGGCATTACTAAAAGAATATCAACAAGCTGCAAGTACAAGGAATTCTTTGGCATGATAAACTAAAGTAAAAAAGAAAAAAAAAATTGGTTTTAGATTATCAAACTCACTATGCATACTATCCCTAGTTGTGGTCATTAGATCATCAATTATCATGCTTCCCTTTGCACCAACCAAGCCAGTTGAGATAAGGTTTTTTACCAACACAATAAAAAAGAATATGTCAATGAAATGTCACATCTTTCTGTAGAGATTTTCATCTATATAGCACTAAAAAACAAGCATAAAAAAGAAATGCATTAGAGACATGAAGAAGAAATAGAGTCGTTCAAACGTGTAGGCACAGTTCAAAACCCTAACCTTGTCTAATTTCTCAAACGAATCTCCTTTCCTGGGCAACCAACCACTAATTGCTTCGCCGGCGACAGTGGCCAGCCAAGAAGGCCAGCCTGCTGCAGCATGCTCTCCTGCAATACCGTCGGGCACATCGATGATCCCCAAATCATCTTCTATGATCTTTGGAACACAAATAACTCCGGAACCGTCTCTATGTGCCCCAACAGCCACGGCAGCCCGCGTCTGGTGCGCCCCGATTTCCCTCGCGGAATCGAAGGCTGTGGCATCTTTCTTCTCTTCTTCATCCGAGGATGAAGAAGACGAGCTGGTGTCTGCATTGTCCTGCGACTTGGATAAGAATCTTGAATTACCATGGCTTCCGCTGAGTGCGACGTTGATGATGGCAGCCACGACGTCGTCCTTCTTAGAAAGCGAGACAAGATGATTCAAGGATGTGGCTCTCTGTGTCACGCCATCTTCGTCGAGGACGAGTCCTTTGGAACACAGGCAGCCCATAAGCAGAAATGTCGGACAATCTCTACCTCATTGCCTTCATTCAGGAGTTGAGATTGCAAGACCATCGAAATCCCATCAACCTAATCTCTCTTCTGGAAGAAAGAAGGAACCCAGACATTCAAATGGAAATCTCCGGTAAAACGCACCGATTTACCCTAAAACTTGCAAAAAAAAAAAAGCAATCTCGTTTCCGAATTCTGCAAGGACTGTTCGATGCACCGATTTACCGGATAAATTTGGATGTATTTTATTCATCAAGATATTAAATTTGTTTGACAGGAATACAAATACTGATTCACTTATAGAGTATACATTAGAGTAGAAGCTCAAGTTTCTTAGTGGGAAAAATTCAAAAAATTTTCTTTCTTTATAATCAAGGAAGAGTGAGAAAACGTATGAAAATTTAATTGAAAGAAATCAAAGTTACCCAATAAATCGGCATGAAAAATGAAATCCTAAAATAAACTGCCAACTTTTATTTCCTTTATGAAAGGAGATAACTTACTTTGGGTTAGATAACTTCTCCACTAACTAGAATAAATCATCTTATTTGTCTGTTGAATTATCGTCGCTCAACCATAATATTTTTGCTTAGTGAATCATTCATTACTTTTTCTTGATTGTACAGATGTTTGGTAGCTTATGTTGCCTTGATTTTATATGTTTTGACATAAGAAATGAGAGCGAAAATAGTCTAAAATGCTGCAAAATGATCGCTCGTTGCGCGGAGCCTAAATAGTTCCATTTTAGGGTGTTTTTCGCGTGCTGCGGTGATCACTCTGAACAGCATAAAATGTCAGTCATCTCAGCACCTTGGAACCCCCCCGGGTGGTACCGGGCTGGATAGGGCTTCAGGTATATATTAAGCATAGGCTTTTATCAACAATTGAACTTATCTTGCGTTCGATACATTGGGATTCATCGTTTATGGACTTACAATCATTCTTACAGCCCTCTAAAGTCATTTTTCACTCTCTTTCTCCCTTTTCTCTGTTGCACTCAAGATGTTCGATGAATTACTTGTATAACTTTCCTATTTGCAAGACATCAAGGCTTGTCCGTCACTCGTTTCTAAGCTAATCAATTTATTCTTTGTATGTCCTACGTGACCCACACAAGGTTGCAAGTGGGTTGCTCCCTTTTCTTTATGGACAAATAAAGCTTTGGGTGTTTAAAGACTTAAGCAATCCCAACTAAGTCTAGAACAATGGGCAAGGTTGCTTTACGACTTAAGCAATTTCAGCTAAGTTTTCGATAATGCCGCTAAAGTGCCGCACGGCTTAGGCAAATTCAGCTAAGTTTGTGATAAACTATAATCAAAATTTCAAGCTTGAAAGTGTCTCAGTATCTTTGTTTAGAGAAATTTTAATAAAATTATGTTTCCTTGTGGTTAGCAGTGATAATCACAAGAACATAAATAATAAGTTTTGTGAATGTCAAATAACCTTTCTCAGTGATCAATCGGTCTACATCAATCCAGTTTGCTGCATGGAAGAATTTGATTAATTTATTTGAGACTTATGCTATAAATCCATTTTGCTGCATAGAAGAATTTGATTACTTTAAAGAGACTCCAAAAAGCTTCTTCTAATACAAATCAGATATTAAACTTCCTTTATAATCCTAAAATACCAAAATAAGTACTAGTACATGAAACATTACTTCATGCATAGGGAACTACGAAATTAAGTGTTTTACATCTACTAACTAACCTTTAATGCATTCCTTGGTCATGAAGGAAAGCACGTTGAAAGAGTTTTTACTTTGTCCAAGGAATATGCTCATTAGCTGTCATATTAGAGTCAGTTGGGTTAAAAGCTGTGAGACAACATTGTAGATTGTAGGGAATCATAGGATCAACAATTTTCATACGAGCTGATTTTAACAACTTAGACACTCCTGTGTTAGAAACTTTCATAAAATTATATTTCATTGTGGTCAGAGGTGATCGTCAATAAGATAGTTTTATGGATGTCAAATTGACTTTTTCTCACATATTAGTTTGCATCTTTTAGAATCTTTAGGGTCTTTAAAAACTAAAATTAATATTAATCAATATTTTTTAGATAATTTTTTATTACCATTTATCATGACTAAATCGATGAGTTAATTATCTCATTAACTTAACGGATCAACTATGGTAAAATAAATTGAATTCTTATGAACCAATATTGATTTTAAACTCAAGTTAATTACACCACACTCATATAATCCTTGTAAAATAGATACAAGTCTTGCCATGCATCGAATTGAGATGTCAATCGAATCAAGATGTCAATAAAACCCTGAGGCATATAATAAACCTTAATTAGTCGCCGCCCACCTTAATTGGGAAGGTTGGTTAGTGTTGGGGATAGGAGTATTTCACTAGAAGTAGGGGTCTCTCTATGGTTAGGGTCTGGAAGTCCTATAAATGCATATAGCCGCCCACCTCTTTCTCAAGTAATACAATCTCTTTTCTTTAACCTTGTGGCCAAAAACCAGAAGAGAGGAACCCCTATAGAGTTTCAAGGAGGGTAGATCCCCTATAGAGATCATCTTCTAGTGTTATAATCCCTTGGGATCCTATCATCTGGTATCAAAGCAATGTTCTTGATGTCTCATTATTCTTCCACCCCATGCCGCTGCCATCTCCATCTACATCTGCGTGGACCCTCTGCTATTGCTGCCATCACTATCCTCATATCCATCTGCTGCAGTCGATCCTAGTGTTGCTGCTGCCATTACCGACTTCGTCATTATCATCTATTGCAACCGACCACAGAGGTGCTGCTACCAACAATCTCGCTGCAAGATCTAGTATTGCTTCACCCCCTGTTGAAATTCTTATCGCTGCTGCATCTATCTATATCTTTGTCATAAATAAGTTGCACCTATCTTCATCGCAAATTTGATACATCTATCTTTTATCTTCGTCATAATATCGTTGCATCTAGCGTATCTGTTATTGCTTCCATATTGTCATCGTATTGTCATTTTTATTGATATCAAGAAGGGAGAAAGAGGAATGAAATTCAAAAAGAAAAGAGAAACCGAAAGTCGATTTGTAGAAAATGAACAAACTCAGAATATAACTTGCATAAAATAGATAAAAAGTTCACCACCAAGTTTAATATCACAAGAGGATACAAAAAATTCACTACATCAAAAAAATTAAATAAGGAAATAGAACTAGATCAAAAGACTCACCAATCAAGAACGCATCCAAGAGATATAGAGTTTTGAGAGACTCCAAAGGGCTTATACTAATACAAATCATGTGTTAAACTTCTTTCTAATCATAAAACCAAAATAAGTATTAGTGCATGAAACAACCCTTCATGCATAGGAAACTACTAAATTAAGTGCTTTACATCTCCTAACTAACCCCCTTTAATGCATTCTTTAGTCATAAAGAAAAGTATTTTAAAATAACTTTAACTTTTTATCTTCTAAATCATATATTAATAAAACAGTTTTAACTTTCTTTAGTGAATATACTCATGAGCTGTCATATTTGAAAGGTTTGGATAAAAGGCTGAGATAAGCATTGTGGGTTGAAGAGAATATCATTGGATCAAAAAGATTTACTTGAGCTGACTACACCAAAGTAGGCACTCCCGTATCAATCTCCCCTAGTTGAAAAATACTTGTCCTTAAATCCTTATTTGTTTCAACTACATGATAAAGACTAAAATCAACCACATTGAATGTGGAGAATATATAATCCTCAGGTAGCTGGATCTCAAAAGCATTGTTATTAATTCTCTTAAGCATATTGAATGAAACATCAGTTTTTTATTTCAATTTCTCAGATTTGTCTGGGGTAACCTCTTCTTCTATAGATAACTCCATATCAAATCAGCTTTATTAAAGTCCATATATTTTCTATGTTTGTTGGTAGCTTATATATATCTCCCATTTTGGTTTTTAGTGATTGTTTTAACTTTATTATGCAACTTCTTTATATGTTTAACCTTCTCATCAACATCTTCACTAATTTGCATAGTTACAGAATGAGTAACTAAATCTAAATGATTAATTGGATCTGTCTTAGGAATAAGATCGTCATGATGTTAGATGTCTCTCAATGGTGGAATGTTATACTGGATCTCCTTTAGTACAACAACTTGTAACTCCTTCATGATTGGTTTTATAATTGCTACTAGTTCCTTGTATTGTTCGTTCTCCTCTATGGTTACTAGAGCTAAAACATGACCATCACTTTCTAATTCATCCTTGCATTCACTATAGGAAATAAAAGACAAATCATGATCATCATAAGTAATATTTTCCTCATAATCATCATATTTTGGTTCGTCATTGACTTCATTTCCTTCTCCATCACTATATTCTTCAACAAATGTAGCGATCCTCCTATTTGGACTATCTGAAGCGATATGCCCAAAACTATATAATCTCTCACTCTTATCATGTACCTTCATCACAACTTTACTTTGGAGAGTAGACTTGGAAATTTCTCTTCTCGTATAAAAATATTTCGTATTGTATTGAGAACCCCTTTCAAACTTTTGTTGCATTTTCACACTAATATCTCTTTGTTTAAAATTAGAGTTTTTTTAGAAAGATTTCTTGCCTATAGTTGTCAGGTAAGTATTTTCTTTTTAACTCTCTTTTTATTTCTTTGCATGTTATGATCTTACTCTTCCCCTCACGGTCTCTTTGCTTCTTCAGATTTTCCTACTAAGAATATGCATTCATTCTGAGTTTTAGAGCTACAAGTTTTACCTTATTTTGTTCTGGTGGTTCATAAAAATTGAATATTCTTTCCACCGTATTAAACCAATCAATAAAGTTATCAACATTGATTCTACCTTCAAATTTCGGAATATCCAACTTTAGATTGTATTTGTTCTGCCACTCATATTGTTAGTCTCTACACATTGACTGAAATCTTCCTAAGTCCCTCAGGTAATAAGAAGTATCATCAATATAATCAAATTTTTTGGAATCATTTTAATGTTGATTGTTTTTTACTCTGATGTTCTTCAATAATTTAATTTTACTGTGAAGCACTCTTTATAGCTGCAACCTCAAGGATTCAACATCAACTTCATTATCACTATGTTCACCCACTACTTTTCCATTCCATCATGCCATGATCTTTAGCCTTTAGCTCTGATATCAAACTAATACCGGGAAAGAAAAAAGAGAAATAAAATTTGAGAAGAAAGAACGAAACCAATATTCGAGTTATAGAAAATAAATAAACTCATGATATAACTTACATAAAAATAGATAAAAATAGCTTACCACCTAGTTTAATATCACAAGAGAATACAAAAAATTCACCACATCAAGGAAATTAAACAATAATATAGAATTGAATCAAAAGACTCACAACTCAATGAAACATTCAAGAGATATAGAGTATTAAAGAGACTCCAAAGAGCTTCTTTCAATACAAATCATGTATTAAACATCCTTTATAATCCTAATATACCAAAATAAGTATTAGTGCATGAAATAATCCTTATAGGAAACTATGAAATTAAGTGCTTTACATCTATTAATTAACACATTTGTTGCATTCATTTGTCAAGAATGAAATCACCTTGAAAAAGTTTTTACTTTGTCCAAGGAATATATTCATGAGTTGTCATATTTGAGTGAGTTGCATTAAAAACTATGAGACAACATTATGGACTATAGGGAATCATAGGATCAACAATTTCCATACAAGTTGATTTTAGCAACTTAGGCACTCCCATATCAGAAACTTATATAAAATTATATTTCATTGTCGTCAAAGGTGATTGTCAAAGATAGTTTTATGGATGTCAGATTGACTTTTTCTCACATATCAGTTTGCATCTCTGATTATTTTAGTGGACAATTATGCTACTCATATTTTATCTTTTAGAATCTTTAGGATCTTAAAAAACTTAAACATTAACCAATATTTTTAGATAATTTTTTGTTATCATTTATCATGAGTAACTTGATGAGATAATCATCTCATTAACTTAATGGATCAAAACTAATTGAATTCTTATCAACCAATATTGATTTTAAACTCAAGTTAATTACACCACACTCATATAATCCTTGTAAAATAGATACAAGTCTCGTCGTGCATCGAATCAAGATGTCAATAAAACGATGAGACATATAATAAACCCTAATTAGCCGTCGGCCATCTTAATTGGGAAGGTCAGCTAGTGTGTTAGAGATGGAAGTATTTTACTAGAAGTAGGGGTCTCTCTATGGTTAGGGTCTAGAAGTCCTATGAAAATATATAGCCGCCCATCTCTTTCTCAAGTTAATTATAGAGTCTTGGACAAAATGCTAGAATTAAAATAAGACAGATAGATCATATAATTTTGCCTGTATTAGATAGCTTAGCATTCCAGCGATCAATTAAAATAAATATTTGGATAGATAATTATACTTTAGTTCATTCAAATAAGACATTAACAAAAAGATATAAGAGTTTAGTTTTCAACAGAAAAGAGTTTGTTTAATCTTAAGATTTGTATAGAATATTATAGTTAAAATAAAAGAGATAGGTTAGAGTTATTAAAATTTTAGTATTATAACTCAATTGAGGTTGAAGTTATCAGAAAGATGCAAAAGTTTATAAATTATTCATAAATAAGAAAGAAACAGAGATAAAAAAAAAATTATAAGATAGGATAAAACACTTCAAAAGTTGATCCCAAAAATAGTCCAAGTTCCTCAACCAAAGTAAGAAGACTTCAGCCTTTCTTCTCCTCCTCCTTCTCTTCACCAAGTAGAGGGCAGCAAGCTTTTAACTTGATAATTGTTTTTACTTTTTATTCTTTAATTACAAGTGTATAGATAACACAAAAGGTTATAATATGATAAGCATGCAAAAAAGACATGGGTGTCAACAATTTAGCAAGTATGGGCAGTTTACTTCTTTATTTAGCCCGTCACACGTTTACTCAGCTTCTTCATTTATACCTTTTTTTTCTTAATATTTTTCTCCTCTACTAACTTAACATAATAGCTTTCAAAAATCATATCCAAATTTTAAGATTTATGATTAGGTCCAAGCATTAATCCTCCAATATAAAATTATTTAATTAAAAATTATTTAATAAATTCTTATATTAAAATAATTTAATTTTATATAAAATTATTTTTATTTTAATAAATATCTTATAATAATGTACTAATAGTTCTTTGGATTGATTTGTTGAAAGTTAACTCATGTGATACTCGATTATATATTTAGCCTAAAAATATTTTATTTAGAAACTTAATCACCTTAAACTCAAACTCATCAAGAAATTAGAAAAAATGATGCTATACATCTAAGAATTATGTGCTAGTTGTTTTAGAGAAGTTTGGATTGGTTTGATGAAAATTAGCCCGAATTACACTCAAGTTATATTCTATCATAATTTTAATACAAAAATATCTTATTTTAAAAAATAATCATCCTAAATTTATATAAAAATAAAAATTAATAATAAATATATTTAATCTCATATAGTAGTTTAGGAGAAATTTAGATAGGTTTGGTGAAAATTGGAAGAATTTAACTCTAGTTATACATACAACACAAATATATTATTTTAAAAATTAATCATCTTAAATTCGTAAAAAATAAAAAATGATAATAACTTATTAACATATCACTCTAGTAGTTAAGAAGTAGTTTGGATAGGTTTGGTAAAATTTAAAACGTCATACTTGATCTATGTTAAACCCAAAAAATCAATCATTCTAAATTAGTATCTCACCTAGCAATTTAAGAAAAGTTTGGATAGGTTTGATTATACTTGAGTTAATAAATTAAATATAAAAATATCCTATTTTAGAAATTAGTTACCCTAAATTCATATAAAGATGAAAAAAATGAAAATAGCATATTAACATCTCAGTTCAAGAAAAGTTTGAATAAGTGTTGATAAAATTGAAATAATTACACTCGATCATATATTCAACCCAAAATATATCCTATTTAAAAATTAATAACTCTAAATTTATATGTAAATAAAAAATTTGATAAAGTTATAAAAATGACACTGGGCATAGCATCATCTCATCCTAATAGTTCAAGATAAGTTTAGATAAATTTAATAAAAATTCAATGAGTCATGTTCAATCATCTTAGAATAATAGTATCAACCAAGGTATTCTTTCAAGAACCAACCGAAGGGTCGAGCACTCCATCGGTAAACCTTCCGACTCGGAGCTACATCGACCGACGTTGCTCCTGACTCGATCGAGTCGTGCTGTACTGACTTCCTGTTCATGACACCAAATCTACGACATGTTTTGTAGATTCCAATATTTCACGTGGATTGTCTGAATCTCTCATCATTTATCATATCAATATTTGTATATAATTACTTGATTTGAGTTATATATATATATATATATATATATAAATATTTCACATTTTAAATATTTTCTCAAATAATATATTGATTTTTTTGAATTATACTCTAATTATATATATATATATAAATATTTCACATTTTAAATATTTTCTCAAATAATATATTGATTTTTTTGAATTATACTCTAATTAAAAAAATTAAAAATAACCTTCCTCTTTCACCCCTCGTCACCTTCCTCATTGTACATCGTCCATAGAAGGCGAGGAGAGGGTGGGAAGAAAGAACATGAAAAAAAGAAAGAGAGAAAAAAAGATGAGGAATAAGGAAGGAGGAGAGGGTGGGTGACAAGGCACGAGGAGGGGGAGAGGATAGATAGGCAGGGAAGGAGAGGAGCGGAGCGGAGCGGAGAGAAAGCGCGAGCGATGAGAAAAGAAATGACAGGAAAGGGAAAAGGGTGGTTGAAATGAAGTGGAGGAGCGATACTGGATGAGGGGGATCGTTTAGATAATTTTTAAATTTAAAATATATTTAAAGATTATTATTTATTAATTTATAATTTATTATTTTATAACTTAATTTATTTTTCTTTTAAATTTAGATATTTTGTTATAAATAATATATATATATATATATATATGTAGATTTCTAATATCTAGTCACATCAATAAGGATGAGATAATGGTTATAAAAAAATCAATAATATTAAGATTATAAATAAACAATATTTTATTGTTATTTTCAAAGAGATCAATAATACAAGATTGTTGATACTATGAATAGTAAATTTTTATATTTTAGAAATACCTAAAATATATTTTTATTAATATTTGCTTCAGGTTTTAAATTAACTTCGGATGCAGATGGTAATAATTTGATAAATAAAACTAGCACTTTCATCGTTGGGTTAATTATATATTATCTTCTGTAATTAATTATTCTTAATAATTATATTAAACAATTTATACATAAGATTAAAATATTTAGTCTTATTTTCGTCAACAGAGTTATTTTACTTAGAAATCCTAATGTAGCTAATTAGAAGCTCTCCGTTGGGCGCTGCTGTTTGGATCCCACCCGGTTTCCTCCGCGCCCGCTTCGCCCCCTCTTCCATCTCTCCGATGGGCGCTGCTGTTTGGATCCCACCCGGTTTCCTGCGCGACCGCTTCACCCTCTGGCGGCTGCTGCCTTCTCCGTGGTCAGGCAAAGCGGGAAACGAGGCAGTAGAAAATGAAAATGGAGTGCCGAAGCAGTCCTCCCCAAGCTGTCGTCCTTTTGCTGAAACCAAGAGGAGGGAGAGGCACAAACCCTAACCCTTAGCTCGATCGATCGGAGACCTCGCTCGCTCGGTGGGATGGCGTCGTTCGAGGAGACGCCGCCCGGCGATGCCAAGTCCGGGCGGAAGATCTTCCAGTCCAAATGTGCCCACTGCCACACCCTCGAGAAAGGAGCTGACCACAAGCATGGTAGATCCCTGATCTTAAAACGTGTTCCTGTCCTTTTTTGCCCTCGGTTCTGTAATTCCACCTTTTTCGCTTTCTTGGCCTTTTGATTTTGTGTGATCCGTCTTGGATCAATATATAATTCCAAATATATATTATTTTCTCTTTTGTTCTTTCTTTTTCTTTCTTCGTCTGGACCCTAAATTTGTCACTTTTAGTTGAATCTTTAGAATCTATATTTTCCTTTTTGGCCACCCATTCTGTTTGATCCATAATATTGTCTATTTTACTCTCTTTTTTTTTCTTTTCTGTCGTCTCTAATATTCTTCCAGTCTTTATACGTTATACTCATTCTCAGCAGTTCCCATCAAAATTAGAATGTTCATTATCTGTTTTCTGGTTGTTTTTTAGGATTTTTTTTCTTTCTTGGTGAAATGTTCATGATGTCTTCCTGTTTTCATTCGTTAGGAAGGCAGTAAGGCCCAAATGTACGTACCTAATGTTCGCTAAGCAGTAATTAGTCTAAGGGAAACGATACTGAACTTGTGCAAGATCATTTTTTGTTAACAGTTGATATAAGATTTTGGGAAATTTCTAGCTGTGTCAAAAACATTTTCAGTAAAGAAATATTGTGGATTGAAAGCCTTCTGTTTACTGACAGAGATAGTTTGCACTTTATCCAATGATAACTTGTATTTTCTCAGCAGAGGGTACTTGAAGCTGGGAGGGAGGAGGAAGAACTAGGAAAGCATGGTTGACATGTGGGTATGGATTGACATAGGTCCTAGTTCAGTAATTTTGTTCTGAAAAGGAGTGGATAAGTTGATGCTTATGTAGGCCCTTTTGGCACCACAGTTTATCCTGCCTAGCTTTTAGGGTGGATTTCAACCTCTAACGAGTTATTCCAAACATATGTTTTTGATGGAAACCTTTTGTTTGTGGCTTATTTTGATTTAGAGGCAAGCACATTTATGGAAATTAATTAGTTTAAACTACTTATTCTTGAAGTATTAAAGAGTTTACCACATAGAACAATGGACTGATCAAGTGCCACTCATGATATGTGCACATGTAGTTTTTCATGAAAATAATGATTTTGTAAAAAAGCATGGTTAGTTTTCTAATTGCTTCTTGTCTGCCATATTTTACTTCTGAACTAGCATCCTTGTTTCTTTGTTTCTTGTAAATTTTGCTTTTTTTTTTTTTTTTGAGTAAAGTTTTTTCCCCACAGGTTGTTACTGTTTCAAGTACCACACTTGTCATGTTTTCCCCTAACTAACTTTCTCATTATTAATAGGTCCTAACCTGCATGGACTTTTCGGGAAGCAATATGGTACAGATCCTGGTTATTCCTATTCCACCGCAAGCAAGAACATAGATGTGATATGGGAAGAAAGTTCTCTGTACGATTACCTGCTGAACCCGAAGGAGGTGATGACTGGTAACCTGCTGATGGTGAAAATATATACAAGATACATTGAACTAATCACTTATGTGTATCCATTACAATTATAATGTGTAACCATGGATGAATTTTCCCATTGACCACAATGTTTGTGTCCAGATGTTCTCATCTTTTTTGTTTTAGTAACTAAGTACTGCTTCTTTGGTGTTGTTTTATTAGACAATTACCTGATTTAGGCACAGTTTTATCTGCAGTAATTACACTGTAGTATTATCTGGAGTAGTTTGAGTGAAAAAGTTGAATGGCTTCAAACTTAAAGGGCTTTCCAATGGAGGGCCATAACTTTAATGTTTTGGTTTCCCTGTCTCTTGTTCATTGGTTGGAATGAGTAGTACCATTTAATCTTGTCAGGAGAACAGTTGAGACATAGATATTGAAATCTAGACTATGTTGAAGCCAGCAATTATCCAGCTAGGAAATTGCTCAGTGGGCATAAAGTTGTGGCTTCAAGGACTTGTCTCAGAACAGGAGATGTGGTTTGGTTATTTTTGCTGAGAAGTTTCTCATGCATGTGAACTGTGAAACTACTGTTGATTTCACATTAAGCCTAAAAGTTACATTTTATATTCCTTGTCCATGGAATGTATTTATTTCTTCAGCAGTTTTAGTGGTTAATTAGTGGGCCACTTTCCTCTCACACACTTCTCCGTTAAATTGTTGCATAATTTCCTGGACACAAGTGACATGTATTTACTTTTGTGTTTTAATATCTTCCATTTGTGTTGCTGTACCATGCCATTAGTTCTTTTCACTTAGTACACCATATTATGTCCAGTCTAGGGTTACCATTATTGCATTTTCATGTCCATTTTGTTCTTATGTAGTTCTTTCTTTTATTTTCTTGGGTGTTGGGAGTAGGAAGTAGGTGGGTCAGAGCTGAGAGGCAACACTGCTTGGAAATCTACGTGATTTCACAATTTTCCTCCTTTGTGAGGATGTTGCAGTAACGGCTATGTAGCAGCGTGTTAGTTCTGCATTATCGAGTCCCACTTAATTATGAAATGATGAAAAATGAGATAACAGGGTGGAAACATGTCGCTATGTTCTATGAAATCTGGATGGCAACTCTTAGCCATCCTTGTATTTGCTGGTGCACCCAGTCTGCTCCTAACATCTATTGTTTCTTCTTTCCTGCAGTACATACCTCTGAAGAAGAAGTTCCCTGGCATGAAGAACCCTCAGGAGCGTGCAGATCTGATTGCCTACCTCAAGGAAGCCACAACTTCCTAAATCATCCGTCAACCTCTCTTCCCAAGTAAAGATGTCAACTTGCGGCAATTTTTATTTGAAATACATAAATAAAATTTTTGATGCGCTTGGTATACAATTCAATGACGATAAAAGATCCATCTTCGCTTGAGTTTGTGCACTATTGGTAGCCTCTCTTGACGCCAATGTTATTGGAAGATGGACTCATCTACGTCATCATAATACATGTATGGTATGTAATATTGACTTCTTTTAGCACCGAGTTTGTGCATTATTTGTATAATGTATAATAATGTTTGGAGGATATGATGCTTGGTTGTGTTATTAAACATTGATGTTATTATTGAGTCTAAAGAATTCATCACCCGAAATTAGACTGGTATCCTGTTCAGTTCTACGGCAACAAAACCATAACGCCATGCTGCCAAAGTCTGAATGTAAGAAATCAGCACTTTTGTTTCTGAATGACATGTTGAAATCGAATGTGTAAAACAAAGTTTGAATCTTCTGAAGTGAACTCCTGCACTGGAATATACACTTACACAGTCCCTTATTTTCTTACTTTAATTAAGGACATTATTTTTTTTTTAATATAGATCTTAATAATAACAAAAGATACATTGGGATTTCTTGTCATGCTGAGTAGCAAAAACCTACGCCAGGAACAAAGATTATGGTTCGGATCGATGACAGTTTTGACCCTTTTGGTCACCTGAATTTGTATCATGAAATGCTTATCTTGCACTTCTTTTTTCTATCACTACAAAATTTATGACTCAGGCATTCAGAATTGACTCTTAACTAAAATTCTGGTAGTTTCATCAGAAGAACATGAATGATGATCAAAATGGTGTAACGACTGATGGTTTTGTCTCTCATTTGGTGGTTGGCATATTTAGAGAGACAAAACTCTGTGAATATTGAGATAAGAACAGCTAAGCCTTCAAACATAGATGAGAAGAACATCCTCAGGTTGTCAACTGGGAGATCGGAACCATAAGATCCATATGTTTTTGGCCACCTCCCATGTGAGACCTGCCAAAGTAAGTACACAAGTCTCAAACGTGTCTAATTTTTTTCTCTCTCTTTCAAGCACAGATCACTTGTTTCGCTCTCTCCAAGTGGAGGAGACATCTTGTCGGTCTTCTTTCTTACCTTATTGATCCAGCAGGCATAAACACATCCAGAAGATGTGTCCCTTCTTGTTGATCCAAAAGGCACAAACCATCCAAGAGATCCCTTCTTTGGTGGGCTACTCCCCACATATTCCTGTAATTCCAGCATGGATTCACCCTCAAAATCCTACCTTACCCTTTTTGGTGTTCCAATTCGCAAGGCCCTTTTTGGGTTCATCTTGCTCCTCCTCTCCCTTGCCTCATCGTCTGTTGAGACCCAGATCTCCGACGAGCCGACCGCCTACCAGATGCTGGAGCAATACGATTTCCCCAGAGGGATCCTCCCGCAGGGCGTGCAGCGCTACGTTTTGAATCAAGATGGGAGCTTCGAGGTGTATCTGAGCGGCCACTGCGAGTTCAAGGTCACCGGCGGCTACTTGTTGCACTACAAGAGAAAGATCACCGGCACGGTGGCCTCGGGGTCGCTGACCCACCTTAGAGGCGTCAGCGTCAAGGTCCTCTTTCTGTGGTTTGGGATCGATGAGGTTGTGAGGAGTGGCGACGAGATCGAGTTCTATGTCGGCCCGCTGTCAGCATCCTTCGGGCTGTCCAACTTCGAGGAGTGCCCCCGCTGCCGCTGCGGCTTTGATTGCTCTGCCGCCATAGTTTCGGATTTGTAAGATACTGAGGTTGGTTATCATGGACTATCCCAGACATGGCATTCCATGGATTAACCTTGATATGTTTTAAGTCCTGCCATCAAATGAACCCATGCTAATCACAGATTTTGATATGGTCTTTCGGAATCCTTAAGTCTTTACCTTTAAGTAGATGTGAGATGATTGCTCCTCCATCTTTTTCCACTTTGAATGACTGCATGTTCTAAATTTTTGATCTGTGTCTTGGTTATAACATTGCCTCTACTTGTGCTGAATCCTAGATGTAAAATTGTCTATGTTAGAGCTTATAAATATATTGTGTCCTTTCCTAATAGCTTGAGCCTCTGTGATTTGTAGTAACCCAATCAAAAGATTTATCATAGTATCACAGCATGTCTTCAGATGTCAAGCTGAAACCGACTTATATGTGAGAGCCGATGTTAAAGTTTATAAATACATTGGGCCTTTTCCTAACAATTTATGTTTTTAGGATTTATGACAACCCAATCCAATTCTTTATCAATATAGTTGGTAGTGTTTAGAGATTATGTGCTTGATTTCAGTAGGTTCTTTTATTGTGGCAGCTTAGTGTTTGCTTAAGAGATTGGAGTTTGATGACACTTGACTGGCTTAGGTTGTTTTTTCATCCCTATCCTGCTTCAAGGTAGAATTTAGATGTGCTTCAGTTTACTATTTTCACTGCATTGCTACGCATCAAGAATGATTAGAACTCCACTTGAGATGTGTTAGTCTTTTGATGAATAGTTTGCTCTTTTTCTGCCACTCTGCAAGTTTTAAAGGCCCTATATTGTGTTTTATTGGATTTCTTGTTATCATTATTACAACTGTGTATCCAGAGGCAGTAAAAAGATCAATCGACAACTTTGACTAAAAGATGAAAATACAGAGTATATAGAATGAAGAAAAAGAAAACAGAAATTGTATGGCACACTGAGACAAAGAAAATAGATTAAGGCTTCTTACATATTCTGCCTCATTATTGTGGAAAACCGACATTAACATATCTCAAGTTCTTCAACCTATAAAGAGATTGTTTCTTGGTAAAGATTTCGGCATTTCTTTCTTCCCAATAATTTGAACAAATGGGGAGGAAACAAAACTATCTGTCATATCCCAGCTGCATCTTAAAATTTTGTCATACTCTTTGCGTGTTTCCTAGATTTATCAATGCAAATGTCTTGACATGTTTAGTCTCTGTTGCTAAGAGGAGCTGTTACCTCTATTACTTTTCTGCTCAATTTCATCATCCACAGGTTTTTCATGCTGCATTCATCACTATGTCCAAACTAAAAGAAGACTTGAGATGTCCTTCAGTTTTCTGCTTCCGTTGTGTTGGTTAACCATTGGGCAATGAGTTGAACTCCATTTTGGTGCTGTTGTTTGATGTTCATGTTGAGTGCAAGTTCTTGTACAATTTCAGAGGTGTAAAAGGTCGAATGATAATCTTGAGCAAAGTTTTAATACAAAGAGCACATAGAATGGAAATACTGGACAATGTGACAAATCTACAAGAACAAGAAACCGAGACAATATATTTGTATAGTTTCACAGACTTGCCGAAACATTCCAACAAATTATAGGTAACACTGAATCTATGTTATATGCCAATTACATCTTAACATGCTAGACCGTGTATGTTCTTTTCTAGGTTGGCTAAGCAATATGTCTCAACAATTTTTTGAACATCTTGTTGAGAACTGGACTTTCTTTTGTATGCAATTTATTCTCTGTAGGCTTGTCATGCTCTGTTCATAATGATTACCCAAGTTTTAGTGGTTAAATGTGGTTGCCCCATCATTAATTGCTTTTCTTTATGCTATTCTTTGACCAATTCTCTTAAAACCAGCATCCTTGACCAAAAAGCATTTCTTGTTCATGATATGGACTAGAAAATCTTGCTGAAGTATTAGCAGAACTTGGTTTGAGTTTTAACTGCAAGAAAAACCAACATTTCAACAAGTTCGATGAAGCACTGGATCAATAAACCTAGCAGCACTTGGTTTGACTTTGAACTGCAAGAAACACCACCACCACCACTTCAACAAGCTTGAAGCACCGGATCAATAGATCTTAGCATGCTGCAACACAGGCCCACAGAGGAAATAATCCATTTGTCTGTCAATGCCTTTATCATCTTGATCAAGTTATGCTGTGAAATAGTTACATATGTTTCATAATTAGATTACATATCAAGTTTTATGTGCTTCTTTCATCCATTGTCTAGTTGGATAACTCAGGTACTAGTTTTCTTAAACCATGTCTTTTGTCCAGAAACCATTGCTTGATCACAGTATCACTTCTATGTCCTATCCCAACATTGTCAATCTTCCAACTCTCTTTCACAAATTTTTTTCTTGCTGCAAATCATATTCAGATAGTGCTGGTTTATTTTTCTCTGTCTGTCAAATTATGACATTTTTTTTTCTCAAAAATGGTAGGAGTGAATGGAGAAACAGATTTGCAGTCATGTGATTTTAGCAAGAATTATTGGAGACGGTGAAAGGCTTATTCAAGAACAAATGTGATGATGGAGGAGCATAAACATTTATAAAATGTCAGAGTTTGGAGGAGCCAATAAATATTCTGTATCCATTGTTTTCACAGCCCTTTCTTTTTCGTGGCTTACTTGATGAGAGAAGCTTTTTAAGCGATCATGCTTAGACAGATCTTAGTATCCGCATCTATGAATTAAAAAGGTCCGAATGATCAATTTGGAATAAATAGATATTCAAAACGTTCATTTGAATAAAGTATCATTTATGTTCAAAAGAACATTATCACAAAGAGAAACATTCAAGGAAATTAGGAATGTAATTCTACAAAAGAACTTCCACACCTGTCCATATGTGCATTATTATTATTTTTTTCTTTCCTCTACATAATTCCTAAATTTCTTGTTGAAATGAGACTCAAGACAGAAGAATCTGAACAAAGAGAAAGTTTGATCCATCCCCTCAAAAACAGAAATAAAAGAATTTTTTTCCTTGACAAAGGTTAACGGTAAAAATGAGATTTAGGATCTTAATATGAACAATAAAATCTTTATCAGCTAAATAAATTAGTTTTCTATAATTTATCAGATGAAATTTCAAATCCACAAACATTGATAAACGAATTTGGTACACTATAATTATACTATTTCAGATTAATATTTTGTGTAAAAAGAGAATGATTCACACACATGACAGTATTGTTTTGTAGGAGGCGATGACAAATATGCCGATAAAAGTTGTGTTGAATCATGGAGTTGACTCACGTGCATGATACCTGCCACGTTGTCCGACGGATGTGATGGCAAAACGTTGCCATGTTCTAATACTCTTTGTTTTTTTATTAAGGTTTATTTTAACTTATCTGATTTTGGCCGTTCACTACTTAGATTAAATTATTAATAAAATAACATATATAATTTAAGTTTAAAAAAATCTATATTAGTTCTTATGATTTTAATCATCGATCATTTAATATTTTATAATTTTGATTATGTATAAAATAACCTATATATTTTTAAAAACGTAGTATATAAGGTTATTCCGTCAAGTCTTGGTTGATAATTAAAAGTCCGCTTACATGACATGTTGACTCATAATAAATCATTAATATAATGATACATATTATTTAAATTTTTTTAAAAAATTATCTTGTCGAGGAAGAAAAAGCAGTGGAGGCCGTAACAGTTGACAAAGGCGAAGAGACATAGGTATGAGATGTCGAAGGCGAAGGTGATAGAGAGCTAGACTACCACATCATAGGCACGATGAGTGGGGACACAAGAGATGACAAAGTAGGAGGTGGTGGAAAAGAAGATACCTAGGAGATGGAAGAGAGACTAAGAGATCATTGCTTGCTTAGCGTCAGATTGGTTGACGCATATTCATCTAAGACAAGACTGGAAGCTCTTGAGCTTATCGTTAACACGGGAGAGGTTATATGCATATAACAGCCTACTAGGCAGTAGCGGTTTGGTGCTGTTGGTGGTGGTCGCTTCCACGACGATGCCTCCTCCCGCCATTGATGGTGGTCTCAGTTTTTTAATTTAAATTATACGTATTATTATATTAATAGTTTATCATGAATCAACATGTCATAGAAGTAGATTCTAACATCTATTAATTCAGACTTGACAGAAGGGGCTTATATACTATATTTTTTAAAATATAGGGATTATTTTAAATATGAGCAAAACTATAAAGGCTTAAGTGGTATATGACCAAAACCATATGAGCTAAAATTAACCTTTTTTTAACTTAAATCATACATGTCATTATATTAATAGTGTATTATGAGTCATCATGTCACGTAAGTAGATTCTAACATTTGTTAACTCAGACTTGACGGAGAAGTTATATGCTATGTTTTTGAAAATATATGGGCTATTTTAGACACGAGTAAACTATAAGGGCTTAAATGGTCCATAGTCAAACCATAAGGGCTAAAATATATCTTAATCCTTTTTTTTAGGGTTCACATAGCAATCCTTTTAGGGTTTTGAAAGAGCATATTTACCCTTTCATATGTTATGAATATAAAAAGTCAGGGCACTTCAAAAATAAGTGTCCACAACTAAAGAAGAAGCTACAAACTCAAAAGAATAAAAGACATTCAAGGAACTTGAGATAAATCAAATGCATCAGAAGACGAAGATCAAATCAATAAAGATAAAGCAGTAAACTATGCTTTGATGGCCTTAAATGATGAGCTATTTGACTCTCTCAAAATATATTTATTTTATGATGTTACTTGATGTATTTCATAATTTGTATGATGAACCTAAAAGATTAGTAAGAAATATAAATTACCAAAAAAGGATAATGTATCTCTCTCTAATGAATTTGATGAATTAAAAAATAAGTATATCACTATATGTCAACATCTTGTACTTAATGTGAATAGTTAGAATCACTTAAAAAAGAAAATATATTCTTACAACAAAAATTAAAAAATTTAAAATTAAAAATAAATCACTAAATATGATTCTTGCTTATCAAGGTTGCGTATCAAGAAATCAAGAAAATGACTTTATGAGTAGTGACACATATCAAAAGCCAATAAAATTTGTAAAAGGATCCACATTATATATTCCTTCAAAAATTAAGTATAATTTTTATGAAAAATTTGGTCACTATATTTATGTATGCTCTTTTAAAAAACTATGATTCTCAAAATTAGTTTAGGTTACTAAGGAAACTATGAATAATTGGATGCCAAAAGTTAAGAAAGTTAGATCTAACAATGAAGTACCCAAAATTAAAAGGGTACATAAAGTAAATCCCTCTTTTTTATAGGTGTGTCTCCAAATAAAGGTTAAGAGTAAAAGATGGTATCTTGATACTGGATGCTCAAGACATATGAGTGAAGATCCAATACATTTCTCATAGCTCATTAGCCGAGATAGAGGATACATTAATTTTAAAAATAATAATAAAGGAAAGATAAGTGGCATTGAAAATATTGGTAACAAATCGAATCTTTTGATTTAAGTTTTTTTTTTAGTGGATGGTTTTAACATAACTTAATAAGTATTAGTCAACTTTGTGATAAGTGATATAATGTTAAATTTGAATCTAATGCTTACACAATAGAAATACTAAATAAGAATAAATCTATGATTGCTTTAAGAAGTGATAATGTTTATATTATTCATCTTGATGATTTTTATGATGAAACTTGCTTTTTGATTTTAAATGGTGATGCATGACTTTGGTATAGGAGATTAAATTGGAACTAAGGAACTTGTGAAAGGAATGCCTAAAATTAAATTTGTCAAGGATAAAATTTATGATGCATACCAACTAGGAAAACACATAAAGAGTAGCTTCAAACCTAGAAATCAAAGTACTTCTAGGCCATTACAATTAATTCATATGGATTTATTTGGACTTATTGATACCACAAGCCTAGGAGGTAGTACATATGATTTCGTGATTGTTGATGATTATAGTAAATATACTTTCATGATTATAGTAGTAAATATGCTTTCATGATTGTTGATAATTATAGTAGATTATTATAAGAATGAAAGTATTTAGATTCACATCCTAAGGAGCTAATTATTGGAGATACATCAAAAGATATTCAAACTCATTCTTCGTTAAAAAAATTTATATAAATACTTTTTTTTATCTCAAATAGAACTTAAATGCTCTTTTATCTCAAAGATGACTCATGGGTCTCGATAATGCATGCAGAATTAAATCAATTTGAAGGAAATAAAGTTTGGATACTTGTTCCTAGACCTAGTGATTATCTTGTGATTGATACTAAATGAGTCTTTAGAAATAAGCAAGATGAATAAGGTATCTTGATTCAGAACAAGACTAGATTAGTGGCTAAAGATTTCAACCAAGAATAAGGTATAGATTATGAAGAAACCTTTACTCCTATAGCTAGACTTGAAACTGTAAGGATACTCCTTGCCTATGCATATTTTAAAAATTTTATATTATTTCAAATAGATGTCAAAAATATTTTTCTTAATGATTTTATTTTTGAAGAAGTTTTTGTTAAGCAACCACTTGGATTTAAAAATAATTTTTTTTGAACTATGTTTATAAATTATCTAAGGCTCTCTATGAATTAAAAGAAGACCCTAGAGCTTGTTACGAGAGACTTAGTTCTTTTCTTATTTAGAATAATTTTTTAAAAGACAAGGTCGACATAATACTATTTATTAAATATTTAAAGATAATTTTTTATTATTCAAATTTATGTTGATGATATTATATTTGGTTCTACAAATGAATCTTTATGTGAATTATTTGCCAAGAGTATGAGCCAAGAATTTAAAATGAGTTTATTGAGTGAATTGATACTTTTCTTAGGATTACAAATCAAGTAACTATATGATAAAATTTTTATTAGTCAAACTAAGTATACTTTGGATCTACTAAAATGGTTTCATATGGATAGTGTTAAGACTACTAACACACTAATGGACATCTCTACAAAATTAGATATCGATAATGAAGGAGAATGGTTTGATTAAAAGACCTATAGAGGTATGATATGTAGTTTATTATATCTTACTGCAACTAGACCTGATATAATATTTAATATTGGACTTTGTATAAGATTTCAGTCCAATCTTAAACAATATCATTATAAAGCAGTTAAAAGAATTTTTGGATATCTAAAAGAACTCCTAATATGGGATTATGGTATCTAACTCTAAAAATTTTGATTTGATTGCTTATGCCGATGTTGACTTTGTAGGATGTAGAGTAGATAAAAAAAATACATATGGAACCTGTCAGTTCTTAGGTCATGCACTTATTTCTTGGTCTTCCAAGAACCAAAACTCTATTGTATTATCTACAGCTGAAGCTGAATATATTGTGGCAGGTGTATATTGTGCCAACTAATTTTGATAAAAAATACTTTAGAAGATTATGACTTTGATTGAAAATATAGCACTGGTATATGTCAAATAATTCTATTTAAGATTCACGAACAAAACATATTGACATTAGACATCATTTTATTAGGGACCATATAAGTAATCATGACATATTATTAATGTTGATACAAAACATTAGCTGACAAATATCTTTACTGAACCATTGAGGAACAATTTGATTTTATTAGAAGAGAATTAGGCATGCTAAATCTTTTAAATATATGATATCTTATTAATTCTTCTCGTAGAATTCTTTCTTTTACTAAAGATGAGATTTTTTAAACGAATTATTATTTTTTACTTGACTTCTCGATATTTATAACTTGAGATTTATTTTATATGAATCGAGATCTTTTACTATTTATTCTTTTATAATTTTCTTTCTACTAAAGAAGAAATACATCCCAATAGATCATTATCTTGATTTCCTGATGTTTATCATGTGAGATTCATTTCATATGAATCCTTTGTATTCGTGACTATATATAACCCATCATCAATTGACTGCTCATCACTTGAATTTATCTTTGATATTAATATCATTTATGTGATATAAAAGTAGTTATATAATTGACACATGGATGTAAATAAAGAGAAGTAGCACCATGATACCATGATATTTTTCTCTTCTTTTTAATAACGACAAAGGGGGAGAGAGAAGTAGAAGCTTGCACACACACATATATATATATATATATATATATATATATATATATATATATATATATATATATATATATTTTGTTGATAACAAAGAGGGAGAAGTAATTATAATCATTTAATGACATGGTAACTATGTTAAATAAGGACAAAGGGAGAGAAGTAATGGTAATTGTTTGATAACATGGTAACTATGTTAAATAAGGAAAAGTAGACTATACTCTTTGATGATCTAGAAGTATTACGATGATCTTTTAACTTATGATATTGATGTTTATTTTAACTTATGATGATGATAATGTTTAAGAATTTAATTAAAATTATGCATATAACTTTTGCAATGATTACTATTGAAAGTCACTAAGATTTATGATTAAAATTATTTCAACTTGAATTCAAAGACTTGCACTAAAAGATTATTAATTTTTGAATTTGAGCTTATTATATTTCAAAATAGCACATAGATAGGAGGAGTTTGGTTAAAGCTCAAAAGGGGGAGATTTTTAAATCCTAAATTTTGATGATAAAATCAATTGATGAGTTTATGGATTAGTATGTTCTTGAGATAAGTGATTCAGGAAAACTTCGATCATAGAATCAAACCATTGAAGGGAAAATTATCGAAGTAGGAGAATCATACGTTGAGCCAGATAAATATCATGTCAAAAATTGGATGTTGAGCTAGAGGATTGGTCGACGTGCTGAAGATTGGACTTCGTGCTCAAGCATCATGCTGGAAGGATCATGTATTATGCTAAAAGATCAGATATTACGAGAAAGTTAATATATCAATAGATCAGGTAGTATATTAAAGGAAAGGACGATGCGTCAGAGGTTCAAACGAAGTGCCCGATGATTAGATGAAATGATGGAATGATAGATAATGTGTTAAAAACTTTGTGATTGTGCCAAAAATATGGTTGGATTATTTATGTCTTAATTGAGGTCTTTTGGGAGTAAATTATGTTAATGTTGGGTCAAAACCATGCCAATTTATCGAGAAACCTATTAGGCTTGAACTAGGACCGAGTTGGGCTTGTTAGGAGGCTAAAACAATGGTCTTGAGTAGGCTTAGGCAATAGTACCACCAGGCCCAAGTGGTGGTACCACCCAGACAACCGATAGGCACTATTTTGTGCCTATCAATGTAGTCGACGGTGGTATCGCTTGGGGCAGCGGTAATACTGCCCAGAAGTCCGAAATTGTAGTGTCATAAGTTACGACTGCAAGGTCATTCAAATCCTAATTATTTTGATGTTTTAAATTTTTTGGCTCCATTTTGAAGCCATTTGGGGTATACATATTGGGAAACCCAGCGAGAGCAACATATGTACAATGAAAGAAAGAAAATAAAATAGGTTTTCTACATATATCAAATCGTCGTGCAAAGATTAGTGCACGAAAAATCCACAAATCCGAAAATTGTGATGTATGAGAGATTGATTACCTAAGAGATTGTATATTTCTAAAATTTTAGATTTAGATAAAAAAATGAAAAAGGTCAATGTCCTCCTCTCTAGCGGTATCCACATAATAGATCATTGCTGTGATGTGCCTCCGGTCGTAGCCCAAAACTCACAA
The DNA here is from genome assembly GCA_021527575.1 of Ensete glaucum. Classification (NCBI taxonomy): domain Eukaryota; kingdom Viridiplantae; phylum Streptophyta; class Magnoliopsida; order Zingiberales; family Musaceae; genus Ensete; species Ensete glaucum. Next base: position 27,953,968 of record CM038555.1, read on the forward strand.
CTCTTATGCACTTTCTCACAGCACTCGTGGAAGAAGATCATTTATCTTCTTCGCTGCCTTCTCACAGTAAGGAAGGGCTGGTCGACGGAGAAGATAAGAGAGGAAGGAGAATAGGAGGGGGCGGCCAAAGGTGTATCCTATCACTGTTGTGTTGCCCCTACCTCCTATTTATAGAGAGCCACTAAAAACCCTGATGGACATGCCTTAATGGGCATTAGATCTCCATTCAACTATCCACTGATCTTTGATTATTGATCTTTATCCAATAATCTCAATTGGTCTTTAACTAGGCCTTATGCAATGACTCCAACAATGTTGAATCTCATCTAATGAGAACAAAGACTAATTAGATAACTCATATCCAATCCTATATTTACTAAAATATCCACCATATATGTATAACCCTTTAGGCCCAATACCAAGCTGGCCGTGAGTCCCTCCTATCAAAACTCTTTTTAACTCAGTAAATTGTTATCCCATAATAATTCACCAAATTCATCGACTATAGATGTACTAGGCCACTACGCCATAGTTCCCAGACGGTATAGAGGACATAAATAATTGGACTTGTCTATCCTTAGTTATAGTGTATCTAGAGTCCTTCATCCATATAATATCCTAGAGACCGTATATTAGTTATGATACTGTTAGGCCTCAAACAGAATCATCTGAGTCTCACTCTATTCGGATTCTCCCGAAGAACTTCTCTCTCAATCTCAACGATCCCGATCAATGATTTGTCTGAGCGATAACACACGAGATATTCCTCCCGTGATACCAAGAGTGGATTTATCTAAGTATTATTAACTATCTAGTATTCTATAAGTGGATCAATCAATAAACTCATTCTCTAATGAGCACCTGTACTGTACCTTTAGTGTCCCCACACAAGTGGTTATAAGATCAGCCGTCTCCATTATATGGACAGGTATATAGTATACTGGTCTGTCCGATTATCTTGATATACCTCTCGAGTAATATAACTGGGATTATTTAGGGTCTTTTTAAAGGTAAATCACTCTCATTATCATTACGATCCAATTGCTATTACTTAGAACCAAAGACATCATAATATATATTCAATAGATAATATACTGTGAGAATATGTCAATAATATTAATGTAAAAAGATTGTGTAGCTACCATTACTCATGTGATTAGCTTACATGGTACCTGTAACTAACAATCTCCCACTTGACCTAAAGGCAATCACCTATGTGTCTGATCCCTATCAGACCCCAATGGCGCTCAAAAACAGTTTGAGCCAATGGCTTTGTCAGTGGATCTACAATATTATCTTCAGATAGAACTCTTTCCATTGCTATATCTTTTCGGGCTTTGATCTCTCTAATAAGCTAGAACTTACTCAGAATAATTCTGATGAGACCTGGGTTCCTTTGCTAGAGCTATCGCCCATTGGTGTTGCTATATATGTGGGAATCAGTTTCTCACTGCTAGGTATGACTCCTAAATCTCTGATGAACTTTTTCATCCACACCCCTTCCTTTGTTGCTTTCGCCACAATAATATATTCTACATTTGTGGTCGAGTCAGCAGTAGTATGTTGCTTGGATACACTTTACTACCTTACAGTATTTTAAACTTGGATCTGCCTGATATCTTATTGTGACACTCAGAGCATGCGCTATATCAGGCGTGGTATATAACATAACATATATAATAAACCCTATTGCTAAGGCATAGGATATCCTATCCATGCCTGCCATTTATATAGGAGTCATTTGGGGACATACTCCTAGAAAGTGATATTCTATATCCCATCGGTATGTGACCTCTCTTGAAATTTTCTATGTCAAACCTTTTGATGATAGTGTCTTTGTACCTGAACTAGGACAAGCCAAGCATCCTTCTGGAACTATCTCTATAGATCCAGATCTCCAATATATACGATGCTTCCCTTAAGTCCTTCATGGAGAATTTTCTCGATAGCCAAGCCTTAACTATTGAGAGCATCCCCACATCATTCCCAATAATTATGATATCGTCTATATATAGCACCAAGAAGGTGATAACGCTCCTACTTACCTTCCTATACGTACAAGGCTTATATTCGTTCTTAACAAAGTCATAAGATCTAATCACCTCATCAAATCTTATGTTCCAACTTTAAGAAGCTTGCTTCAATCTATAGATGGACCTGAGTAACTTACATACTTTATCTGAAATCTTTCTGGATACGAATCCCTCTGGAAATATTATATACACCTCCTCATCGAGGTTTCCATTGAGAAATATAATTTTCACATCCATCTACCATATTTTATAGACATAATGTGCTGCAATTATAAAATTTTTTTTTGATGGATTTTAGAATTGCTACAAGTGAGAAGGTCATATCATAGTCAACTCCTGGCCTTTGACAATATCCTTTGGCTTGTCTTATAGGTCTCCACCTTTCTATCTACTCTGATCTTCTTCTTGAAGATCCATTTGCAATTGATGGGTATGATACCCTTAGGTGCATCCATAAGGTTCCAGACCTTATTAAAGTATATGAAATCTATCTTAGAATTTATGATTTATTATCACTTCTCGGAGTCTATACTTATAATAGCCTCCTCGTAGGTCTGAAGATCATTATCCTGAGTGTAATCTCTATTGATATGTCCCACATATCTTTCAAGATGGTGAGATACTTTATTAGACCTACATAAAGTCAAAACATATGTGCTAGGTATCTGAACAAACTCAGACTCTGGAATGGTGCTTGAGCTAGGTTCTCTAAGCTCGCTTAACTCTATCTCACTCCCACTATATCCACTAAGAACGTATTCCTTCTCAAAGAATACAATCCTCTTGATAGCAAATACCTTTTGGTCCTCGGGATGATATAAATAATACTTATAATTTTCATGGGGTATCCCACGAACTTGCACCATTCATCCTTGATTCTAACTTGTCGGGATTGTGTCTTCTACTATGGGCAAGGTAGCCCCAAATCTTAATAATTTTAAGATTAGGCTTCTTTCCTTTTTATATTTGATATGGTGTAGATACTACCGACCTAGATGGAATTATGTTCAGAAGGTAAGCTGTGGTCCCCAAGATGTATCCTCAGAATGAGATAGGTAGGTTGGTGAAACTCATCATGAACCGCATCATGTCTAACAACATGTGTTTCATCCTTTCTGATACACCATTGAGCTGAGGTGTATAAGGAGGTATCTATTGGAATAGAATCCTATGGTCCTTGAGGAAATTGGTGAACTCTATACTCAAGTACTCTCCTTCTCGATTTGATTGAGGAGTCTTAATACTAATTCTATTCTAGTTCTCTACTTCATTCTTATATTTCCTGAATTTCTCGAAGGCTTCGGACTTATACTTCATCAAGTACATGTGTCCATACCTAGAGAAATCGTTAGTGAATGTAATGAAATAGAAGTAACTACCTATAGCTTGAGTTGACATAGGATCACATAAATCATTATGTATGAGTTTCAATAACTCAGAGGCTCTCTCTTCAGTACCATTAAAATGAGAGTTGGTCAACGTTCCATGAAGGCAAGGTTCACAAGTTGTATACAATTCATAGTCAAATAGATCTAAATATCAATTTTTCAATAGCTTTTGAATCCTTCCCTCATGGATATGACCTAGCCTACAAAGCTGTAAGTATGCTTTGTTCACCACATCTCGTTTTCTCTTTGACATATTTATATTCATGATGTGTAGAGAAATATCTAGCACATATAAGCTATTAATCAAGGTCCCTTTTATGATGATCTCATTATCCAATATTAATGAACAACTATTATTATCAAAAACTAATTTATATCCACTAACTATTAAATACAAAATAAAAATAATATTTTTGATAATAATGGGAACATAATAGCATGCATCTAATGCAATGGTAGCTCCATCAAGTAGATGTAGGGTGACCTCGCTAACAGTAAATGCAGCAACTCTTGCTTCATTATCCATCTTGAGGTCCATCTCGCCTCTAGTTAATCTCCAAGGCCTTACCAGAACTTGCAACGAATTGCGGATATAATAAATACTCTCAGTATCCAATACCCATGTGTTCTCATGAAAGATTGATAAATGAAGATCAATCATGAATGTACTTGAAACTTCTCTGAGCTTCTATTTCGCCTTTTTCTGCATGGTAATTCTTATAGTTTCTCTTCCAGTGTCCGTCTTTATCATAGTAGAAGCACTAACCTTTGTCCTTTACCAGATTTTTCTTGGCAACCTTTTCCTTGCCTGATCTGCCCTGGCCCTTGCCCTTCTTAAGGGACTTATCAGCCTTCCTTTTCCTTCTTGGTCTCACCATTATAGAGAACTGGATTCTCTTTCTTGGGTAGAGTCATGTCAAGGACATATGTGATTTTCTTTATCGTGAGAACAATTCTCAAATTACGGAGCCAATTTGTGTAGTTTGGACTAATGAGGCAGTTGGCATCAAGTGTGCCACGTAGGGGGTATACATGTAACATATTTTTAACAAATAAGATATAGCATGATTTAATAATATACAGATTTTATAGAAAAGTAATTAAGATACAGACTTCTTTCTTAATATGCTTCCATTATTTTTTTGGTGAATCGTGCGACACCTTCGACACATGAAATGGAAGTCTCTGACAGGCTTTTAGTAGAGATTGAGATCTAATCAGTATCTTAGTGCAACCTCGAGGGATTCGATCAATTACACTAAGCCCAAAAAGGTAGGTAACTCTTAGCAATCACAACTCCTTGTGATTCCCGTCATGTTCGACTTCCAAATCATCATGGTCTTAACATCTCGATCAATCATGATGTTTAGTTAAGTTATCACCATCATTACAAGATGAGTCTGATTTAATGATATGCCCTCGAGAGATTCGACCAAACATACTATGTCCTTAAGTCATTAATGATATCTCTATGTCGTAGGCAAGATCTCAAATCATATAGATAGGTGAGCCTCGAGGGACTCGACCAACTTAACCTATGTTGTGATTCAATTTCTTTCTTTAACGATGGAAGGCCACCTAGATCAATCTTATTGCCTCATGCTCACCAACTTAATATTATCATAGGAGGGGTTTCGTTTTGTTTCGGTCTCCTAATATATCGTGTCACATACATACATATTTAATATATATCTACATCACATACAAATATATATATATATATATATGGTAGGTGTATAATCACATATCACATATGCATGTCACACTGGATGATCATGAATCGCCATTTAATATGATTAGGCCCGAGCTAATAGGCCCAATCACTCATAATAGGATTTATGTGTGTATCGATGCATCTCCATGCCCTAGGATTGTCCTTCTCATCATCTTTGATTTTGTAAGTTCTTGGCGCATCACCACGCATCGTGATCGCTTGCCATGACATCGTGGGTCCTGCTGATACCTCTACAGTCCTATCGTACCTCTTTCTGTAATTACAACATAATCACAAGTACGTACGCCCGACAAAAAATGAGAATAACAGAGGCTTACATACGCCAATAATAATAATCACATACACACATCACAAAATATGACTCATGATCATCCGTCTGCATCATACATCATATATACACACATCATCATATATGATACAAGATAGATAATAATTAATTAAACTATTTAATTAAATATTTTTTAAAAATCGGGAGATGCCAAGAATTTTTAAAATTGTTAAGGGTATTTTTAAAATTATGGAAAGAAGGATAGAACCATAAATTTCCTAAATTCCGAAGGGCAGAATCATCCTTTTTCTAAGAAAAAACCTAACCCTTTCTCCCCCCTTCCAATTAGCCACCATTGCCGCCCTTATGCAGGTGGCACCCCAGTGCATCGATGGCAGCTGCCCTTGTCCTCGAGTGACCGCCACTGCCCTTGGGCGGCAACCCCTATGGGTGGGCATGGTGCTTGCAGGCGGCACCTCTGTGGACATCATCCCTACAAGCATTGTACCTGCAGGCATTGCCTCTGCCTGCGGACACTGTGCTCACAAGCACTACCCTTGCTGGCGGCTCTGGTCGTGGGCGATGCCCCCTGCATGTGGCCCTAGCCACGGACGGTTGCCCTTGTAAGTAGGCGGCTTCCCACAAGTGGCCGCCCCCTTCCTACTGGCAGTTTGCCTGCAAGCGCTGCAAGAACAGTTCTACGTGATTCAATCTCATCACACACAGTTTAAAAACTAATTTTTTACATGATCAACATGGCTCTGATACCACTGTTGGAAACCCAATCGGAGCATTACATGTGTAGTAGAAGAATGAAAATAAAATAGGTTTCCCACATATATCAAATCGTCTTGTAAAAATTGGTGCTCGAGAAACCTGTAAAATCGAAAACTGTGATATATGAGAAATTGATTACCTAAGGAGATCGTATATCTTTAAAATTTTAGATCCAGATAGAGAAGATGAAGAAGGTCAAACATCCTCTTCTCTTGCAGTATCCACATGATGGATCGTTATAGTGATGCTCCTTCAATTGCAGCCCATAACTCGTAACTTTTATGCACCTTCTCGTAGCACTCGTGTGAGAAGATCACATATCTTCTTTGCTACCGTCTCATAACAGTGAAGGGCTAGTTGACTAAGAAGATGAGAGAGGAAGGAGAATAGAAGGGGCAACCAAAGGTGCAGCCTATCACTGCTGTGCCGCCCTTGCCTCATATTTATAGAGAGCCATCAAAACTCATAATGGATCATGCCTTAGTGGGTATTGAATCTCTATTCAACTATCCACTAATCTTGGATTATTGGATCTTTACTCAATAATCTCAATTGACCTTTAATTGGGCCTCATGCGAGGAGCCCATCAATGTTAGGTCTCATCCAATAAGAACATGGGTAATTGAATAACTCATATCCAATCTTTTATTCACTGAAATATTTATCATATGTGTGTGACCCTCTAGGCCCAATACCGAGCTGGCCGTAATGTCACGACGGTCATCGCTTAACCACAACACCTTCACTCAACAGACCGTTCATCGCTTTTGCTTACTTGTATAGATATTTACAGCCTATTTTACCTTATTTTTATGTGTTTTTGCTTAATAAATGCAAGCAGAAATAGTCTAGAATGCTATAAAATGACTGTTCACTATGTAGAACCAAAATAGCCCAAAATGACCTAATTTTAGGTCATTTTTATATGATGCGACATATATTTTAAGCAGTACAGAGTGTCAGCCATCTCAGCCCCTTGGAGCCACCCCGGTGGCATAGATGGGGATGAGGCTTTGGGATGGTATCGGGCATGAGCATTCATCAAAAGTTAAACTCAACTTGCATCTGATACCTTGGAAACCATCGTTTGTGGACTTGCGACCATTCTTATAGCCCTCTAAAGTTCTGTTTCACTCACTTTCTCTTTTTCTCTATTGCACTCAAGGTGTTTGATGATTGCTTGTAAGAGCTACCCTCTCTACGAGATGTTGGGACTTGTCTGTTGTTCATCTTTAAAACTAATCAACTTCTATTTTGTAGGTTCTTCGGGACCCACACAAGGTTGTAAGTGGGCTAACCCTTTGCGGGCAAATAATGGTTCGACGTTTCATAACTTAGGTAATCATAGCTAAGTCCAGAACATTGGGTAATGTTGCTCCATGACTTAGGCAATTCCAGCTAAGTCTTTAAGCTTGCCGCTAGGGTGCCGCATGACTTAGGCATATTTAGTTAAGCCCGTGACATTGTGGTATCAAAGCAGGCAAGCAATTTATAGAAAGCAGCAAAGAAGATTCGTAATCTCGCTATGGCAAAGCACCATGGTGAATCAAGCAAGATAGGGCAAGTTGGACTGTTGCCCCAAGTAGCACAAGTGGGCTACAAGTGAAAACACGTTCGTAAGCTGTTGGAGCCACTTATGAGGAGTGCGACAGTGAACAAGACGAGCATGAAGTTGGTTACTCTCCATGAGTGGAGGAGGCATAATTTGGTACACTAACTAGAAAAAAGAGCCACAAAGAAAGACTTACAATGGTGGAAACCCATCTTGATGTTCTTGAATCAAGCTTGGAGGAACTCTACAAAGGGCAACAAAGACTCCTTTGGGTAGAGAGCTCACAAGAAGAAGCTGAATCTCGAGTAGACAGGGTTGAATCCCTGGTCGACCGATTGATGAAGGATACCAAAGATTTGGTATGACATCTATACAAAATTATGACTGAACTCACGATAAAGGTGACGTTACTTACAAGAACTCTTAATGCGAGAGGGAATAATACTTGCATTGCACCACTACAAAGCTTCAGGGCACTTGAGCCATATTGCTACAGGGGTGCCAGAGATGCCAAGGAGATAAAAAATTTTATGTTCGACATAGAACAGTATTTTCATACTACAAGACTCGATTTGGAGGAAATCAAAGTTTCTATAGCAATAATATATCTAAATGGAGATGTAAAATCAAAGTTTCTATAGCAATAATGTATCTAATGGGAGGGGACGACCCCTGCATGGTTCCAATTTCTTGAGGAGGAACCAAGGATTCACAACAAATATTATCATTACAATTAAAGAAGGGGGCACAAAAAGGTGAATCAACATTTGTAACAGCCATAAAGCTAGAGATACTTGATTGAGAGACCATTCAAAAACCTACTACAGTAGCAAATATCTTGAAGGAGTTTTTAGATATGATGCCGACTGAGTTACTAAAAACTCTACCACCACACAGAGGCATGGATCATCGTATTGAGTTGGAGCCAGGAGTTAAGCCTCCAGTGAGACTATCATACCGCATGGCCCCTCCAGTGTTAGCCAAACTTAGAAAGCAGTTAGGCAAACTATTGAGCAGTGGTCTCCTCTATAGTTCAAAAGTACCATTCAGAGCTCTAGTCCTCTTCCACAAGAAATAAGATGGGAGTCTCTGATTATGTGTCGATTATCGAGTCCTGAATAAAGTGATAGTGAAGAAGAGATATCCCATCTTGCTCATCGCATATTTGTTCAATCAACTGGGTAAGGCCAAGTACTTCTCCAAACTCAACCTTCGATCAGGGTACTAGCAGGTGCGTATTACAGAAGGTGATGAGGCAAAGACTACCTATATGACCAGGTATAGAGCATTTGAGTCCTTGCTGATGCCTTTCGGCTTAACCAGCTCTCCAGTCATATTCTGTATTCTATGGAACCAACTATTCAAGGAATATTTGGATAAGTTTGTGGTCGTCTACCTAGACGTATAGTCGTCTATAGCTAAACACTTGAGGAGTATGTTGAGCACTTTTAGACAATCTTCGAAGTTCTCAGGGAGAACACTTTATTTATAAAGAGGGAGAAGTGTTACTTTGCTCAGACGGAGATTCATTTCTTGGGGCATCGAATCAATGATGGTTCTATCTGGATGGATAAATCAAATATACAAGATGTGACAAACTAGCAGACACCAAAGAAGGTGCCAGAGTTGTGATCCTTCCTTGGGTTCATCAACTATTATTGGTGCCTTCATAGCTGGATACTTGAAGCGCATGACTCCATTGATGGAGTTGCTAAAGAAGGAGCAGTCTTGGAGATGGTCGAATAAGTATGAAACGACTTTCTAAGACCTGAAGACTACTGTGTTGAAAGAACCAGTACTAAGATTACCGAACTATGTGAAGTCTTTTGAAGTCCATACCGATGCTTCTGACTTCACTATTGGGGGAGTAATTATGCAAGAAAGTCATCCAGTGGCCTACGAGAGTCATAAGCTTAATGAGACCGAGCGGCGATATTCAATGCATGAGAAGGAGATGATAGTGGTGGTCCACTATCTATGAGTCTGGCAACACTACCTTTTGGGAGTACCATTCGTGATGAGGATGGACAATGTCACATTGAGTTACTTTCAGACTCAAAATAAACTCTCCCGAAACAAGCACGATGGTAGGGCTTCTTGGCCGAGTTCGACATGGTAATGGAGTACAAACCCAAAAAGGCAAATGTCATGACCGATACATTAAGCCGCAAATTGGAATTGGTGAATGCTATACAGCTGAAAGGCGGAGGTCAAACAAGTTAATTACACTCTTAACTTCCTTTCTAGGCTCAAAGATGGGCTGTACAGTGATCCTCAAACAATAACCCTGATACAACTCATTAAAGAGGGAAAGACACGATAATTTTGGGTCCTGGAGGGACTCATCTATACCAAAGGGAATAGAGTTTATGTTCCATGAGCGGACAATTTGAGGCGTGAACTCTTGAAAGAGCGTCATGACTCCCTTTGGACTAGACATCTAGGTATCCACCGAACAATGACTCTCATAAAGAGGGCCTTATATTAGTCAAAGATGGAGACTGATGTAGAGGATTATGTTCGAGCATGCCTTACTTGCCAATCAGATAAGGTAGAGAAGCATAAGCCGTAAGCCAATGATCTAGTAGTTCAAAAAATCAAACAAAGTGTCAAATTGGATTTCACAAGTTATTTTCATGGTTTTCTAAAGGTTCGGAGACAAAAGTTAAAAAAAGAATCTAGTTACATTGATTTTGAATAGAGTTATGCTGATTTTAGGATTCTATTGTAAATATGGTTACACTTCAAAAATAGTGTAACAATATTGAAAATTAGTGTTACTGGATTTAAAGTTTTTTTAGGTCAAAACTTACCACATGAATAATTGGACATAATTAATATGTTTCATGAAAAAAAATCACCTAGAGACCTTTAAATATTTCACTATTTATTGTTTAACTTATCACAAATGAGATATTAATGGTTATAAAATCAAACAAAAGCTCATTTAAGCCTTGACAAGTCATTTACAAGATATCAGAGAAGTTTGTAACCAAAATTTTAAAAATATTCTTAGTTACCCTAATTTTGAATAGGGTTACACTAATTTTTGATTGTTCAAAAATAGTATAAGCTGATTAAAAATCAATACAACTGGTTTTCTTGTTCACAAACATAGTTACCGCCTCATCAAAGTAATAGTATTATTGAATCTTGAATTTTAATGATAAAACCAATTGATGAGTTTATTGGACTATTATATTTTTGAGATATGTGACGTAGGAAATACTTTGATCATAGACTTAGACTATCGAAGGACCGACTATTGAATAGGAGAGTCGAATATTATGCTAGAAAAATATCATGTTAAAAATCAGACGTCGAGCTGAAATATCGATCGACGTGTCAAAAGTCAAATTTTATGCTAAAGATTTAAGCATTATATCATAATTATCAGATATTATGTCAAAGAATGGATGTCGTGAAAAAGTCAATATACTAGGGAAATAAGTAATGTACTAAAGGAATAGACGATATACCAAAGTTTCAATAAAGTTATAGATGATCAGATAACATATCGAAAGAACATACGTGTCTAAAGCTTCATGTGCTAGATGTGCGGTTTTGAGGTTATTTTAGGTCAATTTAAAACTAGCATTAGGTCAAAACAAAGTGTACTTATCAAGAAAGCCATTGGGATTGAAACGAAGCCGAATTAGGCCTGTTAAAAGGCCAACCCAATGGCCTAAATCGGGCCTAAGAAATAGTACCACTAGGCTCAAGCGATAGTATCGTTTGAGTCAGTCGACAAGCATTGTTTGTGCTTTATTAGCCTTTCTAGTGGTGGTACCACCTATGATCTTGATATCAAGATAATAAGAAATGAAATTCCAAAGGTTGATAGTTGTGTTTGCTGGAACCACTTTTAGAACGGAGAAAAATGGCTTCACCAAATTTAAAATCACAAAGAGATACAGAATGTCACCACCCTAAGGATAATTAAACAAGAAAATAGAACTTCAAAATGATTCACCACTCAAAGAAATATTCAAGAGATACAGAGACTAAACCCACCACTCTATGATAAACCTAAGAGATATAGAGTCAAAAGAGAGAACTTAAAGAGTTTATGCAAATACAATTGGATTTTGAACCTCTTTCTAACTCTAAAATACCAAAATAAATATTAGTGCATGAAACAACCCTCCATGTATAGGGAATTATGAAATTTATTGCTTTGCTGCTATAACTAAGCCTTTTAATATATTATTTGGTCATGAAGAACTCTCCCTTTAAAAATCAACCAAGTTTAATGAATCTACACACCATATTATTTATTAATGAAACAACTTTAATTGCGGAAATGATTTTAACTTGTTTTAGCAATCAATTCTTTAATAATCAATTCTAAAACTTATAAAGGTACACCCCTTAATTTAACTTATAAAGGTACACCTCTTAATTCTTTAGCAATCAATTCAGGCTATTCAATCAAGTTTGGCCATTTTAAGGTTTAAAAAATGAATTTACAACTCATTTAGCTTATGAGCTGTCATATTTAAGTGGTCTAAATTAAAGACTTTGAGATAAACATTATGGGTTATAGAGAATAATATAGGATCAGTAAGATTTATATGAGTTGATTGTAGCAAATTAAGCACTCTTGTATCAATCTTCCTGGGTTTAAAAAGACATGTTCTCAATTCTTCATTTATTCTGTCAACATGATAAGGACTTAAATATATTAAATCATGATTTTTGATGATGAAATCAATTGATAAAATTAATTGATAAAATTATAAACTAATGTGCTTTCAAAATAAGTAATACTAATAACTTTGATCATAGACTTGAACCTTCGGAAGAAAATTTATCGAAGCAGATGTCAGGCCGAAGGTGTTATGTCAAAGATTGGACATCAGGCCAGAGGATTGGTTGATGTGTTGTCAGAAACAAAAATATAAATAGGGTACTCGATGTAATATTTATATATATCCATGTCTTTCAATCTTTGTTCATGCTTGTACAGTAAGTAGCGGGCTAGCAGTAGGGTTGATAGCCCTAGATTGGTTAGCTTTCATGTTCGTTTTCGGCTTATAAATGAGATTTGTGTCATTTAGATACTTGTGAGAATTTTGGTTTATAATAGACCATGATACATTGTGTGTGACCATTCATAGTTTGTGAAGTCCATGGTTGTAATTTATATTGGCTATAAAGTATTTGCTAAAATGGTTGCTTGTGGATCACGTGTGAAACACCTCTATACCCGTTTTCTCTCTTATAGGTTGTAAGGGACTATAGGAGGTTTAGGGTGGCTAACCTTTGTGAACAGATATGCAAGGATGCTACAAGACTTAGGCAAAACCAGCCAAGTTTATGACAGTGCGACAGGATGGACTTCGTGTGAAGTTCAGACATCGGTTCAAAAGATGCATCGAAGGTTTGGACAAAGTGTTGGATGATCAGATGACATGTCAGAATGATGGACAATATGCTTTATGATTGTAATTAATATAGTTAGGTATTGATAGTGATCGTTTAGAGTAGAATTAAGTTGGTATTGGGTCAAAATCATGCCAACTTGATTTAGAGTCTATTAGGCCTGAACTAGGGTTGAATTGCACCTAATGAAAGATAAATTTATTGACATGGAAATAACATGGGCAGTGGTATCAGTAGGTCTAGGCGATGGTTCTACCTAAACTATCGAAAAAAATTATTTATGCCTTTTCAGGCTTTTAGGTGGTGGTACTACCATAGTTAGCGGTGGTACTGACCATCGACAGAGGTACTGCCTAGACTGATGACAGTACCATCAGAACCTAGATTTTTGAGCTTTATTTAGCAGTGGTGCCGACGGTGGTACCGTCAATACTCCAAAAAATCAAGGATTTAAAATTTTGGCTCTAATTTTGAAGCCATTGAAGGTCTATAAATACTCTAATTCTGAGGCTCTAATTTGAAATTTGAAATCTTGCTTGATGAAGCATGAATAAGTGTGAAAAAAAGGGTGAAAAGAGAAAGAATTCTCGAGATTAAAGTATTAAAAACTCTTAAAAGGGTTTGAGTATATTTTTCCTTGAGTTTAGCAGTTAATCTAAGGAGGTGCGGGGTCTTGGTGAAAGAGTTTATAAAAGTTCTCTCCTAAGCCTGGTAAAAGGAGAAGGGTTGTAACAAGGGTGGTTGATCTTCGCTTATTGGAAAGAAGATCGGTAGTGAAAGCCGGTGGCCTCAAGAGAAGAGGAATCATGAGTGGACGTAGATCGGCACAATCGAATCACTATAAATCAGTTTGCCTTTCCTTTATTACTTTTTCTTGTTATTACTAAATGATTTACTTTATTCACTACTTTTATTCACACTTTTAAGATAAACACATTTCCAATTCATATTGTCATTCAAATTTTTTTAAATTAGATCTTTTTTTTATAACACTAATTAACTTCTCTTCGTAGTGCCATTATGATTCTAATAATTGATATAAGAGCTAAGTTCTCTCAATTGAATTAACACCCAAGTGAGTTTTAATGGTTTTTTCTAGCAACGACGAGGTGACTATCACTCGTCCTCCTATGTTTAATTAGATAAACTAAATTTACTGAAAAACATGAATGAGAATTTTTTGATTTCTATCAATTTCAATTTATTGAATGTCTTTGAAAGTGGTTTTCAAAAATCTTCTAATCCAATGAATGAATGAAATAATTTTGAAAAGAAAATATTTCCTTAAACATTAAAGCTTAAATACTTTATTTTGTGCATCAGATAAAAATGAGTTTAATCATGTTTCTACTTGTGACACTACACATGACATTTGGCACACATTATAAGTTACTCATGAAGGCACAAGTAGAGTAAAAGAATAAAAATTAAATATTTTGGTACATAGTTATGAATTATTTAAAATGAATCCAAGTGAAACTATTGGTGACATGTATACCCATTTTATGTATGTTGTCAATGGTTTAAAAGCTCTTTGTAAATGCTATACTAATCTTCAATTAGCAAATAACATTTTAAGATCTCTTTCAAAATATTGGGATCCACAAGTAACGGCTATCCAATAAGCGAAGGACTTGAACAATTTTCCTATTAAAGAACTCATAGGGTCTTTAATGGTCTATGAAATGACTTATAAAGCATATGACAAATAATAGAAAAACCTTCTAAAGAACAAAAAGAATATTATACTGAAAACTGAAGAAGATTCCTCGAGCGAAAGCTCAAGTGATGATGATAATGACATTGCACTCCTTATAAGAAGACTTAAAAATTTATGAAAAGAAACAAAATTTATAAGAATAAAAATGAACCTAAAAAAAATACTAGAATATATTATGAACATAAGAAGCCAGGGCACTTTAAAATGAGTGTCCATAATTGAAGAAGAAGATCCCGACCTAAAAGAAGAAGAAAGCATTCAAGACAACTTAGGATGATTCAAGTGTATCAAAGTACAAAGAGCAATCAACGAAGATGAACTAGCAAACTATACATTGATGGCCTTTAACAATGAGGTATGTCTCCAAACAAAAGCTAGGAGAAAAAGATTGTATCTTGATAGTGGATACTTAAGACACATGACCGGAGATCCAACATAATTTTTAAAGCTCACTAGCCAAGAAACGGAGGGTATGTCACCTTCGGAGATAATAACAAAGGAAAGATTATTAGTATTAAAATATTGATAATAAATCAAATTTATTGATTGAAGATATTTTGTTAGTATATGATTTAAGACATAACCTACTAAGCATTAGTCAATTGTGTGATAATGGATATAATATCAAATTTGAATCTAATGCTTGCATTACAGACATACCACATAAGAATAAATCTATAATTGCATTAAGGAACGATAACATTTATACTATTGATCTTGATGATTTTCATGACGAAATCTATTTTTTTAACTTTAAACGATGATGTATGACTTTGGCACAGGAGATTAGGTCATGCAAACATGAAATTGATATTACAAATCGAAACTAAAGAACTTGTAAGAGGAATGCCTAAAATTAAATTTCTCAAAGATAATTTATGATGCATGTAAACTAGGAAGATAAATAAAGAGTAGCTTTAAATCTAAAAATCAAGTGAGCATCTCTAGACCATTATAATTAATTCATATGTACTTATTTGGTCCAATTAATATCATAAGTTTATGAAGTAGTAGATATACTTTTGCAATTATCGATGAATATAGTAGATTACTTGGACATATTTTTTGGCATATAAAAGTAATTGTTTCAAATAAAATTTTATAAATAAGTTTAAAATAAAAAATTATGATTTCTTCTATTCATAGTGATCATGATGGTGAATTTAAAAATCATAATTTTTAAGAATTTTATGATTCCAATGGGTATGATCATAATTTCTCTACTCTAAGAAATCCACAATAAATGCAGTTATTAAGAGAAAGAATATGAGTTTACAAGAGATGACAAGAATCATGCTTAATGAACATAGCCTACCCAAATACTTTTGGGCCAAAATTGTTAACACGATATGCTATATCATGAATATGGTTCTCATATGACCTCTATTATCCAAAACTCCTTATGAATTATAGAATAATAAAAGATCATATATTTTGTATTTTAAAGTTTTTGATTGTAAATATTTTATTTGAAATAAAACGGACACCTTAGGAAAATTTGATACAAAATTTGATGAATGTATTTTTCTTGAATATTCTTCTATTTCTAAGGCTTTTCAAGTTTTTAATAAAAGAACTTTAGTTATTGAGGAATTTATCCATGTTATTTTTAATAAGTTTTTTGAAGTAAAGAAAAATAATTTTGATGATGATTTTGAGTTTGATATTTTAAATTTGAATGAGAATTCTCCTCTCCAAAGCAACTTGGATACATCTACTTCCAAAGATACCTTACCCAAGGAATGAAAGTATGTAGATGCTCATTCTAAAGAGCTAATCAATGAAGATACATCATTAGGTATTCAAATTAATTCTTCACTTAAAAATATTTGTGTAAATGCTATATTTTTATATTAAATTAAACCAAAATGCATTGACGATGCTCATAAAGATGACTCATGGGTCTTGCCAATGATTGAAGAATTAAATCAATTTGAAAGAAATAAGGTTTAGATGCTTGTTCCTAGACCCAGTGATCATATTGTGATTGCCACTAAATGAGTCTTTAGGAATAAGTAAGATGAACAATGTATTATAGTTTCAAACAAAGCTAGATTAGTGGCCAAAGATTTCAACTAAGAATAAAGTATAGATTATAAAGAAACCTTTGCTCTTGTGATAAGACTTGAAGCCAAAAGCATACTCCTTGCCTATGCTTGTTTTAAAAAATTTAATTTTTTTCAAATGGATGTCAAAAGTGTTAGGATCAAGCTTAAATTTTTCTTTATAAAGCAAAAGCTTTTCGAATAAAATAGAATAGGAAGTCCGAAACTTTTCATTTTTAATAAAACAAGTGAGTGATTAAAAGTAAGTTGCTAAGAAACTTGGAAAGATAATCACGTTTGAGGAAAAGAACTTATTGTTTTGCTTTCAAGGAGTTTAGTTAAATTGGAAGCATCAATATAATAACATTCAAGCAATGTAAGTATGAAACACTTATAATTTTATAGTGGTTTGGCGCTAATGGCCTACGTCCACTTTCGAGTCCTCCTTCTTGAGGCACTCTGGCTTCCACTACCAATCTTCTTTAGTTGAAGATTAAACCATTACACATGCTTACAAGGGAGACTTAAGACAAACTTTCTATCTCTAAGCTTTCTCTCATCCCTTTTCTTTTTCTTTACAAATCACTCATAATTTCTTTTGCCAGAACTTAATTACCCAAAAGTATTTTCTCAGTTATGCTAAGAATGGAAGAATACATGGGGTATTTATAGATCTCAAATGGCTTCAAAAATTAGAGCCAAAAATATGAGCGGTTCACCCACCGATTGGGCAGTTCACTCGCCATCAATTGCTGGCTGCCACTGCATTCTATGGTACGGGCGGCTTAACTGCCACCTAGGCGGTTGACCCACCGAAAGTTACTGGCCACCACCCGGATTCTATGGTACGGGCGGTCCAACCATCGCTCACCGACGGTTTACCAATGAAATTTTCGCAAAAGTGGTTCCTTCCACTTTTCGAACTTCGGTTTTGACTTAATATTGACCAGCTCGTTAGTCAACTGATTGAGCTTAACCAAACCCAATAGCAGATCCGGTTGCCTTATTGAGTTGATTTGGATTCCTTCTAAATCCAACTCAAATTGGACTTACTTTCTAACTACGACTCAATGATTACAACTTTTAATGACCATAAGCTTAATTATGACATAACTTCCACTAATCCAGTAGTCTCCGACATACTTGCGACAAGTCTTCTGGTCTTCTCCCTAGTGATCTCCTGACATGTTCCCAGTGAGCTTCCCAATCCCTTCGGCAAATCTCCTAGTGAACTCCTAACGAAACCACCACATCGTCCGAACCTCGGCCCGATGCTCAAGCTTGATCTTGGCCCATTATCTGGTTGTAACTCCATTATTCCTGTCATAGTTAGACTTGCACGATGCTAATTATGACTTAATTAAATATAATCATAATTATCAAAATATCCATTACAAGACCATCCCAACTCCCGATAAGCTTTTTGGCTACCCCCATAATCTCCGGTGAATCTCGGTCTTTTTTTAGTGAACTCTCTTACGTTATCCTGGCAAACTCTCGATACCCTCGACGAGCTTCTGACACACTCTTAGCAAATTCCTAATCGCATCGACTCGATACATGGACTTGACCTTGGCCAATCCTGATTATAATAATCCTTCGATTGTAATTAATCTTGCATCAATCAACTCTAATAGTCTTGTTGGATTAATAATCCATCATTTGATTTTATTATCAAAATTTGAGATTAAACAATCTCTCCTTTTTTTATGATGATAATCAATTGATGACATGAGTTAATCCTAACTCCCCCTAAATTCATACCACTTAAATTTAGGAGAAGCACACACTCTTAAATTCAAGCAATCAATATTTTATGTAAATTTCAACACAAATTTGCATCAAGTCATCAAATCATGAATTGTAAAATATCCAAGTTATATCAACAAGTGTTATCAATGAATATTTTTCAATATCATGTGTCATCAATATATATATTTCTCCCCCTTTATCATCAACAAAAAAGGTAAAATGTATAGCTAATAATTTCAAAACACATTCTCCCCCTTTGTCATCAATAAAACAGATGAAATGACATTACTTCCCCTTAGTATATGCATTTTTCTCCCCTTTATAATTAATAAGGAGAGAAACAAGGGAGGCATTGTTGAATCATTTCATCATGAAAAGAGCTCTTAATAAATTTTAAAAATAATATTAAGATAAGCTCAAAAGTCCAAGAGATTTAAAGACTACTTATGTATTTCAAGTGTAACAAAAGTCATCTCTTGATACCAAAAATGATCTCTTATAAATTTTAAACATACCACATCTTTATGCAATTTTCTCCCCCTTTTTGTAAGATAAAAAACATGGAGAAAGTTTTTTAAAATATTATCACAAAAAACTTAATCTCATGAAATCTAGATTATTAATTTATATATTTTCATGATTTAGCATTCTTAACTTTCAACCTTAATCTTTTAGATATAAAAATTTAAAAGAATATTTCGAATATGAGCTCAATAAATCTGTCTCATGTAAATTTCAAGAAAACATAGCAAATAAAGCTAGTAAATTCTTTCTTCTCTTTTAGAAAGTGCAAGCTAGCAAATTTTTGCTTCCTTTGCATTGTTCAAGCTTACAATTTTATATGCTAACAAGTTTTACTCCCCCTTTATCATTGTCAAAAAGAGGGGATGGTTACTATAGTGCAAAACCTTTTCCACTATATCATTTTTCAATAAACATATCAAGAAATATACCAATCATCATATAGAATATATCAAGAACAATTAACATGGTGATGAGATATTCAATTTAATAAAGACAAATTGTGAATAGAAATAAATCATAAAATATCTTGATTTATGCATAATAATTCTCAAGTTGTCAAGATCATGATTTATGCAAAAATCTCCTTTTAAATAATACGAGAAGACATAAGAGATTTGATTTATAAAAGATTTTGAGTTATAATTCTAATAAACTAAAATCATGATATCATTTAATTTTAAAATCATCAAAATCAATTTCAAGAGATTCAAAATGAAATCAATAGACTTATTAGTCTCTTGAAATGCTAGTGATTTCCTTTCTCTACTTGTGTGAATACGAAGGTAGAATCAAGGTAGATAAGTGAAAAACATCACAAAAATACTTAATTTTGTAGATTGGATTCCAAAATCCAAGAAAAAATCAAGAGCTTCCCATGCAATTTAATTTATCTTATGCAAATTTTAAGCAAGGTAGCAAATCAAGCAAATCATATCTCATATATATTTTGATAATTATCATCATAAATTCTAAAAGAAAATATAATAGTAGATTAAGCTCAAATTGTAAACCCAATATTTAGTATGCATTTATAAAGCTCTAATTTTCTTCTAAGCACTTGTTCATCATTCAATGTTTGCTTCTAATCATATTAAAATTTTATCTCCGGCCTTTTGTTATTGTCAAGAAAGAAATATGATTGCATAATTTTTTTCATCCATGTTCAATTTATGCCCAAA
This sequence comes from Ensete glaucum, assembly GCA_021527575.1. Taxonomy (NCBI): domain Eukaryota; kingdom Viridiplantae; phylum Streptophyta; class Magnoliopsida; order Zingiberales; family Musaceae; genus Ensete; species Ensete glaucum. The sequence continues at coordinate 27,974,326 of CM038555.1, forward strand.
AGTATAAGAGATATAATGTCATTAAAATTAAAATATAAAAGATAAGATTTCGTTTAATAAGTTTATTTCTCTTTTTTTTGTAAATAATACAAATGAGTCTTAGGGATAATCTTAATTTATCCAAGATAAATCTTTTTAATAGAAGAATAATCTTGATAAAATTTTAATTATAATTATTAAGATTATAAATCTTCTTTTTATAGAGATTAATAATATGATTCCCATAACGTATAAGTCAAGTCAAGAAATTAAGGGAATATTCGTGATAATGCAAATCTCTTTTAATTTTTAACTTATCACAAACTTAAAAAATATTAATTTTGGTGATAAGTTATACTAAGAGGAAAGTTATAAGTAATCATATCATGAAGAATATTATTATCAAAACATAAATGTCAAGAACATGATTTATTTTGACACATTTCTTTCTAGATGAAATTTTAAATCTTTTAAAATCTTAGGAGATAAAGTAAGAAGGATCTTGATTTTTATAGTAATATCAAGTTATAGATATTGAGAAGTCAAGATCGTGATTAGGATGAAAACTTTTCTTTAATAAAGGGTAGAAATCTTAGTGGATAAATAGATCTCAAATTATAATTTTTAAAATTTCAAGATCATGATTTAAGTTATCAAATAATCAAAAGTAAAATATCAATGAAGTTGGATAGATTCAAACATATCAATTCTTTAAAACAAAATCATTTAAAAATATATCCAAAATCATCATAAAAAATCAGCTTTCGAAAAATTTCAATAAAGTCATCATAGATTATTTTTCAAAAGAAAATAGCTAAAAATTTTTCTAATTCATCTTTGTAGTTAAAGAGATTCAAGGATTCATAGGATAGAAATATTTTTAAGATTAATTATCCTCCTTTTCGTTGTTTCATGTGATTTCTTTCAAGAATAATTTTTAAATCAATAAATTTTCATTTAATACTAAAAACTAAATTTCATTTCAACACGGTCATTACTATAAGACATAAAATATTTTTAAAATATAAATTTAACCAATCTCAATTTTAATATTTAAATGAGTCTAACTCTTTACACATAGTGCAAGGAGTTGACAAACTCATCTTAAAAATGAAGCATATATATTTTCTATGCTCTAACATTCAACAGAATCATTCAATCATCATGGCATTTCAATTAATGTAATATTTAAATCAATCATTCCATAAACTTAGTTAATATTTGAAGTATTTTAATAATAGTCTTTACATTTAAACAAGCCAATGATTTTACAATTCACTCAAAATCTCTTTTTTGTAAGTTTCAATATGTTTTTCAATAACTAAGGTTCTTTGGTTCTAATTCATTTTTATACTTGTATACTCTAGCTATGCATCATTAATATTAATTGTATAATGATGAACCATTAAAAGATTCATTGTCAATAATTTTAATTCTAATAATTTTCTTATTACCACTTAGGCTAATAAGCTGGAAGGAGTGTTAGATCTCAAGTAATATGACTTGAGCATCTACTTTCAAAATATTTTTATTGCTCCTAGCCTTGTTAGGAAATAATTTTATATTATGGGAGGTTTTGATTTAGGTACCCATTTAATATTAGGTCCTTCATGACATGTTCTTCCCATTTTCTCTAATGGCTTAAGGTTGTTTATGGTTCCTTTAGGAACCCAAATTAATTTATGTAGACTATAATTTCTAAATGAACATTTGTAGGCATTATGTCCTATTTATACAAGAATTATATTTAACTTTTGATGGTAAATGTAAGGTATGTCCTTTAACGAAAATGGTTGGCTTTTGTTGACCATTACCAACAAAGCCTATGTCATTTCTTCTATTAATATGACCCTCATTGGCAAGGATCATATTTAGAGATTTATTCACTATTTCAAAATTTTCTAATATAGTTTTAAGCATGATATTTTCATCTTTAATGTTGTTTAGCATTTCACATTTAGAACATGGTTTATGTGATGCTAAGGAATCATGCATTTCGTTAAGTCTTTTAACTAACAAATCATGATCAACTTTAAGTAACTTAAAAGACTTGCTAAGTTTTCTAAACTCATCAAATAAGTCATGAAATATATTTAATAATTCTAAAAAAAAATATTTAAAGACTCACTAACCTCATTTTTTATCATTATTAAAGCAAGGTTCTCCACTTGTTGGTTGAGCATTTGATCTTTGGAGCTCCTCGACTTCTTGCGTTCATAACAAGAGGTTGTGTCCATAATTTTTATAAGGTTCAAGTTCATTAATTTTTTCGATTCATTCATCAAAAGTTCATGTCCAAGGTTCTCATCACTCGAGATTTCACTCGAGGAGTCACATGTCATTCTTAGTTCATAATCATTTGTATTCTTTGGAAGATATTTTTTAAGTTCATTTTTGTAATGTATTTCATTAATTGATTTATTTATATTAATTATGCTTTTATGTGTGATTTTTAAAGTATGCCAAATATCGAAAGCTGATTCACAAGCGGAAACACGATTAAACTCATTTTTATCAAGTGCATAAAATAAGGCATTCATAGCCTTTGCATTTAGAGAAAAATTCTTCCTTTCTAAATCATTTAGCTCATTCATTGGTTTGGAAGATTTTTCAAAACCATTTTCAACTATATTCCAAAGATCAAGGTCTAAAGAAATAAGAAAATTACTCATCCTTGTCTTCTAATACGTGTAATTTATCTCATTAAACATGGGAAGATGTGAGATATAATGTCCCTCATTCATGCCAAAACAAGTCATTTACTCTAGTGGGTGTTAATCCAAAGAGTAAGAACCTTGCTCTGATACCAATTGTTAAGATCAATTGGCACTCAGAGGGGGGTGAATTAGTGCATGCTTAAATTTTTCTTTCTAAAACAAAAGTTTTTCAAATAAGATACAATAGGAAGTTCGAAGCTTTTTATTTTTAATAAAACAAATGAGTGATTAAAAGTAAGTTGCTAAGAAAATTAGAAAGATAATCACGTTTGAGGAAAAGAACTTATCGTCTTGCTTTTAAGGAGTTTAGTTAAATTGGAAGCATCAATACAACAACATTCAAGCAATGCAACTATGAAACAATTATAATTTTATAGTGGTTCGATGCTAACGGCCTATGTCCACTTCCAAGTCCTCCTTCTTGAGGCACTTCGGCTTCCACTACCAATCTTCTTTGGGTGAAGATTAAACCCTTACACTTGCTTATAAGGGAGACTTAAGATAAACTTTCTATCTCTAAGCTTTCTCTCCTCCCTTTTCTTTTTCTTTACAAATCAATCATAATTTCTTTTGCCAGAATTTTATTGCCCCAAAGTATTTTTCTCAGTTATGCTAAGAATGCAAAAATACTTAGTGTATTTATAGACCCCAAGTGGCTTCCAAAATTAGAGCTAAAAATCAAATATACAAAAAAAAAATCGGGTACGAGCAGTTTACCCACCGACTTGGGCAGTTCACCCGCCGTCAACTGTTGGCCGTCACTGCATTCTGTGTTACGGGCTGTTGACTCGCCGAAAGTTATCAACCACCACCCAGATTCTATGGTATGGGTGGTCCAACCGTTGCTCACCAACGATTTACCCGTCGAAATTTTCACAAAAGTGGTTCCCTCAACTTTTCAAACTCAGGCTTTGACTTAATATTGACTAGCTCCTTGGTTAACTGAGCTCAACTAAACCTAGTAGTGGATCTGTTTGTCTTATTGAGTTGATTTGAATTCCTTCCAAATCCAACTCAAATTGGACTCACTTTCTAACTACGACTCAATGATTACAACTCTTAATGACCACGAGCTTAATTATGACCTAACTTCCGCCAATCCGGTAACCTATAGCATACTTGTGGCAAGTCTTCTGGTCTTCTCCCTGGTGATCTCCTAGCGTGTTCCCAGCGAGCTTCCATATCCCTTCGGCGAATCTCTTAGCGAACTCTCAACGAAACCCACCACATCGTCCGAACCCCGATTCGATGCTTAAGCTTGATCTTGGCCCATTATCTAGTTGTAACTCCATTGTTTCTATCATAGTTAGACCTGCATGATACTAATTATGACTTAATTAAATACAATCATCATTACCAAAATATCCATTATAAGATCATCCCAACTCCCGGTAAGCTTTTCGGCTACCTCCGACAATCTTCTAGCAAATCTCGGTCTTCTTTTGGCGAACTCCCTTGTGTCATCTAGGCAAACTCCCGATACCCTCGGCGAGCTTCCGACGCACTCTTGGCGAATTCCCAATCGCATCGACTCGATGCATGGACTTGACCTTGGCCAATCTTGATTGTAATAATTCTTCTGTCGTAATTAATCCTGCATCAATCAACTCCAACAATCATGTTAGATCAATAATCTATCAATTGATTTTATCATCAAAATTTGATATTCAACAAAAGGTATTTTTTAATAATTTTATTTCTGAAGAAGTTTATGTTGAGTAGCCACTCGAATTTAAAAATGATCCTTTTCCAAACCATATTTACAAATTATCTAAGGCTCTCAATGGGTTGAAGCAAGCCCCTAGGGCTTGGTATGAGAGACTTAGCTCTTTTCTTATTTAAAATAATTTTTTAAAATACAAGGTCGATACCATATTATTTATTAAATATTTTAAAATATCTATTTTATTATTTAAATTTATATTGATGATATTATTTTTTATTCTACTATTGAATCTTTATGTGAATCATTTGTCAAGAGTTTGAAATGAGTTTGATGAATAAATTGATATTTTTCTTAAGATTATAAATTAAGTAATTGAATGATCTATTAAACTAAGTATGATTTCAATATATAGTGCTAAGGCCATTAATACACCCATCATTATATCTACCAAATTAGATATGAATAATAAAGGAGAAAACTTTGATTAAAAGACTTATAAAGGTATGATAGAGATCTTATTATATCTTACTACAACTAGACCTGATTTAATGTTTAGTATTAAACTTTGTGTAGGATTTCAGTCAATTCCCAAATAATCTCATTATAAAGCAGTTAAAAGAATTTTTAGATACTTAAAAGGAATGCTAAACCTAGGATTATGGTATCCAAAATCTAAAAATTTTGATTTGATTGCATATATTAATGCTGACTTAGTAGGATGCACAATAGATAGAAAAAGTATCTCTGGAACATGTCAATTCATATGTCATGCAATGGTTTCTTGGTTTTCTAAGAAGTAAAACTCTTTCAGATTATCCACAATCGAGACTGAATATGCAGCGGCAGGTGCATGCTATGCACAAGTAATCTGGATAAAGAGTACCTTAGAAGATTATAAATTTTACTTGAAAAATATTCTTATAAAATGTAATAACATAAGTGTAATTTATTTAACAAAGAACCATATTTAACACTCTAGGACTAAGTATATTGATATTAGACATCATTTTATTAGGGATCATATTAGCAATCATGATATATCTTTAGATTTCATTAACACAAAACATCAATTGACATATATTTTTACTAAACCACTAAATGAGGAATAATTCTATTTTACTAGAAGAGAATTAGGCATATTGAATCTTTTAAGAATCATGATTCTTCTTATCTTTTCCTTATTCAATTATTATCTTGATTTTAAATACATCAATGATGTGAGATTTATGTCATTTGACTTCTATGTATTAATATCCTTCATCGGTACATTGATATAAATGAAGAAGTAGCATCATGATAAAATGATATCATTTTCTTCTTTTTGATAATGACAAAGTGGGAAAGAAAAGTAGTGACTTACTTATTTCTTTTTTCTCTTTATATTGATGACAAAAGGAGTCATGGTATTTTTTTTTGATGAAGTAGCACTTATATGACTATTGTATTTGATGATATTAACTTATGATATTTTAGATGTATGGATATGATATAAAATTATGCTATGGTTCTTGCAATAATCTCTATTGAAAGTTACTATGATTTATGATTAAAGTTATTTTGATTTGAATCTAAAGAGTTAAAAGGTTATTATGTTTCTTTAAAAATTTAAAAGTTTACTATGACATATAAATAGAGGGAGCTTAGTTAAAACTCAATTATTAATTGGTTGTCATCATAAAAAAGGGGAAGATTATTAAATTTCAGATTTTGATGATGAAATCAATTGATGAAATTATAAACTAATGTGCTTTCAAGATAAGTATTGTAAGAATACCTTCGATCATGGACTTGAGACGATAATTTATTAAAGCAGATGTTGGGTCGAAAAGCATCATATCAAATATTGGACATCGAGCTAGAGGATTGGTTGATATGTGGTAGGATGGACTTTGTGCGGAGTCCGAGTATCAGGTTAGAAGATTCATCGAAGGTTCAGACAAAGTGCCAAATGATCAGATGCCAAAATGATAGAGACCATGCTTTGTGATTGTAATTAAAGTGGTTAGGTCTTGATCGTGATTGTTTAAAATTGAATTAAGCTAGTATTAGGCCAAAACCATGCTAACTTGATTTGGAACACATTGGGCCTGAACCAGGGTTGATTTAGGTATAACAAAATCTAAATTCATTGACCTAGAAATGACTTGGACGGATGTACGACCAGGTCCAGGTGGTGATACTACCTAAACTACTTAAAAGCATTATTTGTACTTTTCAAGTTTTCAGGCAGTGGTACCACCACCAGCCAATGGTGGTACTGCCAATGATGGTAGTATTACCTAGACCGATGATAGTACCACAAGAGCCTAGATTCGCAGGCTTTGTTTGATGATAGTGCTACTCGGTGCCGATGGTGGTGCTACTAGTACCCTAAAAAATCGGGGATTTAAAATTTTAGCTCTAATTTTGAGGCCATTGGGGGTCTATACAGACCCCACCCATTCTTGCTTGATGAAATATGAATAAGTGTAAAAAAAAGGGTGAAAAAAAATTCTTGATGTTAAAGTGTTATAAACTCTTGAAAGGGTTTGAGTCTCTTCCTCCTTGAGTTTATAAAAATTCTCTATAGAGTCTGGTAAAAGTAGAAGGGTTATAACAAGGATAGTTGATCTTTGCTCATTGGAAAGAAGATTAGTAGTAAAAGTCGATAGCCTCGAGAGAAGAGAAATTGAGAGTGAACATAGGTGGGGATGACCGAACCACTATAAATCGATTTACATTTTCTTTATTACTTTTGCTTGTTATTGCCAACTGATTTACTTTACTCACTACTTTCATTTATACTTTCAAGTTAATTGTATTTACAATTCATATTCTCATTTAAACTTTTTCAAATCCAATCTTTTTCTTTTTATAGTACTAATTCAACCCACTCCATTCTTAGTGTCATTATGATCCTAACAAAATCAACCATATTGAATGTTGGGGATACTCCATAATCTTCAGATAGCTCGATCTCATAAGCATTCTTGCCAATTCTCTTAAGCACCTTGAATGGACCATCAACCTTTAGTTTTAATTTTTTAAATTTATCTTATGGAAATCTCTCCTTCCTTAGATGAATCCAGACCAAATCATCCTCATTAAATTCCACATGCTTTCTATGCTTGTTTCTTAATGATTGCTTTAACACTTTCATATAACTTCTTTGTTTATTTAGTTCTCTCATCAGCATCTCTAATTAATTAGATGTAGAATGAGGAACTAAGTATAAAGGATCAATAGGATTAGCACCATAAATAACCTCAAAAGAATTCTTACCAATGCTATAATGCATGGAATGGTTGTGGACAAACTCAATTTATGGAAGAACAAGATCCTATTACTTGATGTTCTTACGAATATAGCTTTTAAGCAAGTTTCTCAAGCTTCTCTTTATTACTTTCATTTGCCCATTGGTTTGTGGATGATGAGAGCTACTTAAATTTAAAGATATACCTAGCTTCCTCGATAGAGTTTGCCAAAAATGGTTAAGAAATTTTGAATCTTAATCAGATACCATAGCTCTTGGAATACCATGGAATCTAAAAAACTCCTTGAAGTATAAATTAGTAATATGAGATGCATCATTTAATTTGTTGCAGGGAACAAAGTGTGAGATCTTTCAAAATATATCAATAACAACCATGATAGAATCATGGTTCCTTTTGAGTTCTTGGTGGTTCCTTTGAGTTCTTGGTAGTTCCAAAATAAAATCAAGACTTACAATCTCCCATGAAGCACTAGGCACTAGCAATAGACTATACAAACCATAATTTTAGCTTCTTATTTTTACCAAATGACACACTCAGCATTGCTTCACAAGTCTCACCATATCTCTGAATATCTTAGGCCTAAATTTAATTAAATAAGAGCTAGAGTTTTTTTATCTCGACTAACCTCCTAAAACACCACCATAAGCTTAAGCCAGAATTACTTGTCTTAAAAAATAATGTAGAATATAAAAGGCATTAGCTTCAAAAAGAAAACCATCAAGACAAAAAAATTAATGAAAAGAACCTGATTTGAAATTATGCCATATTGAGCTGAAATCCACATCATTCTCATAGAGATCTTTGAATGTCCAAAAAATCTACTACTTTGACTTTTATGGCTGATATAAAGAATGTTTTCTACTCAATGCATCAAGAATTATGTTTTGAATATCAGATTTATGCTTGATTGTGAAGTTATTAGATTGCAAGAACTCCACCGAAGTTGCATGCCTTTTGCTTAGCTTGTGCTGGTGATTAATAAACTTTAATGTCTCATGGTCAGAATATAGGACAAATGACTTGGCAAAAGATACTGACTCGAATGAGATAAGGCTCTATAAATGGTATAAAACTCTTTATCATAGATAGAATATCTACTTCTTATATCATTCAGTTTCTCACTAAAAAAGATAAGAGGCTTTCCTTCTTGACACAAAATAGCACCAATCCCCATATTAGAGGCATCACATTCAACCTCAAGGAGCTTCAGTTACCTTTCTTTTTAATAGCTCAAAAGTATCATCAGTCTCACTAGTCCACTTGAATTTATCACCTTTCAGGCATTCGGTGATTAGAGCAATAATAGAGCGAAACTGATGATGAATCTTTTATAAAATAAAGTTAAGCCATAGAAAATTCTCACATCATGTAATGAAGCAGGTGTTGGCCAATTAAACATAGCCTTTACCTTACTTTGATCCATAATGATTCTACTTTTTAAACAACATATCTCAAAAACACCACACTAGAAGTAAAGAAATTATACTTCTTCATATTAGCATAAAGCTTATGCTACCTCAAAATAAGAAAGATATCCTTAATATGTGATTTATATATCTCATGAAAGTGATAAGAGCATTAGATAGCTCAAATAGCATATCCAATTATTTGTATAAGTCATCTCCCTAGTTTTAAATGTTCTTTTTCACTTATCTCTAGGCCTTATTCTAATTTGGTGATAGCCACTCCTCAAATCAATTTTAGAAAAAATAGAGGTATCACATAATTGATCAAGTAAATCATCTAATCTTGGAATGAGAAAATGATTCAATTACGATTTTATTGATAGCATGGTTGTCCACACATTTTCTAAAAACTATCCTTCTTAGAAACCAATAAGATTGGAACCACATAAAGACTCGTGCTCTCCTGAATCAGCCTCTTTTTCACCAATTCATCTACTTGCCTTTGAAGTTCTTTATGCTCCTTGGGCTCATCCTGTGGGTTGCCTTATTAGGTAGCATAGCTCCTTGAGTAAGATCAAAATGATGTTAGATGTCTCTCAAAGATGGAAGGTCATATGGAATCTCCTCCAATTTAACATCTTGAAACTCTTTCGGTATTGGTTTCATGATTACTGGTGGCTCATTGTGTTGTTCATTCTCCTCTACTACTTGTAGAATCAAAACATCACCAGCCCTTTCTAATTCACCTTTGCATTCACCATAGGACATAAGAGTACTAACTTCCTTCTTCAAAAAGTTTATAATGGAGCTAAAATAATCTTCTTTTCATTCACATTAAAAGAATAAGTATGTTTGTAGCTATTATACCACACCCTCCTATCATAATGCCAAGGTTATCCCAACAACAAATGACAAGCATCCAGATGAGCAACATCACAATATACTTCATCTTTATAATTCTTGCCAATGGAAATAAAACTAAACATTTTTAGTTATCTTGATGTTATTCCCATTTTGTAGCTAGCATAATTGGCAAGGATATGGATGAGAGATTATACCCAACTTTAACTTCTGCACCATCTCCAAAGATGCCACATTCTTAAAGCTGTCAATATCAATAATCACCAAGCTCACACTGTTATGAGAAGTGCATTTGGTGTGAAACATATTATTTCTCACCCAACTTTTATCCCTAGCCATATAAGACACTTTTAAGTTATATTGTAACATAATAGATAAACCATGATCAACATAAATAACCTCTTCTTTATCATCATTATATTCTGGTTCGACGTTAGCTTCATCTCCTTCTCCATCACTATTATCTTCAACCAAAGTAACATTCCTCCTACTAAGACAATCTAAAGCAATATACCTAAAATTATGACATTTGAAGCATTTTCGGCCACTTGGAGTCGAAGAATTAGATGTTTCTTTACTGCCAACAGATCCTTCACCTATGTCTTGAATCTTTGACACCACCTTGTTTTAGAGAGTAGGATTAGAATTTTTTTCTCTTGTATAATCATCTTTTGACCTATATCGAGAATCATTTTCAAACTTTTGTTGCTTCTCCACTTTGGCAAAATCATAGTTTAGACCTCCTAAATACCTTATATTTTTTTGCTCCTTTGGTTCTATAAGCTCTCATTTTAACATGAGATTATCAAACTCTACCATATACTATAAACTAAAATTATTTTTCTTGAATAGAATCATGGTTCCTTAGAGTTCTTGGTAGTTCCAAAATGAAATTAAGACTGGTATCCTCCTATGAAACACTAGACACTAGCAATAGAGTACATAAACCATAATTTTGACTTCTTATTTTTGCCAAATGATAAACTCAATATTGCTTCACAAGTCTCTTCATATCTCTAAATATCTTAGGCCAATAAAAATTTAATTAAACAATAGCTAGAGTCTTATCCATACCCAAAAGTCCTCCTAAAACACCATCATAAGCTTCAGCCAGAATTATTTATCTTCAAAAACAAGATGGAACATATAAGATATGATAGGACTCCAACAAGGTTGATCCTAATCTCCCTAAGAAGTAGTCAATAAAACCTTGCTAGATTGTAATAAAGTTACTCCTATCTTATAAAGGAGTATGGCTAGGGTTTAGATTAGCCTTTAGGGCTTAGTGGCTGCCACCTTCCTTACTGGGTTGATTGGCCAGGGTTTCCCTCTACTTAGGTCGGCTATAGAGCCAACCTAGCCACCCCCTATTTCTATTAAGGCAGGTGGGCTATAGGAGGGACAAAGAGATAATTTTACTTAGGTAAGCACCCCCTTAGGCTAGGATTTTGATCCTTATTTAAAGATGTAGCCGCCGCCCCTCTTGAATCAAGCAATTATTAATTTTATTTTAGCCTTGTGTTGAGTCTAGGAGGGAGGAACCCCTATAGCGTTCCAATGGTTGATCCCCCTCAAGGATCAAAATCTATAGAGCTCCTTTTGGGGTTCTATCATCTGGTATTAGAGCAGCGATCTTGCTACCCCTGTAGCCGTCATCTACGCCTCCACCTTCCCAAGCAATTTCCATAATTGCTTTTGACGTCGCCTCCATTTTCGCCCACCAAACCGTAGATCCATCAATCTATTGCCTTCCTCTGTGTCAACATTAAAGATCTGGTAAAAACTTCAAAACCCATGCCTCTTGCTACTGCTATCCCAAGACAAAATCAAGACTCACATCCTCCCATGGAGCATTTGGCACTAGCAATAGAGTGTACAAACCTAAATTTTGGCTTCTTGTTTTGGCCAAGTGACACACTCTGCATTGCTGTACAAATCTCTCCACATCTCTGAACATCTTAGGCCAATAGAAATTTGATTGAATAAGAGTTGGAGTTTTGTCCCTATCAAAATATCCTCCCAAAGTACCACAATGAGCATTAGCTAGAATTACATATCTCAAAGAATAAGATGGAACACACAAGGCATTAGCTCGAAAAAGAAATCCATCAAAGATAGTAAATTATTGAAAAGAACCTGATTTATAATTGTGCTATATTGAGCTGAAATCCACATCATCCTGATAGAGATATTTGAATATCTAAAATCCAATCACTTTAACTTCCATGGCAGATAATAAATAATATTTTCTGCTCAATACATCAGTAACTACATTTTGAACACCAGATTTATGCTTGATTGTGAAGTTATAAGATTGTAGAAACTCCACCCAAGCTATATGCCTCTTATTTAGCTTGTGTTGGTGATTAATAAACTTCAATGCCTCATAATCAAAAAATAAGACAAATGGTTGTGCAAGAAGATATTGACTCCAATGAGATAAAGCTCGATAAATAATATAGAACTCCTTGTAATATGTAGAATATTTCCTCCTTGTATCATTCAGCTTCTCACTGAAAAAGGCAATGTGCTTTGTTTCTTGACTCAAAATAGCACTAATTCGCACATTAGAGGCATCACATTCAACCTCAAGCACTTTGTCAAAATTGGATAGTACCAAAATAGGAGATTCAGTTACCTCTCTTTTTATTAACTGAAAAACTTCATCAGCCTCATTAGTCAACTTGAATTTATTACCTTTCAGGCATTCGATGATTGGAGCAACAATCAAGCTAAAACCCTTAATAAATCTTCTGTAAAAGGAAGTTAAACCATGGAAACTTCTCATATCATGCAATGAAGTCGATGTTGGCCAATTAAGAATAGCTTCTACCTTACTTTGATCCATCATGATTCCATCTTTTGAAACAACATATCCAAGAAACACCTATAAGTAAAAAAGTCACACTTCTTCATATTAGTATAAAGCCTTGGCTACCTCAAGATAAGAAAAATCTTCTAAATATGATTCATACGTTCTTCCTCACTTTTGTTATACACCGATATGTCATCAAAATAAACTACAATAAAAGTTCCAATGCATGCCTTAAGTATATGATTCATAAATATCATGAAAGTACTAGGAGCATTAGATAACTCAAATGGCATAACCAACCATTCATACAAGCCTTCTCTAGTTTTAAATGTTATTTTTCACTTATCTCTAAGTCTCATTCTTATTTGTGATAGCCACTCCTCAAGTCAATTTTAGAGAAAATAGAAGTACTATATAATTGATCAAGTAAATCATCTAACCTTGGAATGGGAAAATGATAATCAATAGTAATTTTGTAGATAGCATGACCGTCTACACACATTCTTCAAAAACCATCATTTTTAGGCACCAACAAGGCTGGAACAACACAAAGACTCATACTCTCCCGAATCAACTCTTTTTTTACCAACTCATCTACTTGCCTTTGAAGTTCTTCATGCTCCTTGGGAATCATTCCGTAAACCTGCCTTATTGGATAGAATAGCCCCCCAAATAAGGTCAATATGATGCTGGATGTCTCTTAATGGTGGAAGACCATATGGAATCTCTTCTAGTATAATATTTTGAAACTCCTCCAAGGATTGGTTTCATGTTCATCGGTGGCTTCTTATGATGTTCATTCTCTTCTATGACTACTAGAGCCAAAATATGACCTACCCCTTTCCAGTTCACCCTTGAATTCACCATAGGACATAAAAGCACTCTTCCTTATTTGGTATATTAATTTCAGAAGGCTATAATGGAGCTAAAATAATCTTCTTTTCATTCACTTTAAAAGAATAAGTATGTTTATAGCCATCATACAATACCCTCCTATCATAATATCAAGGTATGCCCCAACAATAAATGATAAACATTCATAGGAGCAACATCACACCATACTTCATCATTATAATACTTGCCAATAGAAAATAAAACTAATTTGTAAGGATGCGGATAAGAGACTGTCTAACTTTAGCTTCTACACCATCTCGAAAGACACCATATACTCAAAGCTGCTACTATCAATGATCACTAAGCACACCTTGCCATTAGAAGTACATTTAATATGAAACACATTTTTTCTCACCCAACTTTCATCCTCAACCACATAACATACTTGTAAGCTACGTTGTAACACAATAGATAAACTATGATCAACATAAGTAACTTTTTCCTCATCATCATCATATTTTTGTTTGTCATTGGCTTCATTTCCTTCTTTATCACTGTGTTCTTCAACTAATGTAACAATCCTCTTATTGTATAGTATGAAGCAATATGCCCAAAACCATGACACTTGAAATATTTTTGGCCATTAGGTGTATAAGAATTATGTGGTAGTTTGTTGGCTGATCCTTCACCCTTGTCTTGCCTCTTCGGTATTACTTTGCTTTGGGAATAGGCTTAGAATTTTCTCCTCTCGTATAGCTATCTTTCACCCCATATCGAGAACCCTTTTCAAACTTCTGTTGTTTCTCCACTTTTAAAGCTAATTTACTCACATTATTCAAAGACCAATATGGTTAGAGTTAAACCACTTTGGCAAGCTTATATATCAGACCACCTAAGTATCTTGCAATGGTCTGTTCTTCTGGTTCTATAAGCTCTCTTTTTAACATAATATTGTCAAACTCTGCTATGTACTCCTCCATAATAAGATTTGCTTAAAATAATAGATGTTCAGAAAGATTTCTTGCTTATAGTTGTCAAGTATTTTCTTTTTAGCTCCTTTTTCATTTTGTCCCATGTTACGAATTTACTCTTCCCCTCATGTTCTATTTGCTTCTTCAGATTTTTCCACTAACAAAATGCATTTCTTCTAAGTTTTAGTGTCACAAGCTTTACTTTTTTTTGTTTTGGTGGTTCATGAAAATCAAATATTCTTTCCACCGTATTAAGCCAATCAATAAAATTGTCAATATTGATTTTTTCTTTAAACTCTAGAATATCTAATCTTGGGTTGTATTTATTCTACCATTCATCTTCGTTTCTATGCCTTGGTTAAAATCTTTGAAACCCCCCTTGGGTAAGATGGTGTATCATCATCAGAACCATGCATTTGGCCGATATTTTCATGCTAATTATTTTTGTTCCAAAATTCTTCAATAATTTCATTTTTTTCTTGTAGACTATGTAACAAACTTTATAACTGCAACTTCAGTGATTCAATGTCATCTTCATGGCCACTACATTCTCCAATTGTATATTTTTCACTCTATCTTGCCATGATCTTTAGCTTTTAGCTCTGATTCTAAACTGATACCGGGAAGGAAGAAAGAGAAATAGAATTCAGAAAGAAACGAGAGAAACTGAAAAGTTGATTTGTAGTAAAGGAACAAACTCAAAACAGATCTTATGTAAAATGTATAAAAATAGCTCACCACCAAGTTTAAAGTCATAAAAGGATCAAGAAAATTCATCATATCAAGGAAATTAAATAATGATACAGACCCAAATAAAAGGACTCACAACTCAAAGATGCATCTAAGAGATACAAAGCTTTAGAGAGAATCCAAAGAGCTTCTTCCAATATAAATCAGGTACCAAAAGTTCTTTCTAGCCCTAAATATCAAAAATAAGTGCTTCGCATCTGCCACTAATCCCTTTATGCATTCCTTGGTCATGAAGAAAGGTATTTTAAAATAGCTTTAATTTTGTCTAAGGAATATGCTCATGAGTTATCATGTTTAAGTGGGCTGGGTTAAAAACTCTGAAATATTATGGTGGAGTATGGGGAATACCATAGGATCAGCAAGATACACAAGTGTTGATTGTAGCAAATTAGACACTCTCATGTCACCTAGGTGGTACTATCACCTAGCAGAATGGAAAAAATACTTTTCTATATTGTTCTACACCCGAGGTGTACCTCCTATTGACCCTTTTTCAGATCAAAAAATGAGCTCAACCATGAACTCAAGTTTAACCCAAAGTGGACCTGATTTCCTCACATTGAGTTAATTTAAATTTTTTCAAATCTAACTCAATTAGAACTTAATTACAATGCTAAATATGACACACTACACAATTATAATCATTCTTATTCTCTAGCATGTCAATCAATATTTTAAACTCTTGGCAAACTTCTTGGCATCTTCCGATGAACTCTTGGCGAGTTTCTTGATCATCTTCTAGCGAACTCCCGGTGCACTCCTAGCAAGCTCTCAATCACCTTCGGCAAACTCCCAACGAACTCCTGGCAAGCCCTCAATCACCTTCAGTGAGCTCCTAGTGAATTCCAAGCAAGCCCCCGATCACCTTCGATGAGCTTCCGACAATCTCCCGCTGCTTCATTCGAACCCTGGCCCGATGCTCGAACTTGACTTTGGCCCAATATTAGATTATATTGCCTTTTCACCGTCTGACATGGGAGTGCCTAAGTTACTAAAATCAGCTTGTATGAAAATTATTGATCCTTTGATTCCCTATAGTACATAATGTTACCTCACAGCTTTTAATCTAGCTCACTTAATATGACAGCTCATAAGCATATCTCTTGGACAAATTTAAAGCTATTTCAAGATGTCTTTCTTCATAATTAAGGAATACATTAAAGGGGTTAATTGGCAGATGTGAAGCACTTAATGTCATAGTTCCCTATGCATGAAGAGTTGTTTCATGCACTAATACTTTTTTTGATATTATAGGGTTAGAATTAACTTTTAGCACATGATTTGTATTCATAGAAGCTCTTTGGAGTCTCTCTACAACTCTGTATTTTTTGGATGCATCATTGAGTGGTCAGTCTTTTGATTTAGTTCTGTATCCTTATCTTATCTCCTTGAGGTGATGAATTTTTTGTATCCTCTTGTGACTTTAAGCTTGGTGGTAAACTTTTTATCTATTTTACACAAGTTTGAACTAAGTTTGTTCCTTTTATATAAATCGACTTTCGGTTTCTCTTCTTTCTCGAATTTCATTCCTCTTTCTCCCTTCCCGGTATTAGTTTGGTATCAGAGCTGAAGGCTATAAATCAGGGCAAGGCAGAATAGAAAAGATATATTTGGTGAAGGTAGTGGTTATGAAAATGACGTTGAATCCTTAAAGTTGCAGCTACAAAGTTTATTTCATAGTCTACAAGAAAAAATTAAAAATATTGAAGAACTTAGGAATAAAAATAATCATCTTGAAAACATTGTCCAAATGTATGTACTGATATGATACGCTTTCTTACAAAAAGGAGTTTCGAAGATTTTAGACAAGATGTAAAGACCAAGATAGGCAAAACAAATACAACACAAGGTTGGATATTTTGGAGTTTAAAGAGAAAATCAATATTGATGACTTTATTGATTGGCTTAACATGGTGGAAAAATATTCAATTTTTATGAACTACTAGAATAAAAGAAGGTAAAGCTTGTGGTACTAAAACTCAGAAGGAATGTATTCTTTTGGTAGGAAAATCTGAAGAAGCAAAGAGAATGTAAGGGGAAGAGTAAGATCGTAACATGGGAAAAAATGAAAAGGGAGCTAAAAAGAAAATACTCACCTAGCAACTATAGCCAAGAAATCTTTATGAAAAGTTTTGATTTTAAACAAAGAGATCTTAGTGTGAAAGCAAAAGTTTTAAAGAGGTTCTCAATACAATGTGAAAGATTGTTATACGAGAATAGAAAATTCTAAGTCTACTCTCAAAAAGGATGAGGGATCATATGGTTTTGGGTATATCACTTCAGATAGTCCAAATAGAGGAGCATTATATTTATTAAAAAATATAGTGATGGAGAAGGAAATGAAGCCAGAACCAAAATATGATGATTATGAGGAAGAAATTATTTATGTTGATAATGGTTTGTCTTTTATTTCCTATAGTGAATATAAAGATAAATTAGAAAGGGATGGTAGCCATAGAGGAGAACGAACAATATAAAGAGCCACCAGTAATTATGAAACCAATCATATAGGAGTTACAAGATGTTGTACCAAAGGAGATCCAACATAACCTTCCATCATTGAGAGATATATGACATCACGATGATCTTATTCCTAACGCAGATCCAACAGATCATTTGGCTTTAGTTACTCATTATGTAACTATGAAAATTAGTGGAGATGTTGATGAGGGGGCTAAACAGATAAAGAAGTTACATGAGAAAGTTAAAACAATCACTGAAAATCAAACTAAGGGGTACATACAAGCTGCCAACAAACACAAAACATATGGAGTTTAATACACCTGAATTAAATTGGATTCATTTATGGAAGAAGAGGTTACCCTCAGACAAATCTGAGAAATTGAAACCAAAGACTGAAGGTCCGATCAATACACTTAAAAGAATTGGTGAGAATGATTATGTGGTGTCATCAACATTCGAAATGGCTAATTCCTTATCATGGTGATGGAACAAATGAAGACTCGAAGACAAGTCTTTTTCAACCAGGGGAGAATGACATAGGAGTGCCCAAGTTACTAAAATCATCTTGTGTGGAAATTGCTGATCTTATAATTCCTTACAGTCCATAATGTTGTCTTGTAGCTTTTAATACAGCTCACTCAAATATGACAGCTCATAAGCATATCCCTTGGACAAAGTTAAAGCTATTTCAAGATGCCTTTATTCATGATCAAGGAATGCATTAAAGGGGTTAGTTAGCGTATGTGAAGCACTTATGTCATAGTTCTCAATGCATGAAGGGTTGTTTCATGCACTAATACTTATTTTGATATTCTAGGGTTAGAAAAAACTTTTAGCACATGATTTATATTTGTAGAAACTCTTTGGAGTCTCTCTAAAATTTTGTATCTCTTGGATCTACCCTTGAGTAGTGAATCTTTTGATTTAGTTCTATATCATTGTTTAACTTCCTTAATGTGGTGAATTTTTTGTATCCTCTTATGACTTTAAACTTGGTGGTACACTTTTTATCCATTTTATGCAAGTTTGAATCTGAGTTTGTTCCTTTTCTATAAATCGACTTTCGGTTTCTCTTATTTCTCAAATTTTATTCCTCTTTTTTCCTTTCAGGTATCACCATCGTAATTAATCATATATCACTCATCTCTAACACACATGTTAGATTATAAAACCCATCAATTGATTTCATCATCAAAATCTAAGATTCAACAATCTCTCTCTTTTTGATGATGATAACTAATTTATGATGGAGTTAATCTTAAATTCCTCTTTGTATATACTATAAGATAAATAAAACAAACTTAAATTCAGAGGAACCCATCACTTTTGAATTCAAGTATAGCATTTTGATAATATTAAAATTTTCACAATTTAACTATTCATGATACTATACATGATAAAATTTTGAAGGCATTCATCTTCCTAGTGTACCAATAAACATTACAAACATTTACTTTATGTCATCAATTATATTATTTCTCTCCCTTTATCATCAACAAAAACAAGATGTTCAATTATATTTGAACATTTTTTAAATATTTATCATAACATTTAGTACATAAAGAGAGGAAGTTAGCCCATTACTCCCCTTAGTAAAATAAGAAGAAGACTCAAGAGTTTAATTCATTTTTCTCCTTTATAATATAAAAAGAGGGATAAAGATATATGCATCATAAATGCTACATCAAATTTATTTTCTCCCTCTTTGTAAATGAGATAGAAGAAAGGGGGTGGGGATGGATTACAAAGATCCAAAAATCAAGTATCCCAAAAAAAATCAAATATTATGACAGGGGATACATTTGAAGATATTTCATCCAGGATTTAAAAGATCCATGAATCGAAATATTTTTTTAGAGAGACGATGAAAAAGAATCTCATCATAAAAGAAATTTAAAAAATATTTTCTCTTTTGTAAATATAAATTTTAAAAGGAAAGAATCATTTCGAAAGAGAGCTCAAAAAGCTGAGAAATCTAAGAAGAATATAAGAGCTACTTATTGCATTTTAAAAGATCGTCTCATCTCATTATCAAGAAGAAGCTCAAGAAATCCAAAAAATAATATGACTGAAAATTATGCATTTGGACTTAATAAGAAGCTCAATTTACAAAAAATAAGAAATCTAAAAAAATATGATAGCAAATTAAGCTCAATTTGCAAATCATGCATTTCTCATTTATTTAGAAATTTTAAAATTTTTTAATTTTCTTCTAAGTAAATTATTTCTCATTTAATAATTTTGTTACAAGATAGCAACTTAATCTCCCCCTTGGTCATTGTCAAAAAGAAGGAAAGAATGTAATAGTACAAAAATAATTTTCAAGTCATTAATAAATATATATAAAGGAGTTATATAATAAAAATTAAGTCATTAAGGATATAATTAAGAAAGATCAATTCGTAAGTACCAAAAGAAATGATTTATTTTAATAAATCTCCCAATCTTGATTCATTTAAGATAAATATTAATATATAATTTATTTAGATAATTTTTTATTAAAAAATTATAGAGATTAAAAATGATTTCCATAAGGGATAAGTCAAGTCAAGAAGTCAAGGGAAAGTTCATGACTAAAAAAGAAATCTCATTCAATTTTCAACTCATCATAAATTTTAAAAATATTAATTTGGTGATAAGGTATATTATTCATGAATATAAGGAAGTCATAAATAAATCTGAAATATTAATTAGTTGTCATCATCAAAAGGAGAGGGGGGTGTGTAGATTATTGAATATTAGATTTTGATGATGAAATTAATTAATGGATTTTATGATCTAACATATACATTATAGATGAGTGATGCAGGATTTACTACGATAGTGAAAAGGTAATACAATCTAATACTGGGCCGAAGTCAAGTTCGGGTATCGGGCTAGAGTTCAAACGCTGCAGTGAAAACTTGTCAAAGGTAATTAAGGGCTTGTCGAGAATTTGCTAGGAACTCAACAAAGGTGATCGGGGGCTTATCGAGAGTTCATCGGTAGCTCACCAAAGGTGATTGGGATCATAAGCTTGTTGGGAGTGCACCGAGAGTTCGCCGGAAGATGATTGAGAGACTAACCAAGAGTTCATCGGAGGATGCCAGGAATTTACCGGGAGTTTGGAAGATCAATTGACATGTCGGATAACAAGAATAATTGTAATTATGTAGTGTGTTGTAGTTAGCATCATAACTGAGTCCTAATTGAGTTAGATTTGGAGAAATCTAAATTAACTCAATGTGAGATAACCGGATCAACTTTGGGTTGGATTTGAACTTGGGTTGCGCTCATTTCATTGACCTGGAGAGGGGTCAATAGGAGGTATAAGTAGAGTATAAAAAAAGTATTATTTTCAGAATCCTCGACAATAGTACAACCCAAGTGGCGGTAGTATCATTGTCACCCCTATTTTTGGTGCACTTTCGGTGATAGTACCATCGATGCCGGTAGTAGTATCGCCCGTACCCAGGTTTTATAGAGAAAGTTTGAATTTTGGCTCCAATTTTTAAGCCAATTAGGATATATAAATACCCCAAGTATTCTTGCATGGGAAGGCAAAAAAGTGCAAAAAAAAGTGATCAAAATCTTAGGTAAAATTTTGTAAAAATTGAGAGCTTCCCTTGTATGCTTCAAGTGTAAAGTGAGTTTAAGGGAAGAGTGAAAGATTGTAAATGTTCTCTCCTAAGTCTGGAAAAAGGACAAAAGTTAAAGGTTCTTTGATTTCACCCATATAAGAAGATCATTAGTGGACACCGGCAGGCCTCGACGAAGGAGGACTCATGAAGTGAACGTAAGTCATGTTGGTGACCCAATCATTATAAATTTGTGAGCATTCTTTACTTGCTTTTTATTTTAGTATTCCATAGCTAAATCAAGTTTCTTCATTGGTCTTAAGTTTAATGCTCTCTAACTTCTTCTTGCTGAAAAATGCTTTTAGTATTGACTTTTACCTAAGCATATTTTTAAAACTGAGTACTCTTTACACTTGCACTAATTCACCCTCCCCTCCTAGTGCTAACTCGAACCTAATAATTTTGTGATAATGCGACACTCGTATGAATATTGTATTATGATGTCATCAACTTATGATATTTGCTTGAGATATATGGAAAATTATGTATATGATTCTTGCAAAAGTTTCTATGATTAAAGTTGTCTTGACTTAAATTCAAAGAATTGAAAGGTTATCATGTTTCTTTGAATTAAAAATCATTATAGCATAAAGATAGGAAGAGTTTAGTTAAAATTTTATCATCAATTAGTTATCATCATCAAAAAAGAAAATATTATTGAATCTCATATTTTGATGATGAAATCAACTGATAAATTTATGAACTAATATATTTTCAAGACAAGTGACGCATGAAAGACTCGATCATGGACATGAACCATCACATGTAAATTATCAAAGTAGGAAAATCAGATGTTGGGCCAATGGAGTATCATGACAGAGATTGGATGTCGAGCCGGAGAATTGATCAATGTGCAGCAGGATAGGCTTCTTGCAGAGTTCAAGCATCAGAAAGGAAGGATCGGGTATTGTGCCAAAAAATCAAATGCTGCAGGAAGTCAACATACCAATAGATCGGGTGATACACCGAAAGAAAGGATGATGCACTAAAGGTTCGGACAAAATATCAGATGATCAGATCATATGTTGGAATGTTGGATAACATGTTGATTGCTTCATAATTGTATTAGATATGATTTAGTGATTAGATCTTAATTATGATCATCTAGGATAAAATTAAGCTAGCATTGGGTCGAAACTATGCCAACTTGATTCAGGACCTATTGAGCCTAAACCAGGGCTGAATTGGGCCTGATGAAAGGGTAATTCAAGATTATGAAAATGACCTGGGCGGTGGTACTGCTAGGTCCAGGCAGGTGGTACTGCCCAGGCTATAGAAAGCACTATTATGTGCTTTTCCATAGTTTCTGATAGTGGTACTGCCTAGTACGATGATAGCACCACCAGAGCCTAGATAGATGGTAGTATCGCCAAGTATAGGCGATGGTACCACCAGTACCTCAAGAATCCGGGGATTTAAAATTTTGGCTCTAATTTTGAAGTCATTGTGGATCTATAAATATCCCACCCATTATTGCTTGCTAAAGCACAAAAAGAGCAAAAAAGTAATGAAATTCTTGAGCTAAAGTATTGTAAACTCTTAGTGTTTTAGTCTCTTCCTCCTCAATTTTCGTAGTCATTCTAAGGAGGGTTGAGGTCTCATGAGAAAAAGTTTATAAAGGCTCTCTCTTGAGCCTAGTAAAAGGAGAAAGAGTTGTTAGAATAGTTGATCTTCACTCATTGGAAATAAGATCAATAATAAAAGCTGGCGGTCTCGAGAGAAGAGGAATAGGGAGCGAACGTAGGTCGAGATGATCAAACCACTATAAATTGATTTACATTTTCTTCTTGCTTTTACTTGTCATTTGCTTACTGATTTATTACTACTTTGCTCACACTTTCAAGTTAAATGGATTTTTGATTTATATTCTCATTCAAATGATTTTAAATCAGATCTTTTTTTCGATAAGCACTAATTCACCCTCTCTCTCTTAGTGCCATTACGGACCTAACACATATTACATGAGAGATTTTGATAATAAATTATACTCTAATTTACTCAAGCAAGATATCATTTGAAAAATAAATAAGATTATTTTCAGATGATGTAAATTTTCCAAAAATTAGAGTTATCTATAGAGAGTTATAGATAATTTAGTATAGAGATATTAGAAAATATTATCTCTAAAAAACATTATTTTAAATCCAAATAATAAAAAAACAAATATTTGGTAGACATTTGCATTTCAGATCATTCAAGCAAAGTATTGAAAGAAAAATATAAGAGTTTAATTTATAAATAATTATACTTTGCCAAAATTAGAATTCTATAGAAACAAGGTAGATAGATCAGAATTCTTAACATTTTTAGACTAGCAAATTTATAGTTTAAATAAGGTTGATGCCATTAGAAAGGATAAAACTCTATAAACTACTTATAAATAATAAGAAATCAAGTACAGAAATCTCTGTATGATGAGTTAGAACATTTGTCCTAGAAAACTTTAATCCTAAGGGTGATGAATTAGTTGAAATCCTTAAGCCAAAGCAACACCTCTCTTTCTCCTTTAATTTCTCTCCTCTTCTCTTCTCTTCCCTAGTCCAAGATAGCAACGTTCTCATTTAATAAGTTTTGTTTATTTTACTCCTTTAGTTATTAGGTTTAGCTAAAATAAACATGATAAATAATGTGACAAGCATAAGTAGCACAAACACATATCTATATCTTTTCTCTTTTTTGCTGTTCACAACAGGTTCTTGATATGCCTGGTTTATGAAATGAACTCATACGTCTTGTTTAGTTTGAATGCACTTGGCTCCCTCCTTATGTCCTGGTTTTGGGGGTTAGTGTAATAGAATTTTACTTTCTACTTCATCTTTTCTAATTTCCTCGATATTAGTTGTAAGTTAACGATGCCAAGAATTGTAACTGAACTACATACTCAGTTATTACATCCTCGCATAGCATGAATCACCTGACATCGTAGCCACGTACACGATGTAGGTACTACCATTTCAAAAAGTTTATTATTCATTTATACATTTATACGGTGAGGAGGAGGATTTTCCTCAATTAATCTATAAGATTTTCTCTTTCAGTTGCAAAAATCATATCTAAATCATATTTAGATCATATCTTAAATCATATCTTCTATCATACTTCCGCAAAATCGAACTCTTGTCAAGGACGTCGATCTTGAACCGATGTAATAAATCTGAAAGAAGGAGGCCGTAGTGTTGTCAACTGCGATGAAGGTTTGACGACAATTGACTTCAGCGATGATATAAGCCTGGCTGAGAAGGAATGAACGATTTTGTTAGAGCTGCAAGTTCGGCAGTGCGACAGAAGGAGGTTGTAATGTTGTCAACCACAGTGAAGGTCTGACAACGATTGACTTTCACGGTAATGTAAGCCTAACTAAGAAGGAGGGTACAGACATGGCAGGAAGAGGAGATATGGCTTAGGGTAAAAGTAGCATAATGGATGAGCAGAAACTATTGTTGGACAGCGAAAGCGAAAGCAAGTATGGAGCATTGGACTTAGAGATCAGGACCAGGAGGTCTCAACGGATGCAATGACCGGAAGAGGCCGTGAGCGTAGAGGCCACAGTCATCGCTTGCCTAGAGAAAGGTCTTTCTCGTTGTTAAATAACAGCAAATCCCCCCGCCCGACGTTGCTCTTTTTCTCTCGATGAAGAGAAGTCTTTGCCATCTCTCTGCGAGAACCATCGCAGCCAGAACGTCGCCTCTGCTTTCTCTGCTGAGAGCACCTCTAAGGGTCACTGCCCATCGTCTCTCGGTGCCCTACTCTCCCTCCTAGCAGAGAGCCAACTGCCACCATCTCTCGTCCTATAGGCTATCAATCGCACCTAGGAGAGAAGCACTTGTCGCTCTTCCCACGCTTGAAACTACCTGCTCCCATCATCAGCCTCCGTCTCCATCGCCACCCTCCCAGATGCCTCTCCTCTTCAGTGTAGATCACCCTCTGCATCGTCGCTACACCATCAAAGGAGTGACCGCAGACACCCTTCCGCAAGAGAGGCGCCACTCCCGTTCTCTATCGCCGGTGCCTACTCCTGCGCACTCTCCTCCCACTCGTAGCCATCGAAATAGACTAATCGTTACTCTATTTCTTCTATTGCTAAGGGCCACCACCCATCGTCTCCCACCTCTGCCTCACCGTCGATGATAGCATCTTCACTTCCTCTATTCGATGTTGTCAGCATCCTCTCCCAACAGCTAGAGACCAGTCACTTGCTCGCCTAGTGAGATTCTTCTATCCACTATCGCTGCTCAGCACACTGTCATTGGCACTAACCCATCGCCTATACCTTCTATCGGGTCCCAAACTCGGCACCAACAACTCATACAATAGGATGTCAGTGCAGCACCGATTCTGCCTAGCTGAATCGATGTTAATAGCCTGTGAGATCTCGCCAACACCACAACATAGGCTCTCTATCTCCTAGCCTCCTCTTCCACCTCTACTGTGGAGGAGAGAACTATTGTCCATAGAGGCCATCTGGCTGGAGCATCACACTGCAAAACAACGGTGGGCGACTCGCTACCACTCTTGCCATTGTCGTTATGTTTCAGGATCCCCTTGCCTCGTTGTGGTCACCTGAACCCCCCTCCGACTACTGATCTGCTCAATGCCCCAGATCGATTCTGAGATCCAGGATCTACTGTCAGTGAGCTCCTCCCTCCGCTGGTGTTCCTGCCCATCGCTTCCTCCCTCGATGAAACTCCACTAAGTTCCTCCCATAAGGCGAAGTTTTTTATCACTCTAGTAGAGGAATGCTTCCCCACTCACCGTAGACCTTCCACTGCCTTTTAGCCTCGACAGTGGTAGGGAAACACAGTAGGCAAGGCAAGGAAAAGATCTCTCTCTCGTCCAAAGGTAGGGGAACACAACAGTAGTGCAATCATCGATCCTGCAAACTAGCAGTTTCTGTCTTCTCTTACTACAATATCCTCAAGTTCCCACAATCTAGTTGGCCACGCGGCTGATCTGCAATAAGCACTACACCAAGACAAATTTTTTGGATCCAGTCAAGATAGCGAGTGGTATTTTTTTCTCACATTGTCTTCATTATCTGCCTCTCACATTCCTGTCACTTCTCAGAATACAAGACTTGTCTCCATCAATGTTACAGCTCTCATCCCTTTCAAATTATCCAAAGGAGGAAACTACGCATCCTGACGTACTCAATTTTCTAATCTTCTTTTTGGATATGATCTATTAGGTTATATTGACAGATCTTTCAGTTATCTACTAACAATGATCAACATCCCAAGGACTGCAACTTCGGTTCTAAATCCAGAGCACAAACTATGGTTACGCCAAGATCATTTCATTATTCAAGCGAATCAAGCCTCCGTCACTGGATCCCTCGCACCACTTATATCTTCATGTGTTACTACTGTTGAAGCCCGGTGCAAGTTGCAAACTATATTAGTAAATTGATCGTGCACTCACATGCTCGGCCTCCTCTCTAGTCTAACGAACAAAAATAAAGAGGAAAGTACTATCGCTGATTATCTATAAAATATAAAGATTATCATCCATGATTTAGTTCTAATATGGCACAACCTTAGTGATAATGAAATTATTGTCCACACCCTTAATGGTTTTAGGGCTAGGTACAAAGAATTGATAGCAGCAATATGGGCACGCGACTCATCGCTATCGTTTGAGGAGCTATACGACAAGTTGACTGACTACAAGACGTACTTGAAGCACAAAGATAGGGCATTAGGATCACCTATCACTGCTTAAGTAAGTCATAAATCTAAAAGGAAGAACAATCAATATTCTAAGCTTGTCAACAAGAGTCTGGGTCAGGCACCATCTTATGACAATTTAGATAGTAACTTCGATTCTCAACAGCCTTGGCTTTCTGCTCCTATGCCTCAAGGTAACAACATCAATTACCAACAGTTTTGACGTTATGCTCTGATACTATGTTGAAATAGAAAGTAAATAATAAAAAGTTTAATTAAGTTTCTTGATTCATATCATTCATGTATACATTTATACAGGTGATGAGGAGGATTTTCCTCCAATTAATCTATAAGATTTTCTCATTCAGTTGAGAAATAAATCATATCTAAATCATATCTAGATGATTTTGCACGAGGAATGAGAAGCTTCAATCTAGAAGCCAAAGGATCATATCTGTGGAGCACTAAACAGTCAATTCAACTCATGCTTCGAGCTGTTGTTTGTCGTTGCAATCTTTGCATATCGACAAATAGTCGTCCATGATTCGACTCTTCGCTGAAATATGTCGTTACTGTGGTTGAAACATTGCTCCAAAGGAAATGCAGGTCCTGATTTGTTCCTTGTCAGTGGGGACTGCGAATGTGGTTACAAGGGATGTGGCTGCTTTAGCCGACACCACTACCTTGGATGCATGAACTTAGTGGAGCTGTAATCCGTGAAACTTTCTGCTGATGAAGTATCTGGAGGTAGTAAGATGAACACAGTCCATATTCTTAGGGGTGGTGGAATTTTTGATCTGCCGCACAGCAATATCTCCCGTTGTGCCGGCTTAAAGTCGAACTGTCAGGTATGTTAATTCCTTTAAATCTGCCTCGGTTATCAATATCAAGCAATGCTGCTTAAAGATTCTGGAACAGGTCCAATGTAGAAGTAATTTATATCTTCAACTGCTACTATAATTATTATTAGTTTAAACCTTTTTCTTTACCATGCTTTTGAGTGTAATGAAGCAAAGGGAAGCAGCAGAAAAGAAAAATGGTTCTCTTGCCTTCTTAATGGGTTGCATTTTTGTTTAATATAATGCATACAAAACAAAGGCAACAATTAAGTAAGTGGAAGCCTGATAGAACATGAAGACAAGGAAGGAAGATGAAACACCTCACGGCTGTCGACTGACTTCGATATCTCGAGCAAAGATCCCAAGAACACAAAGTCGTAGATAAAATGGAAATCCCTGGAACAAGCAGAATTAAGAGTGGTGACCTACGAACAAAACGAAACAAGGTTTATTCTTTATTTTTTCCTTTTTTTATTAAAAAAAAAAAGTACCTTACAGCAGCAAATTAAGGTAAGGGGTTAATGGAATTAGATGTTTCTTAAATGTTTTATAATTTAATAATGTCTTAATTGCAACTTTTTTTTTTTTTGAATAGTAATAATATCATGATAATTAAATATCTGAAATATAATTATATAATATCAACTTTTAAACATTGATCATAAGTTACATAGCTTGCTTAAATAGTAGTAATATCTGTTTGTTTGTTGGATCTAGATAAACACTCAAGTATTAAATTAGTAAAGTGTTGTTTGTTCATGAAATGGGTTCATAATTAATCAAGTTCCTATCGATTTAAAAATATGTTATTTATTAATTAATTGCCTTATTAATTGTTTATAATTAATTTTCGTCCAAAATTCATATCATACATACTTTATGTAAAAGTAATGCTTTCTTTTAACCTGTGAATCGTGCTTGATAGATATTTCTTTAGGAGTGAAATTAATATTAAAGGAAAGCATATAGGCACTCACTCGCTGCCGCATAAAAGCAACTCCTCAGTGAGATTAGTCAAAAGAAGCAAGATAGGGTTTACGTGTTTGAGCTCCACCACAACCCTTGTCAGCTAATAATAGCTTTCTTTACATCGGGAGCTATCATTGCACCTAATTTTACCAGACGAAAACCTAAGATCTTGTCAACATCCAAGCTGCCTACTAATTCTGATGATGAGAGCCTGAGTTAGATTCATCTGTGATGCAGGAGGCTGCACAAGACAAACACAAGAGTCCTAGTTCTCAGTCATGTCCCTTCTTTCATGGATATCTTTTTTGTCCATTTACGAAACAATAAGTTCAGGTGAATGTTTACAACCAGGAAGATGGATGGATGGATGGATGGATGGATGGATGGATGATACAAGGAAAAGAGGAGTATAGATTCAATGTTAATATTAACTCAAAGGTATCACTTAAATTGTAAAGGTTGGGGTCAATTTTGAATGCTAGAAAGCTTTAGATATCATCGTTATACTTTTGAACATATGATGATGCAACACTGTTCAAGGAAAGATGAAGCAAGCCAAGGACAAGGAGGAGGAGTAAGGAAGATGCTATTAGACCAGAATTGAATTGGCTGGAAGTCTTCCCCAGACAACCATTAGCTTTTGTCTAAACATGGATTTTTATTGTTGATTTAGACTCTGAAATAGATTCCTGAACCCCCACCCCACACACCCCCTCCCTTTTTTTTTTTCTGAAGTGCTAACATCTTCTTCTATCTGCAAATCTAAAACGGCGGATATGAGCATGTCTTGCTACCACAACAAAGCTGAGTCATCAGAGATATGCAAGCTTGAGCTGAAGAGATCAAGTCAAACTTGAGACTCCACTTTGGTGCATCTACCTGCCTTATAACATGCACGAAGTCTCAGGAACCTTTTGACCCAAATCCTCTTAAACACCAATCTCTCTGATTGCATCTGCAGCAAAGACATGATGATGATGATGATGATGAATGAATGAATGAATGAATGAATGAATGAATCAAATCCAAATGGCTTCTGACCATTTATGGTGAGATAGATAGCTTTCTGTGGTGGGCGGGTGGGTGGGTGGGTGGGGATTGGTGGGGCCCCTGAAACAGTGAAACCAGAATGATATCAGCCAAAAGTCAATTCAGCGTTGACTTGTGTACCTATGGTAGGTAATGATGGTTGTTGACATATGGGGCAGAAAAAGCCCCATTATCGTAATTTTCTTATCTAATCCTTGGGGTTAAAATGAATCAATCACATGACTATTAGAGGTCACAGACAGATTAGGCCAAAAAAACACAAACATCACTAGATTTGAGAATCCAAGAAGTGAACAAACAACCCCACTGTGTCTTTTTGTCGACTATTATTAGTAAACATCCCTCATATCCAATAAGCATGGTGAGCCCTAATCCTAATAACTCCTAATCTAATATTTGTTAGATAAATATTGTTCATTATCAAATAATGAAGAAAAAAAAAAGACACCTTATAACCACATTATAAATAAAAAATATATAAATTTACATCCAACTTTTTCATCACTCAGTCAAATTTTTATTGTACCAAGCACAATTACATCAATTGTAACTTTGAAACGATTTACATGATCTTATCACCGAATTCTATATTTAACTTATGCATATGTGACTAAGATGAGTGTAAGAAAATATTTAATTCATAAACTTGATTTAATTTGCTAATAAAAATAAGCTATAGATTTAATTTGCTAGGAAATATTTGATGTATAAGCCACCCACAACTCTGACCTACATAATATGGACTAGATGACATATATTCTTTTGAGCTCGACAAATATGAACCATACGCTTATGAACAGGCTCAATCATTATCCAAAAATAATAGGCCCCCTCTCACCCTTGAGTATTGTACCCACAGTGATCTTTATAAATTAGGTTATACTCGAGTGAATCGTTTGCCTTCTCATCCTGCCACTAACTTTGGTGAGTCAAACTCGACCTGAAGCCCTCCATTAGAGAAAAAAAAAAAAAAAAGGCAGGGCCTTTCTAAATTTGGTCACTGTTTCATGAAGGATCATTTTAAGTTAAGATGATATTTAAATAGTTAACATATATCTAAACTTTTATAATTATAATAAAAGTATTAATGTCATTAGAGTTACAATTAACAATCAATAAGTTTTGTTTTCTCGTATATATATATATATATATATATATTAACATGCCATTTTACTAATTACTATTTACTAATAATATTTTTTTAAAAAAAACCACTTTATTAATTCAAACTAAACAAAAGAGAGTCCCCATACAAAAAGAAGTTAGGGCCCCTAAAGAGAACGATAGCTCCTAGGTTCTTCTGTCAAAACAAAGTCAAGTAATGTGCTAAGGCATTCACGGATTTGTTGATATGATAAAATTTTATAAAACTAAAATCTTACTCAGTTAGTTATATGTCCTTGATTAAAGAGTGCGAGTATCCAAAGAGGATCATTAATCCTTTTGATGAAATTAATTATCTCTCGTAGATCCAATCGAATTATTACTTTTTTTCAACCTTCAACTTTTGTTCTTTACAAAGCTACTAGGGTCGCTTCGCATCCTCCATAATTCCTATAACCAGTTGTCAACACCAGCCCCTCCTTGTCTTTGAGTTAAGTGGCTATACCCCACAAAAGATACGTGAGGGGTCAGAAAGGAGTCATCATAGTGAAATAACTTTATTTCATTGTCATCAATATACTTGAATCTTTCTAGCTCTCTTTAAGCTAGTCTTCTTGTGATTTCCTATTGTTAATGAGACTCCTTTGTACGAGCGCAACGTCTCATACCAAAAGGCACCAATGCTATTTTGGTGATTTTTGAACATGGCCTCATTCCTATTGAGCCACAACATCCTATAAGGAGTTGCCAGTGAAACTTAGAAGTTGCCAGGCTTCCCGTTTTGGAAGATGAGCTCCTTCTTCTAACCAACAACTTTGATTCCATCGATCGAAATATGTGAATTGCATATTTAGTTTCTACTCGATGAGCTTTCAGTCATCCATTGCAACCCTACATTTGAAGAGGAAATGATCCAAAGAATCTTCAAAAAGCTTAACCGAGGTACACATCAACTTGAGGTTTATTGAACTCGGCAAAATATATCTATGTTTGTAGTCTATGCCAAATGAACTTCTATAGAAGACTTTCACTTTAGGAGGGCATCCTAGCCTCCGCATCTGCCTCCAACTTTTGACCATGGCTCCTCCTCATACTTAATAAGGTTCAATGGGTACTTTTACCTTTAGACCTAGCCATTGTATGAGTAAGTTCAGTGGCAAATGAGAAGATTATCATGGAGACAATGATAAGGAATAAAGGCTGATTGTTTTTACCTAATGAAACCCTCAAGTTAATCTCTTAATCTATTAGCAAGGACCTTGGCTAAAAGCTTGTAAAGTGCATTACGAAGAATATCAGATAATAGTCTCCTACTTTATAATATTTAGGAAATGAATACTTAGAAAATTTTGCCCCACCTAGGAGCGAGACAAGCCTTTATGTAAAGCATGTTAAAGACTTCTAAAATATTCTCTTTAATGGTGTCTCAAAAGGTTTTATAGAATTTGATAACGGTTAGAATAAGAAGTGAGAATGAAAAGCTCAATTAAGTTTTTTGATTTATCATCTATTTATATAGGTAAAGAGAAGAATTTTTCTTAACTAATCTATGAGATTTCCTCATTTAGTTGAGAAAATCATATCTTATCATGCCCTCACAAGATCGAGCTTCTATCAAGGACGTCGATCTTGGACCAATGTAATGAAAAGAGTTTACGAGCAAGAGGCTTCATGAGTCAGCTAGTTGATCAGGCATGGCAGGAAGTTGGTGCGGCACGGGGTAGGCACAGTAGTGGGTGAAGCAGCAGCTGTCATTGGATAGCAAACGAGAGTGGAGGAGGAAGCCGACGAAAGGCACGACCTACGGTTATAGCAGAAGAAGCATAGATTGCTCTATTTCTATCATACTGCGAAGGAAATGTTAGCGATGCCAAAGGATCACGAGTAGTTAAAGACAAGGGACAACCGGTGACTGCTAGCCAAGAAATAGCAACGACGACCCTTTCTTGCTCAAGCAAGATAGGGTGTGGCAAGAGGGGAAGCAGCTACGATGTTGATGTATGCGACTAGAGCGGAAGGCAACAACGGCAATGTTAGGGGTGTCAACAGCGGATGGAGATATGATTTCTCTAACTGAATCTATGAGAATTTCTTATTCAATTAGGATTATCCTCCTCTAACACAAAACTAGAATCCATATCATAGATCTCCTCTGATGCTTGGTGAAAAGTTGAGTCCCGAGCTTTTACCTAACCCCATTTGATTGAGGGCCTTATGAATTTCAGTAAGGGTAAACCTTTTAATAAGATTGTCATGCTTCTCATTAAAAATTTGGGAAAGGGGTGGATAATCCCTTGAACTTATCAACTATGAAGGGACAATGACCCCCTAAAGATTTTTGTACCAAAAGATAAATTATTGAGTGATCTCCCTCTCACCCTCAATCATAATGTCATTATCCAAAATGATATGATAAATATAATTTTGGGTTCTCCTATATTTGATAACTCTATAAAAAAAACTTATTATTTAAGCCTCATTTCGCAATCCATTAGGTTTTGGTCTTAGTCTACTATTTGTGATACAATTGGCAATTAAGAGATAAGGTTTTATTATCAAGACAAATTAGCATGTTGCCCTCTTCCTCAATCAGACTTGAACCATTGTCCTTAGATTCTATTATCCTATACCTTTCAATATTCAAATAGGTTGCATTCAAGTTATGATAAATTTGCTGGCCGGACCTCTAGAGTTAGGTAAGTTATTCCAAGGGTCCTAAACTAATGTTCTAAGCTCCAAGTTGTCAAACAAATGATATTCATATCTACAAATTCTACTTTTCAATTTTAGGATTTAGATCCTAACTTTAGCGAGGATTCAATAGTGGCTAGAAACCACTTGACTTCAATAAAAAAAATGTTAATGTGCTTAAAAATATCAAACCAATAGTTATTGATGAACTTACTATCTAACATAGTAGAAATTTTAGAAGAACCAAATCTATTATTGCACCAAGTGTGCCTATTATCATGAAAACCAATGTCCATTCAGTGGTGTAAGAAATAAAATTAATAAAGTCTAAAACTAATTGGGAGAGGGTGAATGGCTTTCCCCATACTTGTCATTTAGTAGTATAAAAGATCAAACTTAAAATTCATTTATTTTTATTAATCAAAATTGATTGAAGTCGTTTCTCATCCCAACCAATCAAAATCCCCTTGATCTACCCTGTGCCTCCTTGAAAGCTCTAGCCTAATGCCTCTCAAGTCTTTTGAGAAAGTAGATAGAACTAAATTAGGTCTCCAATAGAATGAACATTATTGGATTATGCTTTTTGATAAGGTATTTGAAGTGGGCTAGATAATCTTTATTAGCTATCACCCTACAATTCTATGATTCTATGCTAATAAATTCATGAATACTGATTAGAATATCAATTTCTAGCTCAATTGGGATAGGAGCCATAGGAGCTCATAAATCCTTTTGCACTATTTCAAATTTCTTCTTCTTATATATATGTTTCAAAGATATCAAAAGGGAATTAGGATTTCCCCAAGGTGGCTTCCGTTATGCTTTTGGACCATGACTGTTTTCCACCCTCGTTTATTTGGGATTATCCTTCTCTAACACAAAACTGGAATTCACGTCGTAGATCTCCTTGGATGCCTAGTGAAAAACTTTGGTTGTCGTTTCTACCAATGACAATAAGGACGAACAACATGAGGTGGATTTGGATCAACATCTATTCTCTTGCTCCTTATGGCTTCTTCTTTATCTTTGAGTCCATTGTACCGAGGGCAAGAAAGGGTTTTCCCAGAGAAGGTCATTCTATTTTATTATTTTTTTGCTCCTATCTCTGTCTATAGTAATGTTAACATTAATGTTATTTGACAACTCTTTTCATCCAGATGCAAGCTCTTTTTGCTTCTATCTATGTTTCACTACCTCTAACATCCAGACCTGGTTTAGTTGTGCTTAGGCTTTCTCTGGACTCAAACACATAGTTCATACTATTGATTAGCTTTCTCCTCTTGCTTGTTCTCTATAGCTCTAGCTCATTTGCCTTGTAAGCTTTTATCTCCTATTTTCTTCTATTTCATCAAACACCCCTCAACCCAGTACCCAACTCTACAGCAGGAGAAGCATAAGTTAGGGATGTTTTCATAAGCTATTAGCTCAGAGCTAATGACAGATTATCTTTTGTAATTAGCTATCTTTAACATCACGGTCTCTATAGTTTCAAAAATTATATTATGATCCCTATATTTATGAAAGTGAAACTATTTACATTATTTGATTAAAATACCACAAAGTTTACTACTAAGCACACATGATATTTTCATCAATAGAATTGATTTCATGAGGAGAAATAAATTATAGGAATTACAATATAACTTTTAAAAGTATAAAGATCGAAATTCTAAAGATAGCTAATTATAGGGCTAATATGTACTTAGTCCATTCACTGAAAAAAAAAACTTTGTAAAACCTATGCTGATTCAAATGCCATGGGGAAGCAACTTATAGATGTTAACACAAAGATCCTTTTATATTTCTACCTTGTTCCTAAAAGTTAGTATGATGTTGTTCAACTTGTGGGGTTTGCTTATTAGTCGCTAGCTTGCTCGCGAAGGATGTTTGAGCGGAGAATGTCCACTACAATTCTTGCCAACTACAACCAAACTGGTGCCTCTACCACCCTCTCACACAACGAATAAAAAATTTTTCTCCAAGTATTAGAGTTAATGCCTGTCCCATGAACGAACCATGGTCCCTCGGTAATGACCTCACCATTTTCTCTTTGGTGATAAACCAGAATCAAAAGAATCCAAGATCTTCATCTCTGGTGGCACTTTCCAAAGCTTCGATAAAATTTTCTACAAATACTCCAAAGGCAGATGTTGGAAATAATACAAGTTAAGTAGTTAGGATTAGATAAAATAAAAGATAAAGATTTAGATCTAATTTAGTTTAGATGAGGATGAGAGATATGCTATATTTTTTAGTGTTTTAAAATATTTATATTTTATCTTTTAATCAATATAAACCGGTGCTCTTGGTTCATTCCAAAGCACTAAAGACTACAGATTGAAAGTAGTCCTCTACTATTCTCTTCCCCTTCTCCTTAAGTTCTATAAAAAAAGTCAATAGTGGTATCAAAGACTAATTCAAAGAAAATCAAAAGGAGTACATCAATCCAAAAGAAGAAAAAACTAGTAAATCCAAAAAAAAAAAAAAAAGAAGATGGCATGCCTTGGAGTATGTGTTCATAATAAGCTTTTTTTCTATCTTGAAAGGTAATAATTATCAATTTTGGGCTATTAAGATGAAAATTTTATTTATTTCACATAGATTATGGAATCGGGTAGAAGATAATTTTGTTTAGTCTGACCTGTAGGATCCTCGTATTACAAAAGATCAAAAAAATTAGATAAAAAATATACAGAAAGAAACAATTGTTGTGAAGGGAGAAATGACAACAAGGCTTAGGTGAAGGGAAAAGAAACAATTGTTATGAAGACCAAATATGGTAAAAAAGTTATTGTTGATATATTATTTATTCCTTTAAAATAAAATCTCATTAGTATATGACAACTAATGAGAAAAAGGATATTATGCTATTTTTTATGATGAAAAATATTTGATTTATGATAAAAAAATTGATAAATTAATAGCAACTACAATGATGATAAAAAACAAATTGTTTTCATTATTATTTTTAGATTTTACTACTCTTACTAATGAATCAACATTATGATATAAAAATTATAATCATCTAAATTTATGTGAATCTATGTAAACTATCTCAGTGGTGTAGGTTATGATAATTTGAAAACTACAATTGATAAAACACATCCACAAGAAAAGGATGAGATCTTAAACTCAAGGATAACAATAAAGGTGTACATACAGGGACGATAGAAGTTTCTAATAATGTGAAGAAAGCTAAAAGAAAAAATAAGAAAGAGGAACCCTTCATATCCAATAGGATTTGATCCTACAAATACAGAGCCTCCATTAGATCATCAAAGATAGATGTTAAAGAGAAAAATGTTAAGTTATAGACCTAAGCAAAAGTATAAGACAACCATCACAACACCGAAGATCAGCTCGTCGACATCTTTATAAAAATTTTGACAAAAAAAATATTTCTCTTAAAATAATTTTAAATTATAATTACTTGAATTAAATTAAGAGGGTGTGTTGGAAATAATTCATAGGATTAGATAAAATAAAAGATAAAGATTTAGATTTAGTTTAGATGAGGATGAGAGATATGATAGATTTTTTAGTGTTTTAAAATATTCATATTTTATCTTTTAATTAATATAAATAAATATTCTTCATTCATTTAAAAATACTAAAAACTTCGCATTCAAATAAATTCTTGTGTCGTCTACTATTCACTTCACTTCTCCCTAAAATGAGGCGGATGTTTACCCAAAACTTTTCATACCAACAGTCTTTTGTCATTCTGCCCTCACTTGGATCATTTCATGTGGGTTAAGCTCTAACGTTTGGCCATAGCTCTCCTCTATCTTCCCTTCCATCTTTTCATCCACGTTTCATAGACCTTTGGCCTTTCTAAAGAGGCTCGCTCAGAGTGGAGGTTGAGGCTGCGGAGCAGGTCGTCTATTCCCTTCCTCCTCAACTTCCACCGGCCTCTGAGTTACCAGCCAACACCATTTCGACATGAGGAATGGTTCCTCTTCCAGGGAGCCAGAAACAAGGGACAGCCGAGACTCCCCGGGCGCCCCCTTCGAAGGTCCAGCAGATGAAGGGGACATGCCCCTTCCGACGGAAACCGCCTTCGAGTTTTTCCATAGAACGAAGATGGAGCAGGTGCACCCGGCAGCTTCTTACTCTGCGCTTATCGCCTTCGTCTTGTAAACGTGTGCCGTTTACCAACAACAGCTGATGATGCACTTGGTGAAGCACCAGTAGAGAAAGCGATGGTAGTAGCATGACAGTGGTAACTGGTAAAACAGGGGGCACTCAACAGTGGGTGGCAAACAGAAGACGGCAGTAGCAACGAAGGGATGGTGGTAAAAAAAAAACACACCCATGGTGGGAGGGAGTGGTGTTGATGGGATGCCTTGTATACTGACCCATTCTTTAGTAAGCGCTGGTTTGTTTGGTCAGCAGAAGCAACAAGAACAGCAAGAGCCACAGGTTTCAAAGTGCAGTAAGTTCCATTGCTTCTTCGATCAGAAGCAACCTGGATCTGCACATAGATTTGCTGTTCCTTTTGCGACATGAAAGAAATAAATATCAACAGACGACATCAGCATTTATATTAATGTTATTAATATATAAACTGAGAAATAAATAAATTGAGATATCAGCATACATCAACGAGAAACTGCAGTAAATATATATATAAATTGAGATCCCACAGGAACATACACAACTTAAATGTTAGTTTTGACTCCATGAACTTCATCAGGTTGAAAGAAAGTTTGTAATAGCTGTTGGATTAATGTGAATAATACTGACTAAGCATGTGGTATTTGCAAATTAAATCACTTTTTCGTTAGTTAGATGATAGATATGTAGGATGAAAAGGGGAAACAATTCTGCTCATAATGTATCAAGATTCGTCTTCGAAAGCTTCACTAATAGATAATCATTTCCACATATGAAGAAGCCTTTTACATAGTTTTCAATTGGATTTGTCTTTAAAGTTAATTACTGGCTTTTTTCCCCTCTGTAATGCTCAAAATTTCAACTGCAATTAGTATACAATTGCAATACTAAAAACACTAATTTCACCTTGACTCTTTAGTCTCTCACTCTCTCTCTCTCTCTCTCTCTTTTTTTTTTCTCCTCACTCTTTTTCTGTTAAAATATATCTATTGTTCTATTTGTATCTTTCCTCGATCTAACCACTCCTAGACAAAGGAATAATTGGCATTGGTAACAGTCGATAGAAAAAAGATAAAAAGAATTGTTTAGAGACAAGTGATAGTAATTTCTACTCTGAAAATTAAGAAATCAGAGCATACTGGATTCACAGGCAGACCTGTTTGCTTTGTTTCTTCTTTCACATGGATCCTGGTCATTAAAACCAGTTCAGCAACATAAACATGGATGATCTTGAGTTCCTTGCGCATCACAAGACCCAACTAATGATGCATGATGTAGAGATAAACAAGATGCTTGTTAGTAATAACTATACAGAAAAAGTCATTTTTCTAGTAGAGAAAACCAAGATGCATAAAAAATTGCTTTTAAGTAGTTGTACAGTATGTGTATGCAAGTACTGTGCAAGTCACTTAGCATGAAAAGGCTGTTGGAAAGAACAACTTTCTGCCCCCTGAGTAACTCGCACAACCATGTTTAAGACAATCTTTCTCTTATCTCTTCTTCTTAATTTAAGTTAATCAATTAACAAGTTAAATTCCAACTATTGTTTTGTGGCAGACCAATTTTTGCTGGTCTCCCCACTTTGCTAAGCACTCTGACAATCCAGCTCCAACATACGACCCCACTAGCCAGTGACTGTTCACAGCCCATAAATTCTCTCATCAAGGAGTTAGCCACACCACACCAACCCTTTTCTCTCTCCCATGTGTTGTTATAAATAACTGCAACAACTTGCCTCGGATTCAGCAAAGTCCTCTTGTAAGAAGAGTTGCAGCTTTTTTGTATGTGAGCTTGAGAAGGACTCTCTCCAAAGTGAAGTAGAAAGAGAGAGTGTTTTGGAGAGTGTGTGTGTGTGTGTGAAGAAAGAGTTGATGGACATTCAGACAACAAGACAGAATCTAAGAGGAGATTGCATGCTTACTGAAGTCTCCCTTGATTGGAGGGGCAAACCCTGCAAGCCCAACAAGCATGGAGGCATGAGAGCTGCTTGCTTTGTATTAGGTCTCTCTCTCTCTCTCTCTCTCTCTCTCTCTCTCTCTCTCTCTCTCTCTGGGTGTGTTTTCTACAGCTATCATCAACGTAGCTTGTTCATTCTGTTCTATGTAGGATATATACAATTAAGGTTGAACTAATCTAAATAATTTAATTGTTGTCTTGGTTTTTTTTCCAGGCATTCAAGCATTTGAGATAATGGCAATTGCTGCCGTTGGCAACAACCTTATAACATATGTCTTCAATGAGATGCACTTCCCTCTGTCAGAATCAGCAAACATAGTGACTAACTTTGTGGGAACTATTTTTATCTTGTCTCTCGTTGGTGGGTTTCTCTCAGACTCTTATCTAGGGAGCTTCTGGACCATGTTGATATTTGGATTTGTTGAACTCTCAGTAAGTTCTATTCTTCTCTAAGAATACCTCAATCCATTTGCAGCAGTTAATCCATGTCTACTGGACCAGGGCAGAAAAAGGAGAAGAATTTCTATGACTGCTAACTTGTCCAATGAAAACCATATACTTCCTCTCTTTTTTTTCTGTCCATGCATCAATATAAAATAGTAACAATAATAATGTCATGAAATGTGACTTCTTAAACCCCCCCCTTTTTTTTCTAAATAAAGCATTCACAGTGACAAAAGTAAAAAATGGGAAGTCATCTTCTTCCGTCTGGCAATGTAGAGAAAACTGCATAGCTTTATATCATGAAATAATTGAGGGAAATATGACACTGCAAGATATTTAATATATTGTTTTTATTGCATAGACAACCTACTCCTGTGGGTTTGGTTTTGTTCAGGGTCTCATGCTACTCTCAGTCCAAGCACATCTTCCACAGATGAGGCCACCACCATGCAACATGATGTCAGGAGAGCACTGCATGGAGGCTAAAGGTTTCAAGGCCACTACCTTCTTCCTTGCTCTCTACTTGGTGGCCTTGGGGAGCGGCTGCCTGAAGCCTAACATGATCTCTCATGGTGCTGACCAGTTCAGAAATGATGATCCAGATCAGTCCAAGAAGCTGTCCACATACTTCAACACAGCATACTTTAGCTTCTGTGTGGGCGAGCTGATTGCACTCACTGCTCTAGTTTGGGTCCAGACGCGGTCAGGGATGGACGTAGGTCTCGGTGTGTCTGCAGCTGCCATGGCCACGGGACTCATCAGCTTAGTTTGTGGTGCTCCTTTCTGCAGGAACAAGCCTTCACAGGGCAGCATCTTTACCCCCATTGCAAGAGTAAGATTTAGACTGTAAATTTATTACTAGAAACATTGTTTTAGTTGATCAGTATTTATGATTGATCAACAGCCTACTTTACTGCAATGCGATCAAGATATAGCTAAAAAGTGCTTCATCAAAAGAATTCTTTTGTGATAGAATTAGCGAGGCATCGCAAATTTACTTTTTATGGCTATCGATATATCAGAGGGCAGATGGATCATGACTTCCTAGAAATTTTATCCAAGTAAGCCTTGATTTTTGCTAGTTCTTACTGTCAAGTGAAAAAGTTGTTCCCTCTGCAGGTCTTTGTAGCTGCATTTACCAAGAGAAAGCAAGTTTGCCCATCTAGTTCTGAAGTGCCTCACCCGAAGAATGTGCCGAAACACCATGGTGTTTCTTCTCAAAGTGTTTGCAACCTCGGTCACATCCACAAGTTCAGGTTGGCATAGCTTATCATCTAATCATTTGACGAAAGAAGTGAAAAGAAAAAGCTGATCTTTTCCGAGTTTGATGTTTACAACCTTTCCTGATTCAGGTTTCTGGACAAAGCTTGCATCAAATCCCAAGATGGTTGTGACATGAAAGAGAGCCCATGGAAGCTTTGCACCAAGGCAGAGGTAGAGCAAGTGAAGGTGATTCTTTCTGTGATACCGATCTTCGCATGCACCATCACCTTCAACACGGTCCTCGCTCAGCTGCAGACCTTCTCAGTGGAGCAAGGAAGCTCCATGAACACTCAGCTTGGGGACTCCTTCAGAGTCCCACCTGCATCACTCCAAGCCATCCCCTACATGGTGCTCATCATACTGGTTCCCATCTACGAGACCAGCTTCGTCCCTCTTGCCCGAAAGCTAACCAGAGAGGACTCGGGGATCACTCCGCTGCAGCGAATCGGCGCCGGCCTCTTCACAGCGACCTTCTCGATGGTGGCAGCCGCCATGATCGAGAAGGAGAGAAGAGAGATGGCTGTTGGGTCGGGCAAGCTGATGTCCGTCTTCTGGATTGCTCCCCAGTTCCTCATCTTTGGGCTCTCAGAGATGTTTGCAGCAGTGGGGCTCATTGAGTTCTTCTACAAGCAGTCATCGGGCGGCATGCAGTCCTTCTTGACAGCCATGACCTACTGTTCTTACTCCTTTGGCTTCTTCTTGAGCTCCCTGCTGGTGTCATTGGTGAACAAGATCACATCAAGCTCATCAAATGGCGGATGGCTGGGTGACAATGACCTCAACAAGGACAGGTTGGATCTCTTCTACTGGCTGTTGGCAGCTCTCAGCCTCCTCAACTTCCTCAATTATCTTTTCTGGGCCAAATGGTACTCCAACACTCCATCTCCATCGACTGGTACACATGTTGGAGCTGAGAACATACCGTGAAAGACCACCATCCCGCATCAAATATTCCTCTTCAGTCCTAAATTTGAACTATGCTAAAAGGGTAAATAAAAAACAAAAGAGAACTAGATCATGGATATATCATCCATCCATCCATCCATCTCTGGTCCTTTATATACATATATATATATATATATATAATGCACTAACGATTAAGATGTCTCGATCATCGAACATCGTTTCTATAATGCACTAACTGTCTTAGTGTTCTTCTGTCTTCTCTTGCTCTTACTTTTTCATTTGTCACCCAAGTCGTCAGATCAAATTATTGTGCACGGAAATGGAGCTCGAAATGATGGACCAGCACACACTGTGTGCGTCGTTAGAGAGGGACATGTTCCTATGGAGACAATGGACAAGGCTTTCCTTTCCAAGTTCATAGGTCAAATGCTGGTCACTATCATGCACATCCATCCATCCATCATTATGTCTATCAAT
Organism: Ensete glaucum; assembly: GCA_021527575.1. NCBI lineage: Eukaryota > Viridiplantae > Streptophyta > Magnoliopsida > Zingiberales > Musaceae > Ensete > Ensete glaucum. Next base: position 28,017,137 of record CM038555.1, read on the forward strand.
GATTCGGTGAGCCCATGGCTGGTTTGTGTCTAATGAAACCATGTCAAATTATTATTGTTAATTTTCTAATGGTGATTGGTTTCCCTCTTCTAAGATTACGACTTGAATTTCTTGATATTTCATGGTAGTACAAGGTAGAGCGAACTAGAAGATTCAGAGTAGAGATGCTGCCTGCAAAATGCAACAGCGAGAACACCATCAGCACAATGACACACACACACTTGAGAGCACCACTTTCGAATTAGATTGTGTGACTGATCATCATAATACATACATGCTTGACATAGAGAAGCTAAATCCTGCGTACCATATCAGAGTCTGGCCTTGTAATCTGATGCAAGATCTGAAAACATGGACCAACCAAGAGTAGAGTCTATTGATCACACAAGTGGGACAAGAATGAATATTAGGGATGCATTTCAGATCTTTTTTGAATGTAAAGCACAAAAAAAATATATTAATCTTTCTTTGGTGTGCGTATCAGATCCTTAACTGAAGTGAAGAATTATTAGGACCTGAAAGCTCTGTTACGTGGACTGGGAAGCATATCCAGTTTACATGTGATGAACATTTTTTTTTCTTTTTTACCAATGACATGTGGAAACAATGATATTTTGCTGTTCTGTGTTATCTACATTTGCAAGTTTTGAGCCCCATTGTAAACAGATTGTGACAAGTGGAACGGCACAAAACATTCAACTATTTAATCTGGACTAAAATACTTCATATGAGATAGTCAATTATCTTAAATAGCTTCATAATGCTGCACTCACAAAAGAAGTGCTACAGTCTGAGACAATAATGATGAGAGCTGATGTAAGGAACAAAGCAAGTTAGAAACAGAAGCTCGTGGGGAGGTACAACACCCTGTGTCCTTTCATGATTTAGAAACCTCCTATGAACCATAAAAGCAAAAGCAATGTAACTCTGTAACTGCGTAATTGTGTATTAAAAATGGATCATTTATTTGTTTGTCACATTAACAGGAAAAATAATTTTGCTGGTGAATTCACTTACCAGTGTCAGAATCGTATTTTTAGGTAATGAAAGAAAAGTGTACTGCCACCATTAACACAACAAGCTAATCCCGTCTGTCTCCCAATGACAGCAAATGCATTCCTGTGGCTACGCCTACTGTGTATCCCCCCACTCAACCAATTACTATAATCATAAGATAACTAATAATAGGGTTACAACATATTTATGGGATCCAGGAAAAAAGAAACAGTGTCATAATTACTACTTATTATGGCTTATGGAAGCAATAGATAGAGCGCTCTGGATCATATCTTTCACAATGATCGATTTCTTGATCCACAGCATCAAGAACTGCATGAATTTAACAAGGAGGAGGAGGACGAAAGAAAACATTGGCAAGTTGCAATTTCAACATCTTCCATGTTGACAAATCATCTGCTAGTTTTGAGAGACTAAGATGTCAACGCACCTCGACATCATAAAGATCTGGAATGGCATGCAAAGCGTTCTTTTCCTCATTAGCGAGCGATTCGAGTTCAAGAAAAAGCTGGATGACGAGATAAAAAATGCTACAAGCAAGCAAACATATGGGCCCCACAGTGCTTCTCATACTAGCAACTTGGTATAACTTTGCGGGTCCATTTGATTAATAATCAATAATTATTGGGTGGAGTACGATACATAAAAGCAAATTTATTAGCCACAAATGCAAGAATATGATGGCAAACAGTGTTGCGTTCAAGAGATTGTTAGGATTAGATAAAGATTTAAATCTAAATCTAGTTAGATAATGATTTAATTAGTTTAGATGAGGATAAGATTTATTTAGATGTGATAAATTTTTTAGTATTTTAAAATATCTGTATTATGTATTTTAATCAATATAAATAGGTACTCTTGATTCTAGAGTACCACAGACTATTGATTGAAAGTGCTCTTTGATGTCCTTTACTATTGATGCAAAAGCCCTTTATATACTACAACAAGCAATAGATGATTCATTATTTTCCCGAATCATGATGGCATCAACAACAACAGAAGATTGAGAGATATTAAAAAATGTGTTTGGAGGCAGAGAGAAGGTAAAAATTTGAAAGATTCAAATTCTTCGTCGTGAATTTATGTTCTTATTGTAAAAAATATGGACATCTTGAAAAAGATTGTTGGAACAAAAATTAAATAAATTATCATGAGAAAAATAATGATGACAAAAGAGATGAAGAGAATATTTTTTTTATAACATCTAATGAAGAATATTCTAGATTTGTTTGGTTATTTCAAAAGCTTGATGATTCTATCAAATCTACTATGCAGATGGGAAATAGTAAAAAGGTTCAATTAAAAGAAAAAGAAATAGTTGTTGTGATCTGGTAAAAAAATTATTGATGATGTGTTATTTATTCTTGATTTAAAATAAAATCTTGTTAGTATAGGACAACTAATGAGAAAAGGATATTATGTTATTTTTTATGATAAAAAATACCTGATTTATGATAAGAAAATCGATAAATTGATAGCAACTGCAAGGATGACAAAAAATAAAATATTTGCCTTATTATTTTCGGATTTTGCTACTCCTACTGATGAATCAACATTATGGCATAAAAATTATGATCATCTAAATTTGTGTGAATCATGTATAGAAAAGGGATGAAACTCTAAACTCCAAGGACAATAATGAAAGTACATATATAGGGTTGATAGAAGTTTCTGATGATGTGAAGAAAGCTAAGAGAAAAAAAAAAAATTAAGCTTCTGCATTCAAAGGGATTTGATCCTACAAATATAAAGTCTTCATCATATCATCAAAGATGACTACTGAAGAGAAAAATATCAAGAGAAACGATAAAATATTTTATGTCAAAAATTCTATGGACAGAGGAAAAACATAAGACACCCGCAACATCGAAGATCAACTCGTTGACGTCTTCATAAAAATTTTGACAAAAAAAATATTTCTTTAAAAATCATTTTAAATTATAACTACTTGAATTAAGGGGGTGTTTTGGAAATAATCTAAGTAGTTAAGATAAAGTTAATTAGTTAGAATTAGATAAAGATTTAAATCTAAATCTAGTTAGATGAGGATATGATTAGTTTAGATGAAGATAAGATTTATTTAGATGCGATAAATTTTGTAACTGCAGAGAGGCTACCACTATACACCGCAAAAGGTTTATGCTGGATCTTAACAATTCAAAGTACGATCTGAAAAGCATGGTTTGTATGCCTAAGTTTTGCTGGTCTCATGACTCTATGACCTTAACCATCTTCCATTGCTCTTTTATAGACTCCATAAAAGATTTTGAATAGTATTTCTACAAGCATGAGCTCAATCTCCAACCAGCAAAATGAAGCTCTCCACCCACTCTCTCTCTCTCTCTCTCTCTCTCTCTCTCTCTCCCCCTAAATTTTGCATCAACTTATCAAGAAAATCCATTGTATGCCTAAGTTTTGCCTTGATTAAGACTTTAACTCTGCAGTACTGATATGAGGAAAAAAACCAGCCGAATATTGTATAATCTTCATGATAAGTTTGCTCCATAGCCAACTCCAATTGATGGTAGGTCAGTAGTGGACTAATTTTATGACAAACTATTGTCTCAATAAATCATGTTGTATATGTCTTACCAATGTAAACATAGAGTAATTTGTTGCCCAATCTCTCTGCGGAATTCTGGAACTAACTTTGGCCAGTATTGATCTATAGCCTGTCTTGCAATAACCTACATAGGCAGCCAGAAATTGATGGAATGCACATAAAAGCATAGTCATTTACCTTAAAAAGGGAATCATTAAGAAGCAACCTTGTTAGTAGATCTTTATATTATTGGTCGAGGAGTCAGTACGATTTGGTTTTGACTATGTATGTAAGCTTATTCGCATCAGTCGAGAAGAAGCTGGAAAGCTCGAGAGAAGTTAACTGGGCCTGCTCGGGAACATGCCTCAGTTGGGTTTGCTCAGGAGCACACCTCGGGCTCCTCCTTCTCGAGGTCTACCGAGGGATCCTACATAAAGGCTTCGTTAGAGGTGAGGGCACCCGATGTGGCCCCTCCGATAATCAAGTCAGTACTCCAATCGAGATAGTCTTAAGAGTTCAGTGTATAGAGAGGAGTATGAGAGACCCTCCTAGTAACATACCTAATGGTGGTTTTTATACTTGCGAGCTTGGGGACAACCATACCGGGTTCCTTAATGCTGATAATGTCCTCAACTAGCTCAATTGTACGGCACGCACGCTGGTTATTGCCTCTGTTAGTTCCCAGGGCCTCGGTCAATGGAAATTATGTCAGATTAGCCATGTTGTGCCAGGTGTCGATGTGGCTAGTGGTGCTAAGGTGTCTAGGAGGAGCTGAGGTGGCCGAGGTGACATGACTTTGGGGTTGACGTGTCTGAGCTGACTGGATGGGTCCAATATTTACCCTCTCTCTCTCTCTCTCTCTCTCTCTCTCTCCCCCCTTCTCTTCAGGTTGAGGGCTACACGAACTTGAGTTTTCAGTCCAACATTGATAATAGCAAGTCAAATTCAGGGTATGTTTTCACCCTGAATGGAGGAGTAATAAGCTGGAAGAGTTCCAAGCAAGATAATACTACTGACTTGACCATAGAGGTGGAATACATTGTTGTATTAGAAGCAGCAAGACGAAGGGGTATGGATGAAGAAGTTCATCAAGGATTTAGGAGTCATACCAAGCAGCATGGAGCTGACTCCCATATATTGTGACAGTGGCATGGCGATAACTCTAACAAAGGAACTCAGGTCTCAACAGAATTGTTCTAAGGAGGTTCCATCTGATTAGAGCGATCATGACCTAAAAAGATATAGCAATGGAAAGAGTTCCATCCGAAGATAACATTGTAGATCCATTAACGAAGCCACTAGCTTAGATTATATTTAAGCGTCACAAGGGTCTGATGGGGATCAGACATATAGGTGATTGACTTTTGGTTAAGTGAGAGATTGCTGGTTACAAATGCCCTGCAAGCCAATCACATGAGTGGTGACACATGTGACATATTATGTGATCTTTTTGCTTATGATTAATATTGGTATATTCTCACATTATATTATTTATTACATATATATTATGATGTCCTTGGTTTTGTGCAATGGGAATCGGATCGTGATGAAATCACGATAATGAGATCGATTCACCTTTAAACATAGATCCTAAATAATCTCAATCATAGGTTATTCAAGAGGGACATTGTGATAACTGGATAGATCGATGTACTATATATCCGTTTATATGATGGAGGTGACTGGTCTCATAGCCACTTGTGTTAAGACACTAAGGATATATTACAGGTGCTCATTAGAGAATGAGTTCACTAATTGATCCATTTATGGAATGTTGTATGGTTAATGATACCTAATGTCAGACAGCAATTCCATAGTCTCAGTTGTGTATATGGTCCTTTGACTTGAGACACCAATGATGCCTTGTATGAGTACTCCTTTCTTTGATGCCAGATTTACAAGTTTGAAAAGTTCCAAATCTAGTACAGTTGGTTATCAGGATTGGTAGCCAACCTTACGAATGCAATTGAATATCAATAGAGGATCATCCACTCTTGGTATCACGAGAGGAATATCCCATATATGTTTACTCAGACAAATCCCTGGCCAAAGTCATTCGGATTGAGAGAGAAGAAGTTCTCCAATAGAATCCGAATAGGTCTCTAGGATATTAGATGGATGAGAGATTATAGATACATGGTAACTATAGACAGAACCTTGCTCTCAATTAGTTTATAGTTAGATATGAGCTTCAATCTATCGACTTCTCTTAAATCGATTTTTAAATCAGTTTTAACAAAATACACAAAGGAGCTTTCAATTTTTTTTCTTCACTTTTAGTAATGTTTTCAAATTAATCACTTTTCACTCTTGCACTAATTCAACCCCCACTCCCCTCTCTTAGTGTCAATTGGTCTAACAATTGATATCAGAGTAAGGTCTTATTAAATTAACACCCACTTAAGTAAATGACTCTGTTTGGCATGAATGAAGGACATTCTATCTCACGTCCTCCCATATTCAATGGGACAAATTACACATATTGGAAAACAATGATGCATATTTTTTTAATTTTACTAGATTTTGATTTATTGTGTATTGTCGAAAATAATTTTCAGAAGTCATCCAATCAAATAAATGACTGGAATGATCATGAAAAATAAATTTTTTCTTTAAATGCCAAAGCTATGAATGTTTTGTTTTGTAGTTTAAACAAAAATGAGTTTGATCGGATTTCTTCTTGTGTTTTAGCTTTTGATATATGGCATAAATTAAAAATCATGTATGAAAGCACAACTAATCAAGTAAATCATTAAATGAAATGATCCATAAAAATGAACTTAAAGAACACCTTTTAAAGAACAATAAGAAAAGGACTTTGGGAATACAAGAACAAAACCTTCCAAAGAACAGGAATGATTGTGAACTGAGAATAACATATGGCTCCTCCAGTAAAATCTTAAGTGATGAGAACTTTGAACCTTTGATAAATGAACCAGATAAATTAATGAATAAAAATATAAAATAAATATAAATTAGATAAAACCTCTTGCTATAAACGCAATAAGCCAGAAACCGAGGCGCTCTGAAAATAAAGTGCACAATTAAGAAATAGAGAATTTTGTGTTTTTGGCAAACCACAATGAGGTAAGTAACTTACCTAAAAGCTCTTTTACTTTTAATAAGTTATTATTTTTTCATGAACTTTATTATGAATTTAGAATGATTAGCAAATCCTATAAACTACTTAAAAAAGAGCATGCATCACTAGTTAGTAAACTTAAAGAAATGCATGAAGTATCATCATCACACAATTTATGCACTAAACATGAAACCTTGAATGATACATCATGTTTTTCTTATTCTAAGTGTGAGCCACTAAAGTTAATGAAACAAGAAAATGGCATACTACAATAAACTCTAAAAATGCTTAAGATAGACAATAAGTTTCTGAACATGATCCATATTGATAAAAGTCATGTTCATAAGGAAGGTATTGGCATTATGAGCAATACTCATCAAAAGCCAACCACCCTTATTAGAAGACCCATATTACACTCTTTGCCCAAAAATAAATATAATTTTTGTAATAGATGTGGACACTTTGCCTATAGGTGTTTATTTAGGAAATATAGTCCACATACACTAATTTGGGTTCCTAAAGGAACCATAAAAAACCTCAAGCTATTAGAGAAAATAGAAATAACATTTTATGAGAGACCAAAATTTAAATGGGTATCTAAATTAGAACCTTCCATATTATAAATTTATCTCTTAACAAGGCTAGGAGCTAAATGATGTATTGGAAGTGGATGCTCAAGGCATATTAGATCTAAAACACTTTTTAAGCTCACTAGCCTAAACAAGAAGAAAATTATTAGAATTAAAATTATTGATAATAAATCTTTTGATAGTTCATTAATCTTGATGATGTATAGCTAGAGCATACTAGTATCAAAATAAACTAGAACTAAAGAACCTTAGTTATTGTTAATGAAAAATTATTTTTATTAAAATTTATGAAATTGAGATTTTGATGATAATTGAATGATAGGTTTAAAATAATTGGCTTGGATATTTGTTGATCTAAATGCAAAGGCTATTGTTGAATAACTTAAATATTATGGTGTTTCTAACTAAGTTAGCTTATAAATATCATTATTGAATGATTAATTTAAATGATTGAATAATTATATGTTAACATTGAATGTGTGTTGTTCAATGATAGATTGATTACTTTTGAATTTGAACATAGAATAAATGAAAATTTTGAAATGAGTTTGTCAACTCTTTACACTATGTGTGAAGAGTTAGACTCATTTAAATGTTGAAATTGAGATAGTTTGAATTTTTTGCTTTGAATATGTTTTATCTTTTTGATGTATTATAGTAATTACCTTAATGATTCCTTCTAGAATGAAATTAAGTTTTTGGTATTAAGTGATAATTTATTAATTTAAAAAGTATTCTTGAAACAAATCACATAAAATAACTAAAAATGAGGATATTTCTTCTTAAAAATATCTTTGTACTATCAAGGCTTCAATAAGAGATAAAATGATATTATTATTGTTGAAACTCTTAAACTTCAAAAATGAATTAGAGAACTTTAGTTATTTTCTTTTGAAAAACAATCTATGTTACCTTCATTAAAATATTCTGAAAAGTAAATTTGATGATGATTTTGGATATATTTTCAAACAACCTTTTAAAAAAAGATTAATGAATCTATCCAACTTTATTAATATTTTGATGATTTTATCATGATCTTGAGAAGTTAAAAAAATGTAACTTGAAATCCTTATATAAATCAAGTTCATTCAAAGAAATTCATATAAATGAATCATAATTTATCTCTTTAGATTTATAACTTAAAAATCTTATTATGAACCATACTCTTGACAATTTGAAGTTTTATATATACAAATCATGATCTTATATTTTTTCTTCTTTGAAATTAACTCATGATCTTGATATTTATAATTTGATATTTTTATGAATTAAGATTCTTCTTTGATCTCTTAATATTTTATATTTTATCCTCTAAAAGGATATTTATTAAATTAAATCATGTCTTTAGTAATTATGATTTAATATTTTATCTATAATGATATTATTCCTTGTACTCATGGTCATATTTAAAACATGAATGCAAAAGAAAAATTAAACCATCATATTTCTTTTTCGTAATAACAAAGGGAAAGATAAAATTATCAATATAATTTGAAGAAAATCGATACGATGAATCTTATAGCATTGAATGAGGAATAATTTGCTAAGAAAAAAATTTAAAATTTTAAAACACATGTGAAATGCTTAAGCTTGATTTACCATCATATTTTCCTTTGTATTTCTTGGCCTTCATAAATTGCACTTCTTATCAAAATTTTCATGTAAAATGCATGATTTGCTTGATTTAATATCTTGCTTGAAATTTGCATGATAAATTAAATTACATGGGTAGCACTTGATTTTTCTTGGATTTTAAAATTTATATTTATAAAATTAAGTATTTTTATGATAAGATGTTTTCGCTTTCCTTCCTTGTTTGTACTTTCTTATTTACAAAAAGGGAACAAAATTTACATAAATATGATCTTCATAAAAAAATATGATTTGCTATTGAAGATTACGTAAGATAAATGTATGAGTAGCTCCTTATTCTTTTGGATTTATTAGATTTTTTAGCTCAGTTTCAAAATGATTCTCCTTAAAATTAACATAAGAAGGGGATTCAAAATTTTTGTGATAAGATATTTTTTACAAAAAGATTATTCTTGTTTCATGAATCTTAATGAATATTTACAAAAGAAGAATATATGACATGAACTTTTATGATGCTTGATATAAGCTCTATTTTTGTGATGATGTTTTTAACTCCTCTCATTATTTTTACTAGTTTCTTATTTAAAAAAAGAGAAGATAAATTCTCATAAGAAAATTATGTTTTACTAAGGGGGAGCAATAAAGTATTAAATATTCAATCAATACATATTTTATAAAAATATGAAAATTTTGACACATGATGAGTTTATGTATCATAAAATTATTTGATTATTATTTCACCTCTTTTTATTAATGACAAAGAGGGAGAAATAATGTATTGATGACACAAATATGAAAAATGATACACATATGACAAAGGGGAAGAAAATTTTTCATGAGAAAATTATTGCTTATATCTTATTTTACTAGGGGAGCAATAACATGTGCTTTGAAATCATTACCTCTACATTTCAACTTTTTGTTGATGACAAAGGGGGAGAAATGGACATTGATGGCATATGTAATAAAATTTTTAATATGGGCATTTCTCTTTATTTGTTGATAAAAAAAGGGAAGAAATGATTAATGACTTAACGAGAGATTTTCAAATATATGACTGATACATAATTTTGAAATTTATATTATATACTTTAAACTTTTGATAATTCATTATTGGTTAAAATTAATGCTATATCTTTGATGATTTGATTTTAAAATTCATGACATATCATTTCAAAATTTGATAATTCATTATTGATTGAAATTAATATTATGTCATTGATGATTCGATTTTGAAATTCATGGTATATCATTTCAAAATTTGATAAATGAATGTTATGATACTTGAATTAAGAGTAGTTGGTTTTCTTGAATTTTAATTTTTTTTTATTTAGATCATGGCATGGATTTAGGGGAGTAAGGTTTAACTCTCATCATCAATTGATTGTCATAATCAAAAAGGTAGAAATTATTGAATCTTGAATTTTGATAATGAAATCAATTGATGGGTGTTTAATCTAATATGTGTGTTAGAGATGATTAATACATGATTGACTATGACATAGAGACAATTACAATCAGATGTGGGCTAGAGTCAAATTCTGACATCGGACCGGGGTTCGGACGATACAATGAGAACTCGCCGAGAGACTCACAGGAAGCTAGCCGAAGGTATCGGAAGGTTACCGGGAGTTTACTAGGAGCTCACCTAATGGATCAAAGGCTTGCTGGGATTTCACCGAAATCTTGTTAGGAGTTCACCAGGAGCTTACCAAAGATAATCGGGAGCTTGTCAGGATGGCGTTGAGAGTTTGCCGAAAGAAGACCAAGAGACTCATCGAAAGGTAATCGAGGGTTTCTGAAAAGCTTACCGGGAGTTAGAAGGGTCTTATTGGACTTGATGGTCACATAATTATAATTGATTAGTCGTAGTTAGCATTAGTTTAGGTTTAAGTTCTACTTGAGTTAGATTTGGAAAGAATCCAAATTAACTTAAGTGAGGCAAATTAGATCTACTATGGGGATGAATTGAGCTTAGGTTGAGCTCAATTGGTTGACCTGATAATTGGTCAATAACATATACAAGTCTAGATTGGAAAAGTGATGGAAATCACTTTTCTAGGATTCCCGACGGTTGTATCGCAAGTGAGTGACGGTTGTACCGCCCAGGTCGACGATTGTAACACTGCCGCCCAATTTTTCAGGTAGCTTTTAACGGTTATACCGTCAGTGCTGGCGGTTGTATCACCCATACCCAGATTTTTTAAATACGTTTAAAATTGTGAAGCTATTTGGGGTCCATAAATACCCCCAAGATTTCTTACTTTTAGCACAACAATTTAGGCTAGAAATTGTGTGAAAAATAGTGTACTAAAATTATAAGAAAAAGAAAAAGAGCAAGGGAGTGAGGAGAAGAAGTGTATTCTTATAAAATCTCCCTGCCGAGTTTGTAAGGTTCATCTCCTAAGCCTATGAAAAGGAGAGAGGAAGGTGTAAGGGTTTGATCTTTACTCAAAGAAGATTGATAGTGGATGCCGGTGGACCTCAGAGAAGAGGACTTGGGAATGGCTGTAGGTCAAGTTGAGGCCGAACCATTATAATTGTGAGTATTCCTTATTTGCTTTACTTTCTACTTTCTGTTGCTCTCAGTTAGTTTATAGTTAGATACGAGCTTCAATCTATCAATTTCTCTTAAATCAATTTTTAAATCGGTTCTAACGAAATACACAAAGGAGATTCCAATTTTCTTTCTTTACTTTTTAAAATCATTGGCTTGGATATTTGTTGATATAAATGAAAAGGCTATTATTGAATGACTTAAATGTTATGGTGTTTTTAACTAAATTAGCCTATAAATATCCTTATTGAATGATTGATTTAAATGGTTGAATAGTTATATATTAAGATTGAATGTGTATTTTTTAATATATAATAAATAAAAATAAAAAAATGAGCTTGTCAACTCCTTGCATTATGTGTAAAGAGTTAAACTCATTTAAATATTAGAATTGAGATAGATTAAATTTTTTGCTTTAAAAAATCTTTATCATTTTGATGTGTTTTAGTAATTACCTTAATGATTCCTTCTAAAATAAAATTTGGTTTTTGGTCTTAAATGATAATTAATTAATTTAAAAAGTATTCTTGATATAAATCACATGAAATAACTAAAAAGGAGGACATTTCTTCTTGAAACTATCTTTTTACTATGAAGGCTTCAATAAGAGATAAAATGATACAATTATTGTTAAATTTCTTAAACTATAAAAATGAATTAGATAACTTTAGCTATTTTCTTTTGAAAAACAATCTATGCTAGCTTTATTAAAAAATTTTAAAAAATAATTTTTGATGATGATTTTAAATATATTTTCAAATGACTTTCTAAAAAGAGATTAATGAATCTATCAAAATTTATTGATATTTTGATGATTTTATCATAATCTTGACAAGTTGAAAAATTGTAACTTGAAATCTTTATATAAATCAAGTTCATTCAAAGAAAATTATATAAATGAATCATAATTTGTCCCTTCAGATCTATAACTTTAAAATCTTCTTATAAACCATAGTCTTGACAACTTGAAGTTTAATATATACAAATCAAAATCTTCTATTTTTTCTTTATTAAATTTAACTCATGATCTTGATATTTATAATGTGATATTTTTATGAATGAAGACTCTTCTTTGATCTCTTAAGATTTTATTTTATCATGTAAGAGAATATTTATTAAATTAAATTATGTCTTTGATAATTATGATTTGATCTTTTATCCTTAATGATATGATTCCTTGTCCTCATTGTCATATTTAGAATATGAATGCAAAAGAAAAATTAAAACATCATATTTCTTTGGACAATAATATAGGGGGAGATAAAATTATCAATATGATTTGAAAAAAATTGATATGATGAATCTTATAGCATTGAATGAGGAATAATTTTCTAAGAAGATATTTTAGAATTTTAAAACACATGTGAAATGCTTAAGCAGGATTTACCATCATATTTTCTTTTGGATTTCTTGACATTTATAAATTACACTTATTATCACAATTTGCATGCAAAATATATGATTTGCTTGATTTACAACCTTGCTTGAAATTTGCATAAGATAAATTAAATTGCATGGGTAGCTCTTGATTTTTCTTGGATTTCAGAATTTATATCTATAAAATTTAGTATTTTTGTGATATAATGTTTTTCACTTCCCTTCTTTGTTTATTTCTTGTTTACAAAAAGGAAAGAAAATTTATATGAAGATGATCTTAAAAAAATCATGATTTGCTATTTTGATTTTCTATTGAACATTACATAAGATAAATACAGGAGTAGCTCCTAATTCTTCTTGGATTTCTTGAATTTTTTAGCTCGCTTATGAGATGATTCTCATTAAAATTAATATGAGAATGAGATTCAGATTTTTATGATGAGACATTTTCTCAAAAAAGATTATTCTTGTTTAATGAATCTTGATGAATATTTACAAACGAAGAATATATGGCATGAAATTTTATGATGCTTGATATAAGCGCTATTTGTGTGATGATGTTTTTGACTCCCCTCATTGTTTCTACTAGTCTCTTATTTACAGAAAGGAAAGACAAATTTTCATGAAAAAATTATATTTTATTGAGAGAGAGTAATGAAGTATTAAATATTCAATCAATATATATTTTATAAAAATATGATAATTTTGACACATGACGAGTGTATGTATCATGAAATTATTTGTTCATTATTTTACCCTTTTTGTTGATAACAAAGAGGGAGAAATAGTGTATTGATAACACAAATATGAAAAATGATACATAAATGACAAAGGGGAAGAAATTTTTTTATGGGAAAATTATTGTTCATATCATATTTTACTAAGGGGGAGCAATGACAGATGTTGATGACAAAGGGGAAGAAATGGATATTGATAATACATGTAAGAAAATTTTTAACATGGGCATTTCTCTTTGTTTGTTTATAAATAAAGGGGAGAAATAATTAATTACTTAAGGAGAGATTTTTTAAATGTATGACTGATGCATAATTTTGAAATTCATATTATATACTTTGAAATTTTGATGATTTATTGTTCGTTGAAATTAATGTTATATCATTGATTATTTGACTTTAAAATTTATGGTATACTATTTCAAAATTTGATGATTTATTATTGGTTGAAATTAATGTTATATCATTAATGATTTGATTTTGAAATTTATGATAATCATTTTAAAATTTGATAAATGGATGTTATGATACTTGAATTCAAGAGTGATTGGTTCTCTTGAATTTTAGTTTTTCTTATTTGACTTATTTGGATCATGACATGGATTTAGGAGGAGTAAGGTTTAACTATCACGCCCCCATATTCTAGAGGCGTGAACCTATCATAATTTGGAAACATGCTAAAATTCATCGATAATCTGAAACCATGATCAAAACTAACATTGAGGATACTGATTAAATATTTTCAAAGATCATTCATATCTATTCATAAAACCTGTGCAGTTTATAAATCGTACACATCACTCGATAATCCTAACCAAAAACATTAACACACTTATAAAACCATTAGTCTCAGAAATCTATACGAATGCAAAACTAATCATTTTCGACCACTTCATATGATTGTAAAACTGAACAATTAAAGATTTTACACTAAGAGGTATTCTAACCTTTTTACAAGATACATCACTTCATATTTATCTATAATATTTCATTATATACAAAACATTCTTACACAATGTTTTCCAACAAGACTTGCCCCAAAATCTATATAGTTTTCCATTGTCTCAGTCCAGTTCTAACTTTTTATGTAAGTGACAAGCTAACCTATAAAATTTATATAATAACAAAGTGAGCATATAGAGCTCAACAAGTGACTAATATATCCAAGACAAAGAAGGATAGTTTTTAAAGCAAACCTGATTTAAGATAGCAAATCAAAGGTATAATAATCCATAGGTAGCATCTCATAAGATATATAATCACAAATTATTTTATTTAAAATATATTTTGATTATAATAGTAGGGGAAGAGTAGTCGGATGATATCATTGATGTGAAATATCTCGAGACATATCAATGCCGTATGAAAAATCTCAAAGCTTATCAAATGAATAATTAAGGAATAAAAGCTTAAATATCATATCAAACATAACATTCATTTTGTTCTTATCCAAAGCACAGAAACAAACTCATAATAATACTTTGGATATCATATCAAAGATATAGAGGGTAAAGTGGGACCATAAGCATAATATGCATCATCAATCGTTGAATGACCACCAAATATAAGTCTCCCCCGTTTGGGCGCTCCATCCACCCACGTCTGAGTGAAGCTTGTGGGGCTGACAAAAGCATAACTGGATCTAAATATAATATCTCACAAACACTAGAGTACAAAAGTACATAAGCAATGAATTTAGCTTATATCAGAAACACATGGGGAATAATAAATTATGTATATACTTAAATGAAATAATATGGTGTAACATAAATTAATATATAACATATTCAGGTATATAAGAAAATCAAAGGCAAGATCATTAGATAATTCAATTTTGAAATAGATGAAGCAAGAATGGGCAAAGCTGATACAATTACCATTCTCGTAGAATTCAGAAGGCATATCTCAAAGTTAGTTTGAATAATCAAATATACTCTAAATTACTCAAAAAGATATCTTTAAAAAGCTAAATTAATCTACTTTCAAATGAAATAAGTTTCATATAAGTTGAAAGTCTCTATAAAAAGTTATAGATTATTTGGCAGCCAAAGGTCAGGAATTATGATCCTTGTTTTACAGAATCTATAAGGTCTAACAAAATAGAAATTTTGATAGTTATTTAGACTCCAAATCTTTGAATCCTAATATCAAATGAAAGATATATGAGCCTATTTTTAATGAATTAAGTTTTACATAAATCAGGAACTCCAATAGAAAGATATAAGCAATATAGTGATGAAAGGTCAGGAGCTATAGACTCTGTTTTACAGATTTTATATACTCAATTGAAATAAATGTTTGGGCTAGCAAATGAACTCCAAATTCTTAAAACCCAATTTTAAAAGAAAGATATATGAACCTATTTTTGAAAAAACTAGATTTTAAAATCTAAACTTGAGGATTGTACCAAAAGTTACAACTTGAACTATGCAGATAGGTTATAATCTTGAAAATATTATAGATTCACATTTAGGCAACCAACAAAAGTGATTTCAGTTTTGTCCCAAATTTTTTTCATAATCAAAGTAAAAAAACAAAGATAAATTTCAGTAAAAAAAGAATAGAAGGCATTATATAGGATGTGGTTAGAGCACTTGCCTTTGTTTTGATCCCAAATATGGATTTGCTCAAAATATCAAAACCCCCAAATCTTTTCTTCTCCTCTTCCTTCTCTTCTTCTTCTTCTTCTCCTTCACAAGTTTATGTTGTACCAATCCCTTTCTTCTCTAATTAAACTAACATATGGGTTGTAGGTGGCAAGCATGTATGTAAGGTGTATATGTGTCACTATACAATATCCATAAGTGGCACCACTTTAAATTAGGTAATGACACATGTCATCACCCATATTTTTTATAACTTAATGATAATTTTACATAATTCATATCAAACTTTAAGTTTTACATTTAAGTCTATAGCAATAAGCTTTTAAACAAATTCTTATATTTACAAATAGAACGATATAAATAATTTATTATTAAATAAATCTTTAATAATAATTTAAAATTGATCATTATAAATATTTTAAAAATGAGGGATATTACACTCTCCCCCCTTAAAAAATTTAATCCTCTAAATTTATCAGACATCCGTTGATCATTGTGAAATTAATAAAGCCTCAATATACTTTACATATCAAAATATCAAACATATCAAATATCAATAATCCTTAAATCATACTCTGATACAATCTCTGTCACACCCCCACATTCGAGAGGTATGAACCCATCATAAATCGGAAACACACTAAAATTCATCGACAATTCAAACCCAGAATTTAAACTAACATTGAGGATACTGATTAAATATTTTCCAAACTAAAATTCATATCCATTCATAAAACCTGTGCAGTTTATAAATCTTACACATTACTCGATAATCCATAAAACCTAAAGTTAACTTAACCAAAAATATTAACCACACTTATAAAACTATCAGTCTCAAAAATCTATACAAATATAAAACCAACTATTTTCCACCACTTCATATGATTATAAAACTTAACATTCAAAGATTCCACACTAAGAGGGTATTCTAACCTTTTTACAAGACATCAGTTCATATTTATCTACAATATTTCATTACATTCAAAATATTCTTATACAACATTTCCTAACAAGACTTACTCAAAATCTACATAGCTTTCCATTGTCTCAACCCAGTTCTAACTTTTTTTGTAAGTGATAAGCTAACATGTAAAATTTATATAACAACAGAGTGAGCATATAGAGCTCAGCAAGTGACTAACATATCCAAGACAAAGAAGGATAGTTTTAAAAATAAACTTGATTTCAGATAGTAAGGCAAAAGTATAATAATCTATAGGTAGTATCTCGTAAGATATATAATCACAAATTATTTTATTTGAAACATACTTTGATCATAATAGTAGAGGAAGAGTAGTTGGAGCATATCATTGATATGAAATATCTCAGAATATATCAATGCTGTATGAAAAATCTCAAAGCTTATCAAATGGACAATTAAGAAACAGAAGCTCAAATATCATATCAGACATAACATTCATTTTATTCTCATATAAAGCGCAAAAACAAACTCATAAGCAATGCTTTGGATATCATATCAAAGACATAAAGGATGAAGTGAGACCATAAGTATAATGTGGATCATCAATTGCTGAATGACCATCAAACATAAGTCTCCCATGTCTGGGAGCTCCATCCACCCATGTCTTACTAGTTACAGATGCCCTACAAGCCAATCACATGAGTGATGGCACGTGTGACATGCTGTGCGATCTTTTTACTTATGATTAATATTGACATATTCTCATATTATATTATATGTAGCATATATATTATGATGTCCTTAGTTCTGTGTAATGTGAATTAGATCCTATAAGCCAATCACATAAGTGATGGCGTGTGTGACAGGTTGTGCGATCTTTTTACTTATGATTAATATTGATATATTCTCATATTATATTATATTATATGTAGCATATATATTGTGATGTCCTTTGTTATGTGTAATGTGAATCAGATCACGATGAGATCACGATAATAAGATCGATTCACCTTTAAAAATAGATCCTAAATAATCCAAGTTAAAGGTTACTCGAGAGGAACATCGAGATAACCGGACAGACTGTATATACCCATCCATATGATGGAGGTAGCTAGTCTCATAGCAACTTGTGTGGAGACACTAAGGATATAGTACAAGTGCTCATTAGAGAATGAGTTCACTGATTGATGCGCTTATTGAATGTTGTATGATTAATGATACCTAATGTCAGACAACGATTCCATAGTCCCAGTTGTGTATCTGATCCTTTGACTTGAGACACCAAGGATGTCTTGTTTGAGTACTCCTTTCTTTGACGCCAGACTTATAGGTTTGGAAAGTTTCAGATCTGATACAGTTGGTTATTAGGATTGGTAGCCAACCTTACAAAGACAATTGAGTGTCAATAAAGGATCATCCACTCTTGTTATTGTGAGAGGAATATCCTGTGTGTGCTTGCTCAGACAAATCTCTGGCCAGGGTCATTCGGATTGAGATAGGAGTTCTCCAAGAGAATCTGATTAGAGCGAGACTTAGACGGATTCTGTATGTGACCTGACAGTACCATGTCCAGTATATAGTTAGATGAGGGATTATAGATACATAGTAATTATGGACATATAGGTCCGATGGATTTGAACCCCCTGTATGTAGTCGATGAGTCGAGTGAATTATTATAGAGATAATAATTCACTATATCAGAAGGAGCTCTGATGAGATCAGGCCTAGAGAGTCACACACATATGGTGGATGCTTTAACAAATAGATGATTGGATGAAGATCCAATTAGCCCCTCTCATTAGATGAGACCTTATGCTGTTAAGCTCCTTGATTGAGGCTCAATTAGAGACTTAAGGAGATTATTAGATAGAGATCCAATAATACAAAGGTAGTGGGTAATTTGATAGAGATCCAATACCCACTAAGGCAAGAGCCCTAGGGCTTTTGGTGGCTCTATATAAATAGAAAGGGAGACTCATAATTAATAGGCTGTAGCCTTGATTGGTTTTAAATTACGTGCGATGAGATTGTATCGCGTAGAATCATTCTACATGTTCTTGCTACATTTTTACAACGAAGGTAGCGAGGAGGAGGGGCGGTTAGCCACGACCCGCCCTCAGGCGCCCCTAGGCGGCGCCACAGGTGGCCACCTTGGCGGGGTGTGCCAGACAAGGGTAGCGGCGACAGCGACGACGCAAAGGGGAAAGAGAGGTTAGGGCATCCTTTGGAGAAAATGACGATCATACCACTATAAATTTAAAAAATTTTGAGGACTGTCCTCGTGTATATAATTCTCATAATACCCTCAATAATTTTAAAAATTTCAAGGACTGTCATCTCATCCAGAATTATAAAAATGCCCTTGATAATTCTGAAAATTTTGAGCATATCCTGATTTCTAAAAAATAATTAATTAAATAGTTTTCTTAATTATTATATATATCTAGTAATCCTACATATGATGTGATATACATGTGATGTATAATGTGGATGGATGATCATGAGCCATGTGTTATGATGTGTGTAATTGTGATTATTATTATTATTATTATTGGAGCCTACGAGCCTTCATTTTTTTTATTTATTGTCGGGCCTACGTGCCTGTGATTATTTGTAATTACATGGAGAGGCACGGTGGGAGCATGGAAGTGACAGCGAGACCCACGATGCCATGACAGGAGATTACGACACATGGTGGTGCGATGATTCGATGGAACTGATGATGACGAGATCAATAATCACAAGGCATGAAGATGCGCCAATGCACACATAGATCCTATTGTGAGTGATTTGGCTCAGACTTAATCATATTAGGTGACGGCTCATGATCATCCAATGTGGCTTGCATATGTTATGTGTTATACACCTACTAGATATATGTATATATATATTTGCATGCAATGTAGATATATATTAAATATGTATGTGTGTAACACAACATATTAGGAGACCGATAGAAAACAAAAACCCCTCCTACGATAATATTAAGTCGGTAAGCATGAGGCAATAAGATTGACCCACGTGGCCTTCCATCGTTATAGGAAGAAATTGAATCCCGACATAGGTTGAGTTGGTCGAGTCACTTGAGGCTCACCTATCTACATGATCGAGTTCTTGCCTACGACATATATATGTCACCAGTGACTTGAGGACATGATATAACTTGGTCGAGCAGTCGAGAGTATATTCATCGAATAAGACTCATCTTGTAATAATGGTGATGACTTAACTAAACTTCATAGTTGATCGAGTAATCGAGACCATAATGATTCAAAGGCTGAACATGACGGGAATAACAAGGAGTTGTGATTGACAAAAGTTGTCTACCTTTTGGGCTCAATATAGTTGGTTGAGTCCCTCGAGATTGTACTAAGATGTTAATTGGATCCCGATACCCGCTAGGAGTCTGTCGGAGACTTTCGTCTCACAAATTGAGGGTGTCGCATGATTCGCTAGGAAAATAATGGGAGTATATTAAGATAGAAGTCCATATCTTAATTAGTATTTTTTGTAAAATCTACATGTTATTTATTTTCATTATATCTTGTTTGTCACTTGCAAAACCCCTATGTGGCATATTTAATGCCAACCACCTCATTGATCCAAAGGCTCCGTAATTTAAGAATTGTTCTCACGAAGGAGAAAATCGTATATGTCCTTAATTCGATTATGCCCATGCTGGAGGAAAGGACAAGCGAGGATGAGATCACTCGCTTTGTGAAGTATAAAGATAGTCCTAAATGATAACCTATATATTAATCTTATACTTCAGTCCATACTAAATTCCTTTTCTTAATTCATTATGAATTTTAACATGAGCAAATTTGAGATGACTCTCTCTGAACTCCTCAATATGTTGAGAGAAGCTGAGAGTGCTATCAAGAAGGAGAAGTCAGTTCTCTATATTAGTAAGACCAAAAGGAAAAGGAAGATCAGCAAGACCCTTAAGAAGGGCAAGGGCAAAGAAAGACCAAGTAAGGTAAAGATTGCTAAAAAAGACCTGACAAAAAACAAAGGACAATGCTTCCACTACGGCCAAGACGGGAATTAGAAAAGGAACTGTAAGAACTACGTTGCAGATAAGGCGAAATAGAAGCGTAGAGAAGCTTCAGGTATATTCATGATCAGTCTTCACTTATTAGATTTTCATGATAACATATGGGTATTAGATACCGGTAGTGCTATCATATCTGTAATTTGTTGTAAGTTCTGACAAGACCTAGGAGACTGGCTAGAGGTGAGATAGACCTCAAAAATGAGCAATGGAATAAGAGTTGCTACAGTTGCTGTTGGGGGGGGGCATCCTACATCTGCCTAGTGGAGCTATTATTGCATTAGATGCATGCTATTTTGTCCCTTCTATTATCAAAAATATTATTTTCATTTATTATTTGACAATTAGTGGATATAAATTAGTTTTTGAGAATAATAGTTGTTCAATAATTATGGATGATGAGATCATCACTAGAGGGATCCTTATAAATGACTTATATATGTTAGACACTTCTCCACATATCATGAATAGAAATATATCTAAGAGAAAAAAAGATGAGGTGAAAAATTACATCCCTATGGTATTATAAGCTAGGTCATATACATGAGGGAAGGATTCAAAAGTTTATGAGTCATATACAACTTACGAACCTTGCCTTCGTGGGAAAATGACCGACTCTTCTTTTAGTGGAACTAGGGAGAGAGCCACTGAGTTATTAGAACTCATACATAGTGATGTATGTGGTCCCATGTTGACTTAGGCTATAGGTGATAACTCATACTTCATTATATTCACTAATGATTTCTCTAGGTATGGACACATGTACTTGATGAAGTACAAATCTGAGGCCTTTGAGAAATTCAGAGAATATAAGAATGAGGTGGAGAACCAGATTGAAAAGAGTATTAAAACTCTTCGATCAGATCGAGGAGAAAAGTACTTGAGTATAGAGTTCACCTATTTCCTCAAGGACAATGGGATTCTATCACAGTGGACACCTCTTTTACACCTCAGCTCAATGGTGTATCAGAAAGGAGGAATCACACGCTGTTAGACATGGTGCGATCCATGATGAGTTTCACTGATCTACCCGTCTCGTTCTGGGGGTACGCCTAAGAGACTACAGCTTACCTTTTGAATAGAGTTTCATTAAGGTCGGTAGTGTCTACACCATATGAGATATGGAAAGGAAAGAAGCCCGATCTTAAGGTGGTTAAGATTTAGAGTTGTCCTGCCCACGTTAGAAGATACAACCTAAATAAGTTGGAATCAAGAACGGAACGGTGCACATTTGTGGGATACCCTAAGGAGACTTTAGGGTATTATTTATATCATCCCAAGGACCGAAAGGTCTTTGTTGCCAAGAGAGTTGTGTTCCTTCTCAAGGAACACATTCTTGATGAAAATAGGTTAGAGAACCTAGCTCGAGCACCATTGTAGAGCCCATGTCTGTTCAGGTACCTGATACACAAATTCTAACTTTTCATAGGTCTAGTAGAGTATCTCACCCTCCTGAAAGATATGTGGGACATATCAGTGAAGATGACTCTCAGGATATTGATCCTCAGACCTACGAGAAGGCTATTATGAGTATAGACTCTGGGAAGTGACAAGAAGCCATGAATTCTAAGATGGATTTCATGTACTCTAACAAGGTTTGGAATCTTGTGGATGCACCTGAGGGTATTGTACCTATCAGCTGCAAATGGATCTTCAAGAAGAAGATCAAAGTGGGTGGAAAGGTAGAGACCTATAAAGCAAGACTGGTAGCTAAAGGATATCGTCAAAGACAAGGAGTTGACTATGACGAAACCTTTTCACTTATAGTCATGCTTAAGTCCATTAGAATTATTTTGGTCATTACAGCACATTATAACTATGAGTTCTAGCAAATTGATGTCAAAATGGTATTCTTTAATGGCAACCTCGAAGAGGAGGCGTATATGATACAGTCAGAGGGATTCGTATCCAAAGAGAGTCTAGATAAAGTGTGCAGGTTGCTTAGATCCATTTATGGATTGAAGTAAGCTTTCTAAAGTTGAAACATAAGATTTGATGAGGTGATCAAATCTTATGACTTCGTTAAGAACGAAGATGAGCCTTATGTGTACAGGAAGGTAAGTGGGAGTGCTATCATCTTCTTGGTGTTATATGTGGATAACATCCTAATCATTGAAAATGATGTAGGAATGCTCTCTACAGTAAAAGCTTGGTTATCCAAAAACTTCTTCATGAAAGACTTAGGGAAAACATCCTATATTTTGGGGATCCAGATCTACAAAGATAAATCCAAAAGGATGCTTGACTTATCCCAATCTAGGTACATAAACTCCATTGTTAAAAGGTTTGGCATGGAGAATTTCAAGAGAGGTCATATACCGATAAGACATGGAATATTACTTTCCAGGAGTATGTCCCCAAAGACTCCTGAAGAAAGGGCAGACATGGATAAGATGCTTTATGCCTCAGCGATAGGGTCTATCATGTATGTGATGCTATGTACCAGGCCTGATATAGCACATGCTCTGAGTGTCACGAGTAGGTATCAAGCAGATCCAGGTTTAGAACACTAGAAGGTAGTAAAGTGTATCCTTAAGTACTTGAGAAGGACTAAGGATCTTTTACTGATATATGGAGGAAGGAGCCTCCAGGTTGAGGGCTACATGGACTCGAGTTTTCAGTCTGACATTGATGATAGCAAGTCAAATTCAGGGTATGTTTTCACCCTGAATGGAGGAGCAGTAAGTTGGAAGAGTTCCAAGCAAGATACTACTACTGACTCGACCACAAAGGCGGAATACATTACAACAGCAAAAGCAACAAAGGAAGGGGTGTAGATGAAGAAGTTCATCAAAGATTTGGGAGTCATACCAAGCAGCGTGAAGCTGACTCCCATATATTGTGACAACAACAAGGTGATAACTCAAGCAAGGGAACTCATGTCTCATCAGAATTATTCTGAAGAGTTCCATCTGATTAGAGCGATTATGACTCGTAAAGATATAGCAATGAAAATAGTCCATCTAAAGATAACATTACAGATCCACTGATGAAGTGATTGGCTCAGATTGTATTTAAGCATCACAGGGGTCTGATAGGGATCAGACATATAGGTGATTGACTTTAGGTCAAGTGGAAAATTATTAGTTACAGGTGCCCTACAAACCAATCACGTGAGTGATGGCACGTGTGACACACTGTGTAATCTTTTTTGCTTATGATTAATATTGGCATATTCTCACATTATATTATTATTATTATATATATATATATATATATATATATATATATATATATATATATATATATATATATATATATATATTGTGATGTCCTTGGTTCTATGCAATGGGAATCGGATCATGATGAGATCACGAAAATGAGATTGATTCATCTTTAAACACATATCTTAAATAATCTCAGTCATAGGTTACTCGAGAGGGACATCGAGCTAATCGAACAGACCGATGTATTGTATACTCGTCTATATGATGAAGGCGGCTGGTCTCATAGTCACTTGTGTGGAGACACTAAAGATATAATACAGGTACTCATTGGAGAATGAGTTTACTGATTGATCCACTTATGAAATATTGTATGGTTAATGATACCTAATGTTATACAGTGATTCCATAGTCCCAATTGTGTATCTGATCCTTAGACTTGAGACACCAAGGATGCCTTGTGTAAATACTCCTTTCTTTGATGCCAGACTTACAGGTTTAGAAAGTTTCAGATCTGGTACAATTAGCTATCGGGATTAGTAGCCAACCTTACGGAGGTAATTGAGTGTCAATAGAGGATCATCCACTCTCGGTATCATGAAAGGAATATTCCACATATGCTTGCTCAGACAAATCCCTGGCCATGGTCATTCGGATTGAGAGAGGAAGAGTTCTCGGGAGAATCCGATTAGAGCGAGACTATGACGAATTTGATATGTGACCTGACAGTACCATGTCCAATATACAATCTCTAGGATATTAGTTGGATGAGAGATTATAGATATATGGTAACTATGGACAGATAGGTCCGATGGATTCGATCCCCCTGTACCGTTTGGGGACTATGGCGTAGTGGCCTAGTACGATCATAGTCGATGAGTCAAATGAATTATTATGGAGATAATAATTCACTATATCAGAAGGAGTTCTGATGGGAGTGACTCACGGTCAGCTCGGTATCGGGCCTAGAGGGTCATACATATATAGTGGATGCTTCAATGAATAGAGGATTGAATGGAGATTTAATTAGCCCCTATTCTCATTAGATGAGACCCTATGCTAATGGGCTCCTTGATTATGGCCCAATTAGAGGCCTAAAGAGATTATTGTACATAGATCCAATAATGCAAGATTAGTAGGTAATTGGATGGAGATCCAATACCTACTAAGGAAGGAGTCCTAGGATTTTTGGTGGCTCTCTATAAATAAGAGAGGAGACTCATGGTTGATAGGCTGCAGCTTTAGCCACCACCTCTTATTCTCCTCCCTTCCTCTGAGCAAGAGTTGCAAGATCAGATTAGAGGAGTTTCGCTGTAGAGATTCATGGTATATATATCGTCAGAGAGGAGGACGCTTGACCTCCTTCATCTTCTCCATCCGGATTTGGAATACAAGGATATACGATCTCCCTAGGTAAAATTAATCTCTCACACATCACGATTTTTCAGTTTTTATGGTTTTTCTTGTGACTCTAATTTTTTTCACAACGATTTGATATGCATAAAAAACTGATTTTTTATTTTTATTTTCGCTGTGCATGTGATGCATCTGCTGAGGTTTCCTAATAGTAGCCTTGGCCTCCCCTTCCTATTCTCCTCCCTCCCTCTGCAAGAGTTGTAAGATCAAATTGAAGGAGATTCACTACAGAGATCCATCATGTGGATACCGCTAGAGAGGAAGACAATTGACTTCCTTCATCTTCTCCATCCGGATTTGGAATATATGGATATATGATCTTCTTAGGTAAAATAAGCTCTCACATGATGCAGTTTTTTTTTTTTTTGTGGCTTTCTCGCAACCCAATCTTTTGCATGATGATTTAATCTGCGTGGGAAACCAGATTTATTGTGATTTTCGCTATACATGTGATGCTCTCACTGAGGTTTCCCAACAGGTTTGAGTGAAGTCAGTAAGGCCAACAAGAGCATAGCTATCTTTGAACATAATACTCTTTATCATTTCTGACAAAGGTCTAGAATATCACACAAACACTAGAGTACAAAATGACATGAGCAATGAATTTGACTTATATAGGAAGCACATGCGGAATAATAAATTATGCATGTGCCTAAACAAAATAATATAGTATAACATCAATTAATACATAAAATATTTAGATATGTAAGGAAATCAAAGGCAATAGCATCAGAGAATTCAGTTTTGAAATAGATGAAGCAAGAATGTGCAAAATTGATACAATCACTATTTTGGCAGAATTCAGAAGGCATATCTCAAAGTTATTTTAAATAATCAAATATACTCTAAATTACTCAAAAATGATATCTTTAGAAAGTTAAATCAATCTAACTTTAAATAAAATAAGTTTTATATAAATTGACTATAAAAAAAGTTATAGATGATTTGACAGCCAAAGGTCTGGAATTATGATTCCTATTTTACAGAATCCATAAGGTTTAACAAAATAGATATTTTGACAGTCATTTGGACTCCAAATCTTTCAATCTTAATATCAAATGAAAGATCTATGAGACTATTTTCTAATAAATTAAGTTTTATATAAATCAGGGACTCCAATAGGAAGACATAAGCAATATAGTGATGAAAGGTCAGGAACTATAGACTCTATTTTACATATTTCATATGCTCAATTGAAATAAATGTTTAGACTAGCAAATGAACTCAAGATTCTTCAAACTCAGTTTCAAAATGAATTTATTTTTGAAAGAACTAGATTTTGTCCAAAGCCGAGGTTTGTACCAAAAGTTATAACTTAAACAAGGCAGGCAGGTAGGTCATAATCTTGAAAATATTATAGATTCACACTTAGGCAGCAAACAAACGAGATTTTGATTTTATCCCAAATTTTCCTTATAATTAAAGTAAGAATAGGGATAACACTTGCCTTTGCAAATTTTAATCCCAAATGTGGATTTGCTCAAAATGTTAAAACCCTAAATCTTTTCTTCTCCTCTTCCTTCTCTTCTTCGTTCTCTTCTTCTTCTTCTCCTTCACAAGTTTATGTTGCAGCAATCCCTTTCTTCTCTAATTGCTATTTTTTTAAAACTAACATATGGGTTATAGGTGGCAAGCATGCATGTAAGGTGCACATATGTCACCTATCCAATATGCATAAGTGGCACTACTTTAAATTAGGTAATGACACATGTAATCACCCTTTTGTTTTATAACTTAATAAAAATCTTACATAATTCATATCAAACTTTTAAATTTTATATTTAGGTCCCTAGTAATAAGCTTTTAAAAAAATTCTTATATTTATAAATAGGTCCTTATAAATAATTAATTATTAAATAAATCCTCATTAATAATTTAAAATTGATCATTACAAATATTTTAAAAATGAGAGATATTATATTAACTCCCATCATCAATTGATTATCATCATCAAAAAGGAGGAGATTGTTGAATCTTGAATTTTGATGATGAAGTCAATTGATGAGTATTTAATCTAACATGTGTGTTAGAGAGGTTCGACGATGCAATGGGAACTCACCGAGAGACTCACTGTTATCAAAAGTATCGGAAGCTTACCAAAGGTATCGGAAGCTTGTCGGTAGTTCGTCGAAGGGATCAGAGGCTTACCATGAGTTCATCGAAAGCTTGCCAAAGGTATGAGAAGCTTGCTAGGAGTTCGTCGGGAGCTTACCAAGATGGTATCAGGAGTTCACTGGAAGAAGATCAAGAGACTCACCATAAGATCGTCGGGGGTTACCGAAAAGATTACTAGAAGTCAGGAGCGTCTTGTTGGACTTGATGGTCATATTAGTTGTAATTGATTAGTCATAGTTAGCATCAGTTTGGGTTTGAGTTCTACTTGAGTTAGATTTGGAAGGAATCTAAATTAACTCAAGTGAAATAAGTCGAGCCTACTATGGGGATGGATTGAGCTCAAGTTGAGCTCAATTGGTTGACTTGAGAATTGGTCAACATAAAGTACAAGTCAGGATTGTAAAAGTGAAGGGAATGACTTTTTCGAGATTCCCGACAGTTGTACTGCTAGTGAGCGATGATTGTACCACCCAGGTTAGTGGTTATACCGCCTATGTCGGTGTGCTACCTAGTTTTGTGGGCAGCTTTCGACGGTTGTATCATTTGTACCTGAATTTTTTAGATACGTTTGAATTTTAGCTCTATTTTAGAAGTTAATTAGGGTCTATAAATACCCTAAGATTTCTTGCATTTAGTACAACACTTCAGGCTAGAAATTTTGTGAAAAATAGTATGCTAAACTTGTGCAAGAAAAAGAAAAGGGGTAAGGGAGTGAGAAAAAGTTGTAATTCTTGTAAAGTATCCCTTGTGAGTTTTTAAGGTTCCTTGCCTGATCTTATGAAAAGGAGTGTAAGAAGTGTAAGGGTTTCATCTTCACCCAAAGAAGATTGATAATGGATGCTGGTGGACCTTGGAGAATAGGACTCGGGAAGTGGACGTCGACCAGGTTTAGGCTGAACCACTATAAATCTGTGAGCAACTCTTTACTTTGAATTTTTGATTATGCATGTTCTTATATGGAGCTTTCCTTTAGCATGATCACAACTTAGCTTCATTCAATTAGCTTATTGCTCACTTACGTAACGAAACGCTTTCGATTTATGATTTTGCTCCAAATGAAAAGTTTTCCTTAAATCATACTTTTTACACTTGCACTAACTCACCAAACCCCAACCACCACCCACCCCTTCCAAATGAAAAGTTCTCTTAGTGCCAATTGATCTTAACACATGACTTGGCATAGCTCGGGCTTGTGACTTGCCCAAGGCATAACTTCGAGCTCATAAGTGCCGGAGATGCATAGCTCAAGCTCATAACTTATTTAAGGCATAGCTCGTGCTCATAAGTAATCGAGATGCATAGTTCGGGCTCATGATTGGCCTGAGGTGTATGTCAGGCTAATGAATGGTCGAGGTGCCTAGCTTGGGCTCATGACTTACTTAAGATGTAGCTTGGGCTCGTTAATGGCTGAGATGCATAGCTCAAGCCATGACTTACCCAAAGCATAGCTCGGGCTCGTAAGTGGCCGAGATGCATAGCTCGGGCTTATGAATGGTCGAGGTGCATAGCTTAGGCTCATGACTAGCCTAAGGTGTAGCTCGTGCTCATGACTGACCGAGATGCATAAGTTGGGATCATGACTTACATGAGGCATAGCTCAGGCTCATGATTGGCCAAGATGTATAGCTCGAGCTCATGACTTGCCCAAAGCGTAGCTCGAGTTCGTAAGTGACCGAGATGTATAGCTCGGGTTCATGACTTGCCTAAAGCATAGGCCGAGATACATAGTGTATGCCTTGGGCTCATGAGTGGCCAAGATGCATAACTTAGACATTGTTGTCGAGGTGCATGACTTGGCAATATTTGGTCAAGGTGCACAATTCGAATACTGTTTGGTCGAGGTGTAGGACTTGGACACTATTTGGCTGAGATGCATGACTTGGGCACTATTTAGTCAAGGTGCAAGGCTCGCGCACTATTTGGTCGAGATGCATAACTCGGGCACTATTTGGTTGAGGTATATGACTCGGGCACTATTTGGCCGAGGTGAATGATTAGGACACTGTTTGGTTGAGGTACACGACTTGGGCACTATCTGGCCTAGGTGCACGACTTAGGTACTGTATGGTTAGGTGTAGGACTTGGGCACTATTTAGTCGAGGTCCACGACTCGGGCACTATTTGGCTGAGGTATATGACTCGGGCACTGTTTGGCCAAGGTGCACGACTTAGGCACTATTTGGTCGAGGTGCAGGACTCGGGTACTATTCGGCCAAGGTGCACGACTCGGGTACTATTTAACCGAGGTGCATGACTCGAACATTATTGTACCACATCCGAGGTAGGCCTTGGAGGGTGGTAGAAAAAGATTGATATATCCGAGCATTAAAGTTGTCAAATTGGGTTACATGGTCTAGGAAAGCGATGATGTGATTGACTGGGTTGAAGTCGAGGTATTCCATTTTTCACGAAGGGGCACGGGGAGCTGCCCCTCGAGCCTGAGAGCATGTTGGGCAGTTAAGATATCTCCAAGGCACTCGTTAGGGTTGTTCGACTACAGACATTCTTACAATATCGAGCCATCCTTCTAGCGCTAAAAATATTATAGGATCTTTATGCCATGGCCGAGGAGTCAGCACGGATTGGTTCACCCCATGTGCGCAAGTTCATTCATGTCGATTGAGGAGAGGTTGGGAAGCTTAGGAGAGGTCAGCTAGGCTTGCTCGGGAACGTGCTTCAGTTGGGTCTGCTCAGGAGCGCACCTTGGTTGGGTCTGCTCGGGAGCGTGCCTCGGGACCCTCCTTCTCGGGGTCTACCGAGGGATCTTACACAAAGGCCTAATTGGAGAGAGGTTACCTGATGTGGCCCCTTCGATGATCAAGTTAATGCCCCAACTAAGATAGTCTTAGGGGTTCAGTGTAGAGATAGAGAGAGAGTCCAAGAGCCCCCCTATGTCATACCTAGGAGTGTCTTTTGTACTTACGGACCTGAGGACAATCGTACTGGATTTCTTAATGCTGGCGACATCCTCGACTGGTTCGACCATACAACACTATGTAGGGTGCACTCTCTGCTGGTTCCTAGGGCCTCGGTCGGTGAGACCTGTTTCAGGTCAACCGTATTGTGTTAGGTGTCGACATGGCCTAGTGGTGCCAATGTGTCTGGAAGGAGTTGAGGTGGTCGATATGACGTGACTCTAGGGTTAATGTGTTTGAGCTGATTGGATGAGCTTAATATTTGTCCTATCAAGCCTAATTTTGAAGAATGAAGAGAAAAGGTATTGGCTTTGCTATTAACATAAAAGAATTTAATTCCAGGAACATATAAATCTTTATCTTCTTCTAATTTTCTCTAAGAAACAACATTAGGTCTTGTTTATCCTGCTAAGCAGCACAAGGGCTGAAATCTTCAACAGAAAGTATCAGCTGCATCATCTACAAGTTTTTATATGAAAAGCGACAATTTCTGTCTCATTCGTAGCTGTTGTCTCTAACATGAAAGATGGGTCTCTATAAACAACAAATTTTGCTCAATTCATGCCACACTCTCATGTCTCATGTCAAACTTCCTGTGACTAAGATTTGCGATGTTAATTGGGGATGACAGAACCTACTATATTTACGAAAGTTAATATTTAAACATATCCGTGATCAATTTAAGTTTATAGAAGGGATCATCAATTATGAATTAAATCAGAAAGAAAACTACTAACTTGCCTTATATTATGTAAAATTAATTCGATATTTCTCTACTAAAAATAAAATCACCTACATATTTATTTTTTAGTTACAAAATCTGAATGCTTCTTCGGTTATTAGTTATTGTATATACTCATATATATATATATATATATATATATATATATATATATATATATATATATATATATATGTATGTATGTATAGAGTGATACAATAATATGGGACAAAGTATTTTTAGATACTTATATATACTCATTTTAAAAATTATATTTCAATAATTTTGATTAAATTTGGAATAAGTTCGACAAACAAAAAACGTAATGGAATTGGATAATAGTTTGGGTCCGACTACGTTGGAATTCAACGTAGGCTAACTATTGCTATGTTAATTAGGGATGACATAACCTACCATATTTCCCAAAAGGGATCGCCAATTATGAATTAAATCAGAAAGAAAATTACGAACTTGCCTTTTCTTAGGAAAAAATAATTAGATATTTCTATACTAAAAATAAAATCACCTACATATTTATTTTTTAATTACAAAATCTGAATTGTTCATCGGGTATTAGTTAGTTATTTATTGAAAATTTAGATAACAATAATACCCTTATTATTTTATTATAATTATAAACTATTCAAGATATTTATATTGATTTTAGTATAAGTATTTTTGAAGAATCTAAATTAATATTTGGAGGAATACATGTGCTACATAAAAATTTATGAGGGCAAATATCTTGTTTTACAACTGTAAAAGAATATGTAAAACTCAATTAGATTTAAAGAAATAGAAATAAACGTCTGTCGAGGGGCTTATATGAAAGTTTGACTACGAATTCCCCATCTTTAGTTTTGTGTGCCTAACTATTAACCTCTCGACACTGATTTGAGACCAATCGGCTGTTCCCCTTCCCCGGATCGGAACCCTAATTTGGGGGCAAAAACCCTAGCCTCAATCCAAGGATTTGGCGACCTGTCAATCGAATCCGCGGAGGTCTCCCGTTGCGGTTGCGTCGATTTGGGCGGCGACGTGCTTTGTTTTCCGCTGAATTGTTGGTGGAGTGGTGTTTTGGCGTCGGGGCGCATGAGGGATCCCTCCGACCGGACGAAGGTCGTGGTGCGGCACTTGCCGCCGTCGATCTCGCTGTCGGTGCTGATGGAGCAGATTGATGGCAGGTTCGCCGGGCGCTACGATTGGGTGTGCTTTCGTCCCGGGAAGAACAGGTAATGTTCTCCTCTCTTCGAGAAATTTATTTTGGAATTCGATATCTTGATGATTAGTCAGGGTGATGTTGGCTTCGCTTGTTGTAGTCGATCATAGTTTTCCTGGTTAGGACGCTGGATGCTCGGGATTTGGTTAGTTGGTATTTGAAGGAGCTTCTTTGATGCCCTAATTCTTCGTGTCCTTCAGGTTTTTGTTTGGGTATAACTGTCTATCCTGTTATACTGGCTAATAAGGAATTTTGTTCTAATGCTCGCAATCTAACTTGTAACTTTGAAGTGTTTCTACTGCCGTACTCTGGTCTCTTTTTTCGTTTTATTTTTTTCAATCCCTTTTGGTTCAAAGCATTCTTTGGACACGGAATGTGTTTTCTGTTGTATTAAGGAAACTGTTATTATTCTTATATGTTCAGGCGATAAATCATGTTGCTATCTCTTGCAGTTAGCTTAGCTCTTAGATTCTGTGTATGACCTTTTAACTGCTTGCTTAATGCCAGACCTTATTTAACTGACCAAATATATGGTGGAAATTATTTTGAGGCGTTTCTTTAGCTTGTGACATCGTGCATTTGTGTCATACTCATAATGCTTTCAGTCATATAATTGAAGATATATATATATATATATATATATATATATATGATATTAGTGTCCGGATGATAATTGTTTATATATGCTTGTTTTTTGAGAAGAACTTGTAACAACTTTGTGTATTTTGTTGGCAGCACCTATGATTTTCTTTGAATTTCTTTTACATATATGCCTTTCAGTCCTGCATGTAAGATAGTGTGTTGGATCTCCTTGTCAACCCATAAAATGGCAGCAAGTTTCTTTTATGTTCTTCTCTTTGGCAATGTATGCTGTATATTCTAATGTTTATCCTGAAATCTTTTTTGATGCAACTTCTGCTTTATGTTCTCTGTCAATCTTTTTTCAGGCAGAATACTGATGGATTTTGTAGCATTTAGCTGAAGAGTATTCCAGAACATAAGCACTGTACATATTAAATTGTGGCATTTCCCATAAGATGCTCATGTTATATTTTCTGTAGAGATATACCACAGTGATAATTTTGGAAGATAATTGCTGGATGTCAATTTTGGCTTGAAAATTGCTTTCTTGGGGTCCTGAATTGTCTTCATTTTTCTAATTTTTCTAACGCTACAAAAGATAGGAATTCAGTGAGGATTGCCTGTATTAGCTACAACTGTTGTAAATTTGGTGATTTAGTGCTTGGCACATCTATGCTGACTGCACTTGGATTTATAAGTTCAGATTTTCTCTTTAACATCTTTTAACATGTTAGTGATAGATATAGTTGTTTTCCTCTTACAGTGTGCATTGAATTTTGCAGCCAAAAGAACCAGAGACATTCTCGAGCATACCTTAACTTTAAGAGGCCAGAAGATGTGGTTGAGTTTGCTGAGTTCTTTGACCGGCACATATTTGTCAATGAGAAGGGTATATATTTTGAACTCCTTACTTAGTTTGAGTTAAGTTTTTGTTGTTTTATACTGCCTCAAGTTGTTGGTTGCAACTAACTTCTCCAAGAGGCTGATAACTTTAGACAGCACAGTAGATAATAAATTCCTTCTGGTTTAGTCATGTTAATTTTATGATAATAAATTATAAATTGTATTATTTTTTTACGGGACACAGTTTTTCTTTGAGAGTTCAACATCTTTCATATCTTTTTTCTGCATATGCATGTGCCACATCTTGCTGATTGTTACTTATAAGCATACATATGGATTTTTGTGTTTGCATGCATGCATTCATGCATATGGTTGCACATTTATGTCTAAGTTTCAAATATGTTTCAGAATTGAGCACAGCTAAATTTCTTGTGTGCCATTTAAGTTCTATATGAAGAATTGTCTAAAAAATTTAGTTAAGTTTTTCCATGAAATTTTGGTATGGTCTTTATATGATGGACTTTTTAAAATATGTAATGCCAGGTGCTCAATTTAAGGCTCTTGTCGAGTATGCACCCTCTCAGCGAGTTCCAAAACAATGCCCAAAGAAAGATGTCCGTGAAGGGACTCTATCTAAGGGTACACCTTTCATCTAATTTTATTTTTCTTATATATTGTGAACTCGACATATCAGACTCATGTCTGTTAAGTGTTTTGTTTTCTAATCATCAGCATTTCTCTGATGAATAACTAGATCCGGAATATATGGAGTTTCTTGAGATTATATCTAAACCATTGGAACATCTTCCTAGTGCTGAGATTCAGCTGGAGAGGAAAGAAGCTGAAAGAGCTGGTCAGTTTAATTTTTATATTTCATCCTAGATAGTGCTATAAGAAGAAGAAGCTGGATGACATGATGGGTACATTACATTTAATCATAATAAGATGTCATCTCAACAATTCAAATTTTCTGTTCTGTAGGTTCTGCAAAGGAAACACCCATAGTAACACCTCTAATGGATTTTGTTCGACGAAAAAGAGCTGCTAAAAATGGTCCTCAGGTATCGTGATTGATTGTACATTTGCTACTTGTCTTGTTTTTATTTTATAAAATTTAAAATGGCTGTTTTTCATAAGTATCTGATATTCAAAATTTGATAAGTGAACTGTCACAATGTGTGTTTTCACAAGTGGCCTATCCAGACTCTTGCCTGCCAACCTATGCATTACATATCTGAAATTTTTGGGTTTTCAGATGACCACCCAAACATTTGTGGGGGCATCATTTAGGTGCCAGTTGCTTGTTAGTTGGGTGTTTGCTTAGTTGTTACAAATAATTATTATTTATGCGAAAGTGGCTGAATTATACTAAATTATTATATTGACATAGTATATATGAGATGGAACGAATTGTAATGCTTGTTTGTTGAGATAATTGTTCTAATTATTTATAGAACATTTCTGCTGCTGCCTTATCCACCTGTGTGAATTAAATCATTTAGGGTCTATTTGCATTATAGTGGAAATTGACACTTCAGTGGAACTTGGTTCATCATGAATGTTTGATTATCTGTAAGTAATCAAAGTAGAGTTCATTGAAGTCAAATTAAATAACTAATATGTCCTTTCCACTTTCGCATATATGGCTTTGGAGAGTCTACTTACTTCAAATAAAAGGCATTGGAGACGTTATTTCCGGGTTTCAATTCACTTTCACTGATAGTCCACTTTGGACTTCGGGTGAGATGTGCCTTTAGTGGAAGTTAATGTCATATTGTGTGTAAAATTCATTTTAAATGACAAAAATTTGGCACTTGAGGTAAAACAAAGATGTGTGGTGTTTGGGGCCATCTTGATGATAAGGGTTGTTTGAGAAGAAACTTCGGATAGTAAGTACCAGCAAGGTTCTGAATATCATACCGTACCGATGTATCGATCAACTATCAGTATTGTATGTACTGAGCTATACCAAGTGTACTGACACACGGTGTACTAAGGTACCGAGTTATATCAAGTGTACTGCCCATACCGAGTGGTACGATACGATATTGCA
The DNA here is from genome assembly GCA_021527575.1 of Ensete glaucum. Lineage (NCBI taxonomy): Eukaryota > Viridiplantae > Streptophyta > Magnoliopsida > Zingiberales > Musaceae > Ensete > Ensete glaucum. The sequence continues at coordinate 28,053,239 of CM038555.1, forward strand.
AACCTTGATAGAAAGATGTTAGATATGATGATCAGTAGCTACTCACTATTGACAAGAATATTGTGTGTTTAATGATGTAGAAGAATTGGACTATTTGGTTGAGTCCAGTAAGTCCAGTAAGTTAAACAGTTCTAAGTGGATTATCATTTGAAGTCACTCTGGGAGATGCTGTGGAAAGAATAGTTGCCCGATAAGGTGAATCAGAGGTGAATAAAGTTTTTTGAGGTGGTTCTTGCTAGGTAATTTATCTTCTGACGAAAGTCATGGATAAACAGTTAAAATTGGATTATCTTATAAGAAAGTAGGTTGAGAGATTAGTTGCAAAATGTGATTAAACAACTGAAGTTACTCTGGTGCAAGGTTTGACATATCGGTCTGTACCGGTATACTAAGATTATCTCGGTATTGGTATGGTACTGGTATCGGGCGGTACACACCATCTGATACATTAAAATATATTATAATATTATATAATATAATATTAAATATTAATATATTAAAAAAATAAAAAAAGGGGGCAATGTCACCTTGATCTTTCTCCTCGCGTGGGGAGACGTTCTGTCTCCTCGCACGAGAGAAAAATCGCCCGCTGGCGAGGGCGACGACGGCGCGTGGGCGAGGACGGCGCGGGGAAAGGAGGTACTTCTTTCTTTTTCTCCTCTTCTTCTTTCTTCTTTTCCTCTTCTTCTTCTTTCTTCTTTTCCCTCAATTGATCACCGACGATTGATTTATCCCTCAATCGACCGTCGATGGTCGAAATTGACCGCTGACGACCGAAATCAATTGCCAACGGTTGATTTTGGCAGTACCGTCCGGTAGCGGGCAATCCGCGTATTGGTAACAAATTGGTATGTACCGCCTGCACCGGGCCGTACAGATTGAAATTGCATTCCTTGCTCTAGAGTAATCTATATAGATCAATGGAGAGAGCATTCGAACATAAAGTGACCTAGCCACATGAGAGTTGCATGAATGTCTTTGAGGTGGTTCTTTCTTGGCAATTTAAAAAAGTATGTTAGGCCAATTGCAACAATAGATGGTTAGAATAATGGAAGTTCCTGCATTAACAATTGCAAGTCAGATGGGTAAAAATCGCGGAACATAAAATTTTTTAAATGAATATATTTAGGAACCTTAAGCATTGGATGGCGTAATTTTGCATGCAAAGTTTAAGACAAAGATTATAGTTTAGATGGACTAAGTTTTTCTTAACAGCATTTCTGATATGCCACAATATACAATATTCATATAGGTCTGTGGAATTTACAGATTGCGATGAGAATGTATAATAGAGAATATATTTTATCCTAACTTATATGTTGTAGATGTTGATGAATTACAGAAATTTTTAAGAAATATCTATAGGTTTTTAGTCCTGGCTAGGTGAAGTTCCTTTCAAAATTTGTTTGCTGTGAGTTTCTCTCTGTTTATGACCTGAACAATTTTAGCCTTTCTTTCTGACACACATAATACTTGCAACTTGAACTTGACTCCTTTCCAGCTCATTTAAGTGATCTTTTTTTTTTGTTATGTCCAAAACTAAAATGTGTTGTTCGACCATTTGCTGATGCAGTGGTGCCAACTTCTGGCATATCAAAACATGATCATTTCTTGTCATTTTTGTACACCACTCATCAATTCAGACATTCCATCTTTGAACACTCTCTTTAAGTGCTGTTTTTTTAACTATGTATTTTTTTATTCTTTGCAACTACTTAGGAAGACTTTCTAGCATAGCTTAGATGGTACATGGGCATGGTGAAGCAGCTACTTTGCCATCTTGTGTCCCACGTTGTGTTTTCTAGGAAAAATGTCAGGGACTTTAATGGGAGATTGTTGTACCCGCAAACACTACATTTTGACAAGGATTATGGTTTGAGATGATATATAAGTCACTGTCCATCTATAAAAGTAACCAACTCCTTGGGACATACACCTTGTTTTCAGAGAAAAGACCGCATGATTTTGATCTTGGGCCATGACAAGGTCTTAATGTAACTGTGGGTAATATAACATATATTGTTTCATGGAGACGGTTTTATGGTATGAATTTTTAACATTGGTACTGTAACACCAATAGATAGCAGAAGCTGCATAACTATTACTTTGCTAATCATTACTCATAGATGATTATGAATAATCAGCAACGTATATGTATGAATCTCCAAAATTTCAATATTCTATACAAAAAGTTTGACTGACCATAAGTTTTAGCTACTTTTCAATTGATTATGGAAGTAACTATTACTTTGCTAATCATTATTCAAAGATGGTTATGAATAATTAGCAACATATATGTATGAATCTCCAAAATTTTAATATCCTATACAAAAATTTTGACTGATCATAAGTTTTAGCTACTTTTCAATTGATTATGGAAGCGGCTTGGGTACAAAGTTACACTTATTGAGTCTCTATGTAGTACCGTAAATCTCAAACTTGCATGGATCTTACTAGCTGGTCAATCCATGACTAAAGTTTTTAGGGGTTCGATATGCACACATGTTTCTTTTTATGTGCTCTTCTGGGCTCTTAGCTTTATTGTACAGTTTATTTGTGTTGCCATTGTTGGAGATAAGCTATCATTGTTGAACATAAGCTAGGATATTATTGCTGCAGAAATTATCTGGTGGTGGTAAAGTTAGCAGAAGAACTTCAGGAGTTTCTGCTGGCAGCTCAAGTCCTTCCAAACGAAGTTCTGAGAAGCGTAAAATTGCAGCTTCAACTGTATGTATTTTATTATTTATCAGTTGTTTTTCAGTTTGAATTGGTTTGAGGTGCTGCAGGATCTTGGATATGAATCGAAAACTTATTTTATTTCCATGAAGATGCTTCTATATTTCATACTTGTTCAATTCAAAGACTGTTTTCACGTGCATTTGTAACTTGATTTATGTTTCTTCAAATTCAGCAAAAATTCTAAGTATAGCTGCGTTTTTTAGATCAGTTCTAGAAAGAAATCATCATGTCTTTTTGATTTTCTGAATTTTCCTTTTCTGGTTTGAGTGAATTTGCTATCAGTGTTCATTTTTTCTTTGCCCTTTTCATTTTTTTTTATTTTCAGTTCACTTACCTTGTTTTCTATTGAACATTTAGTCTTTTCGTTGTGAAAAATATTGAGCATACTTGTTGTATTCCTTCATTATTTTAGTGGCCTAGACTTCAAATCTCTGCATTGTATTGAGAAGCAGCATTTTTTATAGAATAAGGACTTTTGAGAAATATGGGAAGATTCTTACGTTGTCTGTCAGAGGAAATTAAGTAGTAAAGCTTGTTTTACTACAGTTATGTAATTTAAGAAGCAGTACTGTAAAAGGAATTGACTAAATTTTTAACATGTTTTACCATTTCGGATAGAAGCACAATGAGTTCCTATACCTTCTTTTATGAAATCTTCATGCAAAAGGACTTGCCATGGGCGTGGGGTAGAGGCCACTACTCTTAACTGGTGTTGCTGAAGTCAGGGGGGTCTAAATTTTTTTCTCCCATCACTATTGTTTGAAAAATAGTTGCCTAAAGAATCTTTTATAAGACTTATGTAATGCATGAATCAAGAGTTAAAGTGTGCTTTCATCTTCTGCCATGCACCTATCCTCACAAATTACAACAAAATTCAGAATGAGGTGCCAGAATTCATTTCGTTTTCCCCAATACTCTCATTGAATAAAATAAGTTTTGAGTATAATTATGTCACTTTTGTAAGCATTTTGCCTTTTATGCCTCATTAAACTTTTTGACTGAAAATTATAGATAATTTCTTACAATTTTGGTACTGTATACAGTACACTCTCATCAAAGTTATTTCTGAACATGGTAACCCCTTGAGAATCTTAGGTGTAAGGCCTGACACAAAAATTTTGTTGCCTATGACTATGAAGGAATTTTTTCTTATAGAATCAATAGTTATAGTGGAACCATATAGTTAATAATTGAAATAGAATTCCAACTTAAGGCTATTTTGAACTTTGGATTTCTTTCTACTGTATGATTTTCCATATCTTAAATATGCTATGTATATAAAAAAAAAAAAGTATGCTATATATCATATGGTTGCCTGGCAGAGTGTATTATCACATACATTAGTACCAGTATATATTGCTATATGATGGTTGTTGTGAGTTGTGATGTGATACTTTAGTTCTTGTTTTATTGTGTCCATTCTGATTTGACTTCATATTCATGTACCTTGTCTTCTGTTGGATCATCACCTTTATTTCTCAAGAATCATCTGAGTTGCTTCTGCATATGGATCACTATCTTTAAGTAGCATCTTGAGGCATCATCATAGACTTTACCCCAGCCTTTCTTCATATTCTAAATTTTCAATAATGATGCTCATGTCTTTTACCCTGTCTGCAGTATGTGATAAAGGACAGCACCATAAAGGGGAGTGCCAAAGACAAACCAACATACATTTTAATGTCAAGGAGAGATCAGCATCCTGCTGTGGATAAATCTGTATCTGTACCTTCTGCAGTGGGAAAAGAAGCGGCAGAAGATGAATTTGGTATGTTATTTTCAATTCTCACTTCACTCCGTGAACATCCCATCCTATAGGAACTTTGGTTGCCTTCTCTAGTGTCTGGTGAATATGCTGACATACTAGATCAGGAGTTTGAGCTTGATTTATGATGCTTTAGCTAAGGCTAGTTATGCTGTCTCAGGCTGCTATTATAGGAAAATGATTGCTGTTACTGCAAATGTGCAATACAAACATAGTTTCGTCATAGCCCATCGACAGAGTCCTTCATTGTCACCTTTTCTGACTGCGGCTTCTTTCTATTGTTTAGTTACATGATTCAGAAGCAGATTTTTAGTTTCTTTTATGGTAGTTCATATCATTCTATTAGCAAATGGTCGTATTCTCTTTCCTCATAATTTACTTCATATATAGCATTGGCAGTTGCTTTTTTATCTTAGTTCCTTATCTTAGTTTTTCATAGACAGACTTGAATTTGGTAGTTCTAATATTACTAGATTTGGATGCTTTATAGTTTGAGATTGAGAATGCACATTGTTGATCTTGTTGTTTATGTATTTGATGTAGTTGTTTGATTTTAGTCTTGGTAACTAATTTCCCAAACTCTGTGCATGATAAACTGAAAGTAGATAGATAAGTGGGCAAAGAAGAGTGGAAGAGAAGCATATCATATATCACTAGTTCAAATGAAAGTGATAACACCTTGTCCATAGTTGAATCTCTGTAGCTTCTAGAAGACACAAAGTCACAAACTATATTCTCCTTATTGGCTGCAAAAGAATCAATGAGCCCATTAACAACTGGTTTAATTTACTTGTTGGATAATGAATCTACATTTTATACTCAGGCAAGGAACTATTTAAACTATTATGAAAAATGAATAGAAGTTTTGGTGATGTTGAAGTGATTAATTCTATGCTGTTATGGTCCATGTTCAGTGGTATAAGAATCTGGCAACAAGAAAAATAAATTAATAAGGGAGATATAAGATCATGTATATGTGTCAACATATTGTTCTTGTGCGGACCAGATGTATGTGGCTGCATGTGTAGCCATGTATTCTGCATTTGCATTAATTGCACGTAATGGTCTGCAGTGTGTGACTTGAGGTGAAATGAGTGCATATGCCTAGAGGTCAGGCTTCAAATGCAGATCTAAGACTTCTTTTTTTGATCAGTATGGAAAGTGCATGATCTATTAGCACACTAAAGCTACACTTTCTCTTTGTCTTTTGGTTTTTCTCCTTTTTATTATATTTCAGCCAATTTTTCCTCAGCGAAAATGTGATTTTGTTCATGAGACATGGGTAAGAAATAATGTTCTTCCTATGATTGACCTAAAATTAAGGTAGGTTTTCAACATAATGTTCTTCACCAAGTATTTTGGTATATAGTTGACAGAGAGATGATTTATGGTTCTGATGATCACCTGGGTATGAATGGGGATTCAATGTTTACAAACTATATTATTTGGATACAGAGAATGGTTTCAACTGTCGGAATTTTCAAATATTTGACAAGGAAACCTCCAAATGAGCACATTTGTGTATTATAAATAGATGTATTTGTTTGTTGATTACTTGCTTAACTTAATTAGAGCAAGTAAGGTTACTGTAGAAGAGCTAAGAATTTCAGATGTGGTTGTGATACACGCATCAAATTTTGATTTATGCAAGAGCTCCGCAACTTACTTTATTTCATATGTATAAATAACCAAGTAAACCCTGAAATAAATTAAAGATCATACAGCATGTTCATTCATGAACATTGACAAGATTTGATAATGTTTGGACTGATAAATATGGCTTCTTGACTTACATGTATGTGCAATTGTGCTGGTCTTGTGCATGCATATTAATGCTTGGTTACTACACATTTGTCTCTCTCTGTTTTATTATCTGTATTCTGGTTGTTGATTTATTTTCATTTGTGCTTTCTTTTGCTCCCAAAATAATATTGGGCTTGTGGAGTTTTAATTTGAGCATCCTTTATGTTCATTTACCATCCCCAAATTTTTACCCTCATGAATTATCTGTTCTGAGTTTTTCCTTGATATGACAAAATAATATACCCTGGTCTTTTTCTTAACACTCAATATCTGGATTTGATGGAACTTTTGTAGCTTCTGGGGCTATTGAATCTGGAAAGAGCAGATTAGTACTTTTGAAAGGGAAGGAGAAAGAAGTCTCTAACGTGAGAAACTGATACAGATGCAACTTTTTTTGTCCTTTGATCTTTATAATCATAGTAACCATTTTGAATATTCTTCATCAGGTGTCTAGAAGTTTGGTGCGACAGCCTTCAGTAAGAAATTCACCAACTCCAACATCTAGACAGAACCAGCCCAGTGGAAGAACAATTAGAGGCATACTTTCAAAGGAAGGGCATGTGGATCAGCCATATGCATCCGAATCCCATCCCGATCTGCAAACACAAATGGCAAAGGTGAAGGACAAGCGCCTTCCTCGGCCTCCCAGTGCAAGCTCGAATATGAAAGACTACATTTCACGTAGTCCATCACTTGCATCTGTTACTGACAGTGATGATAAAAAATATATAGATGATAAGGTTGCTATAAACAACAAACATGGTTCTGTATCAATTAGCGAAAAGTATGAAAAGCGAACCAGGAATAGAGATAGACCTGATCGTGGTGTGTGGGCACCTCTTCGTCGCTCAGACAGATCTCAGTCTAATGATGGAGTTCTTCCATATTCTGAAGCTGCTCAGGCAACAAATTCTTTAGAAAGCATCCCCATTTTCCAACAGGCAACTGGTAAAGTTGGGGAGATGGACATGGTTGTTCAGAATGCTTGTGTTGGACATGACAGTAATTCACATACTACCCATGAAACATCATTAGGTCATGGAGAAAGAAAAACTGATCTGTCTTCTGCAAATAGAAGTGAAGACATGAAGATTCATGGAGGTGGACGAGTTGATTTTTCTTCCATGGAGAATGGTGAAGCCCTGTTTCTGAACTTTGAACCAACTCAATGTTCTTTTGCTGTTCTTTACCGTTTTACTGATCATTATTTGATGACTTTTTAGGTTCCCATAGGCATGTTGGCCGCCGTGGACGTGGCTCAAAGGAAATGGATAGCTCTTTGAATCTTTCAGAAGGAAAGAGTTCCAAGAGAGCTTCTACTGTCTACAGTACCCATGAGGTGAATAATGATGAGTTTATATTTCTGGACCACTACCCTTTCACAAGATTGTATGTACTTACTTGTCCCAATAATTTTCAGAGACAAGTATGGGTCCAGAAGTCAGGCTCTGCCTCATGAATTTTCTAGTGATTGGTAAGATTTTTTTCCAAAAATTTCTAATTTTCCATTTGTTAGTCACTATTTCAGCATAAGTTGAGGTTCCACTAAATTAAAATTGAACTAAAAAGTGGCTAAGATTGCTCCGCAACTGTCCTGGCCGTGAGGACAAATAATATACTGTCCATCATCACATAATCTACAGGCATCTTTTGTCAGATAGTTCACACATTAGCACCATATTCCTAGGCTGCAATCGTGATGTACACAAGTTTTTCAACCTGTTGTCCAAAATTTCTTGAATTTTCAGAAAATTGTGTCTTCTTTTATAATGCTTAAACTTTGATAACTTCTTCTTAGAGGAAATATGACAAGCCGTTTGTCATCTCCTTTGAATTCTGAAAAAGAAGATAACAATTTTTGATTTGATGATTCATGAATTGTTTAGGCTGTGAATATAACTAGGGGGCATTGAGTTATTTGAGTGTACAAGTAGATGGTTGGCAGTGGATTGTAAATTTCTTTCAAATAAATGGATAACTTTATTATGCTATATGGAATTTCCTTTAGCAGTTACCTTGTAGTATACTTGATCTTGTAAGTCCAAGCAAAATTACATTCTTATTCAGTTCTAAATTGATACATTTTTTTTTAGTTGTTTTTACTTGCAAGGAATTTGATGTTATATTGACATCCAGGGAGATCTTGTCCCATAAAAATCTTCAGTGGTGAAACTTCATAATGCACCGGGTATTTAGTTTACTGTTATATCCAAATCTTTTGGATGTAGCTATTACTTTATAGTTTAATTTTCCAAGTCATATGTTGTTAAATTATTCACTTATACAAATTCTTGAAGTTCCATCTTTTTCTTTGTTCTTTGGTAGGATCTTTTATCTTTTTCCATATTATCTGTTTCCGGTACTTGATGCTTGCCTCCCTTGCGTTATGTCCGCCTTACTCTTGATCAACTTGTTAATGTTCTAACTTCAGGGTATATGCAGCACTGCAGATTTGTGAAACTGCGATAACATTTTGGCACTGGAGCTCAGTTTATCAATTATTGATAATGTAAAGTGCGCAAACAGTAATGCGTATTTGGGTAAATGCTGCTTCAAGGATGCTATTGCCAAATTCTTCACAAGGAATTCTATCTATATCTCCACTTGAACCAAGAGCAGCATGACCTAAAAGTAACTAGGAGGTAAAATAAATTTTCTTATGGGTCTGTGAGTCGCAAAGAAGAATGGGTAGTTCTAGATGATGGTGGCTGTAGTTTTCTGGACCGGAAACGGAAGATCTGTCCTGCTCCAATTACCATTGAACAGTTTGTGTTGGCTAAGATCTCTTTGGGATGGAGATGTAGTCGAGCTTCCTTCTCAAGCATGTCATGCAGAAGAACGAGGAGGCTTTTTCGAGCAACTGCTCTTGGTAGAAAATGTAAAGAATACTTCCGAAGGAGGATCGGTTCCTTCTGGCCATTGTTTATAGGTTTGAAAAGTCGTATATGACATGATGCTTCTGCAAGCTACTTGATTCGGTGAATTACTTATGTATTAGTACGAAAAATCCCTATTACTGGCTACAGAGTGGAGGGTAGTGAAATGGACTGTGTGGATTGGGTACTCAGCATGGTCTGTTTGGATGAAATTAATGTTCTTTTTTTCTTTTTTGTAGTACGTGGATGAAACTGGATGTTGACTGATGCCTAAAACTCAGGTTTTTGTGTCTTGAATTTATGCTGTTCTGCTAAATGGACCCTGTGGTTATGCGGAAGTTGGAAGGTTATATGCTAATCTGCTAGATATTCTCACAGAATTTATATTGTTAGGTATGTCCAGTGGGATATTTCTGAAGCTATATTCGTTGATGATCAATCTCTTTGTTTTTGGATTTCAATGGTTTGAATGTAGTAGTTGTTGAAGTGGCTGGCACATATGATGTATTATTACGTAGAGGACACTTTTGGGATCATTCTCTTGAAGGTTGGAAAAACTGGTGGGAATGGTCAAACATTTGTTTGACCACCAAATGTGGTAAGTGCAGCAACTTCTTTACAGTGATAATTGTATAATTAATTCCTGGGTATGAATGAGATCAAATAGTAGACAACAGCAGGTTAGTGATAGATGGGTTGCATGTTGATTTGACAAAAGAGTCAGCTGCTACGTAGTTGAGATAAAAATGGCCAACAGATGGTGATTAATCTTTGAGGACAAGCTGGTTAATGAATCTTCTTAAGTTTATGAGGAATGATTTGTGGAGTGAATCTACTGAATGAATTCTTTTTGCAACTTTAATCTCAATCTGCAGCAAAAAATCCAAATATTTTTAACTCAATGCTGAAATGTTTCACGCTTCCTACCTGACAAATTCTTTTCCTCTCTTTTCTCTTCTCCTCTCTTCTTTTCTAGTGTTTATTGCTACTGTGATGGACTGATATCATTTCCTCCGGGGGAAAAAAAAAAAACGAAATTTTATAGCAATTGGCTAGATTTAGCACCTAAAAAGCTGCAGGAAAAGGGGCTGCGGAAGACATGAGCATGATACAAATCTGCTGAACAGAGAGAATGAAGAATACATGGCAGTCGGACTAGGAAACACCATTTAATAGCTGTTCTTTGCTGATGGGGTGATAGGAATGAGACTGTGTGGTTGAAGACATGGATGGATCCAATTGGGGGGGGGGGGGGGGGGATTCTCTTGAGAAAAGCTAGGGAGAAGCCGAAGCATGGTGGTCATGAGAGGGCCAAATGATGCCTTCTCTTGGGGAAGGGAGAGGAGCTGGTTGAGCAATGCAAGTTGGATAAAGCTGCCCTGGCATCAAGACCGAGAAATCGACGGAATCCAAAGGTGCTGCCACCTGTAACAAACAAATAGATGAGAATTAAATTTATTTACAGGTGATAATAAAAGCTTAAGATTGAAATGGTGGTGCAGAAAGGAGCTGCTTGAGGCAAGCCAACAGTTAGTCGTCACCACCACCACTGATATATCATCATGAAAGAGTAGTTGGCATTCTTCTGGATGTGGGATTAAATCTTCATTTTTCTTGTAGTCGCTCATAGATCATCTTCTCTTGTTCCAACTTGATCAAAACACTTCAAAAAATGTGAATAAGGCTCAGAATTAAAAAAAAAAAAAAAAGTTGATGTTCTCCTAGATGTGGAATTCCATCTTCATTTAATATCAATTCGTAGAGCATCTATCCCCTGTTTTCCAACAGGGATCAATGTGAAATATCTCACAACTATATCCTCAAAATTCTTCTGGATTTGGAATTCAATCTATCTAAATTTAAAATTAGTTGTTCATAGATCACCCCCACCCATTTTCCAACTCGAGCATAAATCACCTCAGAAATATGAAAAATATCAGAGCTATGACCCGACATTCTTCTTGTAGTTGTCATTATTCCGGATGTGGGATTAGACATTCCATTTCATTTTAATTGTTCATAGAGTGTCTCCTGCTTTCCAACTTGATCAAAACACTTCAGTAGATATGAAATTTCTCAGAAGTTAGTCTAAGCTATGATGCCACCATTGCAAGACTAGCAATCGACTGAACTTACATTGCGGGAGTTGTTGATCTTCTCTGAATGCATCCGATCCAGTTCTCCATGAGCATTGGATTGGGGTGGTGGACTCGAGGTTCTCGATCGAAGTAAATGTTCGAAGACTGCCATGATTAGGAACATCGACACCAAGATTGCTGTTGCAAGGAAGCCAAAGGAGAGTGCACTCATGGATGACCCGAACTCCTTCCATGCTGCATCCCTGTCACTTTCTCCTGATGGAGTGGCGTTGTCATTCCACACCTTTGTCCTGTCGCCCAAACCATTCATGGTGCTGCTCTGCAACGACCGAAGCCGAAGCCTTCCTTCTCCTCCAATGTGCTCCGGTTGCAGGATTACCTCATTGTGGCACGAGAGACCACCATGACTAAACTATCCTTGTGCCAACTTTTAAGTTCTCTGTGACCACAAGAAGTTCTACGTGTTGAAGGAAAAAGGAAATGAGAACACATCGAAACTCGAATCAGTATAACATAAGAAATAGGAAACTTATGGCAAATTTTCCCGCAATAAATTCCCACCGTCGAAAACTTGAATGAAACATCATCCAGAGACTCCTCAAGCCGACAGAAGTTGTGTTTTCTTTGTAAAAAGTGAAAGGATTTTGATATATAGCTTATGAAGAACAAAATATATTTCGTTAGTATGATCACGCTGTCGTCTGAAGAAGAAACTTGGATTGAGAATTTGTTTTAGGACACAGTCAGGCAAAAACACCATAAGCTAAAATTGTTTGGAGTTGGCTGCTATCTCGATCTAGATTTCTGCTCTTCATTCTCAAATTACATCATGGAATCATCTGTTTAAGCTCAAGAGCAACATTTTGATGGAAGTTCATACTGCTCAGATGATAACATCAGAAATCAGCATAAAAGAAATGAATGAATAATTCGGTTTAGTTAGATGTATCATCCTCAAAATTTTCGTATACTCACTATTTTTCATAGTTATCGATTCCTTAAAAGTTAGAATATAAAGAAACATGATTTGAAACTAATGGATAAGAAACAAAAAAGCAAGGAAATGGAAGAAATAGCTAACCTCGAAATGAAGGCCACAGACGTTCCAAGACTGGAGGAGGAGCTTCTTGAGAAGGCCTTTGTCATGTAATCTGTCTGATGCTAATGTCAGCTTGGCTTTGCTGTAGCTTAACAATCAAGGAAAGAATAATAGATGTTTTAAGCACAGATTGCGCTGATCTCGTTGTACATCAACTTACAAACTGTGTTAATGAAGGCCCCAAAAGCATGCCAACACTTGGGAATCTCCCGAACACTTTTGCTGTGCCTGGCCCAACTTTATGCTCTCCGTTTGCTGCTTGTGTTCCTGTGATGAGTTCACCAAGCTCTAATAGTAGTAGTCAGAAGAGAAAGGGTGGATTGGTCATTGCCACAAGCACAAGTGCATTACAGTCAAATCTGATAAAGGCCAATGCACATAAAGCAAGTTTTGATCTTTAGTTTTTACAGATGAAAAGCTGCTGCAAAGGAAGGTGACGAATCATATGTAAACCACTTTTGAGTGATGGATGGAACCACATGAACAGATGCCATAAAGGAAATAATAAGAGAATGAAAGAGTACTGAAAGCCACGAACATGACAGGAAAAACCAAAGAAGAGGGAAGTAAGAGTTGAAGTGATCCATAACCTGAGGCTTTTGCCAGAGACACACAGCTGATTTATGAACCACATGCAGAGGCAAAGAAACACAGAAGAACTGCAAAGATCCAATTAGTACTGCAAACAAATGATGCGCCCTTTGCTTCAAACAGAAAGAATATGATGCAGAAGGTGCACTCAGCAAACAGATGGATTAAGAGTGACAAACTAATTGCATGATCTTTCTTAGTTTTATATGTTAAGATTTGTAATTTTCTGCTATCTCAGGCACTTAAAGTACATGAACATCAATCAGTATGAAGTAAATCTTCATTCCTAAGTTAATCTAAAATAGCATGTCCTTCAATAATTCTTATTCTTGAAGGTGCTAGCTAGCTTGGCTGGTAAAGACCTTGAATCTTGCATACTTAGCTTTACACAAAAAAAAAGAAAAAAAGAACAATTCCCTCTTAGAGTTAGGTGTATTGTTTCTACTTGTTGGTGAACCTTACACCATGGCCGAGGTATCAACATGGCTCGGTTCGGTTTGAGTGCACAAGGTCTTCGGCATGGGTCGTCTGGTGGTTGACACTTGGTCGAGTGGTCGTCTCGCGATGTGTTTATCCCAGCCCCTAGTCCCGTCCTGCACAAAGGCCTGAGTCAAGGGGGTGTGTGCTCGACATGGCCTCTTCGATGACTGAGTTAGTGAGTAGAGTGAATAAGGGGGTTTTGAGTGGCTTGAGTCCCACCCTTAGGGCTGGCTAGGAGGTTGCTTTTATACCTAATGTCGGGGATCTGTCGTACATGGCCTATTAAAGGCGGCTGCTTCCTCGGCCGGCTTAGTCATATGAACCATGAGGCATGGCGCCGACTTCCAAGATCTCGGGTGGCTAGTACGGTTTTGGACGTCGGTGCCATCTCTTGGGATCTCAGGTGGCCGATACGGCTTGGGGTCTGATATGGCTCGAGGAGCTGACGTGGCTTGTGGTGTGTGGCCATGGTGGGCTAATCCATAATTTGCCTTATAATTTTCTCTCTCTCTCTCTCTCTCTCTCTCTCTCTCTCTTTCTCTTTTCCCCCCTCTCCTCCTGAAGAAGCACTTTCTGGGGTTCCTTGGAGAGGGGCTCCAAGCAGGGCTTCAGTGCCTTCTTTTGCTTGGCTTTGCAATCTTGTAGGGTTGACAATCACCTCCCTCGGGTCGCTAATTTTCTAGGAGCTGCTTCAGGAGCGCTTAGGGTGTGTAATGTCTTGGGCATGACTCGGGCAAATGATTGGCTGAGGATTGAACTCAGGCACATGACTGAAAAGTGACGGGCCAAGTAATTGATCTCAGGTGAAGATTGAGTATGATTGGTTGAGCAACTTAACTTGGGTAAATAACCGAATATGACCGGCTGAGCAACTGAACTCGGGCAAAAACTGAGTATGATTGACCAAGCAATTGAACTCGGGCAAATGACTGAAAAGTGACTAGCCAAGCAACTGATCTCGGGTGAAGACTGAGTATGACTGGCCGAGCAATTGAACTTGGGCAAAGATTAAGTATGACTGGCCGAGTAATTGAACTCGGGTAAATGACTAAGTATGACTAACCAAGCAAAGAAACTTGAGAGAAGAATGAGCATGACTTTGTTGAAGTTGATAGGAAGAAAGGATAGAGTTAGCACACTAAAGAAGAGTAGGAGAAGGCTAAATCTTCTGTATTTCTCTCAATATTTTTATAATTTCATAAACTCTATATTTTTTATGACTCAACATATGGGGTTTATATAGTTCCCCAAGATACATTACATTTATACAGATTTATGCAGTAAGAATGAATCTTTCTTTCAATAAACTCTTTCAAGAATCAATAACCAATTTGACTTGTCCTTCCATAAATATTTTCTCTTGAAGAAATGAACATTTCTTCTGATGAAATTAATCTCTTCATGATAATTGCACAAGTTTAATTCCAACATTCTCCCCCCTTAAACTTGTTTCATCCAACATGCCAAGTTTTCTTCGAAGATGTTGAAATATTTCAATTTTGAGAGGTTTTGTAAAAATGTCAGCCACTTGTTCACTTGTCTTGATAGAGTGTAACTCTACTTCTTTGTTTTTGACATGATCTCTATTCCATGCTCGTGAGGCTTGTTTAAGCCCATAAAGAGCTCTCCTTAACTTGTATACTTTGTCTTCTTATTCATAAATAATAAAACCAGGGGTTGTTGAACATATACCTCTTTTTCAAGAACTCCATTAAGGAATGCTGATTTAACATCCATTTGTAAAATTTTCTATTTCATTTGAGCTGCTAAGGAGATAAGTAATCTTACTGTCTCCAATCGAGCAACTGGTGCGAATACTTCTTCATAGTCGATCCCATATTGTTGTTTATATCCCTTTGCAACCAGTCGTGCTTTATATTTCTCCACCTCTCCTTATACATTTTTTTTTGTTTTGAAGATCCACTTAACACCAATCGCTTGGTGGTCTTCTTGAAGTGTAGTAAGCTCCCATGTATCATTTTTATTGATTGCATTAATCTCCTCCTTCATAGCTTGTCTCCATTTTTCTTCTTTACAAGTTTCTTCAAAAGTTAATGGATCATATCCTGCAAAAAGATAAAATAGAGAAAGTTCATCATTGTTAGTATCAATTATTTGAGTCACATCATATAGCTCATGGATCGGTCTTGTCCTTCTTATAATTGAACTTCTTGAATCATGTGACCTAGCTGATCTCGGTGATGATTCTAGTAAAGCCTCTTATGTGCTTACTTGTATTATATCATCCTCTTCTGATGATATAGCTTTCCTATGTTGTTCATTACTTTTTCAGTCCCAAATATATTGTTCATTAAACTCAATATCTCTTAACATCACAACTTTATTTGTGATAGGATTGTAGAGTTTGTATCCACTGAAATTCTCAGCATAACCTAATAAAATGTATTTCTGACTTTTATCTTCAAGTTTTGTTCTCTTTTCTTCTGGTATCTTGGCAAATGCAACACTTCCAAAAATTCTTAAATGATCAACACTTGGTTTCTGCAGGCTCCATACTTCTTCTAGTGTAGAATTACCAATTCGCTTTGTTGGAAACCTGTTAAGTAAATAAACTGCACAAGCAACAGCATCCCCCCAAAATTCTTTAGGAATCTTTCTTTCCTTTAACATGCATCAGACCATATTAAGTATAGTCATATTTTTCCTTTCTGAAATACCATTTTGTTGAGGTGTGTATGACATAGTAAATTGATGTAAAATTCCATTATTTCTACAAAAACTTTCAAATTCATTTAATGTATATTCACCACCTCTATCTGTTCGTAAATATTTAATCTTACAGCCACTTTGTCTTTCAACTAAATCTTTAAATTCTTTGAATTTGATAACTACTTTTTTCTTTTTCTTTAAAATATAGACCCAAGTTTTACCACTATGATTATTAATGAAGGTAAGAAAATACCTGCTTCCTCTAAGTGATACTGGGCTAATAGGGCCACAAACATCCGAGTGTACCAAATCATGTCGATGCCATGCTCTTTTTGTTCTACTGATTTTAAAAGGCTTTCTTTCTTGCTTACCCATAATACATACTTCACATAATTTTGATGGGCGATCAATTCTTGGCATTCCTATCACCATATTAAACTTCTCTAGAAGTTTTAAAGCTTCAAAATTTAAATGTGCATATCTAAGATGCCATAATATAGAAATATCCTAAATATCAGTCTTAAAATAACTTAATCGATCAAAAATACATAAATATAGAGGAAACATTCTATTCTTCGTCATTTTCACATGTGAGATTAATGTCTTAGTCTTATCATAAATTGAAAGAGTCATATCTTTTATCTCAATATTATAACCTTTTTCAAGTAATTGTCCCAAGCTAAGAATATTATTTTTCATATCAGGCACATAATAAACATCTGAAATGCATAACTCTTTGCCATTATGGAGTCCAAGAATAATTTTACCTTCACCTCTTACTGGTCTTTGAGATAGATCACCAAATATAATATTTCCAGAATAGCTTGTATTCATTTCAGAAAATAATTCTTTAATGCCACACATGTGATTTGAAACTCCTGTATCTAGATACCATGTCATAATCTTCCTTCAAATTATCATAAGTCATTAATAAAACTTGATTATCATTCTTCTCTTCTTTTTCAATAAAATTTGCCTTATCACCTTGATTATTAGGATTATAATAGCATTCAAAGGAGTAATGCCCATACCTTTTGTAAATATAGCATTGTATTTCAGACCTTTTAGAAATTCTACCACGTCTACGGCCTCGGCCACGTCCTCGACCATAACCTCGGCCTCTTTGGCTAGAATTTTCTCTACCTCCTTCATTGTTTGGAGATTCTTGATAGGTCTGATTTCTGTCACCTCTTCCTCTTTGTCCACGACATCTTCCTCTTTGAAAATTTGATTCACCTTTATTTTCAAGAGTAAGCTTGGTCTGTAGTGCTTGTTCCACAGTTCTTTCTTTTGCTCTTTTTGTAATCCTTTGTTCATGAACTTGAAGGGAACCCATAAGTTGTTCTAAAGATATTTCTTCCAAATCTTTAGACTCTTCAATCACAACAGCAATAAAATCAAATTTTGAATCTAGTGATCTCAGTATCTTTTCTATCACTCTTTGATCACTTATTTGTTCACCATTTCTTCTCATTTGATGAACAATAGAAATAACTTTTGTGAAATAATCAGAAATAGTTTCACAGGTACCTTGTTGTGATTTTTCAAAATCGGCTCGTAAAACTTGTAAACGGAGCTTTTACCTTATCAACACTACCAAATGCTTTTTGAAGCATTTCCCAAGCCTCTTTTGAAGTATTTGCTGGAGCGATAATCTCGAACATTGTATCATCAAGCCCTTGGTAGATTGTGAACAAGGCCTTTTTCTCCTTCTTTTTTCTATCTTTGAGTTGCTCTTTTGCTTTTGCATTCATCGCTCCTTCTTCTGCTGGACTTGGTTCAACAAATCCATCTTCTACAAACTCTGATACATCTTAGGAGCTTAGAAGAACCTTCATTTAGTCACAATTTTCTTTTGTCAATCTAGGGATTTGGAGTTGGAAGGTGCTTGAGGATGAAGCCATAGCTCTGATACCAATTGTTGAAGTTGATAGGAAGAAAGGATAGAGTTAGCACACTAAGAAAGAGTATGAGAAGGCTAAATCTTCTGTATTTCTCTCAATATTTTTATAATTTCACAAACTCTATATTTTTCATGATTCAACATATGAGGATTATATAGTTCCCCAAGATACATTACATTTATGCAGATTTATGCACTAAGAATGAATCTTTCTTTCAATAAACTCTTTCAAGAATCAATCACCAATTTGACTTGTCCTTCTATAAATATTTTCTCTTGAAGAAATGAATCTTTCTTCTAATGAAATTAATCTCTTCATGATAATTGCACAAGTTTAATTCCAACAGACTTGACTGGCTGAGCAATTGAACTCAAGCAAATGATTGAATATGATTAGCCGAGCAACCGAACTTGGGCAAATGACTGAGTATGACTAGCCGAGCAACTGAACTCAAGCAAATGATTGAAAAGTGATTGGCCGAGCAACTGATCTTGGGCGAAGACTGAGTATGATTGGCTGAGCAATTGAACTCGAGCAAATGATCGAATATGACTAGCCGAGCAAATGAGCTCGAGCAAAGACTGAGTATGACTAGCCAAGCAATTAAACTCGGGCAAATGATTGAGCATGACTGGCTGGGCAATCAAACTGGGGCAAAGACTGAGCATGACTGGCCGAGCAATCGAGCTCGGGGGACTTAATGAGTGTTTGAGGTGCGTAATATGTGTCGAGCATGACTCGAGCAACTGATCTCAGGTGGAGATTGAGTATGACTGACTAAGCAATTGAACTCAGCAAATGACTGAATATGACTAGCTGAGCAACTGAACTCGGGCGAAGACCGAGTATGACTTACTGAGCAAAATTGAACTCGGGCAAATGACTGAAAAGTGACTGGTCGAGTAACTAATCTCAAGCGAAGACTATGTATGACGGGCCGAGCAACCAGGCAAATGACTAAATATAACTGGCCGAGTAACTTAGGCAAAGACTGAGTATGACTAGCCGAGCAATTGAACTGGGCAAATGACTGAGTATGACTAGTCGAGCAACCAAACTTGGGCAAAGACTAAGCATGATTGGCTGAGCGACTGAACTCGTGCAGATGGCTAAATATGATTGGCTGAGTAATCGAACTTGAGCAAATGACTGAGTATAAATGGCCGAGCAATAGAACTCAGACAAAGACTGAACTCGACTAAATGATTGAATATGATTGGCCTGTTAGGAAACCTCAGTGGATGCATCGCATGTACAGTGAAAATCAAAACAAAAAACCAGTTTTCCTACGTAGATCAAATCATCATGTAAAAGATTGGAGTCATAAGAAAAATCGTAAAAACTAAAAAAACTGCGATGTGTGAGAGATTAATTTTACCTAGGGAGATTGTATATCCCTGTATTCCAGAGCCAGATAGAGAAGATGAAGGAGGTCAAGCGTCCTTCTTTCTAGCGGTATCCAACGATGGATCTCTGCAGTGAAACTCCTCCAATATAATCTTATAACTCTTGCTCAGAGGGAGGGAGGAGAATAGGAGGTGGTGGCTAAAGCTGCAGCCTATCAATCATGAGTCTCCCCTCCTATTTATAGAGAGCTACCAAAACCCTATGGCTCCTTTCTTAGTGGTAACCCACTAACCTTGTATTATTGGATCTCTATCCAATAATCTTCTTAGGCCTATAATTGGGCCTTAATCAAGGAGCCCATCAACATAGGTCTTATCTAATGAGAATATAGGCTAATTAGATCTTCATCCAATCATCTATTCGTTGAAGCATCCACCATATGTGTGTGACCCTCTAGACCTGATACTGAGCTAGCCGTGAGTCACTCTAATCAGAACTCCTTCTGATATAGTTAATTATTATCCCCATAATAATTCACTCGACTCATCGACTATGGACGTACTAGGCCACTACGCCATAGTCCCCAGACGGTACAGGGGGGATCAAATCCATCGGACCTGTCTATCCACAGTTACCATGTATTTATAATCCCTCATCCAAATAATATCCCCGAGACCGTATATTGGACATGGTACTGTCAGGTCCATATGAAATTAGTTTATCTTACTCTATTCAGATTCTACCGAAGAACTCCTTATCTCTCAATCCAAATGACCACGGCCAGGGATTTGTCTGAGCAAGTACATATAGGATATTCCTCTCATGATACCGAGAGTGGATGATCCTCTATGATACTCAATTGCCTTGGTAAGGTTGGCTACCAATCACGATAACCAATTGTACTAGATCTAAAACTTTCCAAACCTGTAAGTCTGGCATCAAAGAAAGGAGTACTCATATAAGGCATCCTTGGTGTCTCAAGTCTAAAGACTAGATACACAACTGGGACTATGGAATCGCTGTCTGACATTAGTTAAAATTAACTATACAATGTGTTATAAACCTACTAGATATATGTATATATATATATATATATATTTGCATGTGATGTAGATATATGTATTAAATATGTATGTGTGTGACATGATATATTAGGAGACCGATACGAAAAAAAACCCCTCCTAAGATAATATTAAGTTGGTAAGCGTGAGGTAATAAGATTGACCCACGTGGCCTTCCATCGTTATAGGAAGAAATTGAATCATGACATAGATCGAGTTGGTCGAGTCCCTCGAGGCTCACCTATCTACATGATCGAGTTCTTGCCTATAACATAGAGATGCCACCAGTGACTTGAGGACATGATATGCTTGGTCGAGTCCCTCGAGGGCATATCATCGAATCAGACTCATCTTGTAACGATGGTGATGAGTTAACTGAACGTTATAGTTGGTCGAGTCCCTCGAGACCATGATGATTCAGAGGCCGAACGTGATGGGAATCATAAAGAGTTGTGATTGACAAGAGTTGCCTACCTTTTGGGCTTAGTGTAATTAGTCGAGTCTCTCGAGGTTGCACTAAGATGCTAATTGGATCTCGATCCCTACTAAGAGTTTGTCGGAGACTTTCATTTCACGTGTCGAGGGTGTCGTGTGATTCACTTAGAAAATAGTGAGAGTACATTAAGATATAAGTCCATATTCTAATTAGTATTTTTTGTAAAATCTACATGTTATTTATTTTTTGCTATATCTTATTTTGTTAGAAATATGTCGCTCATAAACCCCCTACGTGGCATACTTGATGTCGATCGCCTCACTGGTCCAAATTATACATATTGGCTCCATAGTTTGAGAATTATTCTCACGATGGAGAAAATCATATATGTCCTTGATACAATTGTGCCCACGCTAGAAGAAGGGGCAAGCGAGGATGAGATCACTCGCTATGTAAAGTACATAAATGATTATACCTTAGAGATTGCCGCTTACCTTTCTATATGAGATATGGAAAGGAAAGAAGCCCGACCTTAAGATTGTTAAGAATTGGGGCTGTCCTGCAAGCCAATCACGTGAATGATAACATGTGTGACTCGCTGTGTGATCTTTTTACTTATAATTAATATTGACATATTTTCATATTATATTATTTGTTACATATATATTGTGATGTCCTTGGTTCTGTGCAATGGGAATCAGATCGTGATGAGATCACAATAATGAGATCGATTCACCTTTAAATACAGATCCTAAATAATCCCGATCATAGGTTACTCAAGAGGGACATTAAGATAACCGGATAGATCAGTGTATTATATACCTGTCCATATGATGGAGGCTGTTGGTCTCATAGCCACTTGTGTGGAGACACTAAGGATATAGTACGAGTGCTCATTAGAGAATGAGTTTACTGATTGATCTGCTTACAGAATGCTATATGGTTAATGATACCTAATGTGCTGAGCTATTTTCCTGCTTCGGGAAGGCCAACGATTGTGAGGCTCAAAGGTGACTCCTTATAAACTCCCTTTGCTTCTCATAGGAGGACTTACCACACACACTTTCTGCTTCTCAGACCCTCTCGCCTCCTCGGTCCACCTTTGTCATTTCCCGATCAGGTCAGGAGGTCCTCTTCCTCTTCCTTATCTTTTTCCTCAACTTCTTCGAGTCCTCCTCAGGTTGTCGAGGGTCCCTCAGGTAGTCTTGAGGTTGAAGTCGTGAGTTAATCCTCGGGAGGAATGTCCTCGATGGATGTGAAGGCCAATAGGGCCTTGGAGGTCATGAGGTGGCATCACGAATTCGACTCGGTTGTGACCAATGAGCTATTAATAGCAGTTTAGGAGCATTACAACATCCAGTGTGAGTAAGGGTTGCATGTCCTGTAGCCAGGATAGCATCCGTACAACCCATTCCCTGACAGGTTTGGGTTTTCTATCGACGTACTCGAGGCGGGGTTGCAGTTCCCACTTCACCCCATGATTGAGGCGTTCCTTGAGTGCTGGCATATTTCGCCTTCCCAAATGGCACCCAACTCATGGCACTATATGGTCGTATTCCTCATGGAATGCTGAGGGGTGAGTATCGTCTCGACCTAAAACTTATTCATGGCATGCTTTTGCTTATACAAGGGGCAAGGCAGCTATTACCTAATTGCTCGAAGTGGCTTTCAGGTCAGTGGGGCATCTTCGAACAACAAAGGTTGGAAGACTCGACATTTGTCTATCAGCAACAGTTGAGGATGGAGCTTTTGACCAGAGTGGTCTACCCGCATTATCAACAACGTCCCTCCTTGCCTTTTTGACTAGGAGTTTGAGTTGGTTGAGAGGCTCCAAGGTGTCATGTCATCATCTCGGGTCATAAGGAATATGATCGAGGTCTAGCTGGTCGAGATGAGCCTTAGCCCAACCCCTCGGGGTGTGGAAACTTAATGTCAGGCTCCTACATTTTGTTTTATGTGTGCTTTGTTTATCTAGCGCTAACTCTCTTGTTGAACCGCATATATGGTTAACTTAAAGAACCTCAAAGGAATACCTCACACACTTGGGGTCACCGAGCTTCTTCCCCTGCTTGAGAGATGCCAGCTAAAGCCACCGAGAAACGACTCACTGACGTGAGAGCTTGCACCCAAAGAAGAAATTGAAGATGGGGCACGAAAGCTATCATATAGTGCGGCAGCTAACGAGGCTGCCGAGGCAAGACAAGGGGGGAGTGGGGTTAGAGCACACAACCCCTAGGGGAAAGAAACAGCAGGTGCTATTAGAGATGAGTCAGCTGCGGGGGGAGTTCTGCATCCTCAGAGGATGAGGGATTTGTACCAAATGCATGCTCGGGCAGAGAGGAGGCTATCCAGGGCATGACCTAGAGGAAGGGGACCTGAACTCTTTGATGTTGGCTCAGTGACCCACTCTGACAAACTCCAGCCACTTTTGGTCAAATAGAGCAACTATTGCGGAGTTCGGGCAGGGGGTGCTCCATCCAAACCTAGCGAAGCAGCTGTATAGGGCCCCATCCGAGGTGCTGATTGACCAACCTATCAAGTCACTACTCGATGGCCTTGATTGACCATGTGCATGACATGGGCTGGGTAATCAGCAAGATGGGTGATAAGATTACCAGCCTTTGCCAGGAAGTCCGGGAGTTGGAGTCTAGCATCGGCTCAGAGGTGATGGTGGCAGCTGAGCAATGGGCTACTGACCTTTAGGCCGAGGTCGAGTGCTTGAAGGTGGACCTTGGGGAGTTATAAGAGGAAATGAATGACCTTCATCACCATCTCGGGGACTCACAATGTCACCTAAAGGAGTCCTAGGGTCGGGTCCATTCAATGGAGGACGAACTCTCGAAGATGGCTTGAGATATCGAGGTGCTCCATTCTAAGCTCTAGTCGATGCTCGCAAAGGTGATCGTCAATTATAAGGAGTCCCCTAGCTTCAAATCAGGGGTTTAGAAGACCCGATAAGTACTATATGAGTACGAATATTGGGTGGCCCTAGCTCACTTCCGAGCTAGGTACCTCGATTTGGAGATCTAGGAAAATATATTTACCAACCTGCCCGAGGACAAGAACATCTCAATGGAGGAGGAGCAGCCTTTCGACGATAGTCCTGCAAAGGACTGACCTCTTGCACCTCAGTTTTGTTTTGCTTTTGTTTGTTAGGCTAGTAATGTAGTACTTGTTTTGCTTCTGTTCAATCGTCCGACCAATTTATCCCACCTTTGATCAATGAATGATTATAGCTCTTTTTCTTGACGAATGGCTTAGATATAAAATGATTTGGATGCAAAAACTTCTCTTAGACGTAAAACCTTTTTAAATTCGACACATGCCATGTCCTTGACAGAGGCTTCCCATCTATTGTGGCAAATTGGTAAGTCCTACCTCGGACGGTGTTGATAAATTGGTATAGGCCCTCCCAGTTCGAAGCTAACTAGCCTCTAGCATGGGTTGGGTTACTGACCTCATCCTTTTACGATCTAGGTCACCTTACTGGACATGGAGGGGTCGCACCTTACAATTATAGAGTTTTGTAATAGCTTTTCTATACGCCAGGGTCCTGATGTGTGCCTCAACTTTGCGTTCTTCAAGAAAGTTGAGGTTTTCGGGTAATCCACTTTCTGATGCTTCCTCTTTGAAGCTTTTGACCCAGAGGATTGGAAACACCACCTTGGGTGGTAGGACCGCCTCTGTGCTAAATGTGAGGTTGAAAGGTGATTCCCCTATTTTTGGAATGCCTATAGGATGCTCTAGAGCTCTTCCACCCACGCGCCTTGGGCTTTGATGACCCTACTGGTTATAGGTGCCCTGCAAGCCAATCATATGAGTGATGACATGTGTGACACACTACATAATTTCGTTGCATTATTATTATTATTGGTATATTCTTATATTATATTATCTATTGAATATATATATTGTGATATCCTTAGTTCTGTGCAATGGGAATTAGATCGTGATAAGATTATGATAATGAGACTAATTTACCTTTAAACATAGATTCTAAATAATCTCAATCATGTTGGGAAACCTCAGTATGCACATCACATGCGCAACAAAAATTAAAACAAAAAACTAATTTCCCACGCAGATCAAATCGTCGTACAAAAGATTAGGGTCACGAGAAAAATGTAAAAATAAAAAAAACCACGATACGTAAGAGATTGGTTACCTAGGGAGATCCTATATCCATGTATTTACAGATCCGAATGGAGAGGATGAAGGAGGTCAAGCGTCCTCTCTAGTGATATCCACATGATAGATTTCTATAGTAAAACTCCTCCAATCTGATCTCGCAACTCTTGTGTTGAGAGAGAGAAGAGAATAAGAGGTGGAGGCCAAAGCTGTAGCCTATCAACCATGAGTCTCCCCTCTTATTTATAGAGAGCCACCAAAACCCCAGGTCTCATGCCTAAGTAGGTATTGGATCTCCATCCAATTACCCACTAACCTTATATTATTGGATCTCTATCCAATAATCTCTTTAGGCCTCTAATTGAGCCTCAATCAAGGAGTCCATCAATATAGGGTCTCATCTAATGATAATAGGTGCTAATTGGATCTCCATCCAATCTTTTATTTGCTAAAGCATCCACCATATGTGTGTGACCCTCTAGGCCCGATACCGAGCTGGCCATGAGTCGCTCTCATCAGGACTCCTTTTGATATAGTAAATTATTATCTCCATAATAATTCACTCAACTTATCGATTATGGACATACTAAGCCACTACGCCATAGTCCCTAGACAGTATAGGGGGAATCGAATCCATCAGACTTATATATCCATAATTATCGTGTATCTATAATCCCTCATCTAATGAATATCTAAGAGATTGTATATTGGACATGGTACTGTCAGGTCACATACGAAATCAGTTTGTCTTGCTCTAATCGGATTCTATCGGATAACTCTTTCTCTCTCAATCCGAATGACCCTGGCTGGGGATTTGTTTGAGCAAGTACATATGAGATATTCCTTTCGTGATACCGAGAGTGGATGATCCCCTATTGATAATCAATTGTCTTTATAAGGTTGACTACCAATCTCGATAATCAGTTATACCAGATCTCGAGCTTTCCAAACCTATAAGTGTGGAGTTAAATAAAGGAGTAGTCATACAATACATCATTAGTGTCTCAAGTCAAAGGACTAGATGCATAACTGGGACTATGGAATCGCTGTCTGACATTAGGTATCTTTAACCATACAGTATTCCATAAGTGGGTCAATCAGTGAACTCATTCTCCAATGACCACCTGTACTATATCCTTAGTGTCCCTACACAAGTTGCTATGAGACCAACTGCCTCCATCATATAGACGGGTATATAGTATACCGGTCTATCCGGTTATCTCGATGTCCCTCTCGAGTAACCTATGATCAGGATTATTCGGGATCTATATTTAAAGGTGAAGCAATCTCATTATCGTGATCTCATGACAATCTGACACCCATTGCACAGAACCAAAGACATCACAATATATATGCTGCATATAATATAATGTGAAAAATATATCAATATTAATCATAAGCAAAAAGATCGCACAACATGTCACACGTGCCATTACTTATGTGATTAACTTGTAGGGCACTTGTAACCAGTAATCTCTCACTTGACCTAAAGCCAATCACCTATATGTCTGATCCCCATCAAACCCCTATGACACTCAAAGATAATATGAGCCAACGACTTTGTTAGTGGATCTATAATGTTATCTTCAGATGGAACTCATTTTATTGTTATATCTTTACAGGCTATGATCTCTCCAGTTAAGTAGAACCACCTCAGAATAATTTTGATGAGACCTGAGTTCCTTTGCTAGAGTTATTGCCTCGTTGTTATTGCTATATATGGGAATTAGCTTCACGTTGCTCGGAATGATTCTTATATCCCTGATGATCTCCTTCATCCACACCCCTTACTTTTACTACTTCTGCTGCAACAATGTATCGAGTCAGCAATAGTATCTTGCTTGGAGTTCTTCTAGCTTACTGCTCCTCCATTCAGGGTGAAAACATATCTTAAGTTTGACTTGCTATTAACAATGGTGGACTGAAAACCCAAGTCTGTGTAGCCCTTAACCTAGAGGCTACCTTCTCCGTATACCAATAAAAGATCCTTAGTCCTTCTTAAGTACTTAAGGATATGATACACTTCACTATCTTCCAGTATTCCAAACCTAGATCTGCCTAATACCTGCTCGTGATAGTCAGAGCATGCGCTATATCAGGCCTGGTACATAGCATAGCATACATAATAGACCCTATTGCTAAGGCATAGGGTATCCTATCCATGTCTGCCCTTTCTTCATGAGTCTTTGGGGATATACTCTTAGAAAGTGATATTCCATGTCTCATCGGTATGAGACCTCTCTTGGAATTCTCCATGCTAAACCTTTTGATAATGGAGTCTATGTACCTAGAATAGGATAAGCCAAGCATCATCTTAAATCTATCTCTATAGATTCGGACCCCCAAAATATAGGATATTTTTTCTAAATCTTTTATGGATAAGTTTCTAGATAGCCAAGTCTTTACTGTGGAGAGCATTCCTACATCATTCCCAATTATTAGGATGTCATCCACATACAACACCAAGAAAGTGATAACACTCCCACTTACCTTCCTGTACACACAAAGTTTATCTTCGTTCTTAATGAGGTCATAAAATCTGATCGTCTTATCAAATCTTATGTTCTAACTTCGGAAAGCTTGCTTTCGTCCATAAATAGACTTAAGCAACCTGCACACTTTATCTGGACTCTCTCTAGATACAAATCTCTCTAACTGTATCATATATACCTCCTCCTTAAGGTTGCCATTGAGGAATATCGTTTTGACATCCATCTGTCAGATCTCATAGTTATAATGTACTGCAATGGCCAAAAGAATTCTAGTGGACTTAAAGCATAGTTATAGGTGAAAAGTATCGTCATAGTCAATTCTTTGTCTTTGACGATATCCTTTAGCTACTAGCCTTGCCTTATAGGTCTCTACTTTTCTATCTACTCCAACCTTCTTTTTTAAGATTCACTTGTAGTCGATGGGTACGATACCCTCAGGTGCATTCACAAGGTTCCAAACATCGTTAGAGTACATAGAGTCCATCTTAGAGTTTATGACTTCTTACCACTTCCCGGAGTCTATACTCATAATAGTCTCCTCGTAGATCTGAGGATCAATATCCTGAGAGTCATCTTTACTGATATATCCCACATATCTTTCAGGAGGGTGAGATACTCTACTAGACCTACACAAAGTTAGAATTTATATGTTAGATACCTAAATAGACTCGGGCTCTGGAATGGTGCTTGAGCTAGGTTCTCCAACCTCGCTCAATTCTATCTCACTCCTACTATTTCCACTAAGAATGTGTTCCTTCTTAAGGAACACAACTTTCTTGGCAATAAAGACCTTTCGGTCCTCGAGATGATAGAAATAATACCCAAAAGTCTCCTTAGGGTATCCCATAAACATGCACCGTTCCATCCTTGATTCCAACTTGTCAAGGTTGTGTCTTCTAACATGGGCAGGACAACCCCAAATCTTAACTACCTTAAAATCAGACTTCTTTCCTTTCCATATCTCATATGGTGTAGACGCTATTGACTTTGATGGAACTCTATTCAGAAGGTAAGATGCGGTCTCTATGGTGTATCCCCAGAATAAGATAAGTAAGTCAGCAAAACTCATAATGGATCATACCATGTCTAACAGTGTGTGGTTCATCCTTTCTAATACACTAGTGAGTTGAGGTGTATAAGGATGTGTCCACTAGGATAAAATACCATTGTCCTTGAGGAAATGGGTAAACTCTATACTCAAGTACTCTCCTCCTTGATCTGATCGAGGAGTCTTAATACTATTTCCAATCTGGTTCTCTACTTTAGTCTTATATTCCCTGAATTTTTCAAAGGCCTCGGACTTGTACTTCATTAAGTACACGTATCCATACCTAGAGAAATCATAAGTGAATGTAATGAAGTATGAGTAACCACCTATAGCTTGAGTCAACATGAGAAATATAAATCATTATGTATAAGTTCCAATAACTGAGTGGCTCTCTCTAGTTCCACTAAAAGGAGAGTTGGCCATCTTCCCACGAAGGCAAGGTCCGCAAGTTATATATGACTCCTAATCAAATAGATCTAAGTATCCATCTTTCATCAACTTTTGAATCCTTCCCTCATGTATATGACCTAGCCTATAATGCCATAGGTATGCATTATTCACCTCATCTATTTTTCTCTTAGATGTATTTATATTCATGATATATGGAGAAGTGTCTAATGTATATAAGCTATTTATCAGGGTCCTTCTAGAGATGATCTCATCATCCATAATTATTAAATAATTATTATTTTTAAAAACTAATTTACATCCACTAATTGTCAAACAAGAGATAGAAATAATATTTTTGAGAATAGATGGAACAAAATAACATGTCTCTAATACAATAATAGCTCCACCAAGTAGATGTAGAGTGATTTCCCCAATTGCAACTGCAGCAACTCTTGCTTCATTGCGTATCTTGAGTCCATCTCACCTTTAGCCAATCTCCTAGGTCTTGCCAGAACTTGCAACGAATTGCAGATATAATAAGCACTCCCGGTATCCAATACCCATGTGTTATCATGAAAATCTGATAAGTGGAGACTAATCATGAATATACTTGAAGCTTCTCCAAACTTCTGTTTCGTCTTATCTATAATGTAGTCCTTACAGTTCCTCTTCCAATGCCCATCTTGGCCGTAGTGGAAGCATTGTCCTTTATCCTTTGCCGGGTCTTTCTTGGCAACCTTTGCTTTACTGGTCTTTTATTGCTCTTGCCCTTCTTAAGAGTCTTGCTGGCCTTCCTTTTCTTATTGGTCTCACCAATATAGAGAACTGCCTTCTCTTTCTTAATAGTGCTCTCAACTTCCCTCAACATATTGAGGAGTTTAAGTAGAGTCACCTCAAACTTATTCATGTGAACTATAGAAAGGAATATGGTAGGGACTGAAGTATAAGATCAACATACAGGTTATCCTTTGGGACTATCTATATACTTCACAAAGCGAGCGATCTCATCCTCGCTTGTCCTTTCCTCCGACGTGGGCACAATCATGTTAAGGACATATAGGATTTTCTCCTTTGTGAGAATAATTTTTAAATTGTGGAGCCTTTGGACTAATAAGGCTGTTGGCATCAAGTATGCCATAGAGGGGGTTTGCAAGTGACAAACAAGATATAACGTAAATTAAATAACATGTAGACTTTATAGAAAAATACTAATTAAGATATGGACTTCTATCTTAATGTACTCCCACTATTTTCTTAGCGAATTATGTGACACCCTCGACACATAAGACGAAAGTCACGGACAGACTCCTAGTGGGGATCGGGATCCAATTGGTGCTTTAATGTAACCTCGAGGGACTCGACCAACTGCACTAAGCCTAAAATGTAGGCAACTCTTGCCAATCACAACTTCTTATGATTCCCATCATGTTCGACCTCCGAATCATCATGGTCTCGACTACTCGACCAACCATGAAGTTCAGTTAAGTCATCACAATCGTTAAAAGATTAGTTTGATTCGATGGATATACTCTCGATTACTCGACTAAGTCATACTATG
This sequence comes from Ensete glaucum, assembly GCA_021527575.1. Classification (NCBI taxonomy): domain Eukaryota; kingdom Viridiplantae; phylum Streptophyta; class Magnoliopsida; order Zingiberales; family Musaceae; genus Ensete; species Ensete glaucum. The sequence continues at coordinate 28,083,725 of CM038555.1, forward strand.
TCCTTAGGTTACCAGTGACATCTATATATCATAGGCAATATCTCGATCACGTAGATATGTGAGTCTCAAGTGACTTGACCAACTCAATCTATGTCGTGATTCAATTTCTTCCTATAACGATGGAAGGCCACGTGGGTCCATCTTATTGCCTCATGCTTACCGACTTAATATTATTGTAGAAGGGGTTTTCATTTTGTATCGGTCTCCTAATTTGTTATGTCACACACATACATATTTAATATATATTTACATCGTATGCAAATATATATATACATATATCTAGTAGGTGTATAACACATTATAATTCAAGCCACATCCGATGATCATAAGCCGTCACCTAATATGATTAAGCCCGAGCTAATGGGCCTAATCACTCACAATATGATCTATGTGTGTATCAGCGCATCTCAATGCCCTGTGATTGTTGATTTTGTTATCATCGATTTTGTCGGATCCTCATCGCATCACCATGCATCGTGATCTCCTGCCATGGCATCGTGGATCCCGCTATCACCTCCACGCTCCCGCTATGCCTCTCCATGTAATTACAAATAATCACAAGCACGCAGACCCGATAATAAATGAGAAAAAATAGAGACTCGACAAGCCCTAATAATAATAATAATAATTATTATTATCATCATCATAATTACACACATTACAACACATGGCTCATGATTATCCATCCACATCATACATCATATATAGGATTACTAGATATATAATAATTAATTAAACTACTTAATTAATTATGTTTCTGGAAATTAGGACATGCTTTAAATTATTAGAATTATCAAGGGCATTTTTATAATTTTGGATAAGAAGATAGTCATCGAAATTTTCAGAATTATTCAACAAAATTTTCAAAAGACCAGATACACAACTGGGACTATAGAATCATTATCTGATATTAGGTATCTTTAATTATATAATATTTCATAAGCGGGTCAATTAATGAACTCATTCTCCAATGAACACTTGTACTATATTCTTAGTGTCTCCACACAAATGGCTATAAGACCAGCCGCCTCCATCATATGGACGGGTATATAGTACACCGGTCTATCCGGTTATCTCGATGTCCCTCTCGAGTAACCTATGACCGGGATTATTCAGGATCTGTGTTTAAAGGTGAATCGATCTCATTATCATGATCTCATCACGATCTGACTCCCATTGCACAGAACCAAGGACATCACAATATATATGCTACAAATAATATAATATGAGAATATGCCAATATTAATCATAAGCAAAAAGATCGCACAGCGTGTCACACATGCCATCATTCACGTGATTGACTTGCAAAGCACCTGTAACCAACAGATCATAGGTTGCTCGAGAGGGACATCGAGACAATTGAACAGATCGGTATAGTATGTACCACTAATCCATATGATGGGGGTGACTAATCTCATTGCGACTTGTGTGGAGACACTAAGGATACAATACAAGTGCTCATTAGAGAATGAGTTCATGGATTGATTCGCTTACATAATACTGTATGGTTAATGATACCTGACGTTAGACAGCGATTCCATAGTCCTAATTATGTATCTAGTCCTTAATCTTGAGACACCAAGGATGCTTTATTTAAGTACTCCTTTATTTTTTATGTCGGACTTACAGATCTGAAAAGTTTTAAATCTGGTACAATCAGTTATCAGGATTGGTAGTTAATCTTACAAAGACTATTGAGTATCAATAGAGGATCATCCACTCCCAATATCATGATAAGAATATCTCGTATACTCTCGCTTAGGTATATCCCTGATCAAGTTGGTCAGATTGAGAGAGAATATCTCCGGGAGAATTCGATTATAGCGAGACTTAAACAGATTCTGTATATAGTATGACACTATATACATGGTATACTATCTTTATGATATTAGTTGGATGATGGATTATAGATATATAGTAATTGAGGACAGACAAGTCCATGGATAAGATCTCCTATACCTTTTGGGGACTATAGCGTAGTGGCATAGTACATTCATAGTCGATAAGTCGAGTGTATTATTATGATATAATAATTCACTAAGTTAGAATGAGTTTTGATAAGAAAGAATCATGACTAGGGCCTAGAGGGTCACACATATATGGTGGATATTTTAGCCTCTATTCTTATTAAATGAGACCCAACATTGATGGGCTCTCTGCATGAGGCCCAATTAGAGGTCAAAGTAGATTATTAGATAGAGATCTAGTAATTCAAGTTTAGTGGGTAAGTTGATAGAGATCCAATACCCACTAAGGCAGGATTTCTTAAGGTTTTTGGTGGTTCTCTATAAATAGGAAGCAAGGGCGGTTCTTATGTGATAGGCTACACCTTTGACCGCCCCCTCCTATTCTCCTCCTCCCTCTCTCCTTCTTAGCCGATCAGCCTCTCTCTAGCTTAAGAGGGCAGTGAAGAGGATAGAGGATGTTCTTCCAAGTTTGTTATGAGAAGTTGTGCAAGAGTTGCGAGACTTGGGGCTGTCATTGAGGAGTATTGTTGTAGTGATCCATCGTGTCAATACCTCTAGAGAGGAGGACACCTGGCCTCATTCACCATCTCTATCCACATTTAAAAAAATAGGGATATACGATCTCTCTAGGTAAATAATTTCTCATATGATGCAGTTATTTAATTTTATGGCTTTCTACACACCAATCTTTGCACGATGATTTTGATATATGTGGGAAACCAATTTTGTTTTGATCTTCCACTACGCATGTGATGCTCTTGATGAGGTTGACTCTCCTCTTTACTCCTTCCAGTATTGTTCTCTTTGTCATCTCGACGAGTCTAGTGGTTTGAGGATGGGCAATCGAGCTAAACCTTAACTAGATCTCATAGTTTTAGCAGAATGATTTGAACTTCAGGTTATTGGGTCCCGTTATTGGTGATGATAACTCTTGGGATGTCGAACCTCATGATGATGTTCTTCCAGACAAATCCCTCGACCTGTCTCTCAGTGATAGATGCTAGAGGCTTGGCTTCAACCCATTTGATGAAATAGTCGATCTCGACTATCAAGAATCTTCTTTATCTCGAGGAAGAGGGACAAGGGCCAAGAAGGTCCATCCCCCACTATGCAAAAAGCCATGCGTAGTTGGTTGGGGTCAAGGGCACTGCTGGCTGATGTTATATCCGAGTGTGTTTCTAACATTGTGAGTACCTCTGAACATAGGCTACAATGTCTCGGCGCATGATCGACTAATAGTACCACTGCCCGAGGATCTTGAAAGCTAAGGTTTGGCCCCCAATGTGCTCTCTACATATGTCATCATGGACCTTAGCTAAAATTGTCTAGGTCTCCGTTGGTGCTAGACAACGAAGCAATGGTTGGTTGAATGACCTTCATTAAAGTCGTCCATTGACTTCGCAATACCAGGCCTACGTTTGTCAAAGCCATCGTGTAATCACTCGATCAGTGGGCAGCATCCCATACTTCTTGTATCAGAGGATCTCTTCCATCCATGAGGGCATGGCTTCTGTTGCGGCTACCTCCACAGTGACGATGGTTGGGCTGAGAAGCTTCTCGACCACTGAGGGGTGAGCTGTGTGTAGAGGCAAGTCTTGCCAATGTGTTCGCCTATGCATTTTCTGAGCGAGGAACCCTCGTGATCAAGAAACGCTAAAAATAGCTAATGACCCGACATGCCTTAGTCAAGTACTTGGTCATAGTTGCCTCTCGGGCCTCATAGTCTCCGTTGACCTGGCCCGCAACTAGCTGTGAGTCGGTGAAGACCTCGACTTTTTCTACATGTAGTTCTACAACTAGACATTTGTTGTTAGTGGGTTTGAATTCAAGGTAAATGGCATGTTCATATAGTTGGTCGACGGGCACTATTAGGATGAGACCTGCTCCTCTTTTGGCATTGGCTGACCCATTGACATGAAAGGTCTAGGTTATTTTTGGTCGGGAAGCGTCTTTTTCTGAGTAGGTTAGCTCAAAGATGAAGTCAGCGACAATATGGGCTTTGATAGTCGTTTGCGAGATGTACTCGATGTCAAATTCTCTGAGCTAGACCGACCACTTTAGCATTCTCCCTGACATGTCAAATTTAGAAAGGATCTATGGAGCGGTTAGTCGGTCACCGCCCTTATTGAATGGGCTTGAAAGAATGGACGCAGCTTTCTTGTCGCATGTACTAACGCAAGCACTAGCTTCTCATTCAAGGGGTAGTGCTCCTCGGGCTTATTCAGAATGTGGCTGGTGTAGTAGATAGGTTGTTGCTTCATTCCTTCTTTGATAAGGATCGAGCTGATTAAATGTTTAGAGGCCATGAGATATAATTCGAGGGGTTCGTTTGGAACAACCGAGGTGAGTTAGGGCAGGTGAGCAAGGTGTGACTTGAGCTTTTGGAAGGCTTCTTCGCAGTTAGGGGTTCACTGGAAATCTTGGGTGCATTTAAGTGCCTAGAAGAAGGGCAGACTCCTGTCTCCCACCCATGAGACAAACCAGCTTAACGCGACCAGCCTCCCCATGAGCCGTTGCACCTCTTTCACTGACCGAGGTGATTACATCTCAGTTATGGCCCAGACCTTCTCAGGATTTGCATTAATTCCTCGTTGGTGGATGATAAAATCGAGGAACTTGCCTGACTTGACTCTAAAAATGCACTTGGTAGGGTTGAGTTACATTCAGAATTTTCTAAGTGTTTGGAAGGTATGTTAAAACCCTGTAGGATTCTAAACTTGAATTTATCTCTAAAGTGGATCGGCCTCCTTGGAACTCTATAGGGGTTCCTCCCTCCTTGGTATTTAGCTACAAGAGCTGAAGAAAAGATCAATCTATTCTCATGACAAAAAAGTTATGGTTACAAGTGTTTATATAAGGTCTCAAAATCGTAATCCTAATAGGACTCCTATTTCAACTAAACCAAGACTCCAACTCTTAATCTAACTCCTAATCAATCTTAGAGAGAGTCCTAAATAAATGGAACTCTCCCTCTCTAACCCTAGATGGCCTCCTCTCAGCCCTAGCCGACTTCCCCTCATCAACGTAGGCGGCCAATTGGGTTGATTACAAGCTTGACTTAATTGACCTGACTGGAATCCAACTCTGACTCCTAACTAGACTCTAGTTCAGTCGAATCCTGACTATACTAGGATTTCGGCTGATTTATTACTATGGACATAAATCTCCTCCTAGCCAACCTAATATTAGTTCTAAACTGGCTAACAAGGTCCAATCTAAGGACTCAACTCAACTGACTAGGACCCGACTTAGCTGGGGTCCTAACAAGGCTCCGTCAAGTTTGTGAGGTGGGTGGAATAGTGCTTGCTTTTGACGATCATGTTGCCGACATAAACCTCCATGTTCCTCCTAATGTAGGATTTAAACATTCGCTTGACCATTCTTTGATAAGTTGCCCTAGTGTTCTTCAGACCAAAGGGCATCACCTTATATCAATAAATCCCTCAGTGGGTGATGAAAGTAGTACTCTCTTGATCTCTGGGAGCCATTTGGATTTGGTTATAGCCTGAGAAAGCATCCATTAATATGAGCAGTCCATATCTCGACGTGGCATCTACCAATTGGTCAATCCTCGGGAGGGGATAGCAATCCTTAGGATAGGCTTAATTGAGATCGATGTAGTCAACATATATTCTCCAGCTTCTATTAGATTTTTTGACGAGTACTACATTGGCCAGCTAGGAGGGATATTTGATCTCAGTGATGAAGCTTGCTTCCATCAACCGATCTACCTCAGTGTCGATTGCCTTTTATCGATCGAGCACAAACTTTTAAGGTTTCTAATTTATCGAGCATATCTCAGGCAAGATGTTTAAGTGATACTATGCCACTTCCCGATGGACCCCTAGCATATCTCTTGGGGACTAGGCAAAGACGTCCATGTTCTATCTTAAGAACTCGATGAGTAGGATCCATTCGTCTTTGGGCAGTGCCCAACCAATCTTTACAAATTTGTCCGATCGACGTTTGTCAAGGGTGACCTCTGTGATTTGTTCTGCAGGCTCGGGGCGGGGCAAAGCTTTGATAGACCCTCTAGGGTCGATTGTGGATGGCTCAGACTTGATCTTCTTGGGAAAGGAGGTCACAGTCAGGTAACACTGTTTAGATTCCCGTGGATTGCTCCTTTCTTCTCCGACTCTTGCTCGAGTTGGAAACTTCATCGTGTGGTGGTATGTGGAAATGACCACTCTTAATTTGTTGAGAGTCGGGTGACTGAGGATGGTGTTACGCCGAAGGCAGTCCGACCACCATAAACGGAACCATCATAGTCTTCAACTTTGGCTCTTCTCCAATGGTGACTAGAAGGGTAGTGATGCCGAAGGGGGAGATGGATTCTCTAGTAAACGCAGTCAGTGTAGAGGTCATGGGGATGAAGTCCTTTCTGTCAGGCTGAGCTTTTGGAAGACATCATAATACAATATATCAGCTTAGCTCCCAGTGTTCACCATGATCCTTTTCACTCTGGCATTGGCAATCCGGTTCGAGTTCGCTAGGGCATCGTCGTGGTTGGGATATTCCTCTTCCCTCAATCGGAAAGTGATCTCGGGATCATCTTCTCACCTAAGCCACTTTTCTACTTCGTCCCAAGCATATGCCTTTTGCACCGAGGGGCTATCACCTCCAAAGGCAGGGCCACTGATAATAACATCGATTTACTTCTCCACCGAACCTCGGGGTTGAGGAAATGATTCATGCAGCTTCTTGACATATCACTCGAGGTGCCCTTGGCGGATGAGATCTTCAATTTAATTTTTCAGAACATGACATTCTTTTGTGTCATGACCATAATCGCGGTGAAACCGGCAATATCTCGATCGGTCGCGCTCCTTCCGTCGGGCTTTCAGTGGGTTGGGAGCCTTGAGGAGGCCTTTCTCGCTGATTTAGAGGAAGATCTTTGTCTGGGTCAAATTGAGGGAGTTGGGGGAGGCCTCGAGAGATGTAACTCGAGCCTATCCATTCTTCTTCTTGATAGTCCCGAGGGTTGTCCTAAGGATTGTTCCACACGGGGCCACTTTACGTCCTTGCGCTTTCCCGCCATAAGTGTCTCAACGGTGACATATTGATTCGCCTGTTGGAGCATCTCAAGCATCATCAAGGGTAGTCACTCGGCCAGCGACCAAAAAAATTTAGACAGTCGCAATCCCATCAGGAAGGCCTACATCACCTGCTCGTTACATATGCCCTACAAACTCATCACACGAGTGATGACACATGTGACACACTACGTGATCTTTTTGTTTATGATTATTATTGGTATATTCTCAAATTGTATTATTTGTTGTAAATATATATTGTGATATCCTTGGTTCTGTATAATGAGAATCAGATTGTGATGAGATTATGATAATGAGATCGATTCACCTTTAAACATAGATTCTAAATAATCCGGTCATAGGTTACTCGAGAGGAACATCGAGATAACCAGACAGACTAGTGTACTATATACTCGTCCATATGATAGAGGTGGCTGATCTTATAGCCACTTATGTAGAGACACTAAGGATATAATACAGGTACTCATTGGAGAATGAGATCACTCATTGATCCACTTATGGAATGTTGCATGGTTAATGATGCATAATGTCAAACAGCGATTCCATAGTCCCAGTTGTATATTTGGTCCTTAGACTTAAGACACCAATGATGCCTTATTTGAGTACTTCTTTCTTTGACGCTGGACTTACAGGTTTGAAAAGTTTTAGATATGGTATAGTCAGTTATCGAGATTAGTAACCAACCTTACAAAGGAAATTGAGTGTCAATAAAGTATTGTCCACTCTCAGTATCATGTGAAAAATATCTCATGTGTGCTTGTTCAAACAAATCCTTGGTCAGGGTCATTTGGATTGAGAGGGAAGGAGTTCTCTAGGATAATCCGATTAGAGCGAGTCTCAAACAGATTTCATATATGACCTGACAGTACCATGTCTAATATACGATCTCTGGAATATTAGTTGGATAAGAGATTATAGATACATGATAACTGTGGACAAACAGGTTCGATAGATTTAATCCTCCTATACTGTCTGGGGACTATGGCGTAGTGGCTTAATACATCCATAGTCGATGAGTTAAGTGAATTATTATGGAGATAATAATTCACTATATCAGAAGGAGTTCTAATGGGATATCCAAGAGAGAGAGTGAATCGAGAAACTCATAGGTCTAAGAATAGTCCTAGAGGATAACCTATGTATTGATCTTATACTTCAGTCCCTATCAGGTTCCTTTTCTCACTTCATTATGAATTTTAACATGAGCAAGTTTGAGGTAACTCTCCCTGAGCTTCTCAATATGTTGAGGGAAGCTAAGAGTGCCATCAAGAAAGAGAAACTATTTCTCTATGTTGGTGAGACTAAGAAGAAAAGGAAGGCTAGAAAGACCCGACAAAGGACAAAGGATATTGCTTCCACTACAGCCAAGACGGGTACTGAAAGAGGAACTGTAAGGACTACCTTACAGATAAGGTAAAACAGAAGCTTGGAGATGCTTTAGGTATATTCATAATCAGTCTCTACTTGTCATATTTTCATGATAACACATGAGTATTGGATATTGGGAGTACTAATCATATCTGCAATTCATAGCAGTTTCTGGCAAAACCTAGGAGATTGGCTAGAGGCAAGATAAACCTCAAGATGGGCAATGAAGTAAGAGTTATTATAGTTGCTATTGGGAAGGTCACCCTACATCTGCTTAGTCGAGCTATTATTATATTAGATGCATGCTAATTTGTTTCCTCTATTATCAAAAAGATTATTTCTATCTCTTATTTGATAATTAGTGGATATAAATTAGTTTTTGAGAATAATAGTTGTTCAATAATTATGGACGATGAGATCATCACTAGAGGGACCATGATAAATGACTTATATATGTTAGACACTTCTCCATATATCATGAATATAAATACGTCTAAGAGGAAAAGAGATGAGGTGAATAATACATACCTATGACATTGTATGCTAGGTCATATACATAAAGGAAGGATTCAAAAGTTATTGAAAGATGGATACTTAGATCCATTTGACTATGAGTTATATACAACTTATGAACCTTACCTTTCCCTTTAGTGGAACTGGAGAGAGAGCCAGTAAGTTATTGGAACTCATACACAGTGATGTATTTGGTCCCATGTTAACTCAGGCTATAGGTGGTTACTTATACTTCATTACATTCATTGATAATTTTCTAGCAATGGACATGTGTACTTGATGAAGTATAAGTTTGAGGCTTTTGAGAAATTCAAGAAATAAAAGAATGAAGTAAATAACCATATTGGAAAGAGTATTAAAACTCTTCGATCTAATCGAGGAGGAGAGTACTTGAGTACAAAGTTCACTCATTTCTTCAAGGACAATGAGATTCTATCATAGAGGACATATCCTTATACACCTTAACTCAATAATGTATCAAAAAAGAGAAATCACACACTGTTAGACATGGTGCGGTCCATAATGAGATTCGCTGACCTACCCATCTCATTTTGGGGATTTGCCCTAGAGAACGCAGCTTATCTTTTGAATAGAGTTCCATCAAAGTCAGTAGTGTCTACACCATATGACATATAGAAAGAAAGGAAGCTCGATCTTAAGATGGTTAAGATTTGGGATTGTCCTGCCTACGTTAAAAGATATAACCCCGATAAGTTGGAATCAAGGACAAAATAGTGCACATTCATGGGATACTCTAAGGAGACTTTAGGGTATTATTTTTATCATCCCGAGGACCAAAAGGTCTTTTTTGTTAAGAAAGCTGTGTTCCTTAAGAAGGAACACATTCTTGATAGAAACAGTGGGAGTGAGATAGAGTTGAGCGAGGTTGGAGAACCTAGTTCAAGCACCATTCTAGAGTCTGAGCCTATTCAGGGTACCTAGCACACAAGTTTCAACTTTGCATAGGTCTAGCAGAGTATCTCACCCTCATGAAAGATATATAGGACATATCAGTGTAGAAACTCTCAGGATGTTGAACCTCACACCTACAAAGAGGCTATTATAAGTATAGACTCTGGGAAATGATAAGAAGCCATGAATTCTGAAATATATTTTATGTACCCTACCAAGGTTTGGAACCTTATGAATGCACTTGAGGGTATTGTACCTGAGGGTATCGCCCCATCGTTGTCGTAGTATATAGGAATTAGTTACACACTACTCGGTATGACTCCCAAATCATTGATGAACTTCTTCATCCATACCCTTCCTTTGCTGCTTTTACTACAGCAATGTATTCTGCCTCTGTAGTCGAGTTAGTAGTAGTATCTTGCTTGGAACTCTTCCAGCTTACTGCTTCTCCATTCATGGTGAAAATATACCGTAAATTTGACTTACTATCATCAATATCAAACTGAAAACTCGAGTCCGTATAGCCCTCAACCTGGAGGCTACCTCCTCCATTTACCAGTAAAAGATCCTTAGTCCTTCAAGTACTTAAGGATACACTTTACTGCCTTCCAATGTTCTAAACCTAGATCTGCCTGATACATGCTCGTGACACTCAGAACATATGCTATATTAGGCCTAGTATATAGCATCGCATATATGATAGACCCTACCACTGAGGTATAAGGTATCTTATCCATGTCTGCCCTTTCTTCAGGAGTCTTTGGGGACATACTCCTAGAAAGTGATATTCCATGTCTCATCGGTATGAGACCTCTTTTAAAATTTTTCATGCTAAACCTTTTGACAATGGAGTCTATGTACCTAGATTGGGACAACCCAAGCATCCTTTTGAATCTATCTCTATAGATCCGGATCCCCAAAATATAGGATGCTTCCCCTAAGTCTTTCATGGAGAAGTTTCTAGATAGCTAAGCCTTTACTGTTGAGAGCATTCTTACATTATTTCCAATGATTATGATGTCATCCACATATAGCACCAAGAAGGTGATAACACTTCCACTTACCTTCCTGTATACACAAGGCTCATCTTCGTTCTTAACGAAGTTATAAGATCTGATTACCTCATCAAATCTTATGTTTTAACTTTGAGAAGCTTACTTCAATCCATAAATGGATCTAAGCAACCTACACACTTTATCTGGACTATCTTTGGATACGAATCCCTCTGGCTGTATCATATACACCTCCTCCTCGAGATTGCCATTGAGGAATGTCGTTTTGACATCCATCTGCTAGATCTCATAGTCATAGTGTGCTGCAATGACCAAAATAATTCTAATGGACTTAGGCATGACTATAGGTAAAAAGGTTTTGTCATAGTCAACTCCTTGTCTTTGACAATATCCTTTAGCTACCAGCCTTGCTTTAGAGGTCTCTATCTTTCTATCTACTCTAATCTTCTTCTTGAAGATCCATTTGTAGCCGATGGGTACAATACCCTCAGGTGCATCTACAAGGTTCCAAATTTTGTTAGAGTACATGGAATCCATCTCAGAATTCATGACTTCTTGCCATTTCCTAGAGTCTATACTCATAATAGCCTCCTTGTAGGTCTGAGAATCAATATCCTAAGAGTCATCTCCATTGATATGTCCCACATATCTTTCAGGAGGGTGAGATACTCTACTAGATCTACATAAAATTTGAATTTATGTGTTAGGTACCTGAACAGACTCAGACTCTGGAATGGTGCTTAAGCTAGGTTTTCTAACCTCACTCGATTTTATCTCACTCCGACTGTTTCCATCAAGAATGTGTTCTTTCTCAAGGAACACAACTCTCTTGGTAACAAAGACATTTCGGTCCTTGTGTTGATAGAAATAATATCAATAAGTTTCCTTTGGGTATCTCACGAATGTGCACCATTCTATCATTGATTCCAAGTTATTAGGATTGTGTCTTCTAACGTGGGCAGGACAGCCCCAAATCTTAATAATCTTAAGATTGAGCTTCTTTCTTTTCCATATCTCATATGGTGTAGACACTACCGACTTTGATGAAACTTTGTTCAACAGGTAAGCTGCAGTCTCCAGGGCGTACCCTCAGAATGAGATGGGTAGGTCAGCAAAACTCATCATGGACCGCACCATGTCTAACAGTATGTGATTCCACCTTTCTGATACACCATTAAGCTGAGGAGTATAAGAAGGTGTCCACTGGGATAGAATCTCATTATCCCTGAGGAAATGAGCGAAATTTGTACTCAAGTACTCTCCTCCTCGATCTGATCGAAGAGTCTTAATACTCTTTCCAATTTGGTTCTCTACCTCATTCTTATATTTCCTAAATTTCTTGAAGGCCTCAGATTTGTATTTCATTAAGTACACGTGTCTATACCTAAAGAAATTATCAGTAAATGTAATGAAGTATGAGTAACCACATATAGCCTGAGTTGACATGAGACCATATACATCACTATATATGAGTTCCAATAACTCGGTAGCTCTCTCTCCAGTTCCACTAAAAGGAGAGTTGGTCATCTTCCTACGAAGGAAAGGTTTGGGAGTTGCATATGTCTCATAATCAAATGGATCTAAGTATCCATCTTTTAGCAACTTTTGAATCAGTTCCTCATGTATATAACCTAGCCTACAATGCCATAAGTATGTATTATTCACCTCATTTATTTTCTTCTTAGACATATTTATATTCATGATATGTGGAGAAGTGTCTAACACATATAAGCCATTTATAAGGGTCCCTCTAGTGATGATCTCATAATCCATAATTATTGAATAATTATTATTCTCAAAAACTAATTTATATCCATTAATATTTTTGATAATAGAAGGAACAAAATAGCATGTATCTAATATAATAATAGCTCCACCAGGCAGATGTAGGGTGATCTCTCCAATAGCAACTGCAGCAACTATTGCTCCATTATCCATCTTGAGGTCCATCTTATGTCTAGCCAATCTCTTAGGTTTTACCAGAACCTACAACGAATTGCAGATATGATAAACACTCTCGATATCTAATACCCATATGTTATCATGAAAATTTGATAAGTGGAGATTGATCATGAATATACCTAAAGCTTCACTATGCTTCTGTCTCGCCTTCTTTACAAGGTAGTCCTTACAGTTCCTCTTCCAATGCTTATCTTGGCCATAGTGGAAGTACTGTCCTTTGTCCTTTCTCAAGTATTTCTTGACAACCTTTGTCTTACCTGGTCTTTCTTTGCCCTTGCCCTTCTTAAGGGTCTTGCTAGCCTTCATTTTCTTTTTTGTTTCACCAATATAGAGAATTGTCTTCTCCTTCTTGATGGCACTCTCAGCTTCCCTCAACATATTGAGGAGCTCAGGGAGAGTCACCTCAAACTTGCTCATGTTAAAACTCATCATTAAGTGAGAAAAAGAATCTGGTAGGGACTGAAGTATATGATCAACACACAAGTTATCCAATAGGACTATTCCTAGACCTATGAGTTTCTCGATCCACTCTATCATCTTTAGGATATGCTTCTCAACTGATGTCCCTTCTATCATCCTGGCTTGGAAGAATCTCTTAAATAAATCATATGTTTAAGTTTTTCCCTATTTCTCAAATAGTTGGCGGAGATGAAGAAGGATAGAATCTGCATCCATGCTCTCATATTGCCTCCGTAACTCATGAGTCATGGAGGCCAACATGTAACATTTTACTAATGTAGAATCATCTATATACTTCATATAGCGAGCGATCTCATCCTCGCTTGCCCCTTCTTCTAGCGTGGGCACAATTGTATCAAGGACATATGCGATTTTCTCCGTCATGAGAATAATTCTCAAATTATAGAGCCAATATATATTATTTGGACTAGTGAGGTAGTTGGCATCAAGTATGCCATGTAGCGGGTTTGTGAGCGATATGTTTCTGACAAAACAAGATATAGCAAAAAATAAATAACATGTAGATTTTACAAAAAATACTAATTAAGATATGGACTTCTATCTTAATTTACTCTTACTATTTTCTTAGCAAATCACATAACACCCTCGACACGTGAGACAGAAGTCTCCAGTAGACTCCTAGTGGGGATCGGGATCCAATTGGCGTCTTAGTACAACCTCAAGAGACTCGACCAATGACACTAAGCCCAAAAGGTAGGTAACTCTTGCCAATCATAACTGCTTGTGATTCCTGTCATATTCGGCCTCCCAATCATCATAGTCTCAAGAGATTCGACCAACCATGACATTCAGTTAAGTTATCACCATTATCACAAGATGAGTTTGATTTGATAATATACCCTTGAGGGACTTGACCAAGCATACCATGTCCTCAGGTTACCGGTGATATCTCTATGTCGTAGGCAAGATCTCGATCACATAGATAGGTGAGCCTCGAGAGACTCGACTAACTCAACCTATATCGTAATTCAATTTCTTTCTATAACGATGGAAGGCCACGTGGGTTAATCTTATTACCTCACGCTTACCGACTTAATATTATCTTAGAAGGGGTTTTCTATCGATCTCCTAATATGTCGTGTCACACACATACATATTTAATATATATCTACATCGCATGTAAATATATATATACATATATATAGTAGGTGTATAACACATCACATATACAAGCTACACCGGATGATCATGAGCCATCACCTAATATGATTAAGCCCGAGCCAATGGGCCTAATTACTCACAATAGGATCTATGTGTGCATTGGCGCATCTCAATGCCCTATGATTATTGATCTCATCATTATCGATTCCGTCAGATTGTCACATCACCATGCGTCATGATCTTCCACCATGACATCGTGGGCCCCGTTATAACCTTCACGCTCCCGTTGCACATCTTCATGTAATTATAAATAATCACAAGCACGCAGGCCTAACAATAAACGAAAAAAATCACAAGCTCGCAGGCCCCAATAATAATAATAATCATAATTACACACATCACAACACTTAGCTCATGATCATCCATCCACATCATACATCATATATACATCACGTCATATATAGGATTACTAGATATACATAATAATTAATTAAACTACTTAATTAATTATTTTTTTAAATCAAGATATGCTTAGAATATCTAAAATTATTAAGGGTATTTTTATAATTCTAGATGAGAGGACAGTCCTCGAAATTTCGAGAATTATTGAGGGTATTTTCAAAATTTTGTACACGAGGACAATCCTCGGAACTTTCAAAATTTAAAGGGGCATGATCATCCTTTTCTTAAAAGGATGCCCTAACCCCTCTTGCCCCATTTGCGCCACCGCCGTCGTTGCTGCTGCCCCTGAACAAGCAACGGTTGCCCTTGCACCACCACCGCACCCCTGGCCGCGTTCCGCCCATTGGCAAGGTTGGCCACGCGTAGCCTTGTGCCGTAGTCGGCTTCCTTTACATGTGTCGTGCTACAAGTGGGTGTGCCCGCGGGTGGCTGCCGCCCCTGCGAGCTGCTGCCCTAGTGAGTGGTGTCGGCCTCCCTTGCGAGCGGCATCAGCCTCCCTTGCGAGCGCCACGGCAACCGCCCCTGCGGGCCTCGGTTGAGCCGGCCGTGGTGGTCTGCATGGGGTTGGCCGTGGCTAGCCACCCCTCCTCCTCGCTGCCTACGCTACGAAAATGCAACAAGAATGCATAGAACGATTCTACGTGATTCAATCTCATCACATGTAATTTAAAACCAATCTTTTGCACGAAAACCTTGGCTCCAATACCACTGTTGGAGACCTTAGTGGGTGCATCACATATGCAATGAAAATCAAAATAAAAACTGGTTTCCCACGCCGATCAAATCGTCATGCAAAATATTGGGATCGTGAGAAAAATGTAAAAACTAATAAAACTGTGATGTGTGAGAGATTAATTTTACCTAGGGAGATCGTATATCCCTATATTCCAGATCCGGATGGAGAAGATGAAGGAGGTCAAGCGTCCTCCTCTCTAGCAGTATCCACACGATGGATCTCTATAATGAAACTCCTTCAATCTGATCTCGCAACTCTTGTACAGGGGGAGAGAGGAGAATAGGAGGTGGTGGCTAAAGCTGCAGCCTATCAACTATGAGTCTCTCCTCCTATTTATAGAGAGCCACCAAAACCTTGGGCTCCTTCCTCAGTGGATATTGGATCTCCATCCAATTACCAACTAACCTTACATTATTGGATCTCCATCCAATAATCTCATTAGGCCTCTACTTGGGCCTTAATCAAGGAGCCTATCAGCATAGGGTCTCATCTAATGAGAATAGGGGCTAATTAGATCTTCATCCAATCCTCTATTCGCTAAAGCATCCACCATATGTGTGTGACCCTCTAGGCCTGATACCGAGCTGGCCGTGAGTCACTCCCATCAGAACTCCTTCTGATATAGTGAATTATTATCCCCATAATAATTCACTCGACTTATCAACTATGGACGTACTAGGTCACACGCTATAGTTCCCAGATGGTATGGAGGGATCAAATCCATCGGACCTGTCTATCCATAGTTATCATGTATCTATAATATCTCATTTAACTAATATCTCAAAGACCGTATATTGGACATGGTATTGTCAGGCCACATATAGAATCCGTCATAGTCTCGCTCTAATCGGATTCTCTCAGAAAACTCTTTCTCTCTTAATCCGAATGACCTTGGCTAGGGATTTGTTTGAACAAGCATATATGGGATATTCCTCTCGTGATACCGAAAGTGGATGATCCTCTATTGATACTTAATTTCCTCCGTAAGGTTAACTACCAATCCCGATAACCAGCTATACCAGATCTGAAACTTTCCAAACCTTTAAGTCTGGCGTCAAAGAAAGGAGTATTCATACAAGGCATGCTTGGTGTCTCAAGTCTAAGGACCAGATATACAACTTGGACTATAGAATCGCTGTTTGACATTAGGTATCATTAATCATACAATATTCCATAAGCGGAATAATCAGTAAACTCATTCTCCAATGAGCACCTATATTATATCCTTAGTGCCTCGACACAAGTG
Source organism: Ensete glaucum (assembly GCA_021527575.1). Taxonomy (NCBI): domain Eukaryota; kingdom Viridiplantae; phylum Streptophyta; class Magnoliopsida; order Zingiberales; family Musaceae; genus Ensete; species Ensete glaucum. The sequence goes on from CM038555.1 coordinate 28,100,539, forward strand.
GCTATGAGACCAACCGTCTCCATCATATGGACGGGTATATAGTGCTAGTTACAGGTGTCCTGCAACTATTTGATCCGCTCATGGAATTTATCCCCCAAGATTACAACTATTTGATCACTCCCTTACCTCTTTTCATTTTCTTACAATTCACATAAGTTTTTCACAGAATTTATCCTCCAAAATTGTTATATGGAATGCAAGAAAACTTGGATATTTATAGTCCTATATAGCTTTAAAATTTTGGAGCCAAAATTCAAACATATCTAGAAAATCCAAGTATAGGCGGTTCAACTACCCGAAAACCTGATATGGGCGGTTTACCCGCCTGAAGACCTGTGCGACACCGATTGAACCATCGCTCACTAACGATTCATCTGTCCGGAATCCTGGAAAAGTGATTCCCTTCATTTTCCTAATCTCGATTTGAATCATCAGTTAACTAATCCCTTAGTCAAATAATTGAGCTCGACTTGAGCTTAATCACACCCCATAATGGACCCAGTTGCCTCATTGAGTTTATTTAGATTCTTTCCAAATCATACTCATTTCAGACTTAATATTAACCTATGACTTAAGGATTACAATCATACATGACCACCAAGCTTAATGACCTCACTCCCACAATCCGGCAATATTTGGCATTCCTTATGGTGAGTCTCAGGGTTCTCCTTTAGCGATCTCCTGACGTGTTCCTAGTGGTCTTCTTGATACATTCGGTGAGGTCCTAGAGAACTCTCGGCGAGCTCCCACCATATCGTCCAATCCTTAGCCCGATGCCTAAGCTTGATCCTAGGTCCATGTCTGATCTATAACTCCTTTTCACTATCATGGTTAAACTTGCATATTGCTAACTACAACTTGATTAATTACAATCAACATAGCCATAAATCTACTTCAAGACCTTCATAACTCCCGACAAGCCTTTCGGCTACCCTCGACAATCTTCTAGCAAGTCTTGGTCTTCTTCTGGTGAACTCCCATAGCCATCCTAGCAAGCTCCCGATACCCTCAGCGAGCTCCCGACGCACTCCAGGTGAGTTCCCAACTGCATCGTTCGAATCCTAGCTCGATGCTTGGACTTGACTCTGGCCAAACCTCTAATTGTAATAATTTCTCTGTTATAGTTAATCCTACATTAATCAACTCTAATTACCTTGTTAGATCAAACACTCATCAATTGATTTTATTATCAAAATCTAAGATTTAATAATCTTTTTCTTTTTTATGATGACAATCAATTGATAACAGGAGTTAATCCTAACTCCCCCTAAATCCATGCCATAATAAAGAAAACTTAAATTCAAGAAAATCACACCCTCTTGAATTCAAGTATCATGAAACAAAATATATTCCAAGCAAATTTCAATAAGAATTTGCATGAAGTCATCAAATCATGAATTTCAAAAAGAATTATACATTCATATCCAAGATATCTAAGTATATCATTAATATCATGTGTTATCAATTTATATCATTAATATCATGTGTCATCAATATATATTTCTTTCCCTTTGTCATCAACAAAAAGGTGAAATGTTTAGCTAATAATTTTAAAGCATATGATAACATTACTCTCCCCTAGTAAAATAGAATATACATTATAAAATTATCTTCCCCTTCGTGATTAATAAGAAGAGAAATAATGAATGAGTTGTGAAAGCATCATCAAGAAGAGCTCTTAATAAATTTCAAAAAGAATATTAAGATAAGCTCAAAAGTCCAAGTTGAAACTATTTTAATCACATTAGATGTAATATATCATAAAATCATGATTATTATTCCAAATCATCATGTATATTTTCAAAATCAACATGCATTATCATTATACATGATTTCACATCATCATATCTTCTCCCCCTTTGTTATCAACAAAAAGGAGAAGTGTAATTAGCAAGTTCTTTGATATATGAATGCTTAGCAATTTAGCAAATTTTTCATTACTTTAGAACATACAAGCTAGAGAATTTTTTCTTTTCTTTTGAGAAGTGCAAGCTAGCATATTTTTGCTTCCTTTGTAATGTTCAAGCTAGCAATTTTACATTATGCAAGCTAATAAGTTGGTAAGTGTTACTTCTCTTTGAAGTATAAAGGCTAGTATGTTTTTGAGAATATGAGGTTAAGCAAAATTTTTGCTTCTTTTGAGATTTGCAAAATAGCATTTCTTGCTTCTCTTTTGAGATGGCAAGTTTTGCTCCCCTTTCTCATTACATTATTTTTCAAATCTTCACATGAAATATATCAATAAAAATTAACATGGTGATGAGATATACAATTCATGAAGACAAATTATAAATATCAAGAGACAAATCATAAAAGAAACAAATAAAATATCTTGATTCATATATAAGAAATCTTAAATTATCAAGATCATGATTTATATAAAAATATCCTTTTAAATAATATGAGAACACATAATAAGATATTTTGATTCATAAAAAATTTCAAGTTATAATTTCGAGGAATCAAGATCATGATATAGGTAAAGAACTCATTCAATTTCAAAATCATCAAAATCACTTTCAAGAGATTTAAAATAAAATTAATAGACTTATCAGTCTCTTGAAATGCTAGTGATTTCATTTCTCCACTTTATGTGAAGAAGGTAGAATCAAGGTGGAGAAGTAAGAAACATCACAAAAATACTAAATTTTATAGATGTAAATTCTAAAATCCAAGAAAAAATCAAGAGCTACCCATGCAATTTAATTTATCTTATGCAAATTTCAAGCAAGGTAGCAAATCAAGCAAATTATACATTTTGCATGTATTTAGAAAATTTAAAATTTTATTTTTTTTAAGCAAATTGTTTCTCATTTAATGTTATCATATCCAATTTGATTCTAACCATATTGATAATTTTATCTCCCACCTTTTGTCATTATCAATAAAGAAACATAATTTCATAATTTCTTCTTAATATCCATATTCAAATTATGCTTAAAAGTACAATGAGATCATATCATAAAATCAAATTTTTAAGTATTAAAGATATGATTTAAATTAGTAAATTTGTCCCTCCTTATTGTTTGTGAATTTCAACATAAGTAATCAAGAAATCTTATGTATTCAAAATTTTAAGTAAAATAGAAATCCAATCATGCAAATCTCATGTATTTAAGATTCATAATTTTCTTTTTAGCAAATTGCTCCTCGAAGGTTTTTTATAATCAAAGTATTTAAATTCATTATTACAAATATCACTTTTGTCTCTTCCTTAGTCATTATCAAAGTAGCAATTAGGAAGTTTATATAAAGTTTATAATCAAAGTATTTATGTAAAGATTTTAAGTTTTATTTTTCTAAACTTTCCAAAAATCATGATAATAACTTATTCAAGTTCAAATCATCAAAATCACTTTTATAGTTATAGAGATTCATAAAAAATAACATAATTGATTAATTAATCTCTTTTTGAAAAATTTATAAGATACAGAATTTTTCAAGAAAAATGTATTCTCTTTTTATTTCAAACAAGCATGCCTTCGTATTTTAAGCCAAATAAAAATATGTATTTTCATTTAAAATCGAAAAAGAGCTTTTATTATGGCAAATATCAATATGCATAATTTCAACATATAAACTTATTAAACATGATCACTATGCATCATTAAATCATCAAGTATGTTTTCATTGAACATAAAATATCCTCAATCAAAATTCAACCTATCTCAATTTCAACTTTTAAATGAGTCTAACTTTTTACACATAGTGCAAGGAGTTTATAAAATCATTTCTAAATTTTTATTTTTCATATTCAAATTCAAAAGTAATCTATCATTTAATAATAAATATTCAATCTCAACATACAATTTTTCAAATATTTAAATCAATCATTCAACAATGATATTTAACTTAGCCAAAAATACTATAATATTTAAATCATTCAACAATAGCCTTTGCATTTAAATCAATAAATATTAAAACCAATGAATTTAAACCTACCATAAAAATCTTTCTTTCATAAATTTGAGTTTAGATAAAGTTTTCTAATTCATTTTTATACTAGCATGCTAAAGATAAAGCAATCAAGATTAATGAGTTATCTAAAGATTCATTACTAATGATTTTATTTTAATAATTTTATTATTACTTAGGCTAGTAAGCTTTGAAAGAGTATTAGATCTCAAGTTTTATATATTGAGCATTTAAAGCAATATACAGGGCTCCTAGCTTTAAGTTAGAGATAAACCTATAAGAAAGATATTTTTGATTTAGGTACTCATTTTACATTAAGTCCTTCATAAAGAACTTTATCTTTCTTTTCTAATAATTTTTTATTGTATAAAGTTCCCTTGAGAATCCAAACTAATTGATGTGGACTATATTTTTTAAATAGAAATTCGTTTACCTTATGTCTTATTTTTCTATAAAAATTATATTTGATTTTTGATAGCACATTTAAGGTAGGTCCTTTAACAAATATGGTATGCTTTTGTTGAATGTTACTAACAAAACCTATGTCATTTCTTCTATTAATATGACCCTTATTGGAAAGGATCATATTTAGGGATTTCTTCCCAATTTCAAAATTTTCTACTAGTATGTTGTTCTCTTATTTAACATTATCTAGCATATCACATTTAGAACATGGTTTATGTGATACTAATGAATCATATATTTCGTCAAGTCTACTAATTAATAAATCATTATCATTCTTAAGCAGCTTAAAAGATTTGCTAAGTTTTCTAAACTCATCAAATAAATCATGATGCATATTTCATAACTCCAAAAAAGAAACACTTAATGAATCACTAACCTTATTTTCGATCGTCATTAGAGCATAGTTAGCAACTTCATCTTTGGAGTGGTCTTCTTTGTCCGAAGAGCTTGAATCGTCCCAAGTGGTCGAAAGTACTTTCTTCTTGTGTGTTGGCTTCTTCTTCAAATGAGGACATTCATTTTCGAAATGTCTCAATTTTTTGCATTCATAGCATATGACATTATCCTTCTTTAATTCTTTTTATTTTTATAGTTTTTGTTCTTTTTTATAAATTTTTCAATTTTGTTGATAAAAGTATAATATTATGGTCCTTATCATTTGAGGTTTCACTCGAGGAGTCATTTGTTGTTCAAAGTACTACAACCTTCATGTTCTTTAGAAGGGGTTCATCAATCTTATCATGAGCTTTACAGTTTAGTTCATATGTCATAAGAGAGCTAATGAGTTCTTCGAGAGATAAGTTATTTAAGTCTTTGGTCTCTTGAATAGTGGTTACTTTAGAATCCTAATTTTTAGGTAAAGATCTTAAAATTTTACTAACAAGTTCAAAATTCAAAAAATATTTTTCAGTTGCTTTAAGGCTATTGACGACATCCATGAAACGGGTATACATGTCTCTAATGGACTCACTTGATTTCATTTGAAATAACTCATAATTATGAACTAAAATATTCATCTTAGATTCTTTTACTCTACTAGTCCTCTCGTGTGTGATTTCTAGTCTATACCAAATATCAAAAGTCGATTCACAAACGAAAAAATGATTAAACTCATTCTTATCAAGAGCACAAAACAAAGTATTCATAGCCTCGACATTTAAAGATAAAGTCTTCTTCTCCAAATCATTTCATTCATTAGAAGAGAAGACCTTTCAAATCCATTTTCAATAATATTCCATAAATCAAGGTTCAAGGAAAGCAAGAAAACTCTCATCCGAGTTTTCCAATAAGTGTAGTCCATCCCCTTGAACATGGGAGGACGAACAATAGAAAAGCCCTCTTGAAAGCCAAAAAGATTCATTTCTCTTAGGTGTTAAACTAAATGAGAAAAACATGGCTCTGATATCAATTGTTAGTATCTATTGGCACTAGGGGGGTGGGGGTGAATTAGTGCGAGTGTCATCTTGATTTTAACAAAAAGCTTTTGGCTTGAAGTAATATAGGAAGATCCAAAGATTTTCGTTCAAGTAAAGTAAGTGAGTGATTAAAAGAAGATTACTAAGTTACTTGCTTAAAAATTACTTAAGAAAGAACAAGCAAACTCGAAAGATAAGCAACATCAAAGGGAAATGCTTAACTTGAAACTTCGCTTTCAAAGAGTACGTAAAAATCAGAAGCGTCTAATTGATATTTAGTTCAAAGCGATTAAGAACTCGATGATTGCAAGTAGTAAATGCAACAAGAATAAAATACTCACAATTATAGTGGTTCGACATAACGAGCCTATGTCCACTCCCGAGTTATCCTCCTTAAGGCACATCGGCATCCACTACCGATCTTCTTTGGGTGAAAACAAACTCTTGCAATCTTACAAGGGAGATAAGATTATAACTATTTGATCACTCACTTACCCCTTTTATTTTTCTTACAATTCATATAAGTTTTTCATAGAATTTATCCCCTAAAATTATTATATGGAATGCAAGAAAATTTGTGGTATTTATAGCCTCAAATGGCTTCAGAATTTTGGAGCCAAAATTTAAACATACCTGAAAAATCAGGGTACGGGCGATTCACCCGCCAGCTTCAGGCGGTTCAACCACTTGAAAACCTGGTACGAGCGGTTCAGTAGCCCAAAAACCTGGGCGGCGCTAGTTGAACCATCGCTCACTGGCAGTTTATCTAATGGGAATCTCAAAAAAGTGATTCTATTCACTTTTTCAATCTTGATTTGAACCATCAGTTGACCAATCCCCTGATCAACTAATTGAGCTCGACCTGAGCTAATCACACCCCATAGTGGACCTGGTTGCCTCATTGAGTTGATTTGGATTCCTTCTAAATCATACTCATTTCAGACTCAACCTTAATCTATAACTTAAGGATTACAATCATACATGAATACTAGCTTAATGACTTCACTTGTATAATCCGACAACATATGACATTCCTTGCGATGACTCTCACAGTCCTCCTCCGACGATCTCCCAGTATGTTCCTAGCGTTCTTCCCGATACCTTCGGCAAAGTCTTAGTGAACTCCCGATGAGCTCTCACCGTATCATCCAATCCTTGGCCCAATGTGTAAGCTTGATCCTGGGTCCATATCTGATCTATAACTCATTTTCACTATCGTCGTTAAATCTGCATGATGCCAACTATAACTTGATTAATTATAATTAACATGGCCACAAATCCACTTTAAGATCTTCCTAACTCCCGACAAGCCTTTCGGCTAACCCCGATAATCTTCCGATGAGTCTCAGTCTTCTTTTGGTGAACTCCCTTACGCTATCCTAGTAAGCTCCCGATACTCTCGGTGAGCTCCTGATGCACTCCAAGCGAGTTCCCAACTGCATCGTCCAAACCCCAACCCAATGCTTGGACTTGACTCTAGTCAAACCTTTGATTGTAATAATCTCTTTATCATAGTTAATCTTGCATCAATCAATTCTAACAATCTTATTAGGTCAAACACTCATCAATTGATTTTATCATCAAAATTCGAGATTCAATAATTTAGACTTATTATAAATATCCATTTCAGTAACCCAATGTCAGATAAGACACGGTCTTCGAAGACATGATCTCTAAGATGACACAGTCTATGAAGATGTGTCAAGTGGTTAACTCGCCCAAACTGGGTGGATGAACCATCCAAACAAAGCATCCTAAACTATATTAGGCAGCTGAACCGCCCAAAATATAATCTTCGAGACCAGCACCTCGGGAACACTTAAAATTTGAATTTTGGCTCAACTTTTGAGGTCATTTGAAGCTTATAAATATCCCATCTATTCTTGGTGAAAGTACATAAGTAATTAAGAGCAAAAACTTTATGAAAATGCTATTATAATTGAGAGTTTCTCCTTATTTCGTCTTGTGTAGTTTTTTATTTAAAAGAGGCTTAAATTAAAGGTTAACTCCTAAACCTATAAAAGGATAATAGAGTTGTAACAGGGTGGTCGATCTTCACCCATTGAAGGAAGATCAATAGTGGAAGCCGGTGACCTCAACGGAGGAATCAAGAGTGGGCGTAGGTCATGAGACTGAACTACTATAAAATCGATTTGCTTCCTCTTCTTTACTCTTTATTTTCATTGCTTTCTTATTTAACTGTCTACTACCTTTGCTTGCACTCTTACAAACATCTCTACACTTAAACACATTTTCGATACAGTTTTTATTAAGTGAATATTTAAATCGACGTAGATTTTTTATAAGCAATAATTCACCCCGCCCCCCTAGTGTCGCTTTGATCCTAACAATTGGTATCAGAGCCACGTTTCTCTCTATTTGGCTTAAATCCAAGAGAGATAGCTTTTGTTGGTAATCAAGAGGGACTTTTTATCACTCGTTCTCTCATGTTTAATAGAACGGATTACACGTATTGAAAAACTCGAATGAGAATTTTCCTATTTTCTATGGATTTTGAATTATGGCATATTGTTAAAAGTGGTTTTGAAAAGTCTTCCAAACTAATGAACAAACGGAATGATTAGGAAAAGAAGACTTTCTCTTTAAATGCTAAAAGCGATGAACGCTTTATTTTTATGCTCTTGATAAAAATAAATTTAATTGGGTTTCTATATGTGAAACTACGCATGAGATTTGGCACATACTCGAAGTCACACATGAAAGCTCTAGTCGAGTCAAAGAGTTAAAAATTAATCTTTTGGTGCATAGCTATAAGTTGTTTCGTATGAAACCAAGTGAGACGATAGGAGATATGTACACCCATTTTACGGATGTCTTCAATAGTCTAAAAGTGCTTTGTAAAAGTTTTTCTAATTTTAAACTTATTAATAAAATATTAAGATCTCTTCCTAAAAGTTGGGATCCCAAAGTAACGATAATACAAGAAGCAAAGGACCTAAATAATTTTCTGCTTGAATAACTAATCGGGTCTTTGATGACTTACGAAATGACATGTATATCACATGATGAACTCGATAACAACCTTCCAAAAAACATGAAGGACATAGCATTTAGAACCAATGAAGACCACTTAGGAGAAAACTCAAGTGACGATGATAATGACAAGGATTTCGTACTTCTTATAAGAAAATTTAAGAAATTCTTAAAAATGACAAACAAAACAAGATGCTAAGAATAAAAGTAAACTAAAAAAAGACTCAATAATATATTACAAATGTAACAAGCCAAGACACTTCAAAAATGAATGTCTCCGAGTGAAGAAGAAGCAACCAAAGAAGAAGAAGGCGCTCAAAGCTACTTAGGATGACTCAAGTTCATCCGAAGATGAGGAGCGAACCAACAAGGAAGAAGTTGTAAATTACACTTTAATGACATTTGGCAGCGAGGTAAGTAACCTAAATGAGTTTTTTTTTATCTTATAATAAATTATTTGATATATTTAATGACTTGTTTGATGATCTTAAATTAGTTAGTAAAAAGTATAAATTGCTAAAGAAAGATCATGATTCACTTGCTAATGAGTTTGAAAATTTTAAAAGGGAGTATAATGAATAAGCTCCTTGCACTAAGTGTGAAGAATTAGATATACGTAAGGAATAAAATATTTCATTATAAGAAACATTAGAAAAATTTTAAATAGATAACAAATCCTTAAATATGATACTTGTTAATAAGGGTTATGTTTATAGAAAGGAAGAAATTGGATTTGTGAGTAACACTCAACAAAAGTCAACCATCTTCGTTACAGGACCTGTATTATATGTTTCACCTAGAAATAAATATATTTTTTGTGAAAGAATTGGGTACTATGCTTATAAATATTTATTTAAAAGTCATAGTCCATATAAATTAATTTGGGTTCATAAAGGATCACAAACAACTTGATGCCATTAGTAAAATTAGGTAGAATTTTTCATGAGGAACCTAAAGTCAAATGGGTACATAAACTAAAACCTCTTTTCTTGTAGGTATGTCTCCAAACAAAGGTTAGAAGCATAAAATCCCTTTATAGTGGATGTTCAAGGCATATGACTAAAGATCCAATTCATTTCTCTAAGCTTGCTAGCCTAAATGAAGGATTTGTCATCTTCGGAGATAATAACAAGGGAAAAATCATTGGGAAATGAACCATATGTAATAAATCAAATCTCTTGATTGAATATGTATTATTAGTTGATGGTTTGAAACATAATCTACTAAGCATTAGCCAATTATTTGATAAATGATACATTATTAAATTTGAGTCTAATGGTTGTATAATTGAAATACCACACAAATAATAGTTTTATTTTTGCCTTAAGAAGCAATAATGTGTATACTATTGACATTGATAATTTCTATAATGAAATATATTTTTCGGTCTTAAATGATAATGCGTGGATTTGGCATAAGAGACTAGGATATGCTAAATCAAATCTCAACTAAAAATCTAGTAAGAGAAATGTCTAGCATTAAGTTCGTAAAAGATAAAGTTTATGATGCATGTCAACTAGGAAAACAAATTAAAAATAGTTTCAAATAAAAAAATCAAATAAGTACCTCTAGGTCACTATAATTGATCCATATGAATTTATTTAGACCAATTGATACTACAAGTTTAGGAGGTAGCAAATATGTGTTTGTTATTGTAGATAATTATAGTAAATATACTTAGACCTATTTCTTGGCACACAAAAGTGATTCTTTTAAATATTTTTTAAAATTTTATAAATTTGTTTAAAATAAAAAGGTTTTATGATTTCATCTATACGTAGTGATCATGGTGGTGAGTTTCAAAATCATAATTTTTAAAATTTTTGTGACTTAAATAGGTATAATCATAATTTCTTTACTCCTAGAAATCTACAACAAAATGGAGTAGTAGAAAGAGAAAATAGGAGGTTACAAGAAATGGCTAGAACCATGTTAAACGAACATAGTCTACCCAAATATTTTTAGACCGAAGCTATTAACACGGCATGTTATGTCATGAATAGGGTTCTCGTAAGACCATTACTCTCTAACCTCCTTATAAATTATGAAATAATAAAAAACCTAATATTTCATATTTTAAAGTATTTGGTTATAAATATTTTATTTTGAATGAAAAAGATGTCTTAGGAAAGTTCGATGCAAAATCCAATGAAGGCATATTTCTTGGTATTCCTCAATTTCAAAAGTTTATCATGTTTTTAATAAAAGAACTCTAGTAATTGAGGAATCCATCCATATTATTTTTAATGAGGTTTCAAAATTAAATAAAATTAATTTTGATGATGATCTTGATTTTGATATTTTAAATTTGAATGATAAACCTCCTCTCCAAAACAACTTGGATGCATCTACTTCTAAAGAATCATTACCCAAGGAATTGAAGTATATAGATGCTCATCCTAAGGAATTAATAATAGGAGATACATCCAAAGGTGTTCAAACTCGCACATTATTTAAAAAAATTTATGCTAACGCCATATTTTTATCTAAAATTGAACTAAAATGCATTGAGGAAGCCCTAAAAGATTATTCTTGGGTTATTTCAATGCATGAAGAGTTAAACCAATTTAAGAGAAATGGGGTGTGGGAGCTTATTCCTAGACCTAATGATTATTTAGTGATTGGTACTAAATGAGTCTTTAGACATAAGCAAGATGAAAATAACATCATGGTTAGAAATAAGACTAGATTAGTGGCCAAGGATTTTGCCAAGAAGAAGGGATCGATTATGAAGAGACCTTCGCTCCTATGGCTAGACTTGAAGTCATAAGAATACTCTTTGCCTTTATCTCTTTTAAGAATTTTAAGTTATTTCAAATAGATATCAAAAGTGCATTTCTTAATAGTTTCATTTCCGAAGAAGTTTATGTTAAACAATCCCCCGATTTTAAAACTGATCATTTTTCGAATCATATTTTTAAATTATCTATGACTCTTTATCAAATGAAACAAGCTCTTAGGGCTTGGTATAAAAAACTTAGCTCTTTTTTTATTTCAAATAATTTTTTGAAAGACAAGGTTGATACCATATTATTTTTAAGTATTTTAAAAATATTTTTTTATTATTCAAATTTATGTTGATGATATTATTTTTAGTTCATCAAATAAATCCTTGTATGAATCTTTTGCCAAGAGTATGAGCCAAGAATTTGAAATGAGCCTAATGGGTGCATTAACTTTTTTCCAAGGATTACAAATAAAATAATTATATGATGGTATCTTTATAAGTCAAACTAAGTATATCTTAGATTTATTAAAACGCTTTAGTATGGATTATACTAAGACCATAAACACACCTATGAGCACTTCTACAAAATTAGACTTAGATAATGAAGGTAAAAATTTTGATCAAAAAACATATAGAGGAACGATAGATAGTTTATTGTATTTAACTGCTTCTAGATCAGACATAATGTTTTGTATTGGATTGTGTGCAAGGTTTCAATTCATATTCTCATTTTAAGACAGTTAAACGAATATTTAGATATTTAAAATGAACTTCTAACTTAGGATTATGGTATCCTAAGTCTAAAAACTTTGATTTATTTACCTATGCGACTACCAATTTTGGAGGTTGTAAAATAGATAGAAAGAGGTACAATCAGAACATGTCAATTTTTAAGACATGCTCTTATTTCTTGGTCTTCTAGTAAATAAAATTCAATTACATTATCTACAGTCGGTGCTGAGTACATAGCAGCTAGTGCATGTTGTGCACAAGTCATTAAAATGAAAAATACTTTAGAATATTATGAAATTCACTTGAAAAATATTCTTATCAAATGCGATAACACTAGTATAATATATATAACTAAAAATCTCATTTAACACTCAAGAACTAAATATATTGACATTAGGCATCACTTTATTAGCGATCATGTAAATAATCATGATATATCTTTGAAATTTATTGATACTAACTATCAATTGGCTAATATTATCATCAAGCCATTAAATGAAGAAGAATTTGACTTTATTAGAAGAGAATGTTAAACCATCCAAATACATGATTTAGTATATTTCTTGAGCTTTTGGTTGAAATTTACATGAGATAATTTTGAATACATGAATAGCTCTTTAACTTCTCGGCTTGTTGAGCTCTTTTTCGAAATGATTCTATTTGTAGTTGATATTTACAAAGAGGGAGAAAAAAAATTTGTGATGCATAAAATTCTATCTTTATCCTTCTTTTTATTTTACAGAAAAAATAAAGTAAATTCTAACTTTAATCTTCTTATTTTACCAAGAGGGAGCAATGGACTAACTTCTTCTCTTTATGTGCTAAATATTATGATAAATATTTAAAAAAATTATTTAAATATAATTAAGCATTTCTCCTTTTTGTTGATGACAAAGGGGGAGATATAATTGATGATGTCAAAGAAATGGTTATTATAAAATCTTTAAAATATTCTTTTGATACCAAGAAGATGAATACTTTAAAAGTTTTATCATATATGGTATCATAATTAATGACATAAAGTAAATGTTTAAAATATTTATTATGTGAAACATATTAGTTAAAATTATTTATCATATGATACCAAGAAAATTGATACTTTTGAAATTTTATTATGTATGGTATCATTAATGGTTAAATTATGAAAATACTATACTTTAATTCAAAAGTAATAGGTTATTTTGAATTCAAGTTTATTGTATTTATCTTATGGTATATACATAGGGGGGAGATACGGTTAAGTCTAGTCATCAATTCGTTGTCATTATTAAAAAGGGAGAGATTGTTGAATCTCATATTTTGATAATGAAATCAATTGATGGGTGTTATGATCTAACTTGTATGTTAAAGAAAGTGATACAGGATTAATTACGATAATAATGGCAATACAATCAAATGTTAGGCTGGAGTTAAGTTCGAGCATCGGGCGCGAGATTCAGATGATGCAATGGGAGCTCGTCGAGACTTCACTAGAGGTCAGTCGAGGTTCGGACGATGTTGTCAGGAGCTTGTCGAGAACTCACCAGAAGATTGCCGAGAAGTTCATCGGGAGTTCACCAACAGGTTGTCGGGAGTTTACTGGAAGAATGCTGGAAGTTCGTTGGGAGTCCACTAAAGAAATGATCAGACAACGAAAATTGTACGTTGAGTGTCATAGTTAGCATCATAATGAGAGTTAGTTTTACTAACTCGATTAAGAGGCTATTAGGCCTTAACTAGGGCTGATTTGGACTTATTATAAAAGTCATTTCAGTAACCCAAAGTCAGATAAAACATGATCTCCAAGACAACACAGTCTTCAAATATGTGTCAGGTATTTGACCCACCCCATCACAGTCTCCCAGATTGTGTCTAGCGACTGAACTGCCCAGAACATAATCTTCAAGACCAGCACCTCGAGAATACTTAAAATTTAAATTTTGACTCCACTTTTGAAGCCATTTGGGGCCTATAAATATCTCACCCATTCTTGCTAAAAGTATGCAAGCAATTAAGAATAAAAAGCTTGTGAAAACGCTGTTGTAATTGAGAGCTTCTTCTCATTTCATCTTGTATAGTTTTTTTAATCAAGGGAGAGCTTAGAGACTTGTAAATGTTATCTCCTAAACCTATAAAAGGATAATAGAAGAGGATGGTTAATCTTCACCCATTGAAGGAAGATCAATAGTGGAAGCCGGTGATCTCAACGGAGGAGGAATCGGGAGTGGACGTAGGTCACGAGACCGAACCACTATAAAATCGATTTGCTTTCTCTTCTTTGTTCTTTATTTTTATTACTTTCTTATTTAACTATCTACTACCTTTGCTTGCACTCTTACAAACATCTCTACACTTAAATATATTTTTATATGATGTTTATTAAGTAAATATTTAAATCAACATAAATTTTTTATAAGTACCAATCCAACCTATCAGCCCCCCACCCCCCTCCTCCCCACCCCCTCCAATGCCGCCTTGATCCTAATAGAGTCCACCCGGTTAAATCGTATAGATGAGACTACCATGATGAATTTATCTTATGTTGCTTACGCAAAAGCAGCATTTCCTGATACGCATAGAGTGGTTGGTCCCTCTTTTACTCATCGGACAAGTAACAACAGGGTGATTCAAACTACTTTATGAAGCTTTTACTTTAGCCTTTTCTTTTGTCTATGCAAAGTAAGGAGCCCCAGAAATGTTTCTTAATTTCAAATGTGGTTCTAGGTTTCTTATTTTTCATAATATTTTCTTTATTCTTAATTTATCACATAACTTATTGAGTATTGGACAATTGATAGATGATGAATATTCAGTTATATTTAATAATGATTCATGAGCTACTGAAGATAAGAAATCTGGTTTGATTATAGTAAACATTTGCATAACACAAAACAAGATGTTCCTGCTCGATGTTTCAAATATTAAAAATCATACTTTTGTTATAATTCAAAAGAATAAGTCTAATTTATGATATTTAAGATATGGATACCTTAATATTAATGATTTAAGATTATTAAATAAAAAGAAAATAGTTTTTGAATTGCTTAAAATTAACACACTTGATGTATGTGAAGGATGTAATTATAACAAATAAAATAAAAAATTATTTTCTATTGAAATCTATGAAGAGTATCTAATTGTCTTGAATTAATTCATGTTGACTTATGTAGACCTATGAATACCAAATAATTTAGTGAAAGTTGATATTTTTTATTATTTACTAATGATTATAGTCACATGAATTGGAAAAAAATTTTAGAAGTGAAATATGAAATATTTGATAATTTTTAAAAATTCAAGGCAATTGTAGAAAGGCGAAATGGTAGATACATAAAGACACTTCGAACAAGATGGAGGTGGTGAATTTTTATCAAATGAGTTTGATTATTTCTATGAAGAAAATAATATTCGTAGGGAGTTGACAATACCATATACATGGGAACAAAATGGTGTAGTTGAATGTAAAAATTGAATCATCATTGAAATAACAAAAAGTTTGCTTAAAGGAAAACATCTTCCAAATTAGTTTGGGATATAATCAGTCGCAAGAGCAGTTTATTTGTTGAATATTTTACCAACAAAAGCTATTATGAATTGAACTCCTTTTCAGGCTTGGTATAATATAAAGCTAAGTGTAAGCCATCTAGAAATTTTTTATTGTATTGCTTATGCTTTAGTAAATTCATAAAACCATTATAAGCTTAATGAAAAATCTGAAAAATACATCTTAAATAGTTATTCCTTACAATCTAAAGCATATCAATTGTATAATCCTATTAGTGGTAAAGTTATTATTAATAGAAATATTGTATTCGATGAAAGGACAAGTTGGAATCAGGAAACCAATAAAGATAAAACATAAATTCATATTCCAATAGAACTAGACACTCCACAAAATCAAGTGATGGATCCCACTCAAATAAGTTTATCATCAACCTTACCTAATAATAGTTCAAATTCATCAAATGATTCATTAGTTGAATCCCTCTAGGAAAATTTAGATCACTAATAGAAATTTTTGATTTAACATTTGTTTATTTATTTTAGATCCCATAAGTTTTAAGAAATTAGTTGAAAAAGAGGAATAACAAAAGGTAAAAAAATAGAGAAAATTAAATCAATTATAAGAATAAAACCTATGAGCTAATGGATCTACTAAAAAGAAAAGAAAATTATTGCATTGAAATGAATGTTCAAAATAAAATATAATGTAGATGAAAGTATCTAAAAGCATAAAGCTCGACTTATAGCAAAAGAATATTCACGGCAATAAGGTATTGATTTTGATGATACTTTTACTCTACTTGCTAGATTCAAAGCCATGGAAACTTTCTTAGCTTTAGCTGCTCACTTGAGTTGGCCTATTTATTAATCTAATGTGAAATTTATTGGGAAACCTAATAGGAGCATCACATGTGTAGTAGAAAACAAAAATAAAATTGGTTTCCCAAGTTTATCAAATCAACGTACAATGATTGATGTGTGAAAAACTATAAAACCAAAGCCTAGATAATATGTATTAGATGTTTTACCTAGAAAATCATATATCCTGAAAAAATCAGATCCAAATGATAAGATGAAGGAGATCAAATATCCTCCTCTCTAATGGTATCCACATGACAAGTGCGGTGATAATGCTCCTCAAATTATTGCAAGATCTCCCTCTCCACGTATCGCATACTAGAGTTGTCAACCAACAAGGAGAGGAGGTAGAGGAGAATAGGAGCGACGACCACCAAAATCTCCAGCCTATGAATCCTTTAGCCTCCTCTTATTTACAAAGGTCCATATCAACTTAACCTTAATGGATTCTACCCTACTGGAAATTGGATCTATATCCAACTAGTCAAGCCTCTCAGATTAGTGGATCTACATCCAATAATCTCTTATTAGTTCTTAATAAATCTCATCCATAGAATCCAGTAATATATGAGTCTATTGGATATCCAATAAAATAGGGGCTCTGCGGATATCTCATATCCAAACCTCTACTTGTTGTAACATCTATCATATGTGTATGACTCTGTAAGTCCAATATTGAGTTGGCTGTGAGTTGCACCTATCAGAACTCCTTTTGAAATTAGAACTCCTTTTGATTTAATGAATTGTTATCCCATAACAATTCACTTAACTCGTTGACTATAAACATATTATACCATTATCCCATAATCTATTAGACATATCTATCCATAATTATCATGTATCTACAGTCTCTTATCCATCTAATATTCTAGAGATCATATATCAGGCATAGTATCATCAGGCCTCATATGGAATCCCTCCGTGTCTCGCTCTAATCAGATTCTCTTAGAGAACTCATCTCTTAATTCGAATGACCCTGACTAGGAATTTGCCAAGCAAGAACACATTGGATATTTCTCTCGTGATACCGAGAGTGGATGACTAGGAATTTGTAAGGTTGGTTACTAATCTCAATAACTGACTGTACTAAATTTGAAACTTTCATACATATAAGTCCAACGTCAAAGAAAGGAGTACTCAAACAAGACATCCTTGGTATCTTAAATCTAAGGATCAAACATACAATTGAGACTACTGAATCGTTGTATGATGTCATGTATAATTAATTGTCTAATATTTGATAAGTGGATCAATTAGTAAACTTATTATTCAATGAGTACCTATATTGCACTCTTAGTATCTCTACATGAGCAGTTATGAGACCAGCTGCTTCCATCATATTGATGGGTATATAGTATAGCGGTCTGTCCGATTATTTCGATATCCCTCTCAAGTAACCTATAACCGGATAATTTGGAGTCTATGTTTAAAGGTGATTTGGTCTCATCATTATGAACCAATTGTCATTACATAAATCAAAGGACATTACAATATATGCAACATATAACATAAAGTGAGAATATGACAATAATAATATTAAGTAAAAAGATCGCATAATATGTCACACGTGCTATCACTCACGTAATTGGCTTGTATGGTATATGTAACTAGCAAAATCAGTATTTTTAAATAGAGATTTACATGAAGAGATTTTTGTTACTCAACCTAAAGGTTTTTTTAGTTAAAGGACATGAAGAAAAGGTGTATAAGCTAAAGAAAACTCTCTACGATTTTAAATAAGCCTCAAGAGTATTGCACAATAAAATTGATTATTATTTTTATCAAAATAGATTTAAAAGGAGTGATAATGGATATACTCTTTATTTAAAGAAGGAAGGTGAACATAATATTCTTATGGTTTGCCTTTTTATTGATGATATTATATATGGGTTCATCTAACTCTTTTGTGATAAAATTTGAAAAATATTATGATGAATAAGTTTGAAATATTAGATCTAGGTCTATTGCACTATTTTCTTACGTCAGAGGTAAAGTAAAATCAGATGAAATTTTTATTTCACAAAAAAAATATGTAATGGATCTACCCAAAAAATCTAACATAATTAATTTTAAAGCTGAAGCAACACCCATGAATGTAAATGAGAATTAAAACTTGAAGATGGTACATATTTGACAAATACAAAATACTACAGAAGTTTGGTTGGAGATTTGATTTATCTAACTCATACTCGACCAAATATTACATTCTCTATTAGCGTCATAGCCAAGTCTATGCATAGCTCAAGCAAACATCATCATGAAGCTATTAAAAGAATTCTGTATTATATTAATGGAATCATAAATAATGGCATTTGGTAGTAATTGGGTAGGAGCTTTAGATGATAGAAAGAGTTCTTTAAACAATATTTTTAGCCTCGGATCAGGAGTTATATTTTGGAGTTTAAAGAAGTAAGCAATAACTGCATTATCGACATCAGAAATATGTAGCTACAACATCAGCAGCTTATCAGCTCAAAAGACTTCTTAAAGATCTTCATCAAGAACAAAAAATAATAATTAAAAATAATTTGTGATAA
The DNA here is from genome assembly GCA_021527575.1 of Ensete glaucum. Classification (NCBI taxonomy): domain Eukaryota; kingdom Viridiplantae; phylum Streptophyta; class Magnoliopsida; order Zingiberales; family Musaceae; genus Ensete; species Ensete glaucum. The sequence continues at coordinate 28,119,666 of CM038555.1, forward strand.
TAAAATCATAATTATAATGACGAAGAATCTAATATTTCATGGAAGAACGAAGCATATAGAGATACATTATCATTTCATCCGAAATTTTGTAACAAGTGGAGCCATAATAATAAATTATTATAAGATAAATAAATAAATTCTAAATATTCTCATCAAGCCAATTTCAATTTAAAAACATGTTTATCATGTCTCAAGTTGGTTTATTTTAACTATGAATTAAGGGGAAGTGTTGAGAATTGATTCATAATAGTTATTGAGTTAGTTATAATAGTTATTGAGTTAGTTATAATGTTCTAAGTAATGACTCATGATTTAGAAGTTATGGGGATAATGACTACACTTAAGCATGGGTGAGATACTAATATTAGGTCCTATTAATAGGACTATAGTATATGGAGCAACATAATGTGTGCACATAATATATGCCGTAAGTGTTATATTATCTCCTATTTAGTACTATATTATTTTTTAATTAAAAATATTCTTATTTAATTAATGGTTTTGTTACTCCATCCCTAACCGTTATTCAGAAAGAATTTTAGCTTAACACAGTTGGTAGCCAAAGAGATCTTAGCTTTTTCGCTCAAGAAATTAATCTGGTGATGATGATGATGCACCATGTCTACTTATTGGTTAATGATTTCCAATTCAAAACCATCATACTTTTGAAGTTATTATAGCAAGCTTCGTTAGCAAACACTTTGTCAAATCGTTAAGTTTTTGGATCAAATCCCATTTTATTCCTATACCTTTTGCTAAAAATAAAATATTTTTCATGACAAATTTGTAACTTAAAATATTTCTCATAGCAAGTTGTTCAGAGTTGTAAAAATATTTTTCATGACAAGTACATCAGCATATGTTTTCATTTCCCAAATCTTATAGTGGCATTTTATTTTTCTAATACATTTATCATTTTTAATGAGGCATGTGCAGATCATGGAGCTAATTCAACACAAAACATAACGAAGGGGGAAAAAGTGCAAACAAGGTTGAGCATCACTTCGCAGGACATGATTGGGAATTCAAAAGCATAATTAGCTCCCCCTCCTAGTGACGACAATAAGCCTGACGTGTGTTGATGCTTTCACCAGCACACTTGAGTGTTCCAACATAAACTACTGTTGACCTCACGAAGAATTTGAGGCCGCAGATCGCACAGCATCACAAAAGCAAATAGCTATGATGCCAAAGTGCACTCACTCTACATGGCACACATAGAGCTGCACGACTACATTAGCCATGCTTTCTTTAACTCCGATGAAGATTACAAACCACCATACACCTTTGAACAAAGTAAATCTTTCTTTGTTTTCCTGGTTCTCCTCTGCAACTTGCATCCTGTGCTACTAAAGGCCTTCATTCCTTTACAGTGTTGTAGTAATCAGGTCAAGAGATCCGGAAAAAGCTTGCAGTAGTTGGTCAGCCTCTTGTCACGTGCAGTAGAAGAAGAAGAGGGAGACTGGTTCTCGGGGACATGGTGAGGGAACTCAGCCAACATCTGGACCACCTCCCTCATCGTCGGCCTATCCACGCTGTTCTCCTGGACACACAGCATCGCCACGAAGAAGACATGCATCAGCTCGTCAACGGGCACGGTGCTCAGCCTTGGATCGACAATGGCGGCGGCGTTGTCTCTGCTGCAGCTGGTGACCCTCTTGGCCCACTGGACTATGTCAACTCCGTCGCCGAAGCCTCCCACCGGGCGTCGCCCCGTGATGAGCTCAAGTAGAACCACTCCGAAGCTGTACACGTCGCCCTTCTCGTTCACTTTGAGTGTGTATGCGTATTCTGCATGCACAATGCCAGCAAAAAAAAAAAGCCAAACTTATATATATCAAAAGAAAGAATCCCTTCTAATGCTAATCAGAGACCAGGAGAATCGTATTCCTTCTTCACATGCTGATTCGTCCGAAGCATTCTAAGGAGAAAGCAGTTTAGATGGACTGAATCATCCGAATAATGAGAACTATTAGAGGTGATTATTTTGAAATTAGATGCATGAGCTCTATCGAAAAAATTGTGTGCAGATCTGAAGGGTAAGATAATACAGGGTTTGGTAGTTCCCGGGAACTCCTTCATGAGGATCAATCCGATGCTGTGTTTGTGTTTTTTGTTGGAATTAAACTTCTATAATTATCATGAATAGATTAATTTCATCAGAAGAAATGTTTATTTCTTTAAGAGAAAATATTTATGGAAAGACAAGTCAAATTTGCTATTGATTCTTGAAGGAGTTTATTGAAAGAAAGATTCATTCTTAGTGCATAAATATAATGTATCTTGGGGAACTATATAAATCTCATATGTTGAGTCATAAAAAATATAGAGTTTGTGAAATTATAAAAATATTGAGAGAAATACAAAAGATGAAGCTTTCTCCTACTCTTTCTTAGTATGATAACTCTATCCTTTATTCCTATCCACTTTAACAATTGGTATCAGAGCTATAGCTTCATCTTCAAGCATCTTTCAACTCTAAATCCATAGATTGACAAAAAAAAATTATGACATATGGTGCATCCAAATAAAGGTTATTTTATGCTCCCAAGATATATGGGAGTTTGTAGAAGATGGATTTGTTGAACCAAGTCCAGCATAAGGAGGAGCAATGAATGCAAAAGCAAAATAGCAACTCAAAGATAGAATAAAGAAGGAGAAAAATGCCTTGTTCACAATCTACTGAGGGCTTGATGATATAATGTTTGAGATCATCGCTCCAGCAAATACTTCAAAAGAGGCTTGGGAAATACTTCAAAAAGCATTTGGTGGTATTGATAAGGTAAAAAAATTACGTCTACAAGTTTTACGAGTCGATTTTGAAAAATTACAACAATGTACTTCTGAAACTATTTCTGATTATTTCATAAAAGTTATTTCTATTATTCATCAAATGAGAAGAAATGGTGAACAAATAAGTGATCAAATAGTGATAGAAAAGATATTAAGATCACTAGATTTAAAATTTGATTTTATTGTTATTGCGATCGAAGAGTCTAAAGATTTGGAAGAAATATATTTAGAACAACTTATGGGTTCCCTTCAAGTTCATGAACAAAGAATTACAAAAAGAGCATAAGAAAAAACTGTGGAACAAGCACTGCAGACTAAGCTTACTCTTGAAAATAAAGGTGAATTAAATTTTCAAAGAGGAAGAGGTCGTGGACAAAAAGGAAGAGATGGTAGAAATCAGACCCATCAAGAATATCCAAACAATGAAGATAGTAGAGAAAATTCTAGCCAAAGAAGCCGAGGTTATGGTCGAGGACGTGGCCGAGGCCGTGGACGTGATAGAAATTCTAAAAGGTCTGAAATACAATGCTATATTTGCAAAAGGTATGGGTATTACTCCTTTGAATGCTATTATAATCTTAACAATCAAGGTGATAAGGCAAATTTTATTGAAAAAGAAGAGAAGAATGAAAACCAAGTTTTGCTAGTGACTTATGATAATTTAAAGGAAGATCAGTCTATGACATGGTATCTAGATACAGGAGCTTTAAATCACATATATGGCATTAAAAAATTATTTTTAGAAATAGATATAAATTATTCTGAAAATATTACATTTGGTGATCTGTCTCAAAGACCAGTAAGAGGCAAAGGTAAAATTGTTCTTGGACTCTATAATAATAAAGAATTATATATTTTGGATGTTTATTATGTGCCTAATATTAAAAATAATATTCTTAGCTTGGTACAATTACTTGAAAAAGGTTATAATATTGAGATGAAAGATATGATTCTTTCAATTTATGATAAGACTAAGACATTAATCTCACATGTAAAAATGGTGAAGAATGGAATGCTTCCTCTATATTTATGTATTTTTTATCGATCAAATTGTTTTAAGACTGATATTGAAGATATTTCTATATTATGGCATCTTAGATATGCACACTTCAATTTTGAGGCATTAAAACTTCTAGATGAGTTTAATATGGTGACAGGAATGCCAAGAATTGACCGCTCATCAAAATTATATGAAATATGTGTTATAGGTAAGCAAGAAAGAAAGCCTTTCAAAATTAGCAGAACAAAAAGAGCATGGCATCGACTTGATTTGGTATACTCGGATGTTTGTGACCCTATCAGCCCAGTATCACTTAGAGGAAGCAGGTATTTTCTTACATTCACTAATGATCAAAGTGGTAAGATAGGAAAATAAAGAAGTGTTAAACAAATTCAAAGAATTTAAAGACTTGGTTGAAAGACAAAGTGGTTGCAAGATTAAATGTTTACGAACAGATATAGGTGGTAAATATACATCAAATGAATTTGGAAGTTTTGTAGAAATAATAGAATTTTACATCAATTTATTATGCCATACACACCTAAAAAAAATGGTGTTTCAGAAAGAAAAAATAAGACTATACTTAATATGGTCTGATGCATATTAAAGAAAAGAAATATTCCTAAAGAATTTTGGGGGATGTTGTTACTTGTATAATTTATTTGCTTAACAGATTTCTAACAAGGTGAATTGGTAATTCTATACCAGAAGAAGTATGGAGCCTGTAGAAATCAAGAGTTGATCATTTAATAATTTTTGTAAGTGTTGCATTTGTCAAGATACTAGAAGAAAAGAGAACAAAAATTGAAGATAAAAAAGTCAAAAATATATTTTATTAGGTTATACTGAGAATTTCAGTAGATACAAACTCTACAATCCTATCACAAATAAAATTGTGATGTCAAGAGATATTGAGTTTAATGAACAACAGATTTGGGACTGGAAAAGTAATAAATAGCATAAGAAAGCTATATCATCAAAAGAGGATGATATAATACAAGCAAGCACAGAAAAGGCTTTACCAGAATTATCACCGAGATCAGTTAGGTCACATGATTCAAGAAGTCTGATTATAAGAACGACAAGATCGATCCAAGAGCTAAATGATGTGACTCAAAAAATTAATACTAATAATGATAAACTTTCTCTATTTTATCTTTTTGCAGGATATGATCCATTAACTTTTGAAGAAGCTTGTAAAGAACAAAAATAGAGATAAGCTATGAAGGAAAAGATTAATGTAATCAACAAAAATGATACATGAGAGCTTACTACATTTCCAGAAGACCATCAAGCGATCGATGTTAAGTGGATCTTTAAAACAAAAAGAAATGCACAAGGAGAGATGGAAAAATATAAAGCACGGTTGGTCGCAAATGGATATAAACAACAATATGGGATCGACTATGAAGAAATGTTTGCACCATTTGCTCGATTGGAGACGGTAAGATTACTTATCTCCCTAGCAGTTCGAATGAAATGAAAAATTTTACAAATAGATGTAAAATCAGCATTCATTAATAGAGTTCTTAAAGAAGAGGTATATGTTCAACAACCCCTGGATTTATTATTTATGAATAAGAAGACAAAGTATACAAGTTAAAAAGAGCTCTTTATGAGCTTAAACAAGCCCCACGAGCATAGAATTCTCAGATAGATGCTTATTTTATTCAAAACGATTTTTCTAAATGTCCACATGAACATGTTATATATACAAAATCTAACATTGATAGAGATATCATGTTTGCATGCCTGTATATAGATGATTTAATATTTACAAGCAGTAGTAGCTCCATGATTAAATATTTTAAATACTCTATGAAGAAGGAGTTTGAGATGACCGACTTGGCCTTAATGTCTTATTTCCTTGGTATCGAAATTATACAAAACAATGAAAGAATTTTTATCTCACAAGAAAATTATACAAAAGAGATTCTAAAGAAGTTTTCTATGGAAGATTGTTATCCTACAGATACACCTATTGAATATGGAACCAAGTTGACCAAAGAAGGTGAAGGTAAATATATTAATCCAACTTATTACAAAAGTCTAGTTAGATGTTTAAGGTATTTGACATGCACTCGACTTGATATATTATTTGGAGTTGGTTTAATAAGTAGATACATGGAATCTTCTAAGACTTTTTATTTAAATGTCGCCAAAAGAATTTTACGATATATTAAAGGATCAATTGAGTATTGAATATTATATTCATTATCAAAAGGATTGGATCTTATTGGATATAGTGACAGTGATTAGGCTGGAAGCTACGATGATTGAAAGAGTACAACTGGATTCATATTTTATTTTGGTAGAGTTACATTTACTTGGTCTTCAAAAAAACAACATGTAGTTGCTCTATCAAGTTGTGAAGCAGAATATATAGCAATATCTTCTTGTGTTTATCATGCAATATGGCTAAAAAGATTACTTCAGGAACTTCATATGCCATAAGAGAAGTCGACCAAAATTTATGTTGATAATAAATCAGCTATTGCCTTAGCCAAGAATCCAGTCTACTATGAAAGATCAAAGCATATCGATACAAGATTTCATTTTATAAGAGATTATGTAAAAAACAAAGAAGTGACGCTACACCATGTCAAGACAAGTGAACAAGTGACTGACATTTTTACAAAACCTCTCAAAATTGAAATATTTTAATATTTTCGAAAAAAACTTGGCATGTTGGATGGAACAAGTTTAAGGGGGGAGAATATTTGAATTAAACTTGTGCAATTATCATGAAGAGATTAATTTCATCATAAAAAAGATTCATTTCTTCAAAAAAAATATTTATGGAAGGACAAGTCAAATTGACTATTAATTTTTGAAAGAGTTTATTGAAAGATAGATTAATTCTTAGTGCATAAATATAATGTATCTTGGGAATTATATAAACCTCATATGTTGAGTCATAAAAAATATAAAATTTATAAAAATATAAAAATATTGAGAGAAATAAAAAAGATTAAATTTTATCCTACTTTTATTATGATAATTTTTTTTTTTCCTATGGATTTTAATATTCTTGGGTACATGCTATCCATCCTCACTAAATCAACTCAAAATTATTCTCTACTTGATGTGATGGTCTCTCGTATACAAACAAGGAATCAAGTCTTAACTTCGAAGCTGACATGAGTGTTGAAGACGGGAGATGACAGCGAGCAAAAGCAAGAATGATGAGCGCACCTGGAGCGATGTATCCGTAGGAGCCGGCGATGGCAGACATGGTCTCAGAGGCGCCGCCGTGCTGCAAGAACTTGGCCAGCCCGAAGTCCGCCACGTGTGCCTCAAATTTCGCGCCCAGCAAGATGTTGTTGGACTTAACATCTCGGTGTACGATCATGGGACTGCAATCGTGGTGGAGGTAGCACAGCCCCGTCGCCGCCTCCACCGCGATCCTGTACCGGCGGTCCCAGTCCAGGAATCCGGCCCCCGTGCCGTGCAACAGCTCCCCCAGGCTGCCGTTCCCCATGTACTCGTACACCAGCACGTTGGTCTCCTGGTTGGTGCAGAAGGCCAGCAGGCGCACGATGTTCCGGTGGCGGATGCTTCCCAGCGTCCTGACTTCAGCCCTGAACCCGTGGTCGTGGCCCCCGGCCCGCAGCCGCTTTACCGCGATGGCGTCCCCGGCACGGGTCCGTCCCATATACACCATCCCGCCGCCGCCGCGCCCGACTACGTTGCCGTCCTTCATGCACTCCAGCACGTCGGACACGTCCAAGTCCACATTCTGGAACGCGGTGAGCCGCCACTCGGCGCTGCCGCGGTGAGACCGGGCTCGCACCGCGGCGGCGGCCGCGAACACCAGCGAGCACAGCAGCAGCCCCAGCCCGAAGACCAACTTGAAGACCCCCGCACCGCGCTGCGCTTGGACCGGGCTCACCGTGATCTTGCACGGGTTGTTCACTGCCGACCCACAGAGCCCGGCATTGCCCACAAACGCCGAGGCGTTCAAGTAGCCCAGCTGCCCGGCCTCCAGCAGCTCGCCGGAGAGGTCGTTGAAGGAGAAATCAGCCGCGGTGAGGCTCCTCATCGCCGCGATCGACCTTGGTATCGAGTCGATCAAGTGATTCCGCGACAGGTTCAGGTAATTCAGGATCGAAACTCCTGCAATCTCCGCTGGAATTGAGCCGGACAGGTTGTTCTGGCTCAGGTCAAGGTAGGTTAGCTGGGTGCAATTGCCGATCTCGGGCGGGATCGAGCCGGACAGGCCATTGCAGCTCAGATCGAGCTTGACCATGCGCCGTAGCTGGCCGATGGTATCGGGGATCGGACCGGCCAGCTGATTGCTCCCAAGCAGCAATGTTTGGATCGAGGACAGGTCCGAGATGGAGGGTGGTACTGGACCAGTGAGCAAGTTGTTCGATAGGTTGAGCTGCGACAATTGGGTTGGATTGTGGCCCCTGTTAGGATCCTTATCCGGTATTGGACCAGAGAGGTAGTTGCTCTGCAACTCTAACAAGTTCAGGTTGGGAAGGTAAAGAAGGCCTGACGGGATGCTGCCATTGAGATAGTTCTGGCCAAATCTTACCCTCGTGAGGCTCAAACACTCACCTAGGCTATCCGGGATTGGTCCGAACAAGAAGTTGTTCAAGAGGATGAGGACTTTGAGCTCGTTTAGTGGACACAGGTGGGCAGGGACTGCACCGGTGAGCTTGTTCGACGAAAGGTCGAGCACCCGGATCCGGCCTCTGGAGCCGAGTTTCTCCGGTATGGCTCCCGTGAAGTTGTTCATGAAAAGCTGGAGTGTTTCCAGATCTGGTAGCCCGGCGACGAACTGCGGTATCGAGCCGTGAAGCCGGTTCATGAACAGGTTGAGCAGGCTCAGCTCGGTGAGGACTGCGAGCTCGTGGGGGACCTCTCCCGTGAGCGCATTGTTGGAGAGGTCGAGCAGGGCCAGCCGGGTTAGGTTCCCGAGCGACGGCGGGATCGGTCCCGACAACCGGTTGGAGTGGAGGAACAGCGTGTCGAGATTGGTCAGATTACCTAGCTCCGGCGGTATTTCTCCGTCGAGGCCGCAGCTGGGGAGGTCAAGATGGACCAGATTGGTTAACTTGCCGAGCTCGGTCGGAATGCCGCCGTCGAACACGTTGTAGTAGCCCAAGTAAAGCTGTTTGAGGCTCGTCAAGTTCCCCAGCTCGCCGGGAATCCTGCCACGGAGATCATTGCCGTTCAAAGACAGGTACTCCAATCTGGTCAGGATTCCATAACTTGTCGGAATCCTCCCGCTGATGTAGTTGCCCCCAAGGTCCACGTACTTGATTCTCTTCGAGCCCGCCAGGCCGGATGGCAAGCATGCCGTGAAGTTGTTGTCGTAGGCGTCGAGCACCTCCAAGTTCGGCAGGCTTGCGTAGTCCCAGTCGAGCCCACCGTCGAACAGGTTGGACGAGATGTTCAAGTATCGAAGGCTCGGCAAATCGGACACTGTGATTACACCTTGCAGCTGGTTTCCGGCGAGCGAGAGGTTGACGAGGGAGTCGAGACCAGAAATCTCGAGCGAAGCAGAGCCAGAAACGTTCAAGTTGGAGAGATCCACGGCGACGACGCGGCCGTACTCGCACCCGACTCCGAACCAGGAGCAAACCGAGCTCAGGTCTGTAGTGTTCCAGTTGCCTAGTTCTGGGGTGGAAGAATGGAAACCTTTTCTTATGGAAGCCAATACCAAAGCATCACTCTGAAGCGAAGCACAAGTAGTAGGACTTGCAACAGTGAACAAGGTGAGAAGGAGAAGAGAAGGGACCATTTTGATGAGGTTTTGGTGATCTACCTAGTTGGGCATGGTTTTGTAGGAATAAGACATGGAGGAAATGAGAGAGAAGAATGGAGGTTTACACAGACTGTACATAGGAGAATATAAGACTAATTACATGGAATGTAAATGAAAATTGAGAATGTAATCTAGATATGATTTAAATAAGATTAAATTAAGATTCAGATATGATTTTCTCAACTGAATAAGGAAATCACATAGGTTAATTGAAGAAAATCCTCATATCTTCACCTGTATAAATTGACGATGAATCAATGAATCAATTGTACATTTTCATTATTTCTTATTTTCAATATGGTATCAGAGTTGCTTGCCTAAAGCAAGCTCTCTTCTCGCTGTCAAACAACAGCAAGTTTCCACCATTTCCAGCTGCATGCAGAAGCTGTCGTCGACTCCTACCCATCTACCGTCGCAGCACATCTGCCTCCTCTATCGACAGGAACCAACGAGATCGGCACTGATCTCTTGGCATCATTTGTTACTTTTCTGCAAAATCGTATTTGTGGAAGCTGGAGACGTATTCCTCCAGCAAATCTTCGGCCGCGATCAATAGTTGCAACCACTCCTTCCAGTCGGCAGCCTGCCACTGCTACCGTCACTGCCACGTAGTCGCAACCCTCTTCCTCTGTTGGACAGCACCTTGTCGCATCTTCTGATTGCTTCTTCCACATGCAAACAGTAGCAAACCATAGGCCTTTCTACTTCCTTTAACGACGACCTTGCCGACGATTCTGTCCAACTACATCTTTCCTCTATCGATAGAACCTACAAGATTGGCACCGACCTCCTAGTATCGTCTCTTCTTCCACTGTTCGTGAAGCTGGCCAAGGTCCCCGATCGCGGGCGCACTCTCGTCACCCCATCAAGCTTGGCACCGCACCAGTTCTGCTTAGTCGGATCGATATTAATCGCCTGTGCAGCCTCGCCAATGCTACAACCACGACTCTCAATCTCCCAACCTCCTCCTCCACCTCTCCTGTGGAGGAGAGGACGATTGTCCACAGAGGTCATCCTCGGTAGTGCCAGCGAGCACCGCCATCTTCTTGCATCGTTGTCCTGCTACCTGCTGCCGAAGCTGCTATACCTTGCTCTAGTTTCCACACAACTGCGGCCCTCTTCCTCCAATGGATAGTGCCTCGTCGATCTCCCAACGCTGGCAGTTATCGGCTGCTCATTCACTTCTTCGACGACTGATTAACTCCTCCCTTCGCTCTCTGCCTTTGCTCCCAGTCGAGGTTAAAGAGTTAAAGAGAAGAGTAGGAAGCTGCTACATTTGCTCCTAGCCGCCTATCCAATAACAACAGCCTTCTCTCATATCTCTATTGCCTCCTGTAGTGGCCTATTTGCATAGCCTGCAACCTTCTTTCTGGCATATATACCTCCTGCCTCAGACATCCCGTCTTCGGACACTCAATCACCAATATTTTCCTTACCCCTGCCTACTTCCACTATTGTTCCTCAGTCCGACTCACCTTGTTCTATTACTTCTCCAGCACCTATTCCACCATTATCTCCTAAACCACTTAGACATCCCATGATTACACGCTCTAAAAGTGGTATTTTCAAACCATATCAGGTTCTTGACCTTAATACATTTATGACTCCCTCTGTTGAGATCTATGAACCTACCATGGTTATTCAAGCCCAAAAGTCTCCTCACTGGCGTCAAGCTATGTCTGATGAGTATGACGCCCTCCTTCATAACTCTACCTGAACACTTGTTCCGTTTCATCCTGCACAAAATGTCATCGGGTGTAAGTGGGTTTTTTAAGTTAAGCGGAGCCCTGATAGGTCCATTGTCAGGTATAAGGCCCGTTTAGTGGTCAAAGGCTTTCATCAACGTCCTGATGTTGATTTTACAGAGACATCCAGTCCGATTGTTAAATCTACAACAATCCTACTGATTCTAAGTTTAGCCGTTTCAAAAGGTTGACAACACAGCGGTCTCCTTAACATCAAGTCAAGATCTGCGTCCTTCACAGGAGCTTGATCTTGTGGGGGCATGATAGTCTGATCTAATCGGATTGTCGAATTTGGCTCAAGCAGAATCGTCTGCTCCTTTCTTTATATTTATTGTCACCGGTTCAAGATCAGCGTCCTTAGTTCAAGATCGACGTCCTTACAGGAGCTCGATCTTGCGGGAGCGTGATAGAAAATAGGATTAAGTTAGGATTTAGATATGATTTAAATAAGATTAAATTAGGATTTAGATATGAATGAGAAAATCACGTATGTTAATCGAATGAAATCCTCCTATGTATAAATTAACGATGAATCAATGAATCAATTAGGTATTTTTATTATTTTTTTATTTTAAAGAAAGAGAATACATTACAGTAAAGATTTTAGTGTTTGTTGTTCTCTGTGCTCTGATCTTTGATTTGTGTGTGCAAAATGGAGAGAGAGGCTGGAAATTGTGCTCAGACATGGTTAGAAATAGGATGATTGTTTCTCAAAAAACCATTTTATAATGCTACAAAACCTAGTGAAATTAAATATTATATACGGGGTTCCTCTCCTATATTGTTTGAGAGAAAGTATAAACTCTTGTAACTAGAAAACAAAAGAAAAATAAAAACTGTATGTGCTATAGGAAATTGCTTGGAAGAAACAGCAGTTGATTCTTCGGACACCATGTACTGAAACTGGCATCTGCGACTAATTGCTGCTTGGGTCCCATGCCAGAGCCTGCACACTGCCATTAAAATGCCGCAGATGACCATGAGGACGAGTTTTACTCATCATTCTGTTTGATCCATAGATAATGGGAAACAAAAATTCATGTGCAGAAGATCCATGGGGTTTACCGTCGTAGCATTTTGCGGTTGATGAGCTGCAGTCAGTAGAGCAAGCTGTGAGTATAGCGGAATCATTATGTGAAGGTTAGTGAGCTCAGACAAGTCATATTAGCAGACAGTGGAGTGATTGTGAACTATAATAATGATGGCCGTAATAAAGCATGTAAAGCTGTAGGCATGCTGTGAGGAAAGTGATCATTGAAGGAATACATGGTCCTCCAGAGAGGCATACAAAAGCAGATAGCAGAGAGAGAGAGATATGTGGGGTTGAATCCCCTACGCATTCAAAGGAAAATAAAGATGCACATCTACGGCGCCTCGCACATGGGAAAGAGTGCTCTCGTATCATATGGAATGGAACAGAAACCTCTCTCTCTCTCTCTCTCTCTCTCTCTCTCCCCTCTTGTTTGCCAAAGCTGCCTTCTTTGCTTCCTAGTGCTTCTATTGGTCTCCTTTTTCTCCTTTAGGCTTTGTGGATATTGGCTCCACCCTGTCCAAAGTTAATAATTCACTCCCTTACAGGGGCAGCAACTTGAGACAGCATTGTAGATAGCCAGCCATACGAGCCCTTTTTTGGCAGTAGTGTAAGCAGCAAGTGGTCTGCAGACATGATGGGTAAGAGGCAATGTGATCATGAATGCTAGTGGATAGGCAAGATGTCCAATGAGATGCAGCAACTTGGGTGAATGGATCAACCTTTGGATGTAATGCATGCGAGATGACCGACCACCTGAAAGTTCTCTTAAGTTCTGTCATGCCTTGATACCCATAACAAGGCTCTTTTTCTTCTTCCCAAGTATCCAAGATCCTTCTTCTCCAATGGCCAATGCTCCCTATGCAGCCTTTCTGTGTTCGATGCAGGATCACTCACCTAGGTATGGCTGCTTACCTCTGTTTAGTTTGGTGGCATATATTCTCTTGCACATCAAGAATATGTTGACCAGTAAAAGGGAAGATTTCCATCTGACACGATCTTCATATATAAATCCAGATGGGACTTAAAACTATATCTGCCTAAACTCCTCATTCTTAAGAACATGCAGATTGGAATGGATAGGCTATTACATGACTGTCTTCACAACAAGAGAGCAAAGTCATGTATTCCAAGAATTTCACCTCGCATTTCTAGTCTTAGATAAAAAGGGCAGGAGGTCTTGAACATGCTCAGGCAAAGGAAGAGACAAAAAGAGAAAACCGTCGATCGAAGGGAGGAAAGATAAAGGAAGAACACAGCATTTTGCTTTTCTCTTTTGCCTCTGAAGACTCGAGAAACAGTTGAAAGAGGTTGTCACTGTGGCTTCAAGGACAAGGGAGGATCTTTAGAAGGTGCCATGGCTAATCCTTTCTGATGGGAATGGAAGAAGGTATGAGAGGAGTGTTAGAAATTGAAATGAGAGAATGGAAACTTGATATTATTGATAAATGCATCGTCTATTTATACAGGGATGAGGAAAGATTTTCCTCAACTAATGAAGATTTCCCTCAGATTTGACAGTAGACTTAGTCAAAAGATTTCCCTCAACTAATGAGGATTTCCCTCAACTAATGAACGAGATTGGCTCGTTCAGTTATAGAGTTGGCGGTAGACTTAGTCAGCTAACATACCCCGCAAGATCGAGCTCATCAAGGATGCCGATCTTGGACCGATGCAATAAAAGGGCTTATGAGCTAAAGACTTTGTGAGGGAGTCGCAAGTTGATCAGTGTGAACATGAGAAACACGAAGGCTGGCGAGCAACTTGATCCCGCACAAAATGAAAATCGATAGCCACATGCTTCATGCGAGTGAAAACCGGGTTCGGAGGTAAGTTGCACCAAGGTTATCACAATAAATAACAGTAGAGTAGAAGAAACGTGAAGCTCCTTAAGCAAGTTGGAGATCCAAATGAGTTCAAGACTATAGCTCGATATTCACGATCGTAGACACTGCAATCTTTTGTTTCTTAGAACTCGGTGATCGGATTAGCACCAAGAAAAACAATATAGCGGATGTGGAGGTTCGATCGTCAACATTGCCCAATCGATCGAAAGACATGAAGTTGAGAGGAGAATGTTTGCGAAGAAAAATACCATGATCAATAGTCCCTTTAAGATAACGCAAAACGCGTTTGACGATCAATGGAGAGCGGATGGCGATGCATGAACGAAGCTTTATTAACGCAAATATCCGTCGAGTAAGGGCAAGATATTGTAGGGAGCCAACTACCGTCGAGTAGGGTCCGTAGCAGGACTACCATCACATAACTTTGATTCCGGAGGATAGAGGAGTGGCAACCTCTTTTGCATCCTGCATAGCCGTCTTGAACAACAAATCAAGAATATACTTTCTGTGAGAGAAAGAGACCAAGACGTAAATGTAGCCTCGACTCAGAAAATAATTTAGGTGACCAAGATCCTTAAGAGAGAATCGGCCAATTCTTGAATAAATGCTTGAACCGCCATAGAGTTATCACCGTAATAATAATATCATCCACATAAACCAAGATAGATAGTAAACCCATGTTGGTGGCGTGAAAAGAGAGACATCATTTAGAGTTCATGAAGCCAATCAAGACAAGTAGAGACCAAGCTCGATATACCGGGCTCGTGGAGCACGAAGCCATAAATGGCTTTTCGTAATTCTGAACATGGGGATCGAGGATGTATAAAACACGGAGGTGCATGAAAACGTCTTGATAAGTGTTCCTTGCAAAAGGCATTGTTAACATCGAGTTGGCGTAAGCACCGATGTTGGAGGCCAAACTCGGGATAAGCCGAATGGTAGTAGGTTTGACGACGGACTAAATGTCTCGGTGTAGTCAAGACCAGGGGCGTTGATGAAAACCCTTAGCCACAAGTCGAGCTTTATAGCGAGCAATCGAGCCATCGTGGTTTCGCAATGCGATAGACCCACTTACACCCTATAATGTTTTGCGTGGGGTGAGAGGGGTGAGAGTCCATGTACCATTACGAAGAAGCGCATCATACTCATCACTCATGGTCATGCCGGTGTGAGAATTTTGGGCTTGAGTAAAGATGATGGTTCGAGAGGCTAGAGAAGAGTTGGTGACATGTAAATTAAGAACTTGACGGGGTTTAAAGATACCACTTTTGGAGCGGGTTTGCATTGGATGGCTTGAGACGATAGGAGTAGCAGAGGGTAAGGATTGAGGGTGATCACTAGTGGAGGTGGACACAGGACTACAGAGGAACCAGGACAAGGTGAGGACAGAGGCATTGGCTGGGAGGAAGAAGCGAGAAGACGAAGGAGGAATGTGCGGAATCGAAATAACAAGTGAGTGTGGATCTTGTAGAGGCACGGGAGGAGGAAGATGTAGTAGAGGAACTCAATGGGATGGCACAATGACCTTGATCTCGAAGGGAAAGAAGACTCCACAAAAGTGACATGTCTGGAGACAAATACCTTAGTAGATAGAGGATCATAACACCGAAAAGTGTTATGTTCAAGAGAATATCCGATGAAAATACAAGGGCGAGATCGAGGTTGCAGTTTATGAGAATTGTAGGGGCGTAACCAAGGATAACACAGACAGCCAAAAACTTTTAATGTGTGTAGGTTAGAGCATTTTTGAAATAGCTTTTCAAATGGTGACGTCTTGAAGAACCTGGAGTGGGCATACGATTAATGAGGTACACCGTTTGAAAGGCGGACAGAAGGCAGAAGGCATAGATGCTTGATGAAGCAGAGTTAGACCAGTTTCAACAATATGACGATGTTTACGTTCGGCAGAACCAACCAGTTGAGGAGTATACGGAGGTGACTTAAGATGTTGAATACCACAAGTAGATAGATAAGATGCAAGAGCTTGATATTCATCTCCGCCATCAGAATAGATGGTTTTAATAGTAGTTTGAAAATAATTCTCAACTAAGTTCTTAAATTTAGAGAATACAACAACGACATCAGATTTTTGACGAAGAGGATAGAACCATGTATACTTCGTAAAATAATCTACGAAGACAACATAGAATCTAAACTTGTCAAAGGAAACAACCGATCGGGACCCCAAACATCGTATAAATAACCTCAAACGGCTTAGAGCAAGAAAGAGAGGAAGTACTAAAAGGTAATTGATGACTTTTATTACTAAGACAGCATTACGGTGAGTAAGAACATTCTTTGGATTTAAAAGCAGGAATAGAATAACGAGAAAGTAATTTTGTTGAATAGAGTTTGAGGATGACCAAGACGACGATGCCATATATCATTGGAGCTGCGGTGGAAGTGTTTCTTTTGGGTGAGAAACACGGTGACGGCCATTCGTAGATGTTGTCTTTATTCGGGCGAACTAGAGATGCCCGTGCTCAAGTCCTTAACAAGAAAATAATCGGAAAGAACTCAATAGAAGTATGATTTTGTTGACAAAATTGAAAGAAATAAGATTTCGCTTGATGTGAGGGCACACAAAACATTATGAAGTGTAAAAGAAGAGTCGTTAGAATGGAATGTCTTAGAACCAACATGAGTAATAGGGATTCGATTACCATCACCAACGATGATGTCTTCATGGCCGCATAGCCATTATGGAGTGATAAATTCGGAGATCGAGGTGATATGGTGGGAAGCGCGAAATCCACAATCCATTAGACGGACCTTGAGAAAAGCGGTCAGATATTTGCTTGAGGCCAAGTTGATGGTCTTTGAAAGACGCGATCGACAAACTTTGGCGGTGTGGATTTTGTCACACAATTGTGAACGGTTGTAGATTCATAGGTGAGAGGTGAAAAAGAAACATTTGGACGAGAATTGACGAAGGATATGGAGGAAGAAGTGATGGATGAAAACTCATAGTAGTGGGAGGTTGGGTAACTACACCTTTTGAAGTATTATTGTGGTATTTACTGGTGGGCTTTTGAGTTTTGGGTGAACTGTGATGGGAGGTTCGACAAAGGTCCCGATAGCTTGGTGTCCCGCTTTAAGTAAGCTTCATAATCCGTCACTTGTCATAAAGTTCTTCAAAGAGGATAGGAGAGTCACGCAAGAGCGGTAAGTTCTTTGTACTCGATTTAAGCCATTGATTGTGTGAACCAAGATCTCTTCATCAAGAAGATGATCTATCAAAGCCGGTCATCGATAATGACTTTGATATTTTGTAAGTAATCAGCAATACAACTTCCCTCTTGCTTGAGAGTCATAAGATTGGAGAGTAGTCCAAGCATGCGAGTCCGAGAGCGGTTCGCGAGTAGTCTGTAACTTGTTCCATGCTTCCGCGGTGGTACAGAGGTCACAAGCGGGCGATGGATCCAGAAGAGGCTGAATGGCTTGGAGGATTAGTCGATCTGCCAAGCCATAACTTGTAGCGGGGTCTTGGGCTAGGGTCTCTGGGACATGAATCATGGTGGTGGACTAAGTGAACCGTCAACATAGCCCAATAAATCATAACCAATCAATAGGTTAGAGAATTGAGCACGCCAAGAGGCATAATTGCCATTTTAGATAACTTAAAGGGGATTAAAGATGCAGCATTAATGGAAATAAGACCGGACGATGAAACAATTATTAGTAGGAAAAGAGTAGGGACATCGAAGTGGATGAGAAAGACATTAGGAAATCACAAAAGCTGTTTGAGTTGAGAAACACAACCGGTGACCAAGAAAAGGAAAAGAAGAAAAGAAAAGAAAAGCAATTAATGGCTATAAAGTTGTAGGTAGTAGCATAGATCAAGGTGGCTAACAAAACGAACGAATAGTGTAGAAAACACCGTAGATACGGAAGTGAGTGGCGAATGAGAATATCCAACGGTACTCAATAGGTACAGTGTAGATGTCAATCCGACGCCTTCTTGTTGGAAACACCGAAAGGGCAGAGCGGCGTCGGCACAGGAGAAGCGCTCTGCGTGCTATAGCTAACGTGGATCGGTGGGTTTGCAGGTGATAGTAGATTTGAAAGATCCAGCAAGTAGCGTTGTCTCGGTAATGAGATAGCAGTAGAGGAGACAGCATGTAATGACAACTATTTTTTCTGTCGTTTGACAGAGAGAATAATTTCTCTTATGGCTCTGATACCATGTTAGAAATTGAAATGAGAGAATGGAAACTTGATATTATTGATAAATGCATCGTCTATTTATACAGGGATGAGGAAAGATTTTCCTCATGAAGATTTCCCTCAGATTTGACAGTAGACTTAGTCAAAAGATTTCCCTCAACTAATGAGGATTTCCCTCAACTAATGAACGAGATTGGCTCGTTCAGTTATAGAGTTGACGGTAGACTTAGTCAGCTAACAAGGAGAAAGCACGTGAGTGCCAACACAGGGTGTCTGCTAAAGTTCTAATGTGTGCGCATCTCCCCGGTGTGGTCTTGGATGCTTAGTTATAATCCATTTACTTTTCTCTCTCTCTCTCTCTCTCTCTCTCTCATGTGCAGGATTTAGCTTGCTGATCAGTGGAATATTACTGAAGAAGTCCATGAAATGGGCTCTTCCAACGTTTGAATAGAGACAACAGTGCACACCAACTGTGCAAACTTATGTGGGGTATTTATAAATAAATCCTCCCAATTTTCATATTAGTAACAACTTTTTTATGAAATAGTTGGCATATATTTAATAAATAGTTAATGCTAGTTTTATTTATTTATTGCATTACTTTTATAGATAGTCATTAGAGACTTTAAGTATAGTTAACAATTACTTTGCACATAATTTTTAGGACTTTGTACATAATTAGATAGAATTATATTCTTTAGATAGTTTGTAGGAAATTCTTTTCTTTAAAAAACATTTTATGCAATATATACATTTTATAATTATTTAGTAGGAATTATTTTTTATAATAAGTTTATACATGAGCAAAAAATTCAACATGCTTAATGAGATTTGGCAACTATGGGAATACTATACACTATTAACAAAATTATGTACATATTTATGTAGTTAACAGAGATTTTATATTTCATAGTAGATATTTTATACATAATTAATAGTAGGAAAATCTGCAAAAGATAAAAAAAGGGTCCTTCTTTTTCCTCTTTTCCTGTATAGTACGCCCATAGAACCCTCCTTTTTCATTTTGCTTAGTTACCATTTTACCTTATATCTACCTTACTTTTCCTCCAAAAGTAGTGGCCAATTGACCACCAATTCACTCCGATATTCTATGATTTTTGGCTTTTCTTTTTTTGCACAAATTTGGTCCGGTATGAGTTTCTGGTTGTCAGAGAAATGAATATAATGTTTGCTACTGTAAGTGGGTTTAAGATGTGGCTTTTGTGATTCGAGCTAAAGGGAAAAACAGACAGAATGTGTTAAATTATATGATATTATCTAATTAGATAAAGTATATTATAAATATGATTGGATTCTAATTATAATTATCGATCAATAGAAATAAACTAAAATTATGATATGATTTTATGACCTTGATGAAGGGACTCTCCTGATTATTTATCATAGATTTTTACTCTCATCTATAAATAGATAAGATCTCTTAGGAACTTGATATAAATATATGATATTATTGAGATATTGCATATCTTCTCTCATCTCCTAAACTAATTATCAAGAGATTACAATTGTTATTTCATTTCCCCTTAATAATCGATCGCTCATAGCGTTTTCATGAAGAATAAGAAGGGGGGAGAAGATGAGTCTAGCTTTTCTTACAGATCTACATTACCAAAGTATTTGGATCTAACGATGATATGCCTATAAATCAGATAAAAACTTTTTGAGTAGCATCGAAAGATACACGTAATAAATTTGATCTATTGTTATTTGATTTTAATTTTTAAAATTAAAATTTTTCTATGTAACATAATAGTATAATTATAATTTTTATGCTTACAATTGATATTAGAGCCATGTGTTGAAATCAAATAATTTAGATTATAAAATATTTTAAATTTATTTTGTATTTATATTTGTTTATTAGTACAAATCACTTATGAAAAAGTATTGTTCAGTTTTGATTTATAATATTTAAATGATCTATTTGTATTGTTGATATGCTTTTATTTCATGTTTATCCTATAAGTGATGTGAGGTTTATCAAGTATGATCAATGGACCATTGTCAATAACTTACTATTGGAAATAATATTATTAAGGATGGTGGTCTCCGGTGGTCACTAGCCTAATCATGGGCAACAGCTACGTACACAATAGAATCATCGTGCAATGTGACAACCTTATGGTGGTTATAGTAGATTCATTGCTTACAACGATTTGTAGCTGTAGCGACTACAACAACATCATTGTGGCATTTACTGGTCACGATCGGCATTGATTGGATGTCGAGACTGTGATACCCGATAACTCTATGGCATCACAGGGTGCTACATCGACAATGTGGTCCCTAGTTGGTGCATAATCATGCATGGGCGTAACGACATGGCACGACAACAATGAGGTCGCCTGAGCTGCATGCAAACAACTATGCCACCACGAGCGACGCAAAAGAATAGACTACCGGTGCACCACGAGCGAGACTTGCATGTGTGGGCACGATGGTAGTGGCTATGAAAGAGAATTAGGGTTTTTAGAAAAAGATATTTGTACTCCTACAAAATTAATAAAGTTAGTATTTCCATTATATCCATGCAAAATTATAACTTTTTCCTTCAAAAATTAAAAATTTCTAACTTATTGTCTTAATTATAAAATCAACTAATTTAATTTATTTTAATAAAATATTTTGATCGGACTTGATCATGACTATATCTTAACTACTTAACTGATTTAGATTTGATCAAATTTGAGGAAATTTAAATTTTGATCAATTTTTTTACTTTGATCAATCTTAATTTTGACAAACCTAATTAGGAGAATGGTTGGCACAAACATATAAGCCTAATTTGGGTTGCCCAATTAAATAAGATTGATTAGTCTAATTTGAAGTTCTATATGAAATTTTAAAAACTTATGCATTATGATTTTTTATATTTTTTTCATATGAAATATTGATAAAATTTTGTATCTGTTAAATAAAAATCTAACTATTGTTCTTGGATATTTGTTTCATTATTCACATACATATTTTTGAAATTATAAAATAATATTTATTTTTTATAATAAGATATGAGGTATGATTCAGCATGATTATAGTTATTATATGAGTTTTTTATTTATAATGATTAATGTTCGATAATTATTATGATTATTATTAAATTATTTTGATAAATATTAAATTAAGAAAAAATGGTGAATATTATTTGTAACTTATATCCTTAAATTTTATATGACTACTAGCTGCCAAAGTTGCTTGGGATGGTAAGCTTATAAGATGAGATACGATGATAATAATCCTCCATAAATAATTTTGTGTCAATTTACCCAAGGTGAAATAGAGATGATATCAATAGTTATTTGATATAAGTAATAAAAATATCTAAAAGATTTAGTTTTATAATAATTATTAATAATATTTAGAGTTTATTATATTCTATAACTAACACACTAGAATATTTAAAGATTAATTTAAATTTACTAATAAGTCATTAACTGATATATTAACGAAAGAACCGATTGAAATTAAGTATGACGGTATTTGAAAATTTTAAGATTATATTTTAAATATGCCTCACAAAACTGTAATCTCAAGAACTTTGGGCATGAATATAATTGAGTTCTTTCTCGTATAGTTTACTCTCAATTATATTTATTTTTAGTTTGACTTATTTAAAATTTACTATAATAAAATTAAAAATAAATAAAACTTAAATAAGTTGATTAGTATATGGCTTAGAAAAAATTAAGATTAAAATATAAAAAACCTTATAATATTTTGAGCAATACTCAAGGAGTGGGTAATAATAAAAGAAAGTTTAAACGTAAATCACTAGAGTTTTTAAATACTATATATATACTTATAAAAGAAAAAACTTTATAGTAAATACTTTCTTTATGGCAATAAATGTAATGTGAAGAAAGACTAAAAAGGATTTGGCACGAAAAAGAAAGATATAAGTTTGATCTTTGTATATTTTGAAGCAAATATTACTGGTTCCTAGTCTAATACTTAGTAGATTAATACTAATGCTTCAGCTTATATTACTAATAATAAAAAAAATTTAATATAAGAACCAAAAGAATATGAAATATTCATCATTACAAGGAATCATTTTAAAGTAAAAATAATAATAATTAATATTTATCGTTTATGCCTAGTGATGATTCATTTGATATTATATTTTTATAATTCTAAAAATTTAAGTTTCTTATCTAGAATTGTCAAGATATTATTTCTCTTTTGGTGGAAGTAAACTTATTATGATTCAATAAAAGTTAAAATTTGAATTATATATGATGGTTTGTACATAATTAATATTAACCTTGAGTTTATAACAATCCTGTAATCAAATAATAAAGTAAAATATAGTTTCATAAATTTCTTGAGATTATATATGTCTATGGGTCATTTAATATTTTCTATTTTAATGGAAAGAGGTATCTTATCCCCTTTAGATAGCCTATTAAGATATGACAATATCTATTTAATTCATGTAAAGTCTTGGATTGTTGACATTAAGTACCTAAAAATGAAGTAAAGCAATTAGATAAAAAATTAAAATTATAAGATATGATATGATTGAAAAATTTTATGTAAGCTTGATCATAATTCTGGTTTTTTTACTAGATTCCTAGAAAAAGTAGGATATTTGTATTTAATATGTTTTATCGGATGTGCCACAATAAAATGATTATTGAAAGACAAGATTGTATTACTATGAATATAGTTAGAACCATAATAAATTATTCTTCTTTACCCAAATTAATGTGAGAAGAACCTCTTGAACTATTAATTATATTTTAAACAGGGCTCTAAGCAAGTCAATTCTATCAACTCTTTTGAGTTATTGACCGATAGAAAATCCAACTTGAGATATTTACATATTTAGAATTCTTCTGAAAAAATAAAGGTCTTCAATTTATATGAAAATAATTTAGATTTAATAATTTTTTTAACTATATTATTATTTATCCAAAAAATTTTAAAGGAGTTCTTACCCTAATCATGGTAAAGGATGGTTGAATATAATAGTATAAGATTATTAGAAAATATCAAATCAGTTAAAGTAAAAATATCATATTTTAATATTGACATCGAAGAGAGAGATATAAGGTGATACTCTTTTATCATTTTATATTCAAGAGTTTGTTATTTTTGAAATCACTAAATGGTTTGATATATGAGAATAACAAAATAATAATAGTGAACTCGCACAAAACATTCATGTTGCCACTAATGAACTTATAGAATAATCATAATCAATAATCTTGAGAATTTCTCAAAGGAAATGAAAATATATCATTTTATTGATTATGTGATATATTTACAATATAATATATGAACCAAATGGATCGCACATGATTTTCATAAGTTATGAAAAGTAATAATTCTAAAAAGTGATATGATGTAATAAAAAAAATTTTAAATCAATGACTAGAATAGTGTTTGAGAATTCATTAAATTGTCCAATAACTATAAAAGATTCTATTATATAAAGATGAGCTAAAGAGTAATATCAAATGATATAACAACTAAACTTAAGAGGTCAAACAATATTAGTGGCTTATTATAATTTTAAGTTATATCATAAAGATAAAAATAGGTTTTGTGATTGGGGATTTAGATAAATTAACCTATACAATCCATAAATAAAATAAAAAATTATAAAATTTGGTATATAAATTTAGACTCATGCATTTGTGTAGAAACAAGTGCAGACGCCCGAGAGGATTAGTCTTGAAACTATCGATAGCATTCCCTTTCTCAAAGTAGAGTACGCTGTTTCATCCAATCGAAGCATCAAAAGCGGTTCCGTAATTGAATACAGGACAGATTGAAAAGGGGTGCCCTAATGCGATAAAGAGATATGCGTGCAGGGCGTAGC
This sequence comes from Ensete glaucum, assembly GCA_021527575.1. NCBI lineage: Eukaryota > Viridiplantae > Streptophyta > Magnoliopsida > Zingiberales > Musaceae > Ensete > Ensete glaucum. Next base: position 28,143,869 of record CM038555.1, read on the forward strand.
TTTACTGCCTCAATCAATCCTTTTGCACTCAATTCATAATCCGCAAGTAACGGTGCGACTACAAGTAATCTGTCTTAAAATAAACAAATAACATAGGTGGGAAGGAGTTTTGTTTTACTGCTGGGACCGGATCCTACTGGAAGCACTCCAATGATCCTTTCTTAAAAGCTGAGTATCCTCCGTAGAATGTAGGATTCATAAGTTTGAGATGCAGTATCATAAGCGGGAAGCTTTTTTCTTTCTACCTTAACCACCAATACCTATACTACTATTGTAGGCTTAAGCTACTAAATATAAGAATTGAACCACCGCTTCTAAGACAACTGCTTGCTTTCCTTTGACTTAGACGAACTCACTACCTTTTATTTCTAAGGATAAGGATCTGTCCTATGAGAAGAGCAAAGGTCCGAAGGAGAAGCGATCTAAGGAGCAAAAAGAGAGTGGTTGGGAGTCAGGTTTTGACTCGAAAGAAGCGAATAAAAGAGTCGACTTCCCACTTGCTACAGGGACGGAAAGTGAAAAAAGCTTACCGCTTGCTTTGAAGCGTTGGGCAAAAACATAGCAAATCGTGGAGGAGCCCAAGTCTAACTCCTTAGGCTTGGAGAAGAAGGTTTTGAAAGTAAGTAAATAAGTGCAAGCCAAGTGACGTGATAGGGCTGGCTGGAAGATTCAGTCTTGCTCTTCAGTTGCTTGCTCGAAAGCCCTTGAAACGGAGTTTGCTTGTGCTGTAGTGAGTTACTTAACGTTATGTTGCGTTTGTTTAGTTCTGTTTATTCCTAAGTGCGTTAGTTAGCCAAGCCGATAGATTTATTTAGCTTTTTCTTTTTTATGTCAGCATCATAGCGATGCAACCCTCCCTATAGAGTACTGTGAATCCATTTGGGGGTTGATCCACAGCAAACCAATTACTACCCATGATAATTTCCATAGAAATAGTGGATCCGGTTCTATTTATGATCTTAAATTTAAAAAATACTATTGATAAATATGTATATCTAAAGGTTAGTGGGAGCTATTTTATTATATTGGTCGATATATGGATAATATTTTTTTGCTTACCATAATGATCTTGATTTATTATGTCAAACCAAAAATAATTTATCAAGAATTTTAAAATGATTAATATAAATGAAGTATTTTATGTTATTGGTATTAAAATATTCAGAGATAAATTTCAAGGATTAATAAAACTGTCTTAAACAAGATAGATATATTGATCAAGTTTTAGAGAGATTTATTATATATATTTGTTCAACAAATGACATAAGTAAAAAAATTTAGTCAAAATAAATATTTTTAAAATAACTTACTAAAGAATTAGATAATATGCATAATTGAAAAATTATTTTATGCTCAAGCCTATACCAAACTATATATCAATTTTACGATCAAAATACTAGGTATATATTAGAATTACCCAAGAATAAAATACTAAAAGACTATAAAGAACATAATAACATATCTAAAAATTTAGTTCCATGCATTATAGTATAAAATGCTTGATGGTTAAAGAAAAAGAATCTAGATATAATTAATGTCAATTAAAAACTTAAGTTTCACGATTGTTGATCCATTCATTCACTTTGCACTTACAACCTAAAATGTTTGAAAGAATATGTTATTATGACTGGGTTTGTGAGCAACTCATAAAAGATATAATAATTCATGCTGAGCATATATTATAATCAATATTTTTATTTATGTACTTAAAATTATTTATTTTTGTAATCATATTCACATTAGTGTATGTATATATTATAGTTGAATATGATAACAAGATTATTTTAACAAGATAAATTATAAGGGTTTTGTGGTATAGACAACTATTATGACTTATATTAACAGTCAAACTTAATGTGGGAGAATATTTATTGGACTTATTTACTTGTTTTATAAAATTTGTACATACATGTAAAATACTTTTTCAAAATTTTAAAATCTAATTAAATAAATTTATTTTTAAATAAGATTTTGATTTATTTTTGTAATTTTAAATTTTTTATATCTTATTAATATTGGGTCAAGTGAGAGAATATTAGATTATGTGACCCTATCTAATTAGATAAGATATATTATATATATGATTGAATTCTAGTTACAGATATTAGCTAATAGAAATAAAATCAAATTATGATTGAATTCCTTAAGAAATAATCTTAATGAGAAGGACCTCATAATTAATTATCCTAGACTCTTTTCTCTTGCAAATAAATAAATAGGACTTCATAAAGACTTAGTGTGTCCAATTGAGAGATTATAGATTTTCTCTCATCTTTTCTTAGTCACGTGAATCAATTGAGATATTATAAATCTTTTCTCATCTCTCATTTGTCGGTAATCAATTACCCATAATAGTCCTGTGAATATTAGGAAGAGAGAAAAATGTGAGTCTAGCTTTTATTGTAGATCGATATTACTACAACTTTCAGATTCGATGATGGTATACCTATAGATCAAATAAAGATTTTCCGAACAATATCAAAAGGTATGAATCGTAAATTTGATATATTATTATTTGATTTTAATTTTTAGTGTTAATATTTTTACATAATAATAATATATTATGATTTTTATACTAACACTTTGGTGAGTAAAACTCATCATATTTCTCATATAATTAGTGGAGAAATTTTAGTAAATATACCTAGTTTGTTATTGTTGTTCACGGCATAAAATAACGTAGGGTTTTCACGATCATTGTAGAAATGTTTTCTTTGTTAGAACTGGACACTCATTTTACTATTTTATCAGTTATTGGACATGGTTTTGATTTAATCTTTTTACTCGTGTGTGAAGCCCTCATCTTTTATAACCAATAAATAAAACTAAAGAAAGACTTTGACTCATCCTTTGGTAATCATTTTTAAATTAAATAAATATATCATTAAATGGTTAAAATAAGTTTGGATCATTTGTTGTTTAATGTAATTGGAACTCAAGAATATGACTTTTTGGTAAATGTTTCGAGAAAAATGAAATTTTTATCTTGTATCTTATTAAATTTAAGTTTATATCTTTGTTGTTATCAATGTGTTCTATTGATTTTATTGTCTGATGATTTTCACTTTGAAGATTTTTTAATAATATTGATAATTAAATCTTAGGTGAGACATCAAGATTAGACAAGCATGACGTATTAGATAGCTTATAGATTGATAATCGAAGTCCAGCTTGATTAATTCATTTTTATTATGAGGAAAATGATAAAAGTTATGGTGTCTTTGAAAATGAGTGAGCTGAAGAAATTATAAAATAAGAGGTTAAATGTGACACTAATTTTAATATTTATACTCCATTTGATGTTGCTAGTGAGCTAGTTATTTTATGCACGACAATAATATTGAATGAATATTAGTTGAATACAATGATAGCTAGCTAAGATCATGTTTTGCCATTAAATGTCATGGTTCTTTATGCTGAGGATGATGCATATGCCTCAAACTATTTTTTCATTTGTCAGGTTTAGACCTTATATACGGGTTTTAAAATGATATTAATCTTTAACAAGTAGCATAATATGGATATATAATAAAATCTAACTGAATTTGAAGTTTCTACAAGTACTTTAAAATAGAGAGAAATTTTAAAAAATATTAAAAAATATGATTCGAAGAAGCCTTAAAATCGAACATGTTGTAACTAGAAGTTAATGAAAATTTGGCATATAGAGTATCTATGAATATAGTAGCTGGTAGTAAAATTAAATGTTTTAAAATTACAAAATCTTCTAGAGAGTATCAATGTAATTAATGAATATTAAATAGAGATCATAAGAAATACAACAATTCTTTCATCAACATCAAATTAAAAATCAAGTTTTGACAAATAATGAAGATATTCCAAAGATGGTTACTGTAAATATTTAAATAAGATCTGAAGTGGTTGTGCTTAAAAATACCTCACCTTTTATGAGAGCTTATACTTAAGTAAGTTCATGGTGACATTAAGTTATCATATACTGATTTAATTTTATTTTTAAAAATAAAAAATTTATTATTAGAAGACTCATATTCATATGGTAATGACATTTGAAAATCATTTTCAAAAGATTTCTAAGATTTATAAAACATTATAAGATATATATGACTTATTTTTAGTATTGAAATGTATATTTATAGGACAATTATCCTAGTGCTTTGATGATGATAGCAATCATTGACGGTGCTAATAAATTATTTTTAACTATTTTTGTTGTCACCAAAATGATAAATATGGATTAATTTATGATGTGGATTCATTTATGATGCTCATAAATTATTTTTAATTATATTTGTTGTCACGGAAATAATGAATATGAATTCATGGGGATGTTCTTATTTTAGTTAGGCATATATTGTTGATTATGAAAACTTAATCATTATTAGTTATTTTAATTAAAAATGATAGGATAAATAAATTTTTGTATATGAACAAATACTAATAGGTCATATCATACAGTGAAAAAATTAACAAAAATTATAGTCACATATAACACTAAGATTTATGTGGAGAACTTTTTTAACGCAAAGGAGAAAAACCACGGGTAAGCTAGAAAAGCAAATCCACTATGAAAATATTGAATGTACAAATCTCGAAATCTCAATACCTAAAACACACTCAACAATCACAAGAGAATAACAGGGATATAAGGATTACATCACTATATATGTTGCCCCTCGTCTTCTTCCCTTTTCTTCTTCTCTTATTCTTCTGCCCTCAATAGTCACTACTATGGTTTCTCCATTTTTCTCAACCACGTCTGTAACCATCGTTGCCCCCTTTTTTTTAGTTCTAGCCACTACAATTCTAGGTTAAAAGAGTAAGGGTTTAGATCAAAAGATAAAAAATTTAATGACTAATATGGGCTATGGGTTATTAAGTCCCACCATGGGATGAATAAATGAGTCATGTGCCCAACAACCTCCCTCTTCAGCCCGTAAGGGAGGCTGTCCCATAACTTCTCAATGTAAAGTTATGTCGACTAATTGTCGGCATATCTCTTGCTTTTCTTTTGATAATATCTTTATTAATATATTTGCTCTTTTATCATATGTGTGAATTTTCTAAAGTTTTAACTGATTCTCTAATATATTTCAAATCTAGTGATATCTGACATCTAAATACTTTGACTTGAAATAAAAAGTTAAGTTCTTACCCAAATGGATGGTGCTCTAGCTATTACAATGCACTACATAATTTTTCTATTTCAGTCCTAATTCTTGTAAGAATTCTTTCATCAATAATATTTTTTTATAAGCCTTTCTAGTAATAATATATTATGTCTTTGTGATGGAGAAAGCAATACAACTTTTCATTACAGATTGTCATGACATACCTTCCTTTGCAAAAGTGAGTACAAAACATATTATAGACTTCCTCATATTAATATCTCTTACCAAATCTATATTTATGTAACCTATCAACATAGGTGGTCCACCTTCAAAATTTAAACAAAATTTAGAGCTACATATGAGATATCTAAAAATCCACTTCACTGTTGCCTAGTGCTCTTTACTTAGATTTACAAGAAATTTGCTAATAATACCCATTGCATATGTGATGTTTGGCCTCAAACATAATATCACATATATCAAAACTTCCGACTACTGAAGTATAAGGAACCTTTTACATTTTCTCCTTCTCCTCATTATTTGATGGACTCTATTATAAGCATAACTTGAAATGACTTGAAAGAGAATCAACTAGCTTTGCATTGTTCTATAGAACCTATCCAATACCTTCTCGATGTATTTCTCCTGTGACAACCAAATCTTCTTGTTTTTTCTATGACGGTAAATCTGTATACCTAGTATTTGTTTTGCTAGCTCTATATATTTCATTTTAAAAGAGTCACTCAGTTCATTATTCATATGTTAATTGTAGACATATCTTTCCCAATGATAAGTATGTTATCAACATAATATAAGAGAATAATAAAGTTCTCACCAAACTATTTGACACAATGATCTGAAGTAATTCTTTTGTATCCATTTACAACCATAAATAAGCCAAACTTTTTATACCAATATTTTGGAGTTTACTTCAACCTATACAAGCTCTTCTTTAACTTGCAGATAAAATTTTATTTACCTTTGACTTTGAAGACTTCTAGTTGCTCTATATAATTTTTTTTCCTCTAAATCACCATGAATAAAAATTATCTTTATATCCAACTGCTCAAAATAGATTTTCCAAAAGAATAATATTGGATCTTCATATGATGATTGAGAGCATAAACTCGAGAAATGATAAAATTACATGGAGAAATGAGACAATCTTACCTAGGAGAACTCGTATATCCCTAAAGAATGTAGATCCAAGTTCGTGGATGAAGAGGCTCTCATGAACTCCTCTCTAGCGGTGATCCACACAATAGATGAAGCGATGACTCACCTCCTCTTACAACATATTCTTTCCTTGCTTTTGCATACTACCATGATGTAGCAACAAAACAAGAAGGGGTCAACCCTTCTTGCTATCCTCAAAACCCAGATAGCGGCTGATGGCACAAGAGGAAAAGGGAGGAGGAGATAGGAGGCAGGCGGCCAAATAAGTCCAGCCCATGACTCTTTGGTTCCTCTCTTATTTATAAAGAGATATCTCAACTTAATTCTAATGGATTCTACCATATTGGGTATTATATCTCTATCCAATTATCCTGACATAATGAATATTGGATCTCCATCCAACCATCTCTAGCTTAATGGAAATTGGATCTCTATCCAAATATTCACTCTAAGCTCTTATTGGGTGAAGGTTTCACCCAATAAATGCAATAAAGCATGACCTTATTGGATATCACATATCCAATCCTCTATTTGTCGTGTCGTCCATCATATGTGTATGAACATCTAGGTCCATTATCGAGCTAGCAATGAGTTGTACTTGTCAGAACTCTGATAGAACCCTAGGGTTCTATCGTAGAGGAAGAGGGTGGAAAAGGGGGGATAATCAATCTCTTTGAGGGAATCGGGTCTCCTAGATTACTCCGAGGGGATCTACTTCTTAGGGTTTTACCTTTTGGCTAAAACTAATATTTCTTCATTAATTGATCATAAAAGAGTTTACAACCTTATTCATAGGGCTCTACCAAGAGCCCTTCTAGGCTTTGATTCAGAGTCATACTAAACTTAGACTCTTAACTAACTGATAAACTTCTAACTAAAAATAATAACTGACTCCATCCTAATCGAAAATAAAAACCAACTCTAACCAACTCATAACTGACTTGATTGCGCTCACCCGACCTATAACTGACTCCGACTGAACATACTAACATGACTCGGCTTGAATTAATCATGAAAAGATGGACCCGATTTAGCTAGGATCCTAACAGACCCACCCTATTTAAATCAGTCTTGTCCTCAAGGCTAAGCAGCATTAAATTTTGAGGGTACTTCAGTCCTAGATATTTGCCATACATCACAATCTTTCAATTAATTAAATAAGGTCTCTACTTTGTGTAAGCAACGGGTCAGCCTTCTGGTATAGTCGTCATTGTAGTCTTGTGAGGAACCCTCTTCATTCGATGGTTACTAGCAGTTGTGATCTTACTTTCATGTCTTCCTTTGGGGATCACCTGCTTTCCATTAATAAAAAAACTTCATAATTAGTTTAGAAAGATTCTAGGTGACATCACCCATGGTTGACAGCTATTCAATTCCAAGTACTATTTCGAAGTCCTCCAAGAGTATCAGAAAGAAATCCACCCATAGTTCTTGGCCTTGTACCATCAGTTTGATTTTTAAGCACTTACTATTATAAATTGAACTTCATCCATTAGTAACCTTGACTTCAAATATGTCATAGTCTTCAATTTGATAGGCTAATTGGTAAGCAAGCCTTTTGCCCATAAAATTGTTAGTGCTACCGATATCGATTAAAACAGTAATAAGTTGTTATTTCAATTTTTTTTTAATTTTCATGATTTGTGGGTTGGAATAGCATGCTAATGCATACACTTTTTTTGCATATACTAAAGGTCCAATACCTTTATCAGAATTTGTATCTTCTTGATCAGGGTCCACATCATTATTTTTCAGTTCCTCCTTAATTGGTTCAATCATCAGATGATAGCTTTATTTACATCGATGTCCTTTACTCTAGTTTTCATCATAATGCCAGCATAACCCTTTTGCTAATCTTTTCTAGAGCTCTTCTCTGGTAGGTCTTAGAGGGTTTTGAGTGGAGGGAGGTGGGGTTGTCAGCTTGCTTGCTGCTGGTTGGTTTATACTTTTATTTCTGTAATTGTCCCTGTTGAGCTTTTCTTCGTGTATGCGAGTGAATGATATGGCAGCCATCATGGTACTGGGTTATTGAAACTTAACTTCGCACCAAATCTTTGGTTTGAGCCATTCAATAAATGTTTCTAACAATTATTTTTTAGACCAGTCTCAGGTTTGATTTAAGAGGCCCACAAATATGCTTTGGTACTCCTGTAAGATAGAAGTCCGATGGATTTTGGTGAGTTATCCATCCATGTTGTCATACTCCGATGGTCCGAAGTAAATCAGAAGCCCACTTTTGAATTGCTCCCATGAGGATTCCCCATGAGTGTGTTCATACCAACCGTACCACTGGATTGCGTCTTCTTCAAATTGAATGGAGACGATCTCCATCTTGGATTTCTCTGGAGTCCTGTAAAAATGAAAAAAAATTTCAGCACATGAGATCCAACCGATCGGGTCTTCATCTTCCCATTTGAGAAAATCCACCCTTATGTGTGTGTATCCTGTGTCCTACCCATAATCATATTCTTCAGATCAACTCCCTTTGAAACTTTCACCATGTTGAGCTTTGTTGAAGCTCTCTGATCGGCTTCTTCTAAATTTGTGGAGGAGTTCCTGGAATCGATCTTCTATGTAGGCCTTGAAAGCTTTAAACCTTGTATCTAATGCATCATCTGTAGTCATTGTGTAGGATTGTAGATCAATGATGTTCAATTTTTTTTCTATTATCTAGTGAGGGGCATATGCGTAGATGTAGTGGGACTTGGACGCAATGAGATTACTGGCATCAACAAGCGGTGGCGAGAAGAGGAAGATGGGTGTGACTGCTTCAACTTAGCTAGGTGGCAGTAACAAGATGCAGTTGCAAGATGATGGAGGAGGCGGCTGGGTTGCACTGGAGATGAAGGGAGGTGGATGGGCTGTACCCTTTGGTCATATGGCGGGGAAGCAGTGGGGTTCGGCGAGTAGCGGGGTCTGGCGAGGAAGAGGAAGTAGGGGAGCAGTGGGGTGGCTTGGTGCGGGTGGCAGTGGCGATGGCAACGGTCAGGAAAGCAAGGATTGCACTTGGTAGAGGATGGAGGAGGAGGAAGATAGTAGCGGCATTGAGCATTGGGTGTGGTAGGGGCCAGCGATAGAGGGCTGACCAGCGATAACAACAATGGCGACGCTGCTAGCAAAGGAGGAGAGGAAGATGGTGGATGGCTGCAGAGAGGGTGGAGATAGCAGATTTATAAGGCTCTATCAAGAGTGCTTCTAAGCTTTGACTTAGAGTCCTACTAAACTTGGACTCTTAATTAATTGATAAACTTCTAATTGAAAATAATAACTAACTTTATCCTAATTGAAGATAAAAAATAACTTTAACCAACTCATAACTGATTCAATTGGGCTCACCCGACCCCATAACTTACTCCGACTGGACATACTAACATGACTCAACTTGAATTAATCATGAAAAGATGGACCTAAGTTAGCTAAGGTCCTTACAAACTCCTTCTGACTCAGTGAATTATCATCTCATAATAATTCACTCAACTCATTGATTATGAATGTACTATGCTACTACGCGATAATCCCGAGATAGTAGAGGAGGATATAATCTATTAGACCTATCTGCCCTCAGTTATTATGTATCTATATTTCCTCATTCATCTAATATATCAAAGATCATATATCGGGCATGGTGCTGTCATGCTCATACAAAATCCATTTGAGCCTCACTCTAATCGAATTCTCCCAAAAGATTCTTTCTCTCTCAATTTGAATGATCTTGGCTAGGGATTTGCCCGAGTAAGAACACACAAGATATTCCTCTCTGGATACCAAAATTGGATGATTCTCTTATTGACTCTCGGATTTTGATGATGAAACCAATTGATGGGTTATTGATCTAACATGTGTATTAGAGTTGATTGATGTAGGATTAACTATAATAGAGAGAAAGTTATAATCAGATGTTGAGCTAAAGTCAAATCCGGGGTCTCGGGCCGGGGTTTAGATGATGTAGTGGGAACTCGCTGAGAGACTCGTTGGAAGCTTACTGAAGGTATCAGAAACTAGCCAAGAGTTCACCGGGAGCTCGCCAAAGGGATCAAAGGCTTATTGGGAGTTCATCAAAATCTTGCTGAAGGTATCGAAAGCTTGTTTAGTGTTCACCGGAAGCTTGTTGAAGGTGATCGGGAGCTTGCAAGGATGACGTCGAGAGCTCACTAGAAGAAGACCAAGAGACTCATTGAAAGATCATCAGGGGGTTACCAAAAAGCTTGTTGAGAGTAAGGAGGGTCTTGTTAGACTTGATGGCCATATTAATTATAATTAATTAGTCATAGTTAGCATCGTTAGGTTTGAGTCCAACTTAAGTTAAATTTGGAAGAAATCTAAATTAACTCAAGTGAGACAAACCGGATCCACTATAGGGTTAGATTGAGCTTAGGCTGAGCTCAATTGATTGACCTAGGAATTAGTCAACAGAAGGTATAAGTTGGAATTGGAAAAGTGAAGGGAATCACCTTTTTAGGTTTTTTGACAGTTGTACCATTGTCGCCCAGGTTTCTCGGTAGCAGGTGGCAGTTGTACTGCCTAGGCCAGTGGTTGAATCACTCGTACCCTATTTTCAGGGTAGCTTTCGGTGATTGTACCATCAGCATCGATGGATGTATCATCAGCGTCGATGGTTGTATCGCCCGTACCCACATTTTTCGGGTGAGTTTGAATTTTGGCTCTATTCTTCTAAAGCCAATTGGGGCCTATAAATAACCCAAGTTTTCTTGCATTTAGTATAGGTTTTTACACAACAATCGAGCTAAAAATTATATGAAAAATTAGATGCTAAAAGTATGCAAGAAAAAGAAAAGGGGAAGGGAGCGAGCTAAGTGTTGTATTCTTGTAAAGAGTCTCTCTGGTAAGTTGAAAGCCTGTAAGGGTTTGGTCTTCACCCAAAGAAGATCGGTGGTGGACACCAGGAGTGGACATAGGCAAGGTTGAGGTCGAACCACTATAAATCTGTAAGTGTTTCCTATCTTAAATTTTATTTGCATGTTCATACTTGAGCTTTTATTAAGCAATAATCTTAGCATTGTTCTGTAAGTTAAATTGCTCACTTACTCTACTTAAATGAAACACTTCCGATATCGATTTTATTTTGAATAAAGTTTTCTTTAAACCGAGTTTTCGTCACTGACACTAATTCACCCTTGATATCAAAGCAATATCTTACTCATTGGACTAACACCCACTTGAGTAAATAACTTTGTTTGGCATGAATGAGGGTCAATGCATCACAAGTCCTCCTATGTTCAATGGGATGGACTACACCTCTTGGAAAATTTGAATGTATATCTTTTTTATTTCGATCCATTTTGATTTGTGGTGTATTGTCGAAAATAGTTTTCAGATGTCATCCAATCAAATAAATGATTGGAATGATCATAAAAAACATATATTTCCTTTAAATGCTAAAGCTATGAATGCTTTATTTTGTGCTTTAAGCAAAAACGGGTTTGATCAGATTTCTTCTTATGATTCGACTTTTATTATATGGCTTCAATTAAAAATCATATATGAAAGCATAATTAAATTTAATGATTCATTAAATAAAAAGACTTGCAAAAATGAACTTGAAGAACACCTTCCAAAGAACAAGAAGGAATTTGAACTAAGTATGACATATGATCCTCGAGTGAAATATCAAGTGATGAGGATTTTAAACCTTTGACAAATGAACCGGATAAATTGATGAACATAAACCATAAAAATGATCTTAAGATGAACAAGAACTCTTGCTATGAAGCAATAAGCCAAGACACTTCAAAGATGAGAAGCACAATCAAGAAAAAATGGAGAATCTTGCTCTTATGATAATCCAAGACGAGGTTAGTGATTATTTAAGTATTTCCTTTACCCAATTATTGAATATGTTTCATAAATTATTTGATGAATTTAGAAAAACTAGTGAATTTTTTAATTTATTTATGAATGAACATGATTTGTTAGTTAGTAGACTTGATGAAATACATGATTTATTAGTATCACACAATCCTTGATCTAAATGTGAACTATTATATACTGTTAAAGAAGAAAACATCATGCTAAAACAAACCTGAGAAAAATTTGAAATAGAAAATAAATCCCTTAATATGATTCTTACTAATAAGAGTTATATTAATAGAAGAAATGGTATAGGTTTTATTGGTAACACTCAACAAAAGCCAACCATTTTTGTTAAAGGATCTACCTTAAATTTGTCACTAAAAATTAAATATAATTTTTGTGATAGATTAGGACATAAAAGTTATAAATATTTATTTAAAAATTATAGTCCTCACAAATTAGTTTGAGTTCCTAAAGGAATCATAACAACCTTAAGTCATTAGAGAAAATGGGAAGAATATATCATGAAAGACACAAACTCAAATTGGTACCTAAATCAAAACCTCTCATAATATAAAGTTGCCTCATAACAAGGCTATGAGCACTAAGTAATGTTTCGAAAGTAGATGCTCAAAGCACATGACTTGAAATCTAATACTCTTTCAAAGCTCACTAGTCTAAGTAATAACAAAAAATAATAAAATAAAATCATTGGTAATGAATATTTGGATAATTTATTGTTATAATTAATCTTGATTATTCTAAATTTAGCATGCTAGTACAAAGATGAATTAGAGACTTTATCTAAATTCAAATTTATAAAAGAAAGATATTGATGATGATTATGCTTGAATAATAGATTCAAAATCATTGGCTTGAATTTGTTGATTTAAATGTAAAGACTATTGTTGAATAACTTAAATATTATGGTGTTTTTGGCTAAGTTGAATATCATTGTTGAATGATTGATTTAAATGTTATGTGATTTAAATGATATGATACTGTATGGGTTGTATGATTAAATAATTATTGTTAAATGATAGAATTTGAGCATATAATAATATAAAAAAGGAAGAGAAAGGTCACGTTTCATTTTTTAGTATTCTTGAAAAATTAAAAATATATTTAATAAGAATGAAATGAGCATGGTAACTCATTACACTAAGTCTAAAAATCATTAGAATTAAAATAAATTGAATCTTTTATTTAAAAATATTTTATTACAATGATATTAATGAAACTTAGTTTTTGAAATTCAATGACATTGCATTCTTGAAATAAATTTTTTAATTTAAAACAACTAAAAAGGAGGATAATTATTCTTGAAAATATTTTTATCCTATTAATCTTCAACAAGAGACAAAATGATACTATTATTATTGAATTTCTTACAAAATGAATTAGAGAACTTTAACTATATTCTCTTGAAAAATAATCTATGTTGCCTTCATTGAAATTTTCCAGAAAGTAATTTTTGATGATGATTTTGGATATGTTTTCAAATAATTTTTCTTTAAAAGAGATTAATGAATCTATTCATATTTCAATTTTAATGGCTTGATAACTTAAATCATGATCTTAACTTTTCAACATTTATAACTTAATATTTCTATATGAATCAAGATCCTTCTTATTGTCTAATTTCTTAAGATTATGTTTTGTCATCTAAGAGTAGATTTATTAAATCATGTATTTTGAATGTCTTTTGATATTAATATCTTTTTTGGTATAATTTATTTATGACTTTTTATAACTCATGAATGGTATAACTTATCACCAAAATTAATATTTCTTAAATTTGTGATAAGTTAAAAATTAAAAGAGTTTTAGTTTATCATGAACATTTTCTTGATGAGAATCATGTTTAAATCTCTATGATTTTTTTCTTTAAATAAAAAGGAGATTTATGATCTCGATAATTATAAGTTGAAACTTTTTATCAAGATCATTCTTTCGTTTTATTAAGAAGAATTATCTAAATGAATTGGGGTCTTAAGATTTATTTTGGATGAATCAAGATTATCCCCTAGGACTCATTTTTATTATTTATTATAAAAAAGAGAGAGATTTATTAAAAAAATATATCTTTTGATAATTACTATTTGATCTTTTATCTTTAATAATATGATTCCTTTGTACTCATGGTTATCTTTAGAACATGGATGCAAAAGAAAAATTAAATAATTATATTTCTCTTTGATAATAAAAAAGGAGGAGGAGTCAAAATTATTAATTTGCTTAGAAGAAAAATTGGATATGATGAACCGTATAACATTGAATGAAGAACAAATATGCTTACAAGAAAATTTAGAATTTTAAAATTTCTAAATATATGCAAAATACATAATTCAAAATTTGAGCTTGATTTATTATCATATTTTTCTTTAGATTTCTTGGACTTTATAAATTGCACTTCTTATCAAAATTTGCATGCAAAATATATGATTTGCTTGATTTACTACCTTGCTTTAAATTTGCATAAGATGAATTAAATTGCATATGTAACTCTTGATTTTTTCTTGGATTTGAGAATTTACATCTATAAAATTTATATTCATAAAATTAAGTATTTTTGTGATATGATGTTTTTCACTTTCCTTCCTTGTTTTGTACTTTCTTATTTATAAAATGGGAAGAAAATTTATATAAAAATGATCTTCAAAAAATATGATTTGATATTAAAGATTACATAAGATAAGTGTGTAAGTGGATCTTGTATCTCTCAAATTTTTGATCTCATCTTTAAATTGATCATTTCAAAATTTATATTTATAAGATTGAGGTTGAGAGCTAGGAATATTAAACCATGAGAATGTATGAATTATTCTTGTTTTAAATGTGTAAAATTACTTGATTATTTCCTTACTTTAGATTTCAAAATTTAATAGATTAAGATCTATTTTGTGATGATGTTTTTTTAAATCCCCATCTTTTTTCTACTTTGTTATTTACAAAAAGGGGCAAGAAAGTTTTCATGAGAAAAATTGGTTTTTATCCTATTTTATTAAGGGGGAGCAATGCAAAATTTATTTTATAAAAATTTAAAAATTTTGATACGTGATAAGGTTATGTATCATAAAATTACTTGCTTGTTATTTCACCTCTTTTATTTATGATAGAAAATGGGCAAAAATTGTGAATTGATGACACAAAAATTATATAAACATGTTAAAAGAAAAAAATTCATGAGAAAATTATTGACACATGTGTCTTAAAATTATTTGTTCTAACATTTCACCTTTTTGTTAATGACAAAAGGGGAGAAATGACATATTAATGACATATATAGAAAAATTGATATTTCTCCTATTTTTATTAATAAACAAAGGGAGAGAAATAATTGATAACTTAAGAAAGATAACTTGAACTTAATGTATGATTGATGCATAATTCATGTTATATACTTATGAAAATTTTATGATTTATGATTGGTTGAGATAAATATCATGTATTATGTATGATTTGATGATTTTGAAATTCATGATATATCATTTCAAAATTTGGTAAATGGATATTATGATACTTGAATTCAAGGGTGGTTGGTTCTCTTGATTTTAAGTTTTTCTCATTTGAATCATAGCATGGATATAAGGGAAGTAAGGTTTGCCTCTCGCAATCAATTGATTGTCATCATCAAAAAGGGAGAGATTGTTGAATTTCAGATTTTGATGATGAAATCAATTGATGGGTTATTGATCTAATATATGTGTTAGAGTTGATTGATACATGATTAACTATGACAGAGAGAAAGTGAAAATCAAATGTTGGGCCAAAGTCAGTTCGGGGCATCGAGTTGGGGTTTGGACGATGTAGTGGGAACTCATTGAGAGACTCATCAGAAGCTTGCCGAAGGTATCCGAAGCTTACCGGGAGTTCTCTAGGAGCTCGCCAAAGGTATCAGAAGCTTATTGGGAGTTCACCGGGAGCTTGTAGAAGGTGATTGGGAGCTTACAAGAATGGCGTCAGAAGTTTAACAGAAGAAGACCAAGATACTCACCGAAAGATCGTCGGGGGTTACCGAAAAGCTTGTCAGGAGTCAAGAGAGACTTGTTGGACTTTATTGTCATATTAATTCTAATTAATTAGTCATAGTTAGCATCGTTAGGTTTGAGTCCAACTTGAGTTAAGTTTGGAAAGAATCCAAATTAACTCAAGTGAGGTAAACCGGGTCTATTATGGGGTCTAGATTGAGCTCAGGTTGAGATCAATTAGTTTACTTGGGAATTAGTCAACATGACAAATAAGTCAGAATTAAAAAATGAAGGAAATCATATTTTCGAGTTTTCTAGCTATTGTACCGCTGGTGAGTAGCGGTTGTAGTGCCCATACAGATGGTTGAACCACCTATACCCTGTTTTCAGGGTCGTTTTCGACGATTGTACCACTAGCTCTGATGGTTATACTACCCGTACCCAAATTTTTCAAGTGAGTTTGAATTTTGGCTCCATTCTTTTAAAGCCAATTGGGGCCTATTACCTTAAGTTTTCTTGTATTTAGCACAGGTTTTTGCACAACAATTGGGCTAGAAATTACATGAAAATTTAGGTGCTAAAATTGTGCAAGAAAAAGAAAAGGGGAAGGGAGTAAGCTAAGTGTTGTATTCTTGTAAAGAGTCTCCCTTGTAAGTTGAAAGCCTGTAAGGGTTTGGTCTTCACCCAAAGAAGATCGGTAGCAGATACTAGTGGACCTCGAAGAAGAGGACTCGGGAGTGGACGTAGGCCAGGTTGAGGTTGAACTACTATAAATCTGTGAGTGTTTCCTATCTTGAATTTTATTTGGATTTGCATGTTCATACTTGAGCTTCCATTAAGCAAGAATCCTGCATTGTTCTATAAGTTAAATTGCTCACTCAATTGCCTTTGTAAGGTTATCTGTTATTTCTAATAATTGATTAAATTATACCTAAAACTTCAAAACCCATAAGTCTAGTATCAAGGAATAGAGTACTCGAATAAAACATCTTTGGTGTCTCAAGTCTAAAAATCAGATACATAACTAGGATTACAAAATCATTGTCTAACGATTATGTATCATTAACCATCTAATATTTCATAAGTGGATCATTCAGTGAATTTATCCTCAATGAGAACTTGCACCATATCCCTAGTCTCCCCAAATAAATAGCTATGAGATTAACTACCTCCATCATATGAATATATATATAGTACACCGATCTATCTCGTTATCACGATATCCCTCTCGAGTAACCTATGATCGAGAATATTTATGATATATGTTTAAAGATGAATTATTATCATTATCATGATCTCATCATGATCCAATTTTCATTATATAAATCCAAAGACATCATAAAATATATAAAAATAAATATATAATAATAATAATAATAACAACTAAAAAGATTGCACAATGTGTTACATGTGTCATCACTCATGTGATTGGCTTGTAGGACACTTATAACTAGTAATCTCCCACATGACCTAAAGTCAATCATCCATGTGTTTGATCTCCATTAGACCCCTATGATGCTCAAAGATAATATAAGATAATGGTTTGGTCAATGGATCTGTAATATTATCTTCAGATTGAAGTATTTCTACTACTACATCGCCATAGGCTACGATCTCACTAATCAAGTGGAACCTCTTTAGAATATGTTTGGACTTCTAATGAGACATGAGTTCTTTTGCTTGAGCAATCACTCTATTATTATCCTAATATAAGGGAATCAGCCCCTCTTTACTTAGCATGACTCCCAAATCTGAGATGAACCTCTTTATCCAGACTCTATTTTTTGTGCTTCTACCACAATAATGTGCTCCACCTCTATGGTCGAGTCAGTAATAGTATCTCGTTTGGAACTCTTCTAACTTACTACTTATCTATTCAGGGTGAATATATTCCTTAAGTTTGACTTATTATCATCCATATTAGATTAGAAACTTGAGTCTGTGTAGCCCTCAACCTAGAGGCTACCTCCTCTATATACCAGTAAAAGATCTTTGGTTATTCTCAAGTACTTAATGTTGCACTTTACTACTTTCCAGTGTTCCAGACCTGGATCGGTCTGATATATCAACTGTGGTAGATAACATAACATATATGATAGATGAGGCATAGGATATCCTATCTACGTCTACACTTTCTTCAGGAGTCTTTGGGGATAATAATCCTAGAAAGTGATATTTCAAGTCTCATAAATATGAGATCTCTTTTGAAATTTTTCGTGCTAAACATTTTGAAGATAATGTCTATGTACCTGGACTAGGACAATCTAAGCATCATTTTAGATCTATCTCTATGGATCTAAATCCTCATAATATATGATATTTTCCCTAAGTCTTTCATGGAGAAGTGTTCAAATAGTTAAGCCTTAACTATGGAGAGCATTCCTACATCATTCCCAATGATTAGGATGTCATCCACATATAAAATAAAAAAGGCAATAGTGGTTTCATTTATCTTCCTATATACATAAGGCTCATCTTTGTTCCTAATGAAGTCATAAGATTTGATCGCCTCATTAAATCTTATATTCTGACTTCGGAAAGCTTGCTTTACCCTATAAATGGACCTAAGCAATATGCACATCTTATATGGACTCTTCTTAAGCATGAATCCCTTAGCTGTATTACCTCCAAGAGGTTGCTATTGAGGAACGTAATTTTCACGTCCATCTGCCATATCTCATAATCATAATATACTGCAATAACCAATAAAATTCAGATGGATTTTAGCATTGCTGTAGGTGAGAAGGTTTCGTCATAGTCCATATCTTGCCTTTAATGATATGTTAGAACCCTTGCAGATTCTAAGCTTGGCGTTAATCTCTATAGGGGATCGCCCTCCTTGGAACTTTGTAGGGGTTCCTCCCTCAGTAGTCGACCACAATGATTGAAAAAGATTGATCTATTGCTCAGAAAAAGAGGTGGTGGCTGCATGCTTTATATAGGGTCTCAAACCTTAATTCCTAATAAGAATCCTACTTCAACTAAACCAAGACTCCAACTCCTAATCAAACTCCTACTAAACCCTAGAGAGAGTTTCATATAAGTGAAACTCCTCCTCTCACTAAACCTAGCCGGCTTCCCCTCATCAAGGTGGGCGACCCATTGGGTTGATTACAAGCTTGACTTGGTTGACTCCGACCTGAATCCAACTCTGACTCCAGTTCAGTCGAATCCTAACATACTAGGATTTTGACTGATTTATTATAATTGACTCCAATCTCCTCATAGACAACGTAACGTCAGGTCTAGGCTGACCAACAAGGTCCAATCTAATGACTCGACTCAATCGACTAGGAGCTAACTCAGATGGGGTCCTAACAGACCCGCCCATCTTCAAATCAACCTTGACCTCAAGGCTGAGACTCCATGACTCCGGGGTCCTGATTTATAACTCCTCACAATGCTCCCTGATGGTCCATGTAGTAAGCCCATCATGCTTCTATGGTCCAACATCAGTAGTAGTGTCTTAACGGTGATGCGTTGTGATCCTACGATCCTATATGATCTCCAACTGGAATTGGGTCTCTTAATCAAGTTGGATGTCAGGTGGATGGATCTAGGTAGAGTCATCCCCTCTAAACTTCCACTTGAGGTAGGATATATAGAGGATCATATATACTTTGAAATTAGCACGTAGATCCGATACGTAGGGCACAGCTCCAACGTGTTCTCCAATTTTGCAAGGTCCAAAGTAATAGAGAGACCACTTCCTCGAGGCTCGAGTTTTCATAAATTTCTACTGGTAGGGCTAAAGATAAAGGAAGACTCAGTCTTTAATAGCAAACGTCCTCCTGCTATGATGTTGTCAAGTGATTGCTTCTTTCTTGTATGGGCGGCCATGTAGTTGTTCTTTATTGTTAGCCAAGCTTCCTCCGAGATGGTGGCTGTCTTTTGATAAGGTCCATAGTGATGTGAGCCCAATCTGAGTCTGGAGTGAGGAGAAGTTATAATTTTCCCAGGCTTATCTTTATCTCTTATTTACACTATTATCCTGTATCATGCTAAGCCTCGATTTTAGTAATGATTAGTATCTCCTCATTGTAGATTAAAAGCCTTATGTGAGGTGGAGAGTGAGCTCTAATGTAGATTAGGGGTCGGCCATCTTGCATAAGGGTGGCGCCGATCCTAACTCTTGATGTGTCTGCTCCAATCATGAATATCTAGCCACGATCTAGTATTGATGTAGATATCATGACCGCAAGGGCTATAGTTCCTCTTGGTGTAATGGTTGGATATGTTTAGCAAAAAGATCTTCATGTTTTGTTGAGTCCCGTAATTGATCCCTCTCTTACTCTAGTACTGTTGTTGGATGAGCTCGATCTTCTTGTGGTCAAGGGTCATTAACAGGGAAAACTTCGAGCATCATGGTCCGCTCTTGGGAGAGGTCACAAAAGTCATCTGAGATCTAGGAGTGCTATATCAGAAACAATAGCTGATTTAGTTGGATGTAGAAAAAGATATAGAACTTCTGGAGGCAAAGTGTTGTTGAGGGGGAAAATCACGGTTGAATGATTTATGTTTCCAACGTCTCTTAGATGGTCCTCTTAGGTTCCTTATGCAAGATTAGTATATGGAGGCCGCGTATATGGAGGCCGCGTAGTTGGCTCGATTCGACAGAGGCACCTAAAATTTTGGCAAGCTTCTCCAAGCGCTGTGTCGAGACCATCATTTCTTCGCTCCCATATTTCCCAAATAAAATCACTTGTTCTCCCTTACCATTTATAAGGTTGCCGATGAGGACGGTGACAGGCTACTGCTTAAGGGATTATTTAACTTTCATCATTTGTGGGTTCGTATAGCTGGCTAGAGCGTGAGTTGTGCAATCTGCTAGCTATGGGTTCTCCTTCATGTTCTCTTCTTCAGGTTCAAGGTCCTCTTCTTCAGATTTTTCAATAGGTTCTATCATAAGAAGCCACCCCTTTTTGCAGTAATGGTTATAGCTCCAAGGTTTGTCATAATGCCAGTATAAGCCCTTTACGGATCTATAACGAAGTTCTTCTCTCGTTAACTTTTCGGCTGAAGTGACCGGCTAGTGGTAGATGGGGTCGAGGGTCTCTATGCTACTAGTCATGTGATGACTTTAATCGTTGAGCATCTTGGTTTAGTCTTTCTTCTTGTACTCGTGTGAAAAATATAGTTGCCATCATTGTGTAGGGTCGTTATGCTTTGACTTCTTCTCGAATTTCTGACTTTAACCCCTCGATGAAAATCCCTAATAATTATTTTTTAGACTAGTATCTTGTTTGGTTAGAGAGTCTTTCAAACTTGGTTTAGTACTCCTAAATTGTGGAGGTCTAGTGGTGTTTTGTGAGTTGGCCATCGATATTTTCGTACTCAAACATTCCAAAGCGGAGTAGTAGCCGCTCTTGAATTGCCTCCATGTTAGAACACTGTGGGTGTGCTTGTACCAATCATACTATTGAGCAGCTTCTCTTCCTAAATGGATGGTAGCAATATTGACCATAGAAGCCTTCGGGGTCCTGTGATAGCGGAAGTATCACTCCGCATGTGAAATCCACCCAGTCAGGTCTCTATCTTTCCATCAAGGGAAGTCCACCCTTATGCGTAAGCATGATGCGAACTCCCACTATGTTGTGATCTTCTTGGGCTCGGTGATCGGCCCAATCTAAACTCTGTGAAGAGAGCACGTAGTCTAACCTCCATACGCATCTTGATGGCCTCCAACTTAGCACCAATCAAATCTATCGATGTCATGGTATAAGACTCTAGATCTGTGGTGTCAAGGTCCTTTTCTTGATATTGGGTCAATGGCATGAACTAGTTAGGTGGATCAGTGGTTGAAAGAGGTGGTAGACTAAGGGTAGATGACTACGGTTTGGGGCTGATAGGATAATATTTTTTATTATTATTGGGGCTATGATTTGGAGCTACTATAGAGGTCATATATGGGGTATGATGGCAAAGGTTTAAGGTTAAGGAATGGCTTAGATTTGCTACTGATGATATCGATGGATTTGGTAAGGATCGGGTGTGGATGTAGTAAGTAGTACAAAAGATAGTGCAATAGAATTTTCCTCAAAGGGGGTACTGTTGCTGCTACTGTTTGGGGCTGTTGTAGAGGCTATAAGGGGGGTTTGGTGGTAGAGGTTTAGGGTTAGAGGGGTGACTTAGGGTTGCTATTAATAGCAGCAACCAGTTTGGTAGGGATTGGTGGTCGAAAGGGTGTTAGATCAAGGTTATGATTTAGGGTTAATAGTTTATGGTTTATATTACTGTTGGTGCTGTAGTTTGAGGGTGTTGTGGGGGCTGGAAAGAGTTTTGATAGTAGTGGTTTGAGGCTGGGAAGGAAGGTTTAGGGTTGCTATTGGGGGCATCAACTGGTTTGGTGTGGTTGCAGCAAGAAGTGCCTAGAAACAAGGCTGTTGTTTATGCTGCAGTTTATATTATTGTTTGGGCCAACTATAGAGATTAAAAATGAGATACGATAGCTATATCTTAAGGCTAGATGGGCACCTTAGGGTTGATATGGGTGGCAGCAACAAATTCGATAGAGATCAGACATGTATGCAGCATGATACATCGAAAAGGATGGTAGCAGAATTTTTCGTCAAAAGAAAGCAGTTCTACGATGAAAGTTTCAATAATATTGAAGCAATGTTTTGAGGAATATAGTAGCACAAAATCAATAAGGATAGTAGGAATATAGATGATAGTGATATAGCAGCAACAAATTTTGTAAGATTGGGTGGTGTATACGGTGGGAAAGACTAAAAGGATGCAGCGATATAATTTTATAGCAGTTTGACGAAAAGTTTTCAACAGTTCATCAAAGATTAAAAGAAGAATTTGGAGAGAATCAACTAGTAAGGAAAGCCAAGCCAATGTAAAATATAAAGATGAATATGGCTGCAAGATATCCGTAGCAAGATCAAAGATATGATAGCAAATATGTGATTGAAATTTTGTAACGCAACTTTCACTGTAAAGATGATAACTTTCTGACAAAATGTTTTTGCAATGATCAATTTTTTGCAGCAAGACAAGGAGGATGCAATGTATTATAGCAAGGAATAGATGATGTTAAAATCCAAACTGATACAAAATACAGAGAAGAATACAACAGTAAGATATCGGCAATAAGATAATATTCGGTTGAAAACTGAGATCATTGCAATGTCTTCTTTCTCTCTCTTTTTTTTTTTGCAATAAGCAAACAAGATAAACATAGCAAATTTTGCAGCAAGATAAAGAGGATGCAATGAATTGCAGCAAGGTAGATGTAGCTATTTTTTTAGTTTTTTGGATAGAAAATTACAATAGCGGTAAGATAGATACCATAACTTAATGCAATTTTGGTGAAGGTTGTTAATGATGTTTTTACAACAATGGTGATAATGACAGAGTCACGATGATCACAACAATTATGGGAATTACTTAGGAGGTGGTGGATAGCTGTGGAAGGGCAACGAGGCGCCAATAACGCTACTTTGATACCAAGTGTTAGAACCCTTACGGATTCTAAGCTTAGAGTTGATCTCTATAAGGGATCGGTCCTCCTTGAAACTCTATAGGGGTTCCTCCCTCCTTGATAGTCGGCCACAATGGTTGAAAATGATTGATCTATTGCTTGGCAAAAGAGGTGGTAGCTATATGCTTTATTTAGGGTCTTCAAATACTAATTCCTAATAGGACTCCTACTTTAACTAAATCAAGATTCCTACTTCAACTAAACCAAGACTCCAACTCCTAATCTAACTCTTAACCAACCCTAGAGAGAGTCTCATCTAACTGAAACTTCTCCTCTCTCTAACCCTAGCTGACTTCCCCTCATCAAGGTGAGTGGCCCATTGGGTTGATTACAAGCTTGACTTGGTTGACTCCGACCTGAATCCAACTCTAACTCCAATTCATCCGAATTCTAACCCTACTAGGATTTGGGCTGATTTATTATAATTGTCTCAAATCTTCTTATAGCTGACCTAATATCAAGTCTATATTGGTCAATAAGGCCCAATCTAAGGGCTCGACTCAATCGATGAGAACCTGACTCAACTGGGGTCCTAACACCATATCCCATAGTCACTAGCCTTGCCTTATAGGCCTCCACTTTTTCATCAACTTTGATCTTCTTCTTCAAGATCCACTTGCTACCAATGGGTATGATACCCTTAGGTATATCAACTAGGTTTCAAACCTTATTGGAGTACATGGGATCCATCATAGAATTTATGACTTCTTGTCACTTCCTAGAGTCTATGCTCATAATAACCTCCTCGTAGGCTTGAGGACCAATATCCTCGATGTTATCTCATATGATATGTCTCACATATCTCTTATGAGGATGAGACACTCTATCGGACCTACATAAAGTTAAAACTTATGTGCTAGGTTCTTGAACAGACTCGTTCTACATAATAGTTTTTGAGCTAGGTTCTCTAACAAGAATATATTTCTTCTTAAGAAACACTGCCCTCTTAGTAATAGAAACCTTTTGATATTCGGAATGATAGAATTAATACCCACAAGTCTCCTTGGGGTATTCCATAAATTACTATTCTATCCTTGATTCCAACTTATTGGGATTATATCTTCTAATGTGGTAGAATAGCCTCAAATCTTAACAATCTTAAGATTAAATTTCTTCCTTTTCATATCTCATATGGTGTAGACACTATCGATTTAGTTGGAACTATGTTCAGAAAGTAAGCTGTAGACTCTAGTGCTCTAGGGCGTATCTCTAAAAAGAGATGGGTAGATCGATAAAACTTATCATGGACCGCACCATATCCAACAACGAGCGGTTCCTCTTTTTTGATACACCATTGAGCTGAGATGTACAAGGAGGGATCCATTGGGATATCCCATTGTCTTTAAGGAATTGTGTGAACTCTATACTCAAGTTACCTCCTTCGTATGATCAAAAAGTCTTGATACTCTTTCTAATTTGGTTCTATACTTCGTTCTTATATTTTTCTAAATTTTTTGAAGGCCTTGGACTTGTACTTCATCAAGTATACATGTCTATACCTAGAGAAATCATCAGTGAATGTAATGAAGTATAAATAATCACCTATGACTTGAGTCGACATATGATCACATATATTAGTAGGTACAAGTTCTAATAACTCAGTGGCTCTCTCTCTAGTTATACTAGATGGAGAGTTGGCCAATTTTCCTTGAAGGCAAGACTCATAGGTTGTATATGATTCACAATCAAATAGATCTAAGTGGGTATGACCTGACCTAAAATGTCATAGGTATGTAATATTCATGACATGTAGAGCAATATCTAACATAAATAGACCATTATTTAATGTTCCTTAACCGATTATCTCATCATCTAAAATCAATAAATAACTATTATTATCAAAAACTAATTTATATCTATTATTTATTAAATAAAAAATAAATATAATATTTTTGATAATTGAAGGAACAAAATAGCATGTATCTAATGCAAGAATAGCTCCATTAGGTAAATGAAGGGTGACCTCGCCAATAGTAATATCAACAACCTTTATGTTATTCCCCATCCTGAAATCCACCTTGTGTCTCGTCAATCTCCTACGTCTTGTCAGAACCTATAAAGAATTATATATATAAGATGCATTACTAGTATCTAATACCCATATATTATCTTAATTTTCTAATAAATAGAGATCAATCATCAATATACCTGAAGGTTTTCCAAGCTTCTGTTTCGCATTCTCTGCAAAGTACTCTTTGTAGTTCCTCTTCCAATACTCGTCTTTACCATAATGGAAGCATTGACCTATGTTCTTTACTAGGTCATTCCTAGCAACCTTTGCTTTTCCTGATTTACGCTTGCCCTTCTTAAAAGACTTGTTTATCTTCCTTTTCTTTTTGGTCTCACCAGCAACTGGCTTCTCTTTCTTGTTGGTGCTCTTACCCACCCTCAACATATTAAAGAGCTTAGGGAGAGTCATCTCAAGCATATTCATGATAAAATTTACAATGAACTATGAAAAGAAATCTATGAGGGATTGAAGTATGAGATTTACATATATGTTTTCATCTAGGACCATTCCTAGACCCATAAGCTTCTCTATCTACGCAATCATTTTAAGGACATAGTTCTGAACCAATTTTCCCTCAGTCATCCTAGCATAGAGAGATTCTTAGATATCTCATATCACTGAGTCATTCCCTATTCCTCAAACAATTTACAGAGATGTAGGATAATGGATATGGCATCCATGGTTTTATGCTACCTTTGTAACTCTGGAGCTATAGAGACCTACATATAACACTAAGCAAGAGTGGAATCATCTATGTACTTTACATCGATCTCATCCTCACTTGCCCCTTCCTCGGGCGTAGACACTACTATGTTAAGGACATATATAATTTTCTCCGCTATAAGAATGATTCCTAGGTTATGGAGCCAATCTATGTAATTTGGACTAGTGAGACGGTTGACATCAAGTATGTCACATGAGAGATTTGAAGGTGACATTTTTCTGAAAAATAAATATGCAGCAGAAAAGTAAATAACATGTAAATTTTAGATTTTATAAAAATAATTAAGATATGAACTTTTATCTTAATCTATTCCCACTATTTTCTCATGAAACATACAACACTCTTCAATATATGAATCAAAAATCTCTGATATATTTCTAGTGTGGTTCGGGATCTAATCAGTATCATATAGTATGACCATAGCCTAGTATGACCAGACCCAAGCCAAAGGTGTGATCACTCACAAAGATCTCTATGGGTGTCTTAGCACATCTCCATGCCCGGTAATTGTCCATCTCGTCCTTATAGATCCTATCAATACCTAAGTGCATCTTCATGCTCAGTGATCATCCATCTCATCCTTATGGGTCTCGCTGGCACCTCCACTCTCCTACCATACTTTTTTACATTTTACAACTTAATTATAGGCGCGTAGGCTCAAAAAAATATATATATTACATAAATGGGACAGAGAGGGAGACTCGCAGGCCCCAATAATAATCACATACATATCATCACACATAACCCATAATCATCATTTGTCCATATCATGCATCATATGTACACAACTGTTGGGGAATATCACAGATTGGGCATCATATTTGTAGCAGAAAACAAAGTCAAAAATTAGATTTCTAAAGAAAATATCAAATCGTCATGCGAGGATTGGTGTGAGAAACCGTAAAATCAAAAAATTGTACGCGACATGTGTTAGATGTATTACATAGGGAGATCATATATCCTCATAAAATCTCAAATCCAAAGGAGAGGATGAAAGAGGGCATGTGTCCTCCTCTCTAGTGGTATCCACATGGTGGAAGAAGCGACCTCGCAATGTAGAGAACTCGTAGCTTTCATGCACATTCTTCGTAGTGTTTACGTACCACTGCATAACAAGTATAGAAGAAGAACCTCTTTTCTTCTTTGTTGTCCACATGCACCAAGGAGAGGAGTGGTCGACTGAGAGGAAAGGGAAGGGAGGAGAATGGGAGGAGGGTTGGGGTTGGTTTTGGGTTGGGTTTTCGCAACCAAAAGTACAACTTATCACTTTTCTTGGTCACCCCTTCCACCTATTTATAGAGAGCCTCTTAAACCCTAATAGATCCTACCTTAGTGGGAACTAGATCTCTATCTGGTTACCCTAACTTTTTAGATTATTGAATCTCTATTAATAATCTCAATTTACCTCTAACTGGGCCTCATCTAAGGAATCCATTAATGCTAGATCTCATCCAATGAAATATACGCTTATTGAATATCTTATATCCAATCCTCTACTCATCGCAACATCCATCATATATGTATGATCAACTGATCATGAGTTGCATCCGTCATAACTCCTTCTAACTTAATGAATTATTATCTCATAATAATTCACTCAACTCATCGACTATAGATGTATTAAGCCACTACGTCGTAGTCCCTAGACTGTACAGAGGATATAATCTATTGGACCTATCTATCCTTAGTTATCGTGTATCTATAGTCCCTCATCTATCTAATATCCCAGAGATCGTATATTAGGTATGGTACTATCAAGCCCCAATTATAATCTATCCAAGTCTTGCTATAATCATATTTTCCTAGAGAACTCATTCTCTCTTAGTCTGAATGGCCCTAGCGAGGGATTTGCCCGAGCAAGGACACATGAGAGATTTCTCTTGTGATACCAAGAGTGGATGATCCTCTATTGATACTCAATTACCTTCGTAAAATTAGCTAACATTCTCGATAATTGATTGTACTAGATCTAGAACTTCCAAACCTATAAGTCTAGTGTCAAAGAATGGAGTACTCAAATAAAACATCTTTGGTGCCTCAATTGTAAGGACCAAACACATAACTGGGACTACAGAATCATTGTTTAATGTTAAGTATCATTAACCATCTAGCATTCTTAAACATATCAATCAATGAACTCATTCTCCAATGAGCACTTGCACTATATCCCTAGTGTACCAACACAAGCAGCTATGAGACTAGTCGCCTCCATCATATAGATGAGCATATAGCATACTGGTTTATTCGGTTATCTCGATGTCCATCTTGAATACCCTATGACTGTGATTATTTAGGGTTTGTATTTAAAATGAATTGGTCTCATTATCATGATCTTATCATGATCCAATTCTCATTGCAAAGATCTAAAGACATCACAATATATGCAACCGATAATATAAAATAAAATAATAATAATAATAATAATAATAATAATAATAATAATAATAATAAGTAAAAAGATCACGTAGTATGTCACATGTGCTGGTGGAAATCATCAACTCAACAACCATATGCCCTAATAGCTAAAGAGCTATGATACATATGAAATATAAATTGATACCCTCCAACAAATTGCAACAAGACGGATCGTTCAAGATCGAAGTAAGAGGAACTATTTTAATCAC
Source organism: Ensete glaucum (assembly GCA_021527575.1). Classification (NCBI taxonomy): domain Eukaryota; kingdom Viridiplantae; phylum Streptophyta; class Magnoliopsida; order Zingiberales; family Musaceae; genus Ensete; species Ensete glaucum. The sequence continues at coordinate 28,172,765 of CM038555.1, forward strand.
TTTATTAAAGAAATAAAATAATAAAAGATTAGAACAACACTTTGATTCCCCTAAATGCTACAAACTAAAAAGTTTGATAAGTTAAAAGGGAAAGCAAAGATTTAGGGTTTTTGAATGCCATAAGCAAAAAAACTCAATAAGTTTCAAAGTTAATGCAAGAACTTAAAACAAAACACCACTGGTATTGGAAGAAGATTATATTCCTCTAAGTTGTTATATACAAAGAGAGTCAGTCTTGTTTATATAGAGCAATACAAAGTACAAAGAGAATGAACCAATTAAATATATTCATATTCTTAATTCATGAATATAGATTATTCATGAATTATGCCTTGAAAAATCCAAAATAGAATTATTCATAATTTCAAATACGATCCACCATAGTTGAATGACCTTTATTCTTCGAAAAATGGATTAAATTTTGTAATTCCCTCAAGGCTGAACTTTCTTTTCATGTTATAAACTTATCTGAATCATGCTGACCTTTTTTTAGCTCTTCTTATATCCATAGAATTTTGATAAAATCTCGACTAGCTTGTTCCTTCCAAATGTCTTCCAATGAATAAGTTATAGCTTCTTTAATTCTTTTAGCTTTAGCTCTTGTTATCGGTCTTTCATGAATAACAAAAGGGTCCTTGGTAGATTTATGATCAACTAATTGGTTCATATTATTCCTCCTTTCATCCTCGAATTAGTACCTTCATTGCCTACATCAAACAAAGATAAATCAGAAACATGGAATGTTGCACTAATATTGCCATATTCACCTGGTAATTCTAGCTTGTATGCATTGTCATTGATTCTTTAAAGGACTCTAAATGGACCATCTCCTCTTGGCATTAGTTTAGACTTTGGCTAGAAAATCTTTCCTTCCTCAAGTGTAGCCAAACCCAATCACCAGGTTCAAATACTACTTATTTTTGGCCTTTGTTATGTTGTTTCTCATATTATAGAGTTTTCTTTTCAATTTATATCTAGATTTTTTCATGCAACGCTTTGACAAAATCAACTTTTTACTTACCATCCAAATTAGCATTTTTCTAAATGTAACAATATCAAATCTATAGGAGCTAATGGATTGAACCCGTACACAACTTCAAATGGGGAATGGTTTGTTGGAGCATGTACACTTCTGTTATAAGCAAACTCGACATGTGACAAACATTCCTCCCAATTCTTCAAATTCCTTTAAATTATGGCCCTCAAAAGCATTGATAAAGTTCTATTTACTATATCCATTTGTCCATCTATTTGTGGATGACAAGTGGTTGAATACAAAAGTCTTATACCCAACTTGCTCTAAATTATTTTCCAAAAGTAGCTAAGGAATTTGACATCTCTATCACTCACAATTATCCTTGGAGTTCCATGTAATCTCATAATTTCTTTGAAGAACCCTGCAACATGTGTTGCATCATCTATTTTGTGGTAAGGAATGAAATGTGCCATCTTACTAAACCTGTCAACAACAACAAAAATAGAATCTCTCCCTCTTTTTAACCTAGGTAAACCCAAAACAAAGTCCATGGATATATCAACCCATGGCTCACTAAGTATAGGAAGAGGAGTATGCAAGCCATGAGGCATTACTTTAGATTTAGCTTGTTTATAAGTAATGTATTTCTCACATAATCTCTCAACATCTCCTTTTATGTGTGACAAAAAAAATGATCATTTAATACATCTAAAGTGTTTTTGATCCCAAAATGCCCCATTAAAACTCCACTATGTACCTCTCTCACAAGTAATTCTCTTATTAGACATTGAGGAATACATAACTTATTTTCTTTGAAAAGAAAACTATTATGTTTGAAAAAATTGTCAAAACTCCCTTTCTAAAATGCCCCATAAATATTAACAAAATCTTGGTCAAAACTATATAAATCTTTAATATACTCAAAACCCAATAATCTTGTATCAAGTTTGGAAATTAGAGCATACCTTCTAAAAAGAGTATCGACAACTATATTTTTCTTACCTTGTTTGTACTTGATGATATATGGAAAGTATTCAATAAACTCCACCCATTTTGCATGCCTATGACTTAGCTTTTCTTGTCCTCTGAGATATTTCAAGGACTCATGATCGATATGTATAATGAATTTCTTGTACCAAAGATAGTGTTGCCATGTCTCTAACATTCTTACCAAAGCATAAAACTCCTTGTCATATGTCGGGTAGTTAAGACTTGCTCCACTTAGCTTCTCACTAAAGAATGCAATGGGTCTGCCTTCTTGCATTAAGACTCCTCCAATATCTATCCCACTCGCATCATACTCGATCTCAAAAGTTTCAGCAAAGTTGGGTAAAGCAAGCAAAGGTGTTGAACTAAGTTTGTCTATAAGTAAATTAAAAGCATCATCTTGTTTTTTACCCCACCTAAATCCCATATTCTTTTCTATACATTCAGTCAATGGTGCAACAATTATAGGAAAATTCTTAATGAATCTTCTATAAAAGCTAGCAAGACCATGAAAACTCTAACATAACTAACACTAGTGGGTTTTGGTCATTCTCTAATTATTTTCACTTTTTCTTGATCAACATGTATTCCTTTATCATTAATAACGTAACCAAGAAAAATAATTTTATTAATGTAAAAAGTGCATTTCTTTAGAGTAGCATATAACTTTTCTTTCTTAACCTTAAATGTGTTACATGCTCATCCAAACTTTTGCTATACATAAGTATATCATCAAAATAAATGACGATAAACTTTCCAATGTAAGCATATAAAACATGGTTTATCAATCTCATGAAAGTACTAGGTGCGTTAGTTAGGCCAAAAGGCATCACTAACCATTCATATAAACCATGTTTAGTTTTGAAAGCAGTCTTTTATTCATCACCCTCATGCATTCTTATTTGATGATATTAAGATTTCAAATCAATTTTTAAAAATAGATAAAAACTATGTAATTCATTCAACATGTCATCTAACTTAGGAATAGGATGTTGAAACTTTACCATAATTTTGTTGATTGCTCTGAAATCAACACACATTCTCTAAGATCTATCTTTTTTTGGCACCAACAAAATAGGAACTGCACATAGACTCATGCTTTCTCACACATAACCCTTTTTCATAAGCCAACTCACTTGCTTTTGGATTTTCTTGGTCTCTTCGGGGTTGCATTTATATACTAGCTTGTTTGGTATGCTTGCACCCAGGATGAAATCTATTTGATGCTCAATTCCTATAATTGGTGGAAACCATTTGAAACTTCTTCAGAAAAGAGATCCTTATTTTCCGACAAAATATCAACAATAACACTAGGCAAATTTTTGTTAATTTTGTTAGACGCAATCAAAATATCCTTGTACATAAGTACAAGTATGGGCTGCCTCATGGTTAAGGCTTTCTTTACATCACTCATTTTAGCATAAGCACTTATTTTTCTTTCTCTTATATCTTCCTTGTTCTCTCCCCTTGTGTTTCCCAATACTCTTGTTTTTACCACTCAACTCACATTTTTCTTTTTTCTCTCTTTCTTGCTCCCTCCCCAAAGTTTTGGTTAATAAAGATTCAAGCTCCTTATACAATTGTTTTATACATCTGGTCTTCAAAAATGGTCTTTGGAGATAAAAATCCAAGTTGATATTTTTGTCCATCCATGATCAAAGAATAACGATTCTTAAACCCATCATGTGTTTCCCTTTGATCATATTGTCATTGTCTCTCCAACAACAAGTGACCAGCATACATATATACCACATCACAACAAACTTCATCCTTATATCTACCAATTAAGAAAGAAACAAACACTCGCCAATTTACCTTCACCACACCACTATCATTCAACCATCGTAAGTTGTAAGGTTTTGGATGTTTGATAGTAGGTAATTTCAATTTCTCAATGAGCAAGGTACTTGCCACATTTATACAACTTCCACTATCAACAATCATATTACACAACTTATTAGCAATCAAACAATGAATGTGAAATAGATTCTCACGTTGTCCACCATATTCATTATTTTTATTTTACAAACTAAGTGTGCGTTAAACAACTAAAATTTCACGTTTAGTATACTCTACATCACTAGCATCCTCTAATGATGGAAGGTCATCATCATCCTCTCTCTCACTTTTAGATTCTATAATCTCATCCTTCATGAGCATAATGCTCTTATTAGGACATTCACGTGCCGCATGTCCATGCCTAAGGCACTTAAAATACTTAATGCCTCTAGTTTGATTCGGTTGATTCTCACATTTACCCTTATTGCATAATTCATTTTTGACTTTAGTTTCACCAATTTTAGGCTTAACATGGGTTTATCATCCTTTCTACTCCAATTCAATTTCCAAGAAGAAGAAGAAACTAAATAAGGTTTTGAATCATACCTTGTGCCTTTTCTTTTAAGTTGCCTCTCAATCTTCATGGCCACATTTACCATGTCCTCAATCTTCATAAAGTGTTGTAACTCCACAAGATCAATAATGTTCTTATTTAATCCACTTAAGAATCGAGCCATGGTGGCCTCATGGTCTTTCTCTACATTAGCCCACATCATGGTTATCTCCATCTCCTTGTAATATTCCTCAATACCCATGGAACCTTGTGTCAAAGTTTGCAGTCATTGATGCAAATCCTTATAGTAATGGCTAGGGACAAATCTCCTCCTAAGATTTGTTTCATCTCCAACCAAGTCTTCACGATTCTTTCACCATTTCTATGCTTCTCTTTACACAATTGATCCCACCAAACAATATCATAATCACAAAATTCAATAGCAGCTAATTTTAACTTTTTTTCTTCGGAGTAGTTGTGACATTCAAAGATCAACTCCACTTCTCATTCCCACTCCAAATAGGCATTTGGATTATTCTTCCCTTGAAAAGAAGGAATTTTTATTCTGATGTGATAGGACTCCAGCAGGGCTGAGTCCTAATCATGAAAACCTCACTTAGTCACTTCTATCCTATAAAAAAGTGTGGCTAGGGTTTACTTTGGAGCTTTGGGGCTTCTAGCCACCACCTCTCTTACTGGGCTAGTCGACTAGGGTTTTTAGTAGAGGGGTATAGCTTGTACAGTCACTTAAGTCGTCGCCCCCCTTATTTAGACATGACATCTACGGGAGAGGCAAAAGGGAAAATTTATTTAGGAAACACCCTCCTATGGCTAGGGTTTTGAGCCCTATATAGGCTTATAGCTTCCACCTCTTTTTAAAAAGTAAGATCAATCTTTTATTCAACCTTGTGCTGAGTTCTAGGAGAGAGGAACCCCTATAGCGTTCCATCTGGGGTTTTATCATCTAGTATTATAGTACTGTGTTCCTATTGCCCTTGTTGCCATCTCTGCGACCCCTACCCTTCCAAGCAATTTCCACAATTACTGTAACACGCGCCTCCACCATTATCCCTAAGCCGCAAATCAAATCAATCTGCTATTGCCCCTACATTTAAAATTAGAGATCTGGTATATTTTATTCACCCATGCCTATTTGCTATTGCTATTCCTTTATCTTACATGTTGGAGAAGTTTTTTCATATTTTCCTTGCTACAAAATTCTACCATCAAAAACGTGATCATCGTTGCGAAGGGAAAACTCTGCAGAAAATTTTTAGCTGATTGTTGCTTCTTAAAATCAAACTTTGCTTATCCCTTTTGGCTGAAACTTTTACACAAATTCATAGATCATCTTAGCTTTCATAAAATTGATCTCTAGAAAAAATTTCTTCCAAAATTGGACTTATAGTAATGCAATTCCTCGTCATGCATTGTTGGAATTTTACAATGAACAATTTATCTTCCGTCATTTCATCAACTTTCCTACTGTTATACTGTCAAAATTTTTGTTGACATTACCCATATCTGAACTGAGGTTTTGTGATAATTTTTTATATATTTTCCTTAGGTTTTCCTATGGAATTTACATCAAGAATTTGTTGTTTCTCTGACACAAATTATATTCGACAGAACTACACGTATGCAGTGATCTTTCGTCAAATCCTATCAGATTTTTGCTACTGCTTTTCCAGATTTAAAACTCTCTTTTTCTCATCTTCATCTTCTACCACCATAGCCCCAAATTTCATAATTTTTGGCTAGAATTTTTATTGAGAAACTGTTATTTCTTCGACGATAATTCTACTTCTACAAGACAGCATACACTGTAGCGAACTTCATCGAATTCTATTAAACCTTCACTGTCATCTCTTCCAGATCTGAAACATCTTTCCCTAACCTTTACCCTCTACCATCACAACCCCAAAACCCTACCAAACCATAGCCAAAACCATACCCAAATCATCCATAAAACTGCCTAAAACCGTAGCCTTCTACAACCAGCACCTATTCATAGCATACCCCCACCAATCCCTATCAAACCTCTACAGCCATCTATCCTAGATCCAAAACCCTTTTCCTAACCTTCACACACTACTATCACAGCCCTAAAACTACACCAAATTATAGCTAAAACTCCATAAAACTACAGCCCCAAACCACACTCAAAACAACAACCCAATCTCCCTTATCCCTTCAACCGTAACACGTATCTCTCACTGTCATCTGCCTTGATCGCAACCCGCAGCAACTTGGTCATATCCAACAGTGATCCCTCACTGCATAATGCTACCAACAATGACCTCTGGCTACCATCCTCCTTGATCGTGGCCAACAGTGATCCTTTGCGGCAAAAGGCTACCAGCAACGATCTTTCGCTGCAATCTGTTTACATCGCAGCCTGCTATAATCTTTCGCTGCCAATTGTCTTGATCATAGCCAACAATGAATTGAATATGACCAACAATGGTCTCTTGCTCTATACTGTCATTGCCCTCTTCCGCAATAGTTGCACACACCGCTGCCCCATCTTCCTCCTATTGCAGCTACACCCTTGCTGCAGCAAATGTCATCTGCAACCATGAGGTCGAAGTGCAATCGTAGCCGACGTAGCTATTATCCTCTTCTTCCTCCACCATCATTGCTACCTTTTGACTCAAACCACTTGTCTACCATCTTTCGATAGATATCAGCCACCTGAAAAATCACAGCCTCGATGACATTGTAACATCATCACAGAACTGCAGTCGACGTTACTACTGCCATCTTCTTCCTCCACCGTTGCTGCTACCCTTGGTTGCCATCCTCCATTTGGAGACTTCACCATCGCAGCCCTGACATTTATTACCGTTTGTTGCCTTCAACCTGAAGATTGCAGCTACACTCTTCAATCGATTTATTTGACAAGTTGAAGGTCCTTACATCATGACATCAATGGGCTTATTCGAAGCCAAATTGGAGGCTTTCGAGATGTGTATGGATGCTAAATTATGTGCTCTCTTCGAGGAGTTTAAATTGGGCCTTTAACCGAGCCTAATAAGATCATAACATGGCATAAATTCATATTGTAAAAAGAACCCATCGAAGATAAAAAGCGAGGATAAGACACGACAGCCCTACACCTCGATAATATTGATCTCCTTTGCATAAATTCAAGAAGGGCACCTCAATCAAGATGCTCAGAGCATGAAAGCCACATCCCAACCAAAAGCATATAAACTTTCAGTACCAATCAATTATAAGAACATTGACCAAGAACTAGCGATGATCCGTCAAACCTCCACCATCCAAGAGTACCAAAACAGGTTTGAAAGGTTATCTAATCAAATTTATGATTGGTCTGAAAAGCAAATATTGATGACTTCTATTAAGGGCTTGAAGCCAGAGGTTCAGGAAGAAGTTAAAATGTGACAACTATATATACTTAACATAGTCATCTCCTTCGCGCGACATCAAGAGGAGCGATTAACTTATAAAGCCCGGAGGAGTAGGGTCGCTCATCGACTAGCGGCACCAAAGCTTTCACCTTCTCCTACTATTAACCGAACCCATTGGCCGAAGAAATTAACAAGAGAAGATCTTCATGATGGATTGGCAAAGGGCCCATGCTGGTATTATGATAAACTGTGGAGCCTAGAACACTAATGTAAAAAGGAGACACTGCCGATGATTATACCCACTAAAGAACCTAAACTTGAAGATACAACTCTCGAGCCTAAGGAGAAGGATGAACCACAATCAGCCAACTGCACGGTCCCTACCTTAGCCGGCTACACCAACCAACAAAAATTGAAGATCGAAGGGTTTCTCGAGCGGTAGTCTATCATTATCCTCATCGACGCTGGGAGCACACATAACTTCATGAGCAGTAAGGTTGCAACCTACTTAATGCTCTAAAAAGAATATTACAATAGGTTTGAAGTCAAGGTAGCTAACAACTAAATTCTGAAGTGCAACTAGAAGTGCCCGTGGGTAAAACTGATCCTACAAGGAGTAGTTGTTGATTTTTTCCTCCTCTCTCTCGATGATTTTGATATAGTACTCAGCATTGATTGGTTGTTCATGATTGGAGATATTTTTTGAAATTTTTCGAAGCTAACTATGAAATTTTTCAGCAAAGAAAAATAGGTGGTCCTACGAGGGAACCCAGTGACTACAACCACAACACAGCACTTGGAAGGAGTACTAAAAGAAGAATCCAGTAGCTTCTCAATCCAAATTCAAGAGTTTTGGGAAATAAAGCTAAAGAAGATTGAAGATAATAACCCTCCCCCATAGCTTGTTGAAATTTTGGGAGTTTCCACCAAACCGAGCCTACTACCTCTTGTCAAAATGTTTGATTCCCCTATACTAAACTGGCTGAAATTATCACCATTTGATACTTGGTCAGATTACTGCCTATAGAATATCAAAGATACGAGGTTCACCCAAGAGATGATAGAGATATAGATTGTTCAGCCATGCCTATTTCCTGCTACGACACATCCCTATATCCTTTTCTCCAGGGATAAGTTACTTCTGAAGTGTTACATCTTGCTGAACTCACCATGGTTATTGATGCAGCACTTCTAGATCTTAGGTGACTTCCATGACTTTCCCTAGGATCGGACAATGATGCTCAAAGATATTCTTGATGATGACCTCGATCTACGGCCCAAGATCGCAAAAAAATTGAGCCCCTCCAGTGGCGAAATCAGAAAAAAAATGATCATTTGCAGATCTCAACAAAACATCATCCCTCTTACTGTAAAGAAAGATGCACCACCTTGGCCAAGTGGAACTATAGCCCTCATGACCATGATATTGTCCCCACCAAGTCATGGCCAGATGTTTATGATTAGAGCAGACACATCCAGAGTTGGGATCGGCATCACCCTTATGCAAGATGGTCGACTCCTAATTCATACTGAGGCTTCCCCCATACTCCGCATGAGGTTTTAAAGGGGATACTCATTGTTACCAAATTTAAAATTTGGCTATATACAGGTCCATGGCACGAAAGAGAAGTAAATCCAGAAGAATTGTAATTCATGCTCACGTTAAATTAGACTCTTATCATCCTGAATCATATTAGATGGCAGTCACTATTCTAGAAGAAAGATTGGCTATTACTAAAGACTAACATCATGGCAGCACATGCAAAGAAGAAATGACCTACTGATAAACTACAAAATGGATAAAAAATTGAAGATCAAGTTTTCCTACACCTCTAGCCCGATCAAAAGGAAACTTGAGCCTTAAGGAAGTGGTCTCCCTATTTCTTCGGACCTTGCAAAATTCGGGATCACATTGGGGCCCTAACCTATAGATCAGGTCCACGCACCAAATCAAGATTATAGTTGATCTTCTAGGTATCCCACCTCAAATAGAAATTTAAAGAAGACGACTCAGCCCAAATCCTTCCAATTATGGATCCTTGGGGACAAGGCTAATTAAAAGAGGGCGAGCTTGATAGAACTCCAACCGGGTTGAGTCCTAATCACCCTAGAAGTAATTAATAAAAACCTTGTGAGATTATAATAAAACTTCACCTAGTCACTTCTATCCTATAAAAAAGTGTGGCTAGGGTTTATTTTGGGACCTTAGGGCTTTCTAACCGTCACCCCGCTTACTGGGCTGGTCGGCTAGGGTTTCTAACAGAGGGGCGTGGCTTGTGCAGCTACTTAGGTTGCCGCCCTCTTTATTTAGGCATGACAGTTATAGGAGGGGCAAACGGGGGAATTCACTTAGGAAACACCCCCCTATGGCCAGGGTTTTGAGCCCTATATAAGCTTGTAGCCTCCACCTTTTTTCAAACAGCAAGATCAATCTTTTATTTAGCCTTGTGTCGAGTTTTAGGAGAGAGAAACCCCTATAGCATTCTAAGAGTTAATCCCCCTCAGAGATCAAAATCTATATAGCTCCTTCTGGTGTTCTATCATGATATTGCCAATGTTTCTATCCACACCATAAAAATGTTCTCTCCTAGTTTGTCTCCTAGGATTAACTTCTTGAGTAATTAGAGTAACTTGGTCATCATTCATGTCTTCTACTCTATCATATTTATCATTGATAAAGGTTGGTTGTCTCCCACACCCTTGTAATCTATTAATTGTATCATCATGCCTTTCTAGATAATCTCTTATATTTTTTATTATTTTAAACATATATTCAAATTGTTGCTACATTGCTTGAACCAAAAGATCATTTGATGTATAACTCATTTCTTTTTCTTTATACATGTTAAAACCTGAAAAACAAAATTAGAACAACCTCATCAATACTCTCTCGAGTGTCTCACTCAAGATTTGACTTTTCTCAATAATGATCTCACCACTCTTGCATTTTACCTCTCTTGTTTTGTTCTTTGGGTTCTTAGATGAACTAAGGTCTCTAAACAAACAATTCAGAATATGACAATTCAAGGATAGTGAAATTGGGTAGATATAAAAGCAGAAAAAAATGGAGGCTAATTTAAAGGTGTACCTATTATACTTCGATCATTTAAGAATTAAAATTAAAATATCAAACGAATAGATGAAAAAAAATTGGAATGAAGAGAGATTTCCAAATCGAAATATGAATTAAATAAACAAGATTGAATTATGTAATTTGCAAAATTTCTTGTATCCATAATTCTGATCTTTCCTTTTTTTTACCTTTGATTTGATTTTTCTCTCTCTCTCTCTTTTTTTCTTTTGTCCTTTGCTTTTTTTTCTCTCTTTTTTTGACTTTTTAATTTTTTCTTTTCTTTTTTTCTTTTTCTTTTCTTTTATATTATAAATTATGGATAAACAAAGAAGATGAATAAGACTACACCAATGAAGGAAGAATAAAAATTATAGCTATGATGTTGAAGAGAAAAGGAAAAGCTAAAAGATAGTAAATAAATGGATATGCAAACCTTAAACTTGAACCGAGCTCTAATACCAAATGGTGGAAATCATCAACTTAGCAATCATACACCTAAATAGCTAAAGAGTTACGATACATCTAAAATGTAAATTGACACTCTCCAACAAATTACAACAAGACAGATCATTCAAGATTGAAGTAAGAGGAACTATTCTAATCATTTTGATAAAAAAATAAAATAATAAAATATTAGAATAGCACTTTGATTCTTCTAACGCCATAAACTAAAATGTTTGATAAGTAAAAAGGGAAAGTAAAGATTTAGGGTTTTTGAATGCCACAAGCAGAAAAGCTCGATAAGTTCCAAAGTTCATAACTGAATGGCCTTTATTTTTCAAAAAATAGATTAAATTCCATAATTCCCTCAAGGCTGAAATTTCTCTTCATAGTATGGACTTATCTGAATCATGTTAACCCTTTTTGGCTCTTCTTACATCCATAGAACTTTGATCAAATCTCGACCAGTATATTTCTTCCAAATGTCTTCTAATAAATAAGTTATTACTTCTTTATCCATTTAGCTTTAGCTCTTATGATCAATTTTTTATAAATAACAAAAGGGTCTTTGGCATATTTATAATCAATTAATTGGTTCATATCATTCCTCCTTTCCTCGAAAGGATTCATCCTCGAATTAGTGCCTTCATCGCCTACATCAAACAAAGATAAATCATAAATATTTAATGTTGCACTAATATTGCCATACTCACTTGGTAGTTCTAGCTTATATACATTATCATTGATTCTTTGAAGGACTCTAAATATACCATCTCCTCTTGGCATTATTTTAGACTTCCTTTCGCTAGAAAATATTTCTTTCTTCAAGTGTAGCCAAACCCAATCACCAGATTCAAATACTACTTATTTTTGGCCTTTATTATGTTGTTTCTTATATTATAGATGGTTAATGATACCTATCATTAGAGAGTAATTTTGTAGTATTAGTTATATGTCTGATCCCTAGACTTGAGATACTAAGGAAGCCTTATTTGAATACTCATTTCTTTGATGTCGGACTTATAGGTCTAGAAAGTTTTAGATCTGGTATAGCCGATTATTGGAATTTGTAGCTAACCTTACAAAGCAATTGAGTGTTAATAAAAGATCATCCACTCTTGGTATCGTGAGAGGAATATCCCGTATATTATTGCTTGGACAAATCCTTGGTCAAGTTTATTCGAATTGAGAGAGGAGTTCTCTAGGAGAATTCGTTTAGAGCAAGATTCAGAAAGATTTCATATGAGGCCTGACTATACCCAATATATAGTTTATGAGATATTAGATGAATAAGGGACTATAGATACATGATAACTCAGGATGTATAGGTCCAATAGATAAGATCCCTTGCACCGTCTAGGGATTATAGTATAATGGTCTAGTACGTCTACAATTGATATGTCGAGTGAATTATTATGAGATAATAATTCATTGAGTTAAAAGAAGTTCCGACAGGGTGGACTCACAATAAGCTCAGTGTTGGGCCTACAGGATCACATATATATATATAGTGGATGTTTCAGTGTTTAGATGATTGAATATGAGTTATCCAATTAGCCCCTAATCTTATTGGATGAGACCCAACATTGATGGATCACTATATGAAGCTCAATTGGAGGCCAATTGAGATGATTGGATTGAGATCCAATAATCATAGGAGTGAGGGTAATTGGATAGAGATCCAGTACCCACTAAAGTATGATCCGCTAGGATTTTTAGTGGTTCTCTATAAATAGGAGGCAAGGGCGGCACATTAGTGATAGACTACGCCTTTGGCCACCCCCTCCTATTATCCTCCCTTCCTATACAAGAGATATGAGCTTTTGGGCTACAATTAGAGGAGCATCGCTGCAACGATCCATCGTGTCGATACCGCTAGAGAGGAGGACGTTTGACCTTCTTAATCCTCTCTATTTAGATACAAATTTTCAGGGATATAAGATTTCCCTAGGTAATCAATCTCTCACGTATCACAGTTTTTATTTTTACGCATTTTTTGCACCAATCTTTGCATGACAATTTGATATATGTGGGTTATTTTATTTTCTTTCTTTTGTTGCGCATGTGATGCTTCGATGATTTCCCAACAGTGGTATCTAAGCAAGGGTGCTCATGTAAAAGATTAGTTTTTTTAATTATATATGATGAGATTGAATCGCATAGAACTATTCTACATGTTCTTGCAGCGAATGTAGCACCCACAAGCAAGTTTCCTGCAGGCGGGAAGGTGACCACCTGTGGCCAAGCTACCAGCAAGGGTGGTCGCCCGTGGCCAGGCCCCTTGCAAGGGCAATCACTCGCGGCCTTATCGCTAGAAGGCGCGGTCGCTAATGCCCTGACCGCCTGCAGGAGCAATCGATTATGGGTGTGGTGCCTGTAGGCAGGCCGCCTGCATGAGTGACCGGCTATGGACATGGCACCCTCAAGTAGGCCACCCACGACTAAAGGCACCATCGCCTACCGCAAATGGCGACGGTCGCCACCGCTGGAAGGGGCAAAGTGTTAGGGTTTTTTCTATAGTAAAAGGATATTCTATCCCTCGAAATTTAAGATTTCAAGATATGTCCTTCTGTTAAGAATTTTAAAAATACCCTTGATAATTTTAAAATTCTAAAAAAATAATAAATTAAATAGTTTAATTGATTATTATTTATCTAGTAGTCTTACATGATAACGTAGGTATATATGATGTTTAATGTGGACAGATAATCATGAGCCATATGTTATGATGTGTATAAATATGATTATTATTATTATTATTATTATTATTATTATTATGGGTCTATGAGCCTCCATTTTTCTCGTTTATTGTCAGACCTACATGCTTGTGATTATATTATAATTATACGAAGTGGCACAACGAGAGTGTGGAGGTGTCAATGAGACTTATAATGTCATGATGGGCGATTGCGATACATGGAGATGCGCCAAGGATCTTATGGAATCGATGATGATGAGAAGGACGATCACAGGGCATGAAGATGCACCAATACATACATAGATTTTATTTTGAGTGATTTAGCTCACTAACTCGAGCCTAATCACATTAATTAACGGTTCATGATGATCCAGTGTGGCATGCATATGTGATATGTGATTATACTATATATATATATACATATGATGTAGATATATATTAAATATGTATGTATGTTACATGATATATTAGGAGACCAATACAAAACAAAAATCTCTTCTACGATAATATTAAGTTGGTGAGTGTGAGACAATAAGATTGATCCATGTGGCCTTTAATCGTTAAGAAGAAATTGAATCACGACATAGGTTGAGTTGGTTGAGTCCCTCGAGGCTCACTTATCCACATGATTAAGATTTTGCCTATGACATTGAGATGTCGCTAGTGATCTGAAGACATGGTATGTTTGGTCGAGTCTCTCGAGGGCATATTAAATCAGACTCATATAGTAACGATGGTGATGACTTAACTAAACATCATGATTGGTTGAGAGGTCAAGACCATGATGATTCAGAGGCCAAATATGATGGGAATCATAGGGAATTATGATTGACAAGAGTTGCATATCTTTTTAGGCTTAGTGTTATTGGTCGAGTCCTTCGAGGTTATACTAAGATATCGATTGGATCCCGATCCTCATTAGAAGTCTATCGGAGACTTTCATTTCACGTGTCGAGGGTGTCGCATAATTCGCTCAGAAAATAGTGAAAGTACATTAAGATAGAAGTTTGTATCTTATTTAATTTTCTATAAAATCTACATATTATTAATTCACGCTACATCTTGTTTATCAGAAATATGTCGCTTGCAAAACCCCTACATAGCATACTTGATGTCAATCACTTCACTAGTCCAAACTACACGGATTGGCTCCACAATTTGAGAATTATTCTCACAATTGAGAAAATCATATACATCATTGATATGATTATGCCCATGCTAGAGGAAAGAGCAGCAAGGATGAGATCACTCGCTATCTGAAGTATCTAGGCGTTTCCACCTTAACAAAGTACTATATGTTAACCTTCATGACTGTCGGGTTACAGAGGTAACATGAGAGTATGGATGCTAATTCTATCATTTTTCATCTTCACCAGCTATTTGAGGAATATGGAAGAACTAAAAAATGTGAGATATTCAAGTCTCTTCGGAGCTAGGATGATAGAAGGGGCATCGGTTCAGAAACATGTCCTAAAAATAATAGAGTGGATCCAAAAACTCACAAGTCTAGGATAGTCCTAGAGGATAACCTGTGTATTGATCTTATACTTCAGTCCCTATTAGATTCCTTTTCATAGTTCATCATGAACTTCAATATGAGCAAGTTCGATGTGACATCACCTACCTGAACTCCTCAATATGTTGAGGAAAGCTGATTGCACCATCAAGAAAGAGAAGTCAGTTCTCTATGTTGGTGAGACCAATAAGAAAAGAGAGACTAATAAGACCCTTAAAAAAGGCATAGGCAAGGGCAAACCAAGTAACCAAAAGTTGTTAAGAAAGATCCAGCCAAGGACAAATGATTATTTTGTAAAGAAGACGAAAAGAAGCTTAGAGAAGCTTCAGGTATATTCATGATTAGTCTTCATTTATTAGATCTTCATGATAACACATGAGTATTGGATACCAGGAGTGCTTATCATATCTATAATTCATTATAGGTTCTGGCAAGACTTAGGAGATTGGCCAGAGGTGAGATAGACCTCAAGATAGGCAATAGAGTAAGAGTTACTACAGTTGCTATTGGTAAGATCACCCTACATTTGCTTAGTGGAGCTAGTTACTATTGTATTGGATGCATGTTATTATGTTTTCTCTATAATCAAATATATTATTTATATTTCTTATTTAATAATAAGTGGATATAAACTATGTTTTGAGAATAATAGTCATTCATTAATTTTAGATAATAAGATCATCATAAGAGGGAACTTAATTAATTATTTATATATATTAGACACTTTTCTACACATCATGAATGTAAGTACGTCTAAGAGGAAACAAGATAAGGTGAACGAGGTATACTTATGACATTGTAGGCTAGGTCATATCTATGAGAGAAGGATTCAAAGGTTGTTAAAAGATGAAAACTTGGATCTATTCGACTATGAGTTATATACAACTTATGAACTTTGCCTTCATGGAAAGTTGACTAACTTTCCTTTTAGTGAAATTGGAGAGAGAGCCACTAAGTTATTGGAACTCATATATAGTGATGTATGTGGTCCCATGTCGACTCAGGCTATAGGTGGTTACTCCTACTTCATTACATTCACTTATGATTTCTTTAGGTATGGACATATGTACTTGATGAAGTACAAGTTCAATGTCTTTGAGAAATTCAAGAAAAATAAGAATGAAGTGGAGAACCAGATTGGAAAGAGTATTAAAACCCTTCGATCAAATGAGAAGGAGAGTACTTAAGTACAGAGTTCACCTATTTTCTCAGGGACTATGAGATTTTATCTTAATAGACACCTCCTTATACACCTCAGCTTAATGGGGTATCAGAAAGGAGGAATCACAAGCTAGTAGACATGGTGTGGTCCATGATAAGTTTTGTTAACCTACTCATCTCATTCTGGGGATACGCCCTAGAGACCACAGCTTACTTTCTGAATAGAGTTTCATCTAGATCGATAGTGTCTACACTATATAAGATATGAAAATGAAAAAAGCTCGATCTTAAGGTTATTAAGATTTGGTGCTGCCCTGCCGACATTATAAGACACAACCCTAATAAGTTGAAATTAAGGATGGAACGATGTAAGTTTATGGGATACCCCAAGGAACTTTGGGGTATTATTTCTATTATTTCAAAGACCAAAAGATCTTTGTTACCAAGAGGACTGTATTTATTAAGAAACACAGGCGAGTGACTTCCCCTGCAGAAGATACGCTGGCGAGTGACTTCCCCTGCTTCGAAGAAAAGAAACCAAATGATGTAGAAGCCATCAAATCAAAATGAGATCACATCAGAAACAACACTTGTATCACTTCTAAGAAGATCATATTCAAATTAATGTTGGACTTCTCAAATCTTTCTAAATTATACTTGTAAATCATAAGAAAAAGCCCTAGGCACACACAAGGATTTAGATTTTAATTAGGTTGATCCAATGAAAACATAATAATAATACAAAATCAACCACAAGTAGAAAAGAACGATAGAAGCAGTTTTATGACCTACATGAATAACTTAATTAAAAAAAATTTAGAAACTCATTTACATAGACCAAATCTTCACCGAAGCATGCTAAGGCTCTATTCCAACTCAAAGATTCCCCGTCAAACGAGTTTCTTTTCTCAGGTGAGGGAAAGGTTGCTGGTAAACATGTTTGGAAGATACAGTTATTAACTTTGCCAGAACCTATAATGCATATTCAAGATCAAAATTATGTAATTGTAACTTGCACCAATATGATAGGAACTCAAAGAGATCATCCTCAACTATTTCCTTGTGTTAAATTAATAGCTTATATATAAAAAAAGGTCACCAGGGTTTTTCATGTTGCATAAATTCTAATTGTATCTTCCAGATACATCAACAAGATGAGAAAAGAAACTCCTTCATAGAGTCAAAAAATGAGACTTTGCATCGGAAACAATACCAAACGCAGGATCATATTTAGATAAGAGTAAACTTGTACAATATTTATAATTAAAATACGTATAAAATTCACAGTAATTTTTCCCAATTTATTTTTTCTTTAGGATTGATTTTGTGTTAATATACTTCGAACATAAACAGTATCTGATCTCATTATTTCTTTATTCATGGTAATTGTTGATCAAAATGAATCTGTTAATATAAAAGATTGTTTGCAACTAGCAACACATCCATGTTGGCAATTATAATGTCTGAGTTGATATTCTTAGGATTAGGGCTGGCAATTCTCCTATAAACTCTTATGAGGATTGATAAGTCGTATCTGTGGATATAAGATCATATACAACTTTAGGACATCTTCGATAAATATGAAAATAGAGAAGGAAGCATAATTTACGCATGCAACTCATGTTCATAGCTCAGACAAACAAAATGAATTTAAGAACGTTAATTCACTAAAAAGAAACATTGATAACAATGTGAACAAACCTGAAAATCCACTAGGAATTAACTCTGTGATCTTGAGTCAACTAAGACCAAAGACAATGGCCATAACAAGTACCTAACATTCCTATCTAAGAGAGGATGATAACATATAAATTATGTATCTAATGAGATGCTATCTATGGATTCTTATATCCTTGTCTTGTAATTTGATATCAATTTTGTTTGAAACCATCCTCCCTTGAATTGGATATATTAGTCACTTATTGAGCTCTATAGCTTACTCCGTTACTATATAAAATTTTCAAGTTAGCTAGTTACTCACTGAAACATTTGAATCAGGTTGAGATAGTGGAAAGCTAGAAGATTTTGGGTAAATCTTTATTAGTTGATATGATCTTGTAGTATACATGCACTTTGCATCTAATTAAATATTATCGATAAATTTTGAAGTGATGTGTCTTTTAAATGTTTAAAGGACCTTTCATATTTAGGATTTTGGAATATTAAATTAAATTTGTATAAAGATATGAACTTATGATAATTGTTGGTTTTGTGATTATATAGATTTCTACACTTGTGGATCTATGATGTGGTTATGGTTTAGTTGAGTTGGCTTAAATTTTATGAATTATTGAGTGATGTGATATATGATTATAAATTGTACATATTTTATAAGTTGTAAACAATATTTGAATGTTTTCTTTTCACTATCCTCAAATGTTAGTTTAGATCCTGAGTTTAGATTATGGATGAATTATAATATTTTTTATTTATAATAGGTTCACACATCTCGAATGCGAATATTTGGGGAGGCGTGACAGAGTACCTCACACTCCTGAAAGATATGTAAGACATATCAATTGAAAGGACACTCAGGATATTCATCCTCAGACCTATGATGAGGCTATTATAAGTACAGACTTTGGGAAGTTGCAAGAAGCTATGAATTTTGAGATAGATTTCATATACTCCAACAAAGTTTAGAACCTTGTTAATGCACTTAAGCTTCATTTATAAATCATTTCATTTATAACATACTTTGATCATAACAATATAGGAAGAGTAATTGGAGCATATCATTGGTTTGAAATAATCTTGGGATATGTTAATATCGTATGAAACAACTCGGAGCATGTCAACAAAATGTGAAATATTTCGAAGCATGTTAATAGTATATGAAATATTTTAAAGCATATAAAAATATAAATATATTTCGGAGTATATTAATGATATATTAAGTATTGTAAAACATATCAAAGGCGTAAACATGTTTCAGAGCATAACAAAGATATTTAAAATGTTTCAGAGTATATCAATAGTATATGAAATATTTAAAGTTAAATCAAAGGTTAAACATATTTCATAGCATATTAATGGTATATGAAATATTTCAAGGTAAGTCAAGGACGTCAATATATTTCAGAGCATATCAATGGTGTATGAAATATTTCAAAGCATGTCAAAGACATAAACATATTTCAGAGTATATCAATGATATATGAAATATTACGAAACAATCAAAGGCATAAAAATGTTTGGGAGCATATCAATGGTATATAAAATATTTCAAGGTATGTCAAAGGCGTAAATATGTTTCAAGTATATCAATGATATATGAAATATTACGGAACATATTAAAGATATAAACATATTTCGGAGCGTAACAAAGGTATATGAAATGTTTCAGAGCATTAATATATGAAATATTTAAAGTTAAATTAAAGGCATAAACATGTTTCATAGCATATCAATGATGTATGAAATATTTCAAGACATGTTAAAGGCATAAATATATTTCAGAGTATATCAATGATATATGAAATATTACGAAACATATCAAAGGCATAAACATCAGAGCATAACAAAGATATATAAAATATTTCAGAGCATATCAATAGTATATGAAATATTTCAAAATAAATCAAACGCATAAATATGTTTCAAAGAATATCAATAGTTTATGAAATATTTTAAAGCAAATCAAAGGCGTAAACATATTTCGAAACATATCAAAGATATATGAATCATTTCAAAACTTATTAAATAACAAATAAGAAGCAAAACCTTAAATGTTATATCTGACATCACATTTAATACATTCTTATCTAAAGCACACATATAAACTAATAAATAAATGATTTAGATATTATATCAAAAACATAGATGGTAAAGTGGGATCACAGATATAATATAATCCATCTATTTCTGAATGACCACCAAACATAAGTCTCTCACATCTAAGATCTCCATCCACCCAAGTCTGAGTGAAGTTATAGGGGGGCCAACAGAGTATTATGGACTCTAAGCATACCTCCCTTTATTATTTATTTCTAGCAAAGGTTTACATTATCCCACAAACACCAAAGTATAAAAAGAACATTGTAAACAATAACATGATATATATTAGAAGCACATATAGAATTGTAAAATATACATATGCCAATATAAAACAATACGATGCAACATAAACTTTTCATAATATAAGGCTTAATTGAAGAAATGATTTTAGTTAAAATCAATTTCCAAAGGGATGAAGCAAAAATAGGTAAAATCGATAAAGCCTCGATGCTGAAAGAATTTGAGGTACACATTGCATGAATTATTTAGATAACCAATTATACTTCAAATTACTTAAGAAAGATATCATTTGAAAGATAATTCAGTTTATTTTGAATTAACTTTTATATAAATTAGAGTTTCCAACAAAGAGTTCCAAATAATTTAGTAATAAAAGGTTAGAGGATAATAATTCTATTTTATAGAATCTATAGGGTTAAATGAAATAAATATTTTAGTAGTTATTTCTATTTCAAATATTTCAAATCAGGTATGAAAAGTAAGAGCTATAAGTCTAGTTTCTAATGAAATAGGTATTGTCATAATTGGACTTTTTAATAGAGAGTTATTAGAAATTTAGTATCAAGAGGTTAGAGATTACAATCTCTATTTTATATATTCTTTAAGGTCAATTAAAATAAATATTTAGATAGGCATATGAACTCCAAAATTTTTAATTTTAGCATTAAAAGAAAGATCTATAAATCTAATTTCAGATAAAATAGTTTTTGCCTAATTCAGAGTTTGGTGTAGAAAGTTATGGCTAGAATAAAACAGAAGGATCAGAATCTTGAATTTTTCAAATTCATAAATTTACAACTGAATGGGGGAGATATCATATTCTAAGCCACAAACCTTTTATATACCAATTGACTACAAATGAAGCTTCAAGAAGAAGATCAGAGTATATCGAAAGGTGGAGGAGACCTATAAGGCAAGGCTGCTGGCCAAAGGATATCGTCAAAGGCAAAGAGTTGATTATGATGAGACCTTCTCACCTATAGCCATGCTAAAATCCATCAGAATTTTTTTGACCATTGCAGTACATTATAACTATGAGATCTAGCAGATGGATGTGAAAAATTACATTCCTCAATGGTAATCTCGAGGATGAGGTATATATGATATAACCAGAGGGATTCTTATCAAGAGAGAGTCCAGATAGGTGTTCAGGTTGCTCAGGTCCATCTATGGATTGAAGCAAGCTTCCCGAAGTTAGAACATGAGATTTGATAAGGCGATCAGATCTTATGACTTCGTTAAGAATGAATATGAGTCTTGTGTGTATAGGAAGGTAAGTTGGAGCACTATCATATTCTTGGTGTTGTATGTGGATGATATCATAATCATTAGGAATAATGTAGGAATGCTCTCCATGGTTAAGGCTTGGCTATCTAGAAACTTCTCTATTAAAGACTTAAGGGAAGCATCCTACATTTTGGGGATTCAGATCTATAGAGATAGATCCAAGAGGATGCTTGGTTTGTCCCAATCCAGGTATATATACTCCATTATCAAAAGGTATAGCATAAAAATTTCTAAAAGAGATCTTATACCGATGAGACATAAAATATCACTTTCTACAAATATGCCCCTAAAGACTCCTGAAGAAGGACAAATATGGATAGGATACCCTATGCCTTAGTGATAGGGTCTATCATGTATGCTATGCTATGTACCAGGTCTGATATAACACATACTCTTAGTGTCACGAGCAGGTATTAGGTAGAAATTTGAAACACTAAAAGGCAGTAAAGTGTATCCTTAAGTACTTGAGAAGAACTAAGAAACTTTTACTGGTATGAGGTAGACTCTAGGTTGAGGGCAACATGAACTCGAGTTTCCGATCTAACATCAATGATAGCAAGTCAAACTCAGGGTATGTCTTCACCCTAAATGGAGGAGCAGTAAGCTAGAAGAGTTCCAAGTAAGATACTACTACTGACTCGACCACAAATGCGGAGTACATTGCTACAATAGAAGTAGTAAAGGAAGGGGTCTGGATGAAAAAGTTCATTGTAAATTTGGGAGTCGTACCAAGCAACAAGGTGTCGATTCCCATATATAGCGATAGCAATGGGGCGACAACTCTAGCAAAGAAACCCATATCTCATTAGAAGTATTTTGAGGAGGTTTCAACTAATTAGAGAGATCATAGCCTGTAAAGATATACCAATAGAAAGAGTTATATTTGAAGATAACATTATAAAACTACTAACTAAACCACTACCTCAGACTGTCTTTGAGCATCACAAGGGTCTGATAGGGATCAAACATATAAGTGATTGGGTTTAGGTCAAATGGGAGATTGTTGGTTACAAGTACCCTACAAGCCTATCATGTGAGTGATAATACGTGTGACACGCTGTACAGTCTTTTATATTATTTTTATTGATATATTCTCACATTATATTATATATTAAATATATACTGTGATGTCCTTGACTTTGTATAATAAGAATTGGATCGTGATGAGATCACAATAATAAGATCGATTCGCCTTTAGACACAAATCTTAAATAATCTCGGTCATAGGTTACTTGAGAGGGACATTAAGATAACCGGACAAACCAATATATTGTATACCTGTCCATATGATGAAGGTAATTGGTCTTATAGCCACTTGTGTGGTGACACTAAGGGCATAATACAGGTGCTCATTGGAGAATGAGTTCACTGATTGATCCACTTACAAAATGTTGGATGGTAAATGATACATATCATCAGATAATAATTTCAAAGTCTTAATTATGTGTCTAGTCCTTAGACTTGAGATACCAATGATGTCTTATTTGAGTACTTCTTCCTTTGACGTAAGACTTACAGGTCTAGAAAGTTTTAGATCTTGTACAATTGGCTATCAGGATTGGTAGGTAATTTACAAAGATAATTGAGTGTCAATAGAGGGTCATTAACTCTTGGTATCATGAGAGGAATATCTCATGTATTATCATTCAGACAAATCCTTGGTCAGGGTTGTTTGGATTGAAAGAGGAGTTCTACGGGAGAATCTAATTAGAGTGAGACTCAATATGATTTCGTATGAGGCCTGATAGTATCATGCCCAATATATGGTCTCTAAGATTTTAGATGGATGAGAGACTATAGATACATGGTAACTGAGGACAAATAGGTCAAATTAATAAGATCATCCGTACCATATGGGGACTGTAACACAATGGCATAGTACGTCTATAGCCGATGAGTCGAGTGAATTATTATGAGATAACAATTCAACGAGTCAGAAGGAGTTCTGACAGGTAGGACTCACGACCAACTCGGTGTTGGGCCTAGAGGGTCGTACACATATGGTAGATGTTTAAGATAGTAGAGGATTATATATGAGTTATCTAATTA
The DNA here is from genome assembly GCA_021527575.1 of Ensete glaucum. Taxonomy (NCBI): domain Eukaryota; kingdom Viridiplantae; phylum Streptophyta; class Magnoliopsida; order Zingiberales; family Musaceae; genus Ensete; species Ensete glaucum. The sequence continues at coordinate 28,196,676 of CM038555.1, forward strand.
GCCCCTGATATTATTGGATGAGACCCAACATTGATGGATCAATGCATGAGGCCCAATTATAGGCCAATTAAGATTATTAGATAGAAATCCAATAATCCTAAGAGTGAGGGTAATTGGATGGAGATCCAATGCCCACCAATGCAGGATCTACTATGGTTTTTGGTGGTTTTCTATAAATAAGAGGCAAAAGTGGTACATTAGTATTAGGTTGCACCTTCAGTCACCCCCTCTTATTATTCTCCCTCCCTCTACATAAGAGTTATGAGCTTTTAGGCTGCGATTGGAGGAGCATCACTGCAATGATCCATTGTGTGGATACTGCTAGAGAAGAGTCGTTTGACCTTCTTCATTCTCTCTATCTGGATCTGGATTTTTAGAGATATATGATTTCCTTAAGTAATCAATCTCTCACGTATCATAATTTTTATTTTTACGGGTTTTTCATGAACCAATCTTTGCACGATGATTTAATATACGTGGGGAATATGTTTTGTTTTCTTTCTTCCGCTGCGCATGTGATGTTCTAATAGTTTCCCAAAATGACTCTCTATGTCCAATACCGAGTTAGCTGTGAATTACATCTATTAGAACTTCTTCTGACTTAGTGATTATCGATTATGGTCGTATTAGGCCACTACGCCATAGTCCTGAGATTGTACAGGAGGATCTAATTTATTAGACCTCTTTGCCCTCATTTATCGTATATATATAGACCCTTATCCATATAATATCCTAGAGATCTTATACTAGGCATAGTGTTGTCAGGCCCATACAGAATCTATCCAAGTCTTACTCTAATTAGATTCTCTAAGAGCTTTCTTTCTTTCTCAATCTGAATGATCCTGATTAGGAATTTGCCTGAGTGAAAACACATGATGTTTTTCTCTTGCGAGACCAAGAGTGGATGATCCTCTATTGACACTTAATTGTATTCGTAAGATTGATTGTCATTCTTAATAACCAATTGTACTAGATCCGAAACTTTCAGACCTATAAGTCCGATAATGAAGTACTCAAACAAGACATTCTTGATGTCTCAAGTCTAAGGACTAAACACATAACTGAGATTACAAAATTACTACATGACGATCAGGTATTATTAATCATCTATCATTCCATAAGCGGATCATTCAGTGAACTCATTCTCCAATATTAAAGTCTTTCTTTGTAGCATTTAACCACTCGTCACAAGCCTTAGCTTGTAACCTATATAAGGTGTGACATTTCTTCTCATTAGTTATAATAAGAGAACCCTTACTAAGCTTATATTGCTCTCTATGAAATATGCTATCAAAGTCTTCATCATCTAGCTTCCAATTGAAATTAAATTTAGCCTCAAGCCAACCACATGTCTCACATCCTTAAGCATTAACTTACAGCCAAGGTTGGTCTTTATGTAGATATCACCCATGCTGATGATGTATATTTTGTCATAGTTGCCCATCTTGACAACACCAAAATTTTCAAACCTATAGATAGCAAGAACTGCCTCTATGGTGTAGCATAGTAAGAAGCACCTATGCTAATCACCCACTCGAGATCTTGGCACACATAAGAAACAATATCATCAAAAGTAGATAAAATCAAATAGTCACCACTATGCTCTATAGTTATGGTATTCTTTTTTGACTCTGTAGGCTCTACTTCTTTTCCTTTTTTATTGTTCTTCTTAGATAACTTGCTTTGATTCTTGTAATATCCTTTCTCACCACAATTTTAACAAACAATATCTTTTCTTGATCTTGACTTCCATCTACCTATACGTGAACTATTTCTATCCTTAGACTTTGACCTTTTTCTAATAGAAGCACCTGTGAATCAATCTGAAATATTACTGAATTGTAATATCCTTCTCTAATAGAAGCACCTGTGAATCAATCTGAAATATTACTGAATTCTTTTTCCTCAACTCCTCATTCAACAAATTGCTTGTTACTTAGGTCATGGTGACAACATCATCTGACGTAAAATTACTAAAAAAAACTATCAATGTCTCTCAACTTTATAGTAATAGTAATAAACTACAAAGTAATAATGCTTACAACTCATCATTGAGAGATACTTTTATAAAAGATAACTATTTAGTGATACTCTGCATTTCATTCAAATGCTCAACAATACAAGCACTTTCTCTATATTTTAGGTTCATAAGTTTTCTGATAAAAAAAGCTATGTTGCTAGTCATTTTTCTCTCATAGAAACATTCCAACTTTTTCTGAAGAGAGTATGCAAAACTTTCAATACAAACATGGTGAAAGACACTATCATCAAGCCATTATCGAATAAACCTAATCGTTTTTTAATCTAACTTCTTCCACTCATCATTTGTCATAGTTGTGGGTTTTGCATTATCCCTTCCAAAAGTCTATACAAATCCTTACGATACAAGAAGTCTTCAATTCTTGGTTTCTATATCATATAATTATTTCTATTTAAACTAACCATGCGAAAAATACTACTGACCTCCATATTCAGACATAAAATTTAACTGTCATAAAAACATTGCTTTGATATTAGTTGATTGGATTATATATATATATATATCCGAAAAAATATTAGTAGGTCGTAACACATAATGAAAAAATTAGACGGAAAATACAATCACATAGAATACTAAGATTTACATGAAAAATCCTTGCAACGTGAAGGAAAAAAATCATAAGACAAGTTAAAGAAGCAAATCTATTATAAAAATAATGAATGTCTAAATATCAAAATCTCTTGCCTAAAACTTGATCAATAATCATAATAGAATAACAATGATACAAGGATTATATCTGCATGTTGCCGTGTTGTGATTTCTTTTTTTTTCTCAATTATGTCCATAGTTGTCAGTAACCCTTTTTATTTTCAGTATTAGCCACCCCAAATTTATGTTAAAAGACCAACGATTTTATTTTCAGACCTAGTCACCAAATCTATGTTTAGATCAAAAGAAAAATATTTTAATAAACCATGTGCCTAATAAACAGATTCTTTTAATCATGAAAGAGATATTTACAAAAATAAATTGTCGTTATTGAAGGATTGATCTTTTCAAAAAAAATTATTATAAATATAGATGCTGTAGAACTATTTTGGGCTATTGCTACTACTATATACTAGTTTGATAAATGCATGTTAAAAAAATCATAGAAAAAAATTGTTTGGATATCTAAACTAGAGAAGCAAAAATGGTACAACCACATATTTATTTAATCGTTGGTATAATATGTTCACATCAAATAGATTTAAAAAATAAAAAAATTATTACTAAAATATATTATTGACCTACCTAATACTTATATAACTGAAATAATAAAGATTAATATTGTCGACTATTTTTATATCCACCCAAAATAATCGATGATTAAAATTTACTTTAACAAAGTATCGTCATGACACATTGTAGTTTTTCCACGTGCCTATAATGAATTAAAAATGCTGCGACAGCATTATACGGTAAGTGATTATAATTAAAACAAATCATAAAATATTTCTCACTGGAGGTAAATAATATTGAATATTCTTAGAACATGGTGCAACTAGAAAGAAAAAATAATTTCATGTAAATTCCCGTGTGTTATTCAAACAAAAAAAAAGAATCTTGTAAGCAGGAATTTTTGTATTTTTCCATGACAGCCGAAATCCTGTAAACATACATTTTATATTCCTTCGTAGATACTTTATACACAATTACTAGTAATTTTTGTACATATAAATTCGAAATCCGAAACCTTCATTACACCAGAACCCGATTACCAAAACCCAAAATTCGACATCCTGAACCCGAAACCCTAATTTTGACATCCTAAACCCGTAACCCTAATTTTGACATCCTAAACCCGTAATCCCGAAACCGTATAACTTGAAACCCGCGAACTATGTTGGCCGATGGTGCTTCGAGAACCCGACGGCTGGACGTTGGGGATGGGCGAGCCCGTCGCGGTGGGGGCGGCGAGCGTGGCCGAGCCGCCTCGGATCCGGCGGCTTGACGAGTCTGTGGTTAACCGGATTGCGGCTGGGGAGGTCATCCAGCGGCCGGTTTCGGCGGTGAAGGAGCTCGTGGAGAACAGCCTCGACGCAGGCTCCACCTCCATCTCCGTTGTCGTCAAGGACGGAGGCCTCAAGCTCATCCAGGTCTCCGATAATGGCCACGGCATCCGAGTAAGCCACCATTCCCGACTTCCGAATCCTTCAAACCCCACTGGCAAACCCTCGTCAGGCTTTTACGGCAATCTCTATGGAGATTAACGCACGGATGGAACATGTATCGTCCTTTAGACAGATAGATTTGACAGGCTATCTATTAATATAGTTCTTTATTCTATCTTCTACGGGTGTTTCCAATCTCTTGCTTCTTGGGTATGTAAGCGGAAATAGATGGATTGGTTGTGATAAGTTTGGGTTACTAGTAGTCCGAAAGCTTACATACTTTGAAAAAACCTAATAATATTTTAACATTCGCTCTTTCTCACGTGCAATTTTGCACAAGTATTTGATAAAGACGTGCAAAGTAAAGAGGGACTTGTTCAGGTTTTAAACCTACGATGTGTTCTGATACCACTACAAGTACTCTGATCGAATGACCAGAAATCCTAAAAGCTTAAGCTATTAGGAAATGATCCAACAAGTTATAAGCTTTAACAGATTGTTTAGTGGTGGTTGCTCAATTATATTTATGATTTGTTATTAGCATGCATATACGCTGATGATTCCTTCTGTTGGTAGTCTTTATGATTGTTAACTTTTCTATTTGATGGTGTAGTTGAGACTCTTTCATTCTTGTACATATATAATTCCTTCAGTTGGTTATCAATTCGTTGTTAGTATTTCACAAGCATTTGCATGCCAAAGTGCACTGCTGGTTGAATTTTGATATGCAAAATTTGGACTTCCTGCTTGGTGTTGATTCACCTATCGTGATTCAGCAACAAGACAGTCTATTATGGAACCAAATAAGTGCATTTAACATAAGGTAGTATATATCTTGCACTTTTAATTAACAAAGTAAAAATTTTCAGAAGAAACAATATTGACTACTGATGGATGTCATCATGGAGCATATTTTAGTATTGGGCAATTTTGGAGGAAATTAGTGCATTTTACATAAGACAGGATATATCTTATCATTTATAAACAAAGGAAAAAAATCAGAAAAATGATTTTCTTACTCCTGGTGGATGCAACTTTGGGCCATAGTTTGCACTTCCTAGTATTGGCTTATATTTAGAAAATACAATCAATTCTTATGGATATTGTCTATTTCCAATGCATTTTCGTTTTTTTCGTTGGCCGTATAGTTAGACAACTGCGGAACCAGTTAGAATCAAATAAATTTAACTGGAACTGACTGATTTTGGCTAATTTAAGTGATTTCACAGTCCCATAAAAGAAAAAGAATAGGGGAGGAACATGAAGGGAAAAAATAAAAGAAGGGAAGTGATGATATAAAGAAAAAAATTGACCATGTTCAGAGATACTTCTATTTTGCTAACATCACGTTTTCCACCCACCAACATTGTGATGATATTTGTCATCTACTGTCATGTAAAATAGAGAGAGAGCATGAAAAGGAGAGGCAAGTATAATGACCGAAGTTATCTCTTAATGATATAGGGATGACTATTAAAAACATTGGAGATGCTGTCATATTTAGAATCAATCTCAGATATTTTCTATTTGCTTTTACATTATCTTACACATCATCTTCATGGTGATTAGAGACCAGGGAAAAATCTACAAGTGAATAAGTTTTGGAGCTTTTGTATGATATATATAGTGTGGTTATTTACTGTAACAATATTTTTGCACAAATTTTTTATTATGTCATATTTAGAATCAATCTCAAATATTTTCTATTTGCTTTTACAGTATCTTACACATCTTCATGGTGATTAGAGACCAGGGAAAAATCTACAAGTTGATAGGTTTTGGAGCTTTCGTATGATAGATAAAGTGTGGTTATTTACTGTAACAATATTTTTAAATTTTTATTATTTATTTTCAAATAAATATAATAAATGTTTTGTACAATTTCTTAATTTTATATTTATGTTTCATTTTTTTTTTTGGGAAAGATTGACATTGGAACTTTTAGCATAAAATAATTTTATTTTCCCATTTTTATTTGATTATTTTGATTTTTTTATGTTCTAATTCTTTTAGATTAATTTTTTATTGATTTGATCTTACTGATCTGGATTGTAGCTTCCGTAGCTGATTCTGATTCTGATTTGGACACCAATCTTGAGAACTATTTGGGAAGTCCATAAATAGTATCATATCATGCCTTTTCTAATGGAAGGCACCTATTAGGCATAAGAGGCTGTTTATAACCATAATATTATACCAAGATGTTATGAAACGACATCTATCAATTTATCTTAAATAAGAGCATCACAAAAATCAGTAAATTTGTCTTAAACGTAGACTAACCATTTCTAAGAGAAGTCACTATACAGACTTGTATAACAGGTGTGTCAATTTATCGTAATTGTTAATATTGCAGACACTTTGCTACCTACAGTTGATATTAATTGTTCAGTTGCTGACAGTCTGAAGATCTTCCAATACTATGTGAAAGACACACCACGTCGAAATTATCTGCCTATGAGGACCTCCATTCAATTAAATCCATGGGTTTTAGAGGAGAAGCTTTGGCCAGCATGACTTATGTTGGTCATGTGACAGTGACAACTATAACTGAGGGCCAGCTGCATGGTTATAGGTGCATTATCTTGAACTAGTTTGGTTCCTTCTTTCTAACAGTACAATTCCATAGTGTCCTTTTCGGTGCTTCTTTTACAATGCAGGGTTTCCTATAGAGATGGAATAATGGAGCACGAACCCAAACCCTGTGCCGCAGTAAGAGGCACTCAGATAATGGTAATGAATGTAATATATTCTAATAATCTAACTGTTTCTATGTTTACAATCACTTCTTTGCATATTTTTAAATTGTCAAACTTCATTTCTTTCAGGTTGAGAACCTCTTCTATAATATGATTGCTCGTAGAAAAACTTTGCAGAATGCCAACGATGATTATGCAAAGATTGTTGACCTAATTAGTCGGTTTGCAATCCATAACAGCAGTGTGAGCTTTTCCTGCAGAAAGGTTATCTGAACTCATAATTCTTCCAAAATATTTGAATTTCAAGGAATTTAGATTGTTGACGCATCTGAAGTACATCATATTTCTTTTCTATTTGTACAGCATGGTGTTAATAGAGCAGATGTTCACACTGTTACTACTTTGTTGAAGCTTGATGCCATCAAAACCATATATGGCATTTCTGTTGCTCGTGATCTGATGGGGATAACTGTTTCAGATGACAATCCTTCTCGATCAATATTTGAGATGAATGGTTTTATTTCAAATGCAAATTACACAGCAAAGAAAACTACTATGGTTCTTTTCATAAATGGTAAGTGTCAATAGTGTATATACATATTGCACTATATTCGATGTCTTCAATTTTAGGGAATCCAATTGACATGATTGTCAAGTTTGAAGAACTGCTGAGATAGTGACCAATAAGTTGAAAAACTGTTTGCTTCATAAGATGCATTAAAATAAAATGAAAAGTAATCAGGAAGTATTTTATGTTTTGCTTCTCCCTTTTCTTAATTGCCCAAAGCTCGTGTTTTCAGCTAACATTGTCTCACTATGGTCCGCTGATATATTTTGTGTTTTCACTTCTCTTCTTTGAAGTTTACACCTGCTATGACAACAGCAAAGTTGGAGAAAAAATTTTGCCTCGTTGTTCTGAGCAGTGCTATGGTGAATAGTTTTTGTGCACCTATGTTTGGATGAGGGGAGGACCTTACACTAAACACTTCTTATTTTGTGCTGTGAACTTAAGTTCCTGCTTTTTATTGGAGCAAAGAAAAACATAACTTATGAAAAACTGGATTATTACTTTAAATTTATTACCAAATATCATGACTGATATACTTACCGTAGGAGAATGTAATGGGAATATTACATTCTCCTACAGTAAGTATATCATAGAATGATATGATATCTTTTCAGGAACTCTTAGAACTTTGATAAGGAAAGGGAATATTATGGACCTGGGGAAAATATTTATACCATGATTCATGTTGATTCTATCAAGTATACAATAGATATCTAAATTTTGAGTATGCAACGTTCTGTCTCCTAATTCCAATTGTCATGACTTGAAGGATTTTTTTTTATGATATCATATTTGTCCCAATATAGATCTGAGTTATTAGTACTTGATTATTGAAATGTGCTAATTAAAATCAGTAGTCTTTTTAGTCTGCAGTTTTATGGTACTGTTCACCTATCAAATTGATTATTAGATCATGATGGATAATTCTAATACTTGAGACGGTGGTTAATTTGTTTTCAAATTGATCTTTTTTGTTCTGGTTGAGTACTGAATCTTTCATTCACTGGAAGCTTCTTATGATAAGTTCTTTGGATCATGTTTGTTGTCACTGAGGATATGCTTTGTGATAATTTCTGACACAGAGAGGTGTCCATTAGTGACAGGCATGAGTGTCTAACATGGCAACTATTCAAACTTCAGATCCAAAGGATTGGGATCGAAGCATGCAAATTTGTTCTTATAATAAAAGTCATGGAGGCCTTCTAGGTTCTCTTCATGATATTTGCATGTGTTGACATGAATGCTATTGACAGATATGTGCATCATAGAACCATTTTCTGTTTGTTTGACATAACTTTCAGGTTGTAGAAACTTTTTTTTTTCCTGTTTAGTCTTTTTTTTTTAGGACTAGATGGTTTTCAAGGAGCCTATTAGTAAGGTTTGACTTACCGGTCTGTACCGGTGTATCAACATATTGTCGATACCAGTACGGTACCAGTATCGGGTGATACGCATAGTATGTACCGCCCGGTATATTAAAATATAATATAATATTTTATAATAAAATATAATATAATATAATATAATATAAATATATGTAAGAAAAAGAAAAGAAAAGGGGTGACGTTGTCTCGATCTTTCTCTCCACACAGGGAGATGTTCCGTCTCCTCGTTCGGGAGAAAAAGCAGGCGAGGGCGCTTGCCCGGCGACGGTGCGCGGGCGAGGACAGCGCTAGGTTTTCTTCTTCTCCTTTTCTTTTTTCTTCTTTTCCTCTTCTTTTTCTTCCCTTTTTCTCCCTCAATCGACCGCCGATGGCGAAATCGACCGACGGTTGATTTTTGCGATGAGTGGGCGGTCCGCATCTACAACTGGCGGATATACCGCCCATACCAAAGGCAGTCGAAATTGCAAACTTTGCTTGTTAGACACTTGGAGCAAGTCTCCAATTTATTAACTAATTATTAAAAACATTAGATACTTTTGGATGATCAGGAGATATACTTCACAAACACTTTATAGGGAAAATTTGTTTCAGATGAATATTGACTTTTAGTTAAAGAGATAGATATATGATTAAATAAGTTGTTTATATGATCGTTCTATTAAGCTTAAATGATTAATGAAGTTAAATCATGATCATACTTCATAAATTTTAAATTGTTGCTAGGGATTCTAGTTAATTACTTATTATTTGTGTTGATATTATGACTAATGATATAGCACTATTAATTTTAACACTATTAATATAATTAAATTATTCACATATAATATCAAATATTTAATACTATTATTTTGACGTAAGAATGCTTTATTGTATCTTTTTTTATATTTTTTTTATATATCAGACCCCATTATCCATGCTCCAGCTAGTTTGGTTTTTTTTCACTTAAGCTTGTTAAACTGGAAGGTCTATACTGAAAGTATCAATATTGGTTTCCTTTAATCTTTTTATGTAGTAATTCCGAGCAAAGGAAATCACATCCGAGACATACATAGCAAATAGAAGTAGATGATTGTCTTTCAAAATTTCAGGGATAGTGACGTCCCTGTTCTGTATCATCACTTAATGTTTGGACCTTCAATATGTGAAATATGTGATTATATGGGGCAAATAACAGTAGTGTAATGTTGACAATTCATATGATCTTTTTCCTGTCAAAGTACTGTACATGTTATTAGTATTTTAGTTGTTAACTAAGTGTCTTTCAGGAAGTTAACTCTCACAGGAAGAAAAGCCAGAAGAACTTTTGATGTTCTCATCTTTCTCATTCGTTTTTAGGTGTGATTAATCCCGTCACAGTTATCCATTGGGACCCATACTTGTCATGCTTGTAATTATCATGGATGACTGGTGAATGTATGGGTGGGCACACCTATCATGTCCACAGAAATCTGGGGATCTCCTACCCTATTTCAGGAAGTTGCAGATTCAGTTTTGGTACTTCTGTACATTATCTGAATTTGTTTATTTTAGACAGGCTGGTTGAGTGCACTGCCTTGAAAAGAGCTATAGAAGTTGTATACTCTTCAACTCTGCCAAAGGCATCTAGACCTTTCATTTATATGTCAATTAAACTTCCATGTGAGCATGTAGATGTGAATATCCATCCCACCAAAAGAGAGGTACGTTGTCACAGATAAGTATTTTAGAAAATAGATTCTTCAAAATTTTAGAAGGTTACTGGAAGTTGGTAACAGGATATGTTAAGATGGTGCATTTTTGCTGAATGCAGGTTAGCCTTTTGAATCAAGAGAGTCTTATTGAAACTATACAGAATGCCGTGGAGTCCAAATTGATGAATTGTAACACCACAAGGACATTCCAAACTCAGGTAGTTTGAAACTTTTGCATTCCCTTTCAAGGAAGTTGGCATGACTTTCTCTGTCATTTAAATAGCTTGTGAGCACAGTTCAGCTTGCAATGTTTGAAATTAGCATATCTGGTTCTATCAGCCTTAGATTGTTCTGAGCAGCCTAAGGTTGGTGAAAAGTAGCCAGGACTATGACAATGTATTGATATTGGCTACAATTTGAAGTTTCTTCTTTTGAGAAGGAAAATTATGACTTGTCTATGGAAAACCATTCTATGGATGATTTTTTTTTCCCAAATAAAAGGCCGTAAATCTAATATCCCATTAGCCACTTGTTATTTTAGGTTTTCAAGGCTTTTGAGATTTTTTTCATTAGTAATTATGCCACAGGATCTCTTTGAATGCAACACAGGATCTCTTTGAATGCAACTAATTGTACTTAAAAGGTTCCCTTCATACTTAATCATTGTTTGCTTCTGTATATGACAGACTGTAAGCTGTGCACCAGCAAGAAACTTTACTGCTAGAAAGGACACTGAGATCAGTCCTTCCATTTCTGGTACTAAATACTCGTCAGTTGCCTTTGCTGAAGAAACATAATTAAAAATATATCTCAGATGTACTTGGCCATGAAGTTCCCTTGTTTATGACATCATGATGAATTTTATACTTAGGGACAAAATCCCAGAAAGTGCCAGTAAATCAAATGGTTAGAACAGATTCTCGTGATCCTTTTGGTAGGTTGCATGCCTACTGGCAAGATTGTCCTGCTTCCCAGCATGAAAAGAAATCAGACCTGGCTTCTGTTAGGTACGATCTACTTTTCAATGAAATAACGAGAACTGTTTTGTGGATCCCTTAGTTTTCAATTAATTGATATTAATGTCACATTAAACTTAGTACTACATAGTAATTTACAGAGGATAGGGAGATACTGTAACCGGAAATCACATGTAACATGCTGAGGGCAAATCTTTAATTGGTATAATATAAATTTTATGAAACCATGGTTTCTGTTTGCCATTTATAACTGACCTGTAAGCCACCAAATTGCTAGCCTTCTCAAGTTTTGGTGTTTTTCTTCTGTTTTTGTCGTCTTCTTTTGAATTGGATGTTCAGTGTTTTGCTAATCTCGTTAACCTATTTTGACCATATCGTGGTATATGCGACAAAAAATCTGGAGATGGCACTCACGGTTACACAAATGCTTGAAGCTAAGTAATTGCTAAATTAACTTATTTGATAAAATTGTTCAGTTTGCAGTGTGGAGGTTGTGTTCTTGAATTTATAAAAGTTTCATGCAGAACATATATTCTTATTTCATTTTTGGCTGCATACTGTATATACAAAGCATATGTTATGCTCAAACGTAAGGGTTTTGTTTTCACTTCCCCATAAGAAGGCACCTTCTTTAGTTTATAAATAGTATATACTTTATAGTTTGGGAAGTATGCAATTCATAGTACTCATGTTTTTGTTGTGGAGGTTATCATCTGATTTTTCCAATTACATATTCTAAAAAATAGAAACTTAACAATGATATATGGTCACTTTGTGTGCATGCTAATTGCAGCTGTTATATGTTGTAAGTTTTCTGATATTGTTATTAATAGAATGTTCTATCCTCATACATAAGAATTGCTGTAAGACAAAGGAGGAACCCAAGGGAATCTGCTGATCTCACCAGCATCCATGAGCTTCTTAATGAAATCGATCAAAACATTCATCCAGGTCTGTTGGAATACAAGTTTTGTGTGCTCACTTAAATAAAACTATAGATGGTCAGCTATCACAATTGGGTGATTTGTTTTCTTTATCAATGTAGGTCTGTTGGAAATTGTCAAAAATTGCACATATATTGGACTTGCTGATGAAGTTTTTGCACTACTTCAACATAATACTCATCTGTACCTTGTGAATGTGGTGAATGTTAGGTAAGGGTTTAATGCTTTGTCCATCTTCTGTTTGATCTAATTATTTCTTTTAGTAGATTCTTTCCAATTATGGTCCTATTGATTTTTCTTTAATGGAAGGAAAAAATTTACATAGTTGCCTCTTTGAAAAGATAAAGAAAGAAAATCTTTCACGAGTATTATATGCAAGGAATGTAACTTCGATTTGTATTGCTTGGTACGAGCGGTACATACTGGTCAGTTAGGTTACCGGTACATGGACCGGCTGCTATTGGTACACCGGTATGGACCGGTATGTAAAATCTTGATTATATATATGTACATAAGGTTAGTACTAAAGGCATATGCTTATCTACCATTTCTTGTGGCAATTGAGGATTAAACTGCATTGTTCCACCTGGTGTGTCCTCAACTAGGGGTTTGGTATTTATAACCTGCTACTTTGTGCCATCGCGTTGCAGTATGAAAAGCATGGACTGAATTCAATTCCAGTGGCATAGTCAATTTACTAATCCGAAATCTGAGTTTATGATTTGCTTGTATGTGGTACCTCATTTTTTCATACTTATGTTGGCTGCTTCAAAGTTTCGTCATTTTTTCCGTCTTTTAAATAACCAATGCCAAGTTGGTCCTGTTGTTAGTATATTATGATGCTATCCTACCTAAATGTTTAAATTCTTATCTCAACCTCCAATATTTACACTCCAAAGAATGTGGATAATAAAAATCTTTTGGACTTTAAATAAAAATATACATTTTTGAAGTCAAAAGTTTATGAAGAGCAAGGTTCACAATACCATCTGATATGTTTTGGTATGAGCGAGAGTTAGCAATTCAACTAGTTATTAGTGTACAGATTAAAGTAAACTAGGTGGTATGCCCATACAGGACATATATTTGGCAATATCGCCTAGGACAAGGTCGGTACCATCCTATTCGGGGTACTGGCAGTATAGAGCTATGATATTTTACAGGGCAATATCACCTAGGACAAGGTTTTATACTAGGATTTTTTTTATAATTTCTGTAATTTTTAAGTTTTATTCTTAAATTCAGTATGTACTAGTGTACTGAGTGTCGGACTCCAATATGGTACTGGTTCAAACCTTGACCGATCAGTATCTGTAAATGAAATTGCAAACCCTATATTTGAGAATCAACAAGCATGTTTTACATTTTATTATGAATTTAATTAAGATTCAAATTTATACTTTTTTTCTAATTTGTAAAGTTACATATCTTCACCCAAAAATAAAAAATTTATTGACAATTCTTCTAATTTAAGCTATTTAATTAAGGCATTGATGTAGTTTGAATCAATCTTGCAAATAGTGCTACTGGAACTGATAGGATCTTGAGGAAGGTAGCTTAAAATATGGCTACTCAGATTTGGATCATGCACTTAGATCAAGTCAAAACTTTATAAGAGTGATGGGATAATAATAAAAGAAGTTCAAAGTGTGACAGTAATAAACATCAAGATGTCCAATTAGCAAATAAACCCATATTCCATGGTGCTCCCTCTGGCAAGATATGTACTATGGGTCGTAAATATTAGAACCGAATACTTGGTCAAGTCTTAGGGCATTGGGTCATTTGGTTAAACCGATGAGTCAACGGTTGGACTGTAGTTTTAATATTCTTTTTTTAAAATGAAATTATATTATATGTATAAAAATAATAATATATGAATAATACTATAAAGTAATTTAAAATATAATGAAGGAGGATGATAGGAATGAAGTAGACATGTTGAGCGAATAATAAATATAATAAATTTTTTTCTTACAAGAAGAACACCTAAATTCCTTTGAGCATGGATTGTTGTATTGTCGAAATGGTATGGTACTAGCGGCACATACCAGTCCGAGCATGGCCTAATATGTGTATCTCCCTTGTTTTGGACGAGCTGACTAAAGTAATAAAAAAATAAGAAAGTGTTGGGCCCTATCCAACTCAGCGATAAAAAAGAAAAGAAAAGGCAAATTCATGAGCCCTCTTCTTACGTAAAATGTCACTGCCCTTGCTGCTGCCTCTTCGCAGCTGCGATGGTACCTCTTCGTAGCTGTGATGCTACCTCTTCGCTGCTACGATGCTCCCGCTGCTGCTGCCTCTGCGATGCTGCCACTTTGCCATCACTGTTGCTGCTTTCAGGTGTATAACATTTTCCCTTCTCTAAAAATTATGAGATTGGAAACTCGGCATCAAGTTTAGAGGTTTATGTCAAGTTGGCATATGCCGATTCTTCTTGTGTCTTTTTGACATTAGAGTCTCACTCTATAAACAGCATATTTGTGGTTGACCAGAATTTACCAGTTACAAAAATCTGGTGCTTTGTTAAATAGTTTCTTTATTCAGCTTAATTACAATTGGTTTTCACTCTTAAGGAAATGTTGTCATTAAACGAACTGTATTTTAGGTAATCCTTATAGATTGTGTATAAATTTCTAAATAGTTTCTGTCCTTGTGGAAATTTCTTGGCTACTGTAGCTTATATTCGTTGTAGTTTCCTTGACAAAACTCACTGCTTATGTTTTGTTAATTTGTCATTCCTGCATATCAGCAAAGAACTTATGTATCAACAAGTCATACGCCGCTTTGCCCATTTCAACGCCATTCAACTTAGTGAGCCAGCACCACTACCAGAATTGTTAATTTTGGCATTAAAAGATGAAGACTTAGAATCTGGAGGTGACAATGATGATGAATTGAGAAAGAAGATAGCAGAGGTAATATCATTGCCCTACAGATGCTTCTTATTCAATGTTAATTATTGTAATATTATCACATTTTGTTTTTATTTTCTCTGCATTTAAAAAAAAAGGGTGGAATAAATGCATTTGTCAGTTTCTCTCAACAATTGCATGTACTATTTGTTCTCTTTTATGCTGTTGAAGCTAAATGGAAAAGATTTTGTCTATTACTGCAAGCATTTTCTTTCAAAGAATTCTTAGAAGCTCATGCAGCAGTTCAGATTGGTCTTTCTCGAGGTTCCAAGTTCTAGTGGTACACCTTGTGCCAATGAGCTATCAAGATAAAATGGATCAACATGTTAACTGAAGCTGATACTTGACATAGTCTAGGCTGTCTAGCATGTCAGCAGCAAAAGCAAGGGGTGAAAAGCAATCAAAACAGCAACAAAATAGGTAAGGGTAAGCGGTGGAAGGGTGGGTTCTAAACCAAGTAATGTACAATCAGTAATCGTCTTTATCAGCTGAGCTAGTCGATATCTCTACAATTTAGGTAAAATTAAATGGCAAAACTGAGATTCGGTCACAGGACTTCATATTAACTTAATGTTTTACCAATTAAACTTGCAAACACCTTGAAGATGTGAGTTGAGGTAAGTAATTTTTGGTGAAGGTAGAGGGCAGTAGTTCATAAATGTCTATGATTATCAAATTAAATTGGGTTTCCATACTTGAGTCATTTGTCTTTAATTGTATCCTGTTTAATCAAGTTATGATTCCAATATATTTTTGTTGTACTGGCCTTTTTATTATCATATTCACCGCTAGATCTTTTACTGTCCCATACATTGGATGAAATGGAAGATTAAGGGGCCTCATGCAGGCAAAACTAGATGCATTTTCTTCTTGAGCTCATTGTCATTTTTGTCTTTGTCTCAACTTCTTTTACTTTTGCGTTCATTGACGCATTATCTTGAGTGTGCTGTTCAACTTAGAAGAAGAGGCATGATTTACTGTTAATATTGATTTCTGTTACTTCCACTGCAGCATATACTACACATTTGAATTGTTGATAGCACTATTGTAATCTTATACCAATAATCCACTTTGGGCTCATGGTGTTCGTAATAACATTTTCATTCCACAATATGTCATGAATACCCTCCACCACAACATACCCTCTGTTGTTCATAACATTGATTGTACAAAAATGTTAACTTTAGTAGTGTTTATGTTTTTTTCTGAGGAATACCCTCCACCACAACATACCCTCTGTTGTTCATAACATTGATTGTACAAAAATGTTAACTTTAGTAGTGTTTATGTTTTTTTCTGAGCGGTGTGTCATAGAGAAAAGAATCATAGAGAGGCATGTGCCAATCTTATTGATCTCCAATCTAATTGTTTAGATAGTTGGAAATATGTTTAACCATTATTCTTGTAGATCTTATACAACTTGCCTAGAAATAGTGAAGTGGATTTGGCAATAAAATGTTGACGAGAGTAACATCAGATCAGCATCTTATCTTATCCACACTTTGATGTATCTCATACAAGTGTATATGATGTATACAGCTTTATGTTGTTTTCTGCTTTGCGTGTCAGATGAATACTGATTTACTTAAACAAAAGGGTGAGATGCTTGAAGAGTATTTCTGCATAAATATAAATCAAGAGGGGAATTTGATGAGGCTTCCTGTGATACTTGAGCAGCATACTCCTGATATGGACCACATTCCAGAATTCTTGTTGAGTTTGGCTAATGATGTAGGTTCTGACATTCTGTATCTTATTCTTTTGGTTCTTGTGGATCACCACACTTGTATATAATTTTTTCACCTATTTAATTACATCAGCAATTATTCTGTTGCAAAAATAATCTTAATTGATTGGATTATTGTAATTTAATTTCTAATAAGTACAAGGACATAAGAGTCTCTTTACCTTCTTCATGACATTATACTTTAATTTGTTACACTTACACAATATATCACTGCACTTGCAATTTTCCTTACCAAATGCTGATTTTGAAATGTTCTTATTAGGTGCTAATACTGGCCAGATGCTTAGATCTTATAGAAAAATTCAGTCATCCTTAATTAATATAGTATCTAATGATTCTAATCTTGACTGACAGATAATTTATATATGTTCAGGGAATAATGTCACTTTATTGTCACCATGTGCAATCTTTCCCTTTCTCTGTTTGGCTTAATTCTTGGTTAACTTTATAGGTCGATTGGGAGAATGAGAAAGAATGCTTCCAGGCAGTCTCTGCAGTTCTTGGTAACTTCTATGCCATGCATCCTCCTGTCCTGCCGAATCCGGCAGGCAATGGGATTGAATTCTACAAGAAACTTAAGGATAAAGCTGCATCTAGTGATGATGCAGGTAATGAGTCGAATGGCACCGGTAAGCTACAGAATTTGCCAAGGCACTTCTCTTTTCTATGTAAGAGTTGATAATTATCAACACTGCATATAGTTTAGTTCTTTGTTAAGCTTGTCGCCAATTCATAATTATAATTCTTGTCCTTTAGTTCCTAATAGTAGGATTATGTAGGTAGGTCAGATAATAGGTCTTCTTAGTTCTATTCACAATTGCAATTGTAAACTTAAACACGAAAGATTTTTTTTATTGGTCTTCTGATCTCATAACAGATGATCATGGACAAGAGGATCTCGACCAGGAGCTACTAGCTGAGGCAGAAACTGCCTGGGCCCAGCGTGAGTGGAACATTCAGCACGTATTATTCCCATCTATGAGACTTTTTCTCAAACCACCAAAATCAATGGCTACAGATGGAACTTTTATTCAGGTCATCTTCTTTCGCTGCTTGCTTAGGAGTACCAACTTTATTGTAATATTTGATGCTCTATCTTATTGTTGTTACATCAATATCAGTTAGCTTAGTCAGTCCATGTAGATACATGGGATATATAGAATCAAATACTCTTATCTTATTGATTCTAAGTAGGTCACACCTTTATCCCATGTAAATATCGAACTAAGTAGGGAGAAGAGATAGAGCTATCACACAAAGGAAGAGTAGGACAAGGCAAAATATTCTCTGTTTCACTCAAAAACTCTATATATCTCATGACTTAACGGGGTTTATATAGTCCCCCTAGATACATTACATTCATTACACTTAATATGAATCTTTCCAAGAGACTTTCAAAAACCAAAAATCAATTTGGTTTATTCGTCTATACACCTTTAATGTATTTCACCTTTCGATACAATGAACATCTTTATGGTGCATTGTCAAGTTTAATTCCAACACTCTCCCCTTAAACTTATTCCATCTAACATGCCAAGTTTCTTCAGAGGTTGTTGAAATATTTCGAATTTGAGAGGTTTTGTGAGTATATCGATCACTTGTTCACTTGTCTTGATATGAAATAGCTCCACTTATTTGTTTTTGACATGGTCTTTTATAAAATGAAATCTTGTGTTCGATATGTTTCGATCTTTCATGGTAGACTGGATTCTTGTTTTTGACATGGTCTTTTATAAAATGAAATCTTGTGTCGATATGTTTCGATCTTTCATGGTAGACTGGATTCTTAGCTAAGGCGATAACTGACTTGTTATCAACGTAAATGTTAGTTGATAACAAGGTACTTAGTAAATGTACTTAGCTGACTTGTTATCAATATAAAGTAGATCTCAGTTTCACGTTCTCTTGTGTTTAATCGTTGGCAGGTTGCTTCTCTGGAGAAGCTCTACAAAATCTTTGAAAGGTGTTAGAAATAGCTTGTTCTTACAAATACAAGGTAATTAGTAAATGCTCAAGGATCGGAGAATCAGATGCCCTGTAAATTGAATCATTCTACTGTGGTTATCAAAGATGGTTTATGATCCTCTCTAGTATGTTTGGATGAAAAATGCAGGAATTTTGATGTTTTTTTTTTTGCACAGAAAGAAAGGTACGGCTTGTGTCAACTTAGGCGTGTGTCATGCTTGCATAGCTTTTTGATGTGAAATATCATCGAGCATTAACAATTTCAAGAAGTTCCTTTTTAATCAGTTAAGAAAGCTTTCTGGCATATTGTATTCTCCTCTAGTCTCTTCAGACTCATTTCTATGTTTTCTAGAATCCTCTAATTGAGTTGCAATATCTTATTAGTATTGCTTAAAGTATTTGTGGGTATTTCGTCAATAGTGCTTTGAATTGTTCAGATGGTTTGAAGTTTTGTCCAGTTTTCGGCATTCTATTAGGATTTTTTTTTTTCCCAGTTTTCGACGTATCATTGGCCTTTTAAGGAAGATTACTCGAGTCTCCTAGCCACTTTTGCTGTGCAAGTGGTCCGTCCATTTTGCTGTACAAAGTTCAAACCTCAAAAAGTTGCATATTGCCCGGGCAAGTGGTCCATTCTTAGATTGAATTTGGTGAGTGTTAACAGCTGTTTACGTATCTTGTGCACCGCATGAATTTGTTATGGCACCGATCAAACATGACTGAGTGAGTACAACAGGTGGGTATTCTTCGACTGGTTTCCTGTGTTGAAATCTTAGTGGTCGGTCGGCAGAAGTACGTACCATCATAACCTGGATTCCCCTTCTTTTGTCATTTCAGAACCTCCCAGCTAACGATTTGGGACGTTCACCTGTGTGGTGTGTACCTATTTGGTTCTCATCATTTCATTCTTATCCATTTCTTTTGCTTTTGCTTGTGAGACTGAAACGAATAAGACGAATATGGCATTTTGCATAGGTGCAGTGCTAATCCAATTATGTGCCCACAACATTTGTTGGTCTCTCTCTGTTCGGTCTCCACTCGGATAAAATAGGAGATGTAATGGGAGAAGAGTGGGAAAATTATTAAGATATGGGTTACCCCGCTTTGCTCGTCATTTCTTTGATCAGGTTATTTAATGGGAAAAAAAAAGTGAAAAAGATCATAATCTCGTGCATGCTCTTTTAATTCTATGCCTCTAAAAGTATCAGTTTATTGTGTCCTCACCACCCTAAACATAAAAGTGAAGGCTGCTCAAAATTTAAGTCTAGAGGGATCATTGAGTCTACCTTTGTATTTGAATTTTCAGTATCGGAAGGTCAATCTGTTCATTTGCCAGAAACTTTTATGCCTAATACAACCTATTTCTTTTTTGTTTTCATTACAACTCTAGCTTTATTGCCTCTTTTATATAGATAGCTTACGATGATATTTTACTCGTACATTCCTCATTCTAATCTTTTTCCTTTCCGAACCAATTTTTTTTTTCTTTTATAGATTTTGATTTATATAGATAGCTTACGATGATATTTTACTCGTACGTTCCTCATTGTAATATTTTTCCTTTCCGAACCAATTTTTTTTTTATATAGATTTTGATTTATATAGATAGCTTACGATGATATTTTACTCGTACGTTCCTCATTGTAATATTTTTCCTTTCCGAACCAATTTTTTTATATATATAGATTTTGATTTATATAGATAGCTTACGATGATATTTTACTCGTACGTTCCTCATTCTAATCTTTTTCCTTTCCGAACCAATTTTTTTTTATATAGATTTTGATTTATATAGATAGCTTACGATGATATTTTACTTGTACGTTCCTCATTCTAATCTTTTTCCTTTCCGAACCAATTTTTTTTTTTAATAGATTTTGATTTATATAGATAGCTTACGATGATATTTTACTCGTACGTTCCTCATTCTAATCCTTTTCCTTTCCGAACCAATTTTTATTGGACCGTATGAGGTTAAGAAGATTTTGATTTATGGAAACGAATACGGATATAATTATTTCCGTGATCTATAAAACAACTCAGCTTTCAGAATAAAAGCTCATGCATCGCATTGTTGTAAACAAGAAGGCTTTATTTAAAGCAAAGAAAACCACCTGTCATTTGTTTTCTCTACAAAATTTTAAGAAAGAGAAACTGGCCTCATGATGCCTCAAGAACCACATTCCGCTGTTTGTTTCAATTGCAAAATGCTTCAGAATGAGCTACTGCAACTAGATAGATAGATAGTAGTAACACTCTTTAAATCCTAGTCTTTGTATCTTGCAAGTGTTGAACTAAGGGTAGATTTCACTTGGTTATTATTATTGGATTGAATGCGATACTTGATCCATCAACCTTATGAGCTTCGATCATCGGTCGATGATGCTTTAGCATAATTTTTGTGGTACTGGACCACCCTAATCTTATAAATGCATTCGATGGTGGTGTCAATTTAGCTTCACTTTCTTTTCGCACAGTAAAGATGTGTAGTATGGCACATTTTTTGCACCAATTTTTTGTTTTTCTTCTTTTTTTTTTGAACGAATGGATCGATGCCGCATGTACCCAATGTCGTATCCGTCGAGTGCTTCTATATGCATTCGTTATATTTTGTTCGGACCCGAATATACTAATTTGTCTTATCAATGATCGAAGGTTCATGTCAGATGTTGATGTATCGAATCCATTCTACTCCATTTAGAGACCAGCATGATGGATTTGCATGGGAGAGTGAAGAAGTGTAACAAAATGGTGATTGAATCGTTCCCAAGTAAAAAAAAAAAGATACCAACGTCAAACACGCTTTGTCTGCAACGTTAAAGTATCCAACTCAGGGATGCATGTCCACGCCATCTGCAAGTCACCGCGAAGAGGACGACGAAGGCTAAAAAGCCCCACTCTGTGTCGTAGACGATGGCAAGCCACCACATCACCTGATAAATGTTTAAAGTGAAAACTTTTAAATTCTATATTTCTTAAGGTGATATGCTATTTTTTTCTCCAACTCCAGGCAGGAGATCATAGACGATCTAAATATTAATGATTGATTCTATGCATTCGTTGATTAACCTGATGAGAAGACTCTATGAACTTCAAAAGTACTAACTATATCTTTAGCGTTTCTAATTTATATATTATAATAATTGATCCATGTTGTTTTAGCATCACTTTCGTTTCGTCCTATAAAGATGTATCGTAATTTTTTTACATCATTCCTTTTCCTTTCTTTTCATGAATGGATTAACATATCACTGTAAGTACTAAAAAACCTATAATCTTATTTTTGTTATGCAAACAAACCTAATGCCAAGAACTGAAATAAAAAAATAACCATAGATCAAAGATTAAATGTGAGTATCATTCGATGTCATTCAAAATTTTCTTTTCAAAATTTTCTTTTTCTGATTTATAGAGTGCAATCCATAATCCAATCCTTAGAACGCAACAATACAAATTTGCAAAGATGAATTAGACTCTCATTTTTTTTACCCTTTCTATCTTTCACAAGATCATTATGAGTAATAAAATAGGAACCATATCTTTCACAAAATCATTCACTATGAGCGGAAGACAGATGAGAAAAGACATACAATTGTTTTAGAAAATATAGGTTGGTCGTCACATATAAGTGTTTTAGGAAATAGAATCTTCAAAATTTTAGAAGGTTACTACTGGATGGTATTTTCTAAGTTGGAAACCATATAGACCATCGTGGAGTCCAAATTGATGAATTGTAACACCACAAAGGACGTTCCAAACTCAGGTAGTTTGTTTAAATAAAACTTTTGCATTCCCTTTTCAAGTAAGTTGGCACGACTTTGTATCATTTAAATAGCTTGCGAGCACAGTTCAGCTTGCAAATTTTGAAATCAGCAGATATATCCGACTTAGATTGTTCTGATTTGCCTAATGTTGGTGATACGTAGTCAGGACTATGACAGTGTATTGATATTCGCCATGACGTATCTATGCGAAACGGTTACCTTTTTCCCCCCAAATAAAAGATCGTAAATTTAAGATCACATTAGCTACTTATTATTTTAGGTTTTTTAAGGCTCTTGATATTTTTTTCATTAATAATTATGCCATAGGTAGGATCTCTTTGAATGCAACTAACTTACACTTCATATGTTCTTGTAGTGCTTAAATCTTATCATCTTGAACTATAACTAGCATGTCAAAGATGCACAAATAATATGTATATTTTATCCTAGTTAGCGATATGATTTGTAATGTGTATGTTTCATAAATAAATATGATAAATGATATGCTCATGTTTTCAAATTTTAAGATTGAAATACATGCTCTAAAAAAATATCATTCTTAATGTTTTACAAAATGTTAATTGAGGATGCATAAGGTTAACAAACTTAAGCATAAAGATTAAGTTATGGTAATTATCATATATAGTGTGACTATGGTTGAATCTCAGATTTTGATGATAAAATAAATTGATGGGTTATTGATCTAACATGTATACTAGAGATGATTGATGCAGGATTAATTATGATAGAGAAAAAATTACAATCAAATGTTTGAACCAAAATCAAGTTCGGGCAATGAGCCGAGGTTCGAACGATGTAGTGGAAACTCGTCGAGAGACTCGTCGAGAGACTCGTCGGAAGCCTACCAGAGTTCGATGGGAGCTCGCCGAAGGGATTGGAGGCTTGCCGGGAGTTTGTCGGAAGCTTGCCGAATGTATCAGAAGCTTGCTGGGAGTTCACCGAGAGCTTGCCAGGATGGCATCGAGAGTTCACTGGAAGAAGATCAAGAGACTCACCGGAAGATCGTCAGGGGTTACCGAAAAGCTTGCTGAGAGTCAGGAGGGTCTTGATTGGACTTGATGGCCACATTGATTATAATTAATTAGCCATGGTCACATTGATCTAAATTAACTTAAGTGAGCCAAACTGGATCCACTATGGGGATGGATTGAACTCAGGTTGAGCTTAATTGGTTGACCTGAGAATTAGTCAATAGAAGTTACAAGTCGGGATTCGAAAAGTGGAGGGAATAACTTTTCCAGGATTCTTGAAAATTGTACCATCGATGGCTAATGGTTGTACCACCTAGGTCGACAGTTGTCCCATCACCGTCTAGTTTTCCAGGCAGCTTTCAGTGGTTGTATAGTCAGCGCCGATGGTTGTACCACATGTACCCAATTTTTCAGATACGTTTGAATTTTGGCTCTATTTCTAAAGCCAATTGGGGTCTATAAATACCCCAACATTTCTTATATTTAGCACAAGATATTGGGCTAGAAATTTGGGAAAAAATTAGTGTGCTAAAATTATAAGAAAAAGAAAAGGGGTAAGGGAGTGAGGAGAGGAAGTGTATTCATGTAACTTCTCCCTTGTGAGTTTGCAAGGTTACTCTCCTAAGCCTATAAAAAGGAGAGTGAGAAGTATAAGGGTTTGATCTTTACTCAAAGAAGATTGATAATGAATGCCAATGGACCTCAGAGAAGAGGACTCGAGAGTAGATGTAGGCCAGGTTGAGACCGAACTACTATAATTTGTAAGTGTTTCTCTCCTATTTATTTTCAGCATTCATTAGCTAAATCTGAGTTTTGCGATCTTTAGTTTAAATTGCTCACGTATTTAAAATTTTAAAAAATATTTTTAATCTCAATTGAACAAAAAGTTTTCTTTAAACTGATATTTATACAACCTAAGTGAGTAACTAACTTTGTTTAGCATGAACGAGGGATATTCTATTATATATCCTCTCATATTCAATGAGACGGATTATATATATTGGAAATCTAAAATACGAATCTTTTTTATTTTCATGGTTTTTGAGTTATGACACATTGTTGAAAACGACTTTGAAAAATCTTCTAAGCCCATGAATGAATGGAATGATTTTGAAAAAGAAAGTTTTTCAATTAAACGCAAATAACAATGAATGCTTTAAAATTTTATGCATTTGATAAGAATGAATTTGATTGGATTTCTTCTTGTGATTCGGCTTTTAAGATTTGGCCTATATTAGAAATGACATATAAAAGCACACTTAATCTAAATGAATCATTAAATGAAAAAACTTGCAAAAATAAACTTGAAGAGTACCTTCCAAAGAACAGGAAGGATAGTGAATTGAGAACAGAAAAAGATCTTCGAAAGAACGAGAAGGAATTTGAACTAAGAATGACATATGACTCATCGAGTAAAACCTTGAGTGATAAGAACCTTGAATCTTTAGAAATGAATCAGATAAATTAATGAATAAAAATCATAAAAATAAACTTAAATTGGATAAAACCTCTTACTATGAAGAAGAAGTCGAGGTGCTCCAAAGATGAAGAGCACAATCAAGAAAAAATGGAGAATCTCACGCTTATGGCCATCAACAATGAGGTAAGTGAGTATTCAAATATTTTCTTTATTGAATTGTTGAATATGTTTCATGAACTTTATCATGAGTTTAGAAAAATTAGAAAGTCTTATAAATTACTTAAGAAAGAGCATAATTCTTTAGTTAGTAAATTTGAACAAATATATGATGCATTACTATCACATAATTCTTGCTCTAAATGTGAAACATTAGAAGAAGCTAAAAATGATAATATCATGTTAAAACAAACTTTAGAAGAAATTGAAATAGAAAATAAATCTCTAAACATAATCCTTGCAAATAAGGGTCATGTTAATAGAAAAGAAGGTATAGGCTTTGTTGGCAACACTCAACAAAAGTCAACTATCTTCGTTAAAGGACCCACTCTAAACTTACCATAAAAAATTAAATACAACTATTGTGGTAAATTAGGACATAAAGCCTACAAATATTTATTTAGAAAATATAGTCAGCATAAACTAATTTGAGTTCCTAAAGGAACCATAAACAACCTCAAGTTATTAGAGAAAAGGGAAAAAACCTTTCATGAGGAACCCAAACTCAAATGGGCACCTAAGTCAAAATCCCCTATCTTTTAGAGTTTTTTCATAACAAGGTTAAGAGTACTAAATAATGTTTTAAAAATAGATGCTCAAGGTATATGACTTGAGATCTAACGCTCTTTCAAGCTCACTAGCCTAAGTAATAATAAGAAAAATTATTAAAAATAAAATTATTAGTAATAAATCTTTGGATGATTCATTGTTATAATTAATCTTGATTGCTTTCAATGGTGCATAATTTTTACATAGCTAGAGTATGCTAGAATTAGAACAAAAAAAAGTTTAGCTATTTTTAATAGAGAATTATATACACAAATATATATTTTTAATGAGGGTATTTATATTGTAAATCAGTGCTATCTGTGTATATAAAAAGAAGAAAACATTGACCATCTCTATTTTGCTTGTGACTACACTTCTTGGATATGAAAGGAAGTCTTGAAGCGATTTGATCTTCATAGGCTACCACAGCCAAACTTGCATCATGAATTAGAAAAGCTTATGCAAAATTTTTCAAGAAAGGGGTCTCTTACATAACTGGTAAGGGTTACTTTCAGATGTACTATTTGATGGATTTGGAATGAGAGGTATGACAGAATCTTTTAGTGTCACAACATAAACAAATCCCAAATTATGATAGTGATTCTTCACGATTCATGATAATGTATGGAGTAGGAACTGAACACAGAGCACTTAATAAAAAGAGAGAAAGTGATCTTCACAAGATTTAATTTTACAATTAGATAATCATCTCTGGAATTATGATGAAGACTATGATATATTCACTGGTGCTAAGCTTTCATTGTGTGTTGTATTCACAAGTAGTTCAAGACTATCTCGATATTGTATTTTATTATTTATTGACTACAGTATGGTATTATAGTCTACAGCATGTGTACGCATGACCACATTTTAGTTTGGCTACTCTAGGAGATGAGTTAGATGGATTGAGACAACCACTTTTTGAGGTGGGGTGCAACTTTCTCGACTGTTCTAAGAAGCTTCCAGCTTTAGTCTATGGCTTGTGTAGATAAAGCTTTTTTGTACAAACTTTATATATAATATATTAACTTACTTACCAAAAAAAATATATTCAAATACATGAAAGAGATATTTTGATGATGATTATGCTTGTATTGACTTGTAATGGTTAAATGAGTATCGTTGTCTTGAGATAAATTTGAATGAAATGATTAAATATTAAATTTAAACTTAAAAAATTATATATATAATCATGCTTTATTTTCTAATATGGTTGAAAAACTAAAAATTTTATATGAGAAGGAAAATTTGTTGGTAACACATTAGACTCATTTAATAAAGAAAAATCGATTGGATTGAAAATAAATTAAAAAATTTTGTTTAAAAATATCTTGTTATAGTAATCATAATGATTTCATTTAAAAATATTTTACTTGTTTGTAAATTTCATATTGTAATGACCTTAATGATGTTATATTAATGTTAGTGTTGAAGAAGTGACTTGAAATATGATTGAATGGATATTGTTGAATGTTAGAATTTTAGCATAAAATAAAATTTAAAAAGGGAAAGAAAAATCATGCTTCATTTTCTAGTATTTTTAAAAAATTAAAAATATTCTTGAAATGAGAATGAAATGAGCATGGTAACTCATTTTAATAAGTCTATAGAGTTTGATTCACTTAAGAAAAAGAAATTATTAGAATTAAAATGAATAGAAACTCTTGTTTAAAAATATTTTTCTTTTGATGATTTCTTTTGGAAATAATACTTGGTTTTTCAGTCTTAAAATATTTAAAAATATTTTACTTGTTTGAAAATATTTTATTATGATCTCGACGATTTCTTTTATAAATGAAACTCAGTTTTTGATAACAAAGGCATTCTTAAAACAAATCACATGAAATAACTAAAATGGATAGTATTTCTTCTTGAAAACATATTTATTTTATTAAGCCTTCAATAAGAAATAAAGTGATATCATTATTGTTGTATCTCTTAAACTATAAAATTAATTTGATGATTTAAACTTGAAAAAGTTTTTATCATAATCATGATCTTGACTTCTCAATGTTTATAACTTGATATTTCTATATGAATCAAGATCCTTCTTATTTGATCTCTTAAGATTTTAATTTATCATATAAGAAGATATTTATTAAATTAAATCATGTCTTTTGGTATTCATCAAAGTTTTTTTATATTAATATCTTTCTTGACATGATTTATTTTATAACTCATGAATAGTATAACTTATCACCAACATTAATATTTCTTAATTTTATGATAAGTTAAAAATTAAAAGAGATTTATTTTATCATAAATAATTTCTCGATTTCTTGACTTGATATATTCTTTAAGGGAATCATGTTTAAATATCTATGAGTTTTAATTTTTGATAAAAATGAGATTTATGATCTTAACAATTATAATTGAGTTTTTATCAAGATCATTCTTCTATTTTATTAAAAAGATTTATCTAAATAAATTAGGCGTCTTAAATTTTATCTTGGATGAAATAAGATTATTTAATCCCCTAAGGCTTATTTTTATTATTTACAAAAAAAAGAAGAGAGAGATTTCTTAAAAGAAATTATATCTTTGGTAATTACAATTTGATCTATTATCCTTAATGATATGATTCTTTTATACTCATATATAAACATGGATGCAAAATAAAATTTAAACCATTATATTTTTTTTTCATAAACAAAAAGGAGAGACAAATTTATTAATTTAAATCATATTTTTTGATGCTTAAAGATTTGATTTTATCTTTAATGACATGATTCTCTTGTACTTTTGGGTGTAATTTGAACATGGATGTAAAGAAAAATTATACTATCATATTTTTTTTAACAATGACTAAAGAAGGAAATAAAATTATCAATATGATTAGAAACAAATCGGATATGATAAATCTTATAACATTGAATGAGAAATAATTTGCTTAGAATAAAATTTTAAATTTTCTAAATACTTACGAAATACATGATTTATAATTTGTGACTTTTACAAAATTACATTTTTTATAAAAATTTACATGAGATTATCTTCAAAATACATGATTTGCTATACTTCAGATTTCTTAATTTGCTATTGTGTTTGAAATTGTACATAAGATGAATGCATAAATGGATCTTGGATTTCTCAGATTTTGAGCTCATCTTTGAAATAATATTTTCAGAATTTACATCTACAAGATTGAGCCTTATTTTGTAATATGATATGTTTCACTTCCTTCTATTGTTTCTACTACTTTCGTATTTACAAAAAGCGAGGACAAATTTTCATGAGAAAATTATGTTTTACTAAGGGGGGCCAATGAAGTATTAAATATTTAATTAATATATATTTTGTAAAAAATATAAAAAATTTGGCACGTGATGAGTTTATGTATCATAAAATTATTTACTCATTATTTCACATCTTTTTGTTCATAACAAAGGAGGAAAAATAGTATATTTATGACACATATATGAAAAATGATACATATATTATAAAGAAAAAATCATGAGAAAATTATGGCTCATATCCTATTTTACAAAGGAGGAGCAATAACTACATGTGCTTTGAAATCATTAGCTCTATAAATTATATTTTTATTGATGATAAAGGGGAATAAATGGATATTGATGAAACATGTAGACAAATTTAACATGAGCATTTCTCTTTGTTTGTCTATAAACAAAAAGAAAAAATGATTAATGACTTAAAGGGAGATTTTTATATTTATGACGAATGAATAGATTTTGAAATTCTTATAATATTCTTGAAAATTAAATGATTCATGATTTGTTGGTTGAAATTAATGTTATATCATGTATCATTGATGATTTGATAATTTTTGAAATGTTTGAAATTTATGGTATATTATTTCAAATGGATGGTATGATATTTGAATTCAAGAGTGGTTCGTTCTCTTAAATTTAAGTTTTCCTTATCTGGATTATGGCATGGATTTAGGAGGAGTTAAGATTAACTCATGTCATCAATTGGTTGCCATCATCAAAAAGGGAGAGATTGTTGAATCTCAGATTTTGATGATGAAATCAATTGATGGGTTGTTAATCTAATATGTGTGTTAGAGATGATTGATGCAGGATTAACTATGACAGAAAAAATATTACAATCGGATGTTTGGACTAAAGTTAAGTTCAGGCATCGGGCCGGGTTCAGATAATGCAATGGGAACTCACCAAGAGACTCACTAGAAGCTTATAGGGAGTTCACCGAGAGCTCGCGAAAGGGATCGAAAGCTTACCGAGAGTTCGTCGGAAGCTTGCTGAAAGTATCAGATGAAGAGTTCATTGGGAGCTTCCTAGGATGGCGTTGAGAGTTCATCGAAAGTAGACCAAGAGACTCGTTGGAAGATCGTTAAGGGTTGCCAAAAAGCTTACCGGGAGTCAGGAGGGTCTTGATTGGACTTTATGATCAAATGAATTGTAATTAATTAGTTATAGTTAGGATCAGTTTGGATTTGAGTTTTACTTGAGTTAGATTTAGAAGGAATCCATATTAACTCAAATGAGGCAAACCGGGTCTACTATAGGGATGGATTGAGCTCAGGTTGAATTCAATTGGGTTGACTTGAGAATTGGTCAATAGAAGGTACAAGCCAATATTAGAAAAGTGGTGGGAATCACTTTCCCAGGATTTCCAACGGTTATATTATTGGTGCCCAGGTCGGCGATTGTACTACTGCCGCCTAGTTTTTTAGGCAATTTTCGACAGTTGTACCGCTTGTACCCGGTTTTTCTGGATACGTTTGAATTTTGGCTCTATTTCTAAAGCCAATTGTAGTCTATAAATACCTTAAGATTTCTTATATTTAGCACAAGATATTGGGCTAAAAATTCTGAGAAAAATTAGTGTGCTAAAATTATGAGAAAAAAAAAAGAAGGGAGTGAGGAGAAGAAGTGTATTATTGTAAAGTCTCCCTTGTGAGTTTGTAAGGTTCCTCTCCTGAGCCTAATTTGTTTTCACCCAAAGATTTTTTGCATTTAGCATAAGATATTGGGCTAGAAATTCTGAGAAAAATTAGTATGCTAAAATTGTAAGAAAAAAAAAAGAAGAGTGGGAAGTATAAGGGTTTGATCTTCATCCAAAGAAAATTGATAGTGGATGCCAGTGGACCTCGGAGAAGAGGACTCGGGAGTGGACGTAGGTCAGGTTGAAGCCAAACCACTATAATTTGTGAGTGTTTCTCTCCTATTTATTTCCAGCATTCATTAGCTAAATCTGAGTTTCTCGATCTTTAGTTTAAATCACTCATGTATTTAAAATTCCAAAAAATAATTCCAATCTCGATTTTATTTGTATAAAAAAAAATTTAAACTAAGATTTCAGCTCTTCCACCTAGTGCCAATTGATCCTTAGTGCCAATTGACCCTAACAAGTACAAGTGATTAAATTATAATCAACTTTAGTTGAATCTCGAGGTATATAGAGGATAATAAGCTACTTAGGCATGGATGAAGTAATAAAAAATTAAATATAAATATAAATCAAAGAAGAATGCTATACTAAAAATGTTGAGATACAATAGTAAGATTGATGGATGAGTTTAGATAAAAAAAATATCATATTTGTCAAACCAAATTAAACTCAATCAAAGTTGATATGATATTAGAATAGTATTAATTAAAAAATAAAAAATAATACAAAAAAATGAAGCCTAATGAAATTAAACACTAGATCTCAAGATAATCTTTTAAGCACATCAACCTTAATTTTGATCTCATCTTCTTTGCCAACCTAATAACCCATGACTCTTTCCTTTTTTTCTTCAACGATTCTTTCAGCTTTTCTTATGAAGGCTAGAAAACCCTAACTCTAAGAAAAATTAAGGTAAGAAAAACTCAATTCTTCCCTTTCTATACCTAAGGTTTTAGTTTTATAGATTATAGGTTTATTTTTTTAGCTACTCTTGAGTAACCCAGATTTTGAATTTATCTTTTAATTTTGGATATATTTTATATCATTCGCTTATAGTTCTAAAGCATATGGTATAACTTTAATCAAAGATTGGTCCATAGATTTATTACTATCCCAATGTAAGGTACTTAAAATCTTCTTTTTCTTAGAAGGGGTTATGTTCGAGTTGAATTAACCCCCTTAGGGATAGAAAAGGATTTTGATATATTTTAAAAGATTCCCTTAGTCCTAACCTAGTTTTAGTAGAACCAAATAGGTGTTAATAGTTGAATTAGGTTGGTAGTTTAGCCTCCAATTAGGATGGGGTGTT
The DNA here is from genome assembly GCA_021527575.1 of Ensete glaucum. Lineage (NCBI taxonomy): Eukaryota > Viridiplantae > Streptophyta > Magnoliopsida > Zingiberales > Musaceae > Ensete > Ensete glaucum. Next base: position 28,228,805 of record CM038555.1, read on the forward strand.
TGGCTCATGGTTGGGTATTTTGCTCACTTCGTAAGTTTTGTCTCGAGAGTATTGCACTTTTGGGTCGGAACCAGACCCAATGGATCAGTTGGGATAAGCGAGCGGAGTTGATCGAGATTATAATCGATATGAATGGTCAAGAGGGGGTCATGTTCATAATCGAGAACTTTTGTTCGGCATAGATAGCCCCTCGGAGGCTTGCTTAGAGTCGAGATTTCCTTTGGAGTCATTCGGGGTTAGAGATGGATTGAGACTGAAAGCTCGAGAGCCCTTCATTTCTATATGGTGAGAGCCTTTTAAGAGCTTGGTAGCTCTTGAGGATCTGTTCGGGGCTGAGAGCCTTGTGTTTAGGATTGAAAGTCATTTGGGAACTTGGAAGCTGTTTGTTCGGGAGCTCGGAGGCTCTTTAGAACTTATCTGGGATTGAGAGCTCATTCAGGACTGAAAGCTTTTTGGGAGCTCGAAAGCTTTTTAGAATCTATTTGGGACTACAAGTCTTTTGTTCGGGAATGAAAGCTCGGAAGCTTTTTAGAATCTGTTGGGGACTGAAAGCCCTATGTTCAGGACTGAAAGCCCTTTGGGAGCTCAGAAGCTTTTTAGAACTAATTCAGAACTAAAAGCCTTGTGTTCAGGACTGAAAGACCTTTGGGAGCTCAGAAGCTTTTTAGAACCTGCTCTTGACCCAAAGTCATGTGTTTGGGACTGAAAGCTCTTTAGGAGCTCGAAAGATTTTTAGAACCTATTCGAGACTAAAAGCCCTGTGTTCGGGACTAGAAACTCTTTGGCAACTCAGAAGCTTTTTAGAACATGTTCAGGACTGAAATCCCTATGTTCAGGATTAAAAATCCTTTGAGAGCCTAGAAGCTTTTTATTGGAAACTTTTTAAAACCTATTTGGGACTGAAAGCCCCTTGTTCAGGACTAAAAGCTCTTTGGGAGCTCAGAAGCTTTTTAGAACTTGTATGGAACTGTATGTTCAGGAGTAAAAGCCTTTTAGAAGCTCGAAAGCTTTTTAAAACCTATTCGGGACTAAAAGCCCTTTGTTTAAAACTAAAAGCTCTTTGGGAGCTGAGAAGCTTTTTAGAACCTATTCGAGATTGAAAGCCCTTTGGGAGCTCAGAAGCTTTTTGGAACCTGTCTAGGACTAAAAGCCCTTTAGGAGCTCAGAAGCCTTTTACAACCTGTTCGGGACTGAAAACCCTATATTCGGGACTGAAAGCCCTTTGGGATCTTGGAAGTTTTTTAGAACCTGTTCGAGACTAAAAACCCTTTGTTCGGGACTGAAAGTCCTTGAGGTTGGTCGAGCTTATGCCCGAGCGATGTTTGTAACAGGGGCTAAAAGCCTTATGAAAGGGCTGAAGGCCCTTGAGGTCGATCAAGCTTATATCTGAGCAATGTTTATAATAGGGGCTAAAAGCCCTATGAAGGGGTGAAGGCCCTTGAGGTCGGTCGGGCTTACCCCTGCATGATGTTTGTAACAGGGGTCTCGAGGTCGGTCGGGCTTACGCCTGAGTGACGTTTGTAATAGGGACATTGAAAGCCTTGTGAAGGGGCTGAAGGCTCTTGAGGTTGACGGACTTATGCCCGAGCAACGTTTGTAACAAGGGCTGAAGGCCCTTGAGGTCGGTCAGGCTTCCTCTTGAGCTGTCATGGATAAAAATATAAACAAGGTGTTCAACGTAATACTTATATTTGTCTGTGTCTCTTAGTTTTTATATATACTTTGTACAATAAGTAGCGAGCTTGCAGTAGGCTTGGCAACCCTTATTTGGTTAGCTTTCAAGGTCGGCTTCAGCTTGTAAATGAAAGTTATGTCATGTGGACATTATGGAGACTTCGGTTTGTAATGGACCTTGATATTTTATATACAACTATTCAGAGCTTATAAAGTCCATGGTTATAATTTGTATTGGCTATATAAAGTATTTTCTAAAGTGGTTGCTTGTGGATCCTGTGGGAAATGCTTCATCTAACTTATTTTCTCTTTTATAGGTCTTAAGAGATCCTAGGAGATTTTGGAGAGGCTGACCTTTGCAGACGGCACATAAGGGTGTCGCATGACTTAGGCAAAACTAGCTAAGTTCATGACATTATGGTATTAGAGCTGGACAAGCACATTTAGAAACACTTGTCATGCAAATGTGGGGGACCTAGCTGGGCTGGATGAAGGGTAGCCAGCACCCATAATCGTTTGGGAGAAACATATATGGAGATATAGGGAAAAGAGTCGCTCAGATGAGCGAGCATCCTGATTGACATTTAGAGGAATGGTCAATCATTTACACAAGAAGCACCATAAGAACAAGCAAGCTACAAAGAATGTGTAGCACATAAAGGTTGGGATGGTTGAGTTCGAGCTACAGCTCTACATTGGCAACCTAACTTGAAGGTGCTCAAAGCAAGTGAGGCGCTTGGTAAAAGATGAGACCGTGTAAAGTGGGATATGTTACTTAACGACCAAAAGGGTTATACAAAGCTCACAAAGGTGAGAGGAATTGCTAACTCAAAGAATTTGATACTCATGCAAGGGCTTATATGCAAATGATGGAGTGTTTGTGGCCTTCCCAAGGCGACCGAAACTCGGTGCCATGGAGCACTAAAAATTTCTCTTCGGTATGGAATGGATACGTTCGTAGGAGACTAAAGTGTGTAACAAGTTCAGCACATTGCTAGGCCTTAAAGGGTGTAGCAAGGGTTGTATTGACGAAGAGTCATAATCTAGCAAGCGCATTTATGAGGGAAGAATAATACAAATATTGTTTAGTAAGACGGAGTAGTCCAAGAGGTTGGTGGTCTTTGAAACTTTTAAAGAAAAGAATACAAAGAGGAAAGTTGTTCCAACATGACAGATATCTAGCAGGGATAGGTCCTGGTTCTCTAGAGGGAGAATCATATGTACCGGATCGCACGTGTTGAGAAAGAGTACCTCAAGATAATATCTCTATAAAGCTCAATGGACCGAGGGAGCAACGAGGAGTCATTGTGTGATCTCTAATGAAGTACTGCATTAGTAGATGTATTGTGAGATCAAGTGAGAGAGCGACAATGGCAACATTATGAAGCACAATTAAAGTCGATATGGAAATTGAACTCAATAGAGTGTCACAAATAGTCGTTGCTCAACCACAACATCTTCGCTCCGTGAAACGTTCATCACTTTTTTTTGTTTGTACATATGTTTGGCAACTTATTTTGCATTGAGTTTATATGTTTTTACCTAAGAAATATGAGCGAAAGTAATGTAGAAGTCTACAGAACGATCGCTCGCTGCGCGGAGCCAAAACAATCCTGTTTTTGGGTCTTTTTCATTTGCTGCAATAACCTTTCTAAGCGGTGCAAAATGTCAGCTATTTCAGTACCTTGGAACCCCCCAGGTGGTACCGGGCTAGATGGGGCTCCGGGTATATATCGGGCGTAAGCTTTCATCAACAATTGAATTTGTCTTGTGTCCGATACCTTGAGAACCATCGTTTATGGACTTGCGACCGTTCCTACAACCCTCCAAAGTCTTATTTTGCTCTTTTTCTCTCTTTTCTCTGCTGCACTCAAGGTGTTTGATAAATTGCTTGTATAGCTTTTTGCTTTACGAGACGTCGGGACTTGTTTGTCACTCATTTCTAAACTAATTAATTTATTCTTTGCAGGTCCTACGGGACCTTAAAAGGTTGTAAAAGGGCTGACCCTTTATGGATAGATAACGCTTTGAGTGTTTCATGACTTAGGCAATTTCAGCTAAGTTTTCGGGAGTGCCGCTAGGCAAATTCAGCTAAGTCCGTGACAATGTGGTATCAGAGCAAGCAAGCAATTCAAACGAACAATGAAGAAGATTCACAAACTCGTCATGGTGAAATATCGTGGTGCATCAAGCAAGATGGGGCAAGCTGGACCCTTGCTCCAAGCAATCGCAGGTGGGTTGCAAGTGCAAACTCGCTCATAAACTATTGGAGCCGCTCATGAGGAGCGCTACAGTGAACAAGACGAGCGTGAAGTTAGGTATTCTCTACGAGAGGAGGAGGCATCATCTGGAGTGCCAACTGAAAAAGAGAGCCACAAGGAGAGAATTATAATGGCGGAAACCTGCCTTGATGTTCTTGAAGCGAGCTTGGAGGAACTCTACTAAGACCAGCGAAGGCTACTTGGGGTAGAGAGCTCGCAAGAAGAAGTTGAATCTTGGATCGAGAAAGTTGAATCCCTGATTGATCAACTGACAGAGGACATCAAAGATTCTGTACGACATCTATATAAAGTTATGGCTGAACTCACGGCTAAGGTGATGGTGTTAACAAGGACTCTTGATGCGAGGGGAAATAATACCTACGCTGCGCTACCACAAAACTTCAGGGCACCAGAGCCGCAGTGCTACGGGGTTCCTAGGGATGCCAAAGAGCTTGAAAATTTCTTGTTCGACATAGAACAATATTTTCGTGCTACAAGGCTTGATTCTAAAGAGACCAAAGTTGTTATAACAACAATGTATCTAAATGGGGATGTAAAACTTTGATGGCAAACCCGTTGGGAAGAGATCCAACAAGGTCGATGTCGAGTGGATACATGGGGAGACTTGAAGCGAGAGTTAAGAACTCAGTTCTTGCCCGAGAACACAAAGGCAAAGCCACCGAAGGTAGGAAGCAGTGAGTTGATATATGTGGACATCAAGCTTAATGGCCGAACAACCCATGCAATGTTGGACATGGGCGCGACCTATAATTTTATTATTGATTGTGAAGCTAAGCGACTTGGATTAATCTTGGAAAAGAGCCCAAGTCGTATGAAGGCTATGAACTCGAAGGCAAAGCGGATCTCCAGACGAGCAAAGGTGGTCCCCATCAAGATTGAGAAATGGAGCAGGAGCACAAATTTTATGGCGGTACCATTGGATGATTTCCAAGTGATTCTCAAAATGAAGTTTATGCACGCAACGAAGTTGGTGCCAGTATCATTCCTGAACTTTTTGTGTCTAATGGGAGGTGATGATCCCTATGTGGTTACAATTTCTCGAGGAGGAACTAAGGACCTAAATAAATATTGACTTTACAATTGAAGAAAGGGGTACGAAAAGGTGAATTAGCCTTTATAGCTGTTATGAAGCTAGAGACACTTGACAGGAAGGTCATTCAAGAACCTGTTGTTGTGGCAAACATCCTGAAGGAGTTCTCAGATGTGATGCCAATAGAGTTGTCGAAAACTCTACCACCATGCAGAGGCATGGATCATCGGATTGAGCTGGAGCCAGGAGTTAAGCCTCCAACGAGACCACCATACCACATGGCCCCTCCAGAGTTGGCAGAACTGAGGAAGCAGTTAGATGAACTACTAAACTGTGGTCTCATCTACAGTTCAAAAGCATATTCCGGAGCTTCAGTCCTCTTTCAGAAGAAACAAGATGGTTATGCATTGATTATTGAGCCCTCAACAAGATGACAGTGAAGAATAAGTACCTTATTCCACTCATTGCGAACTTATTCGATCAATTGGGCAAGGCAAAGTATTTCTCCAAACTCGACCTTCAGTTGGGGTATTGGCAGGTACGTATTGTAGAAGGTGATGAGACGAAGACTACCTGTGTGACCAGGTATGGAACATTCAAGTTCTTGGTGATGCCTTTCAGCTTAACCAATGTTCCAACCACATTCTGCATTCTAATGAACTAGCTATTCAAGGAGTAGCTGGACAAGTTTGTGGTCATCTACTTCGATGATATCATCGTTTATAGCCAAACACTCGAGGAGCATATTAAGCACCTCTGAACAATTTTCAAAGTTCTCAGAGAGAACACCTTGTTCTTGAAGAGGGAAAGTGCTACTTCGTCCAAACAGAGATTTTATTCTTGGGGCATCGAATCGACAATGGTTCTATCCGAATGGACCAGTCTAAGGTGCAAGCTGTGGCAAACTGACGACCACCAAAGAAGGTGCCAGAGTTGAGATCCTTCTTTGGGTTTGTCAACTATTATCGGTGCTTCATAGTTGGATATTTGAAGCGTGCAACTCCACTGATAGAGTTGCTAAAGAAGGAGTAGTCCTAGAGATTGTTGGACAAATATGAGATGACATTTCAAGACCTAAAGACTGCTGTGTTAGAGGAACCTGCACTCAGACTACCAGACTATGGGAAGTCTTTTGAAGTCCATACAGATGCTTTGATTTTACTATTAGGGGAGTTCATATACAGGAGGGTCATCCAGTGGCCTACGAGAGTCGCAAGCTCAATAAGACCGAACGGCGATATCCTGTGCATAAGAAGGAGATGACAGTGGTGGTCCACTGTCTACAATGTGACGACACTACCTTCTGGGAGTACCATTTGTGCTAAGGACAGACAATATCACATTGAGTTACTTCCAAACTTAAAAGAAACTCTCCCCAAAGCAAGCATGATGGCAGGACTTTTTAGCTGAGTTCAACATGGTAATGGAGTATAAACCCGAAAAAGCAAACATCGTGGCTGATGCATTGATTGGAAAGTGGAGCCAGTGAATGCTATACAGTTGGAAGGCGATGGCCAAGCAAGTCAATTGAACTCCAACTTCCTTTCTAGGATCAGGGATGGACTGTACCGAGATCCTCAAGTAGTAACTCTGATGCAACTCATCAAATAGGGCAAGACACGATGATTTTAGGTCCAGGAGAGACTCATCTACACCAAGGGGAATAGAGTTTATGTTCCATGAGCAGATAACTTGAGGTGTGAACTCTTGAAAAAGTGTCACGATTCCCTTTGGGCTGAACATCCAGGTATCCACTGAACAATGACTCTCGTGGAGAGGGTCTTCTATTAGCCGAAGATGGGGACCGATGTAGAAAAATATGTTCGAACATGTCTTACTTGTCAATAGGACAAGGTAGAGTAGTAGAAGCCAGTGGGACTTTTAGAGCCGCTGCCTGTACCGGAAAGGCTATGAGAGAGCATTTCCTTGGACTTCATATCAAGCTTACCCATGGTAGGGGGACTTGGATCGATACTCATGGTAGTTGATTGGTTTTCTAAGTATGCAATATTCATTGCTGCACCCCTATATTGCTCAGCGGAGGAGGTGGCTAAGTTGATGATGAAGAATGTGTTGAAGTATTGGGGAGTCCCACACAACATCATTAGTGATCGAGATTCTCGAGCCTTAGGATGATTCTGGACCGAGTTGTTCAAGTTATTGGGATCTAAATTATACTTCTCCATAAGCCTCCACCCCCAAACGGATGACCAAACAGAAAGAATTAACTCGCTCTTGGAGCAATATCTCCGGCATTATGTGAGTGCCAACCAACGAGATTGGGTGAAGCTATTGGACATAGCCCAATTCTCCTACAACTTGCAGTGGAGCTCTGCATCCAACAAGAGCCCCTTTGAGATTATTACAGGACAATAGCCATCAACTCCTCACACCCTGGTTATTGGTTATACAGAGAGTAGCCCATTAGCCTATCACTTGGCAAAGGAATGACATCCCAATCCAGAACTTACGCAGGCTTACTTGGAGAAGGTAGCCAAAAAGATGAAGAAGTGGGCAGACTTGGGAAGGCGACCACAAGAGTTTAAAGTTAGTGACATGGTGTTGGTGAAGCTCCAACCAGCATCACTCCAATTCTCTAGGCACAAAGTGCACAAGGGATTGGTACGCAAGTATGAAGGGTCTTTCCCAATCATCAGTAGGGTAGGCAATATCTTATACAAATTGCAACTGCCAGCATAGTTCAGAAGTCATAAAGTCTTCAATGCGAGCAACTTGAAAACCTACCATTCAGATCTGTGAGATGATTCTCGAAATGTTCCAACTCGACTACCCTCCAACAGAGCCTCTTACGAGAAGCGAGTTGAAACTATTCTAGTGGATCACAAGATAAAGCTACCCAATGGAGCACAGCAAATCGAATACTTAGCGAAGTGGCAAAAGCTTCCTCAAATAGAAGCCAATTGGGAGCCAGAAGACACCTTATGATATAAAGAAGCTCGCGTCAAAGCCTACCAACAAGCGTCGATGAGGGCATCGATGGTTTAAGTGGGGGAGAATATCACAAACGGTCGTCGCTCAACCGTAACATCTTCGCTCTGTGAACCGTTCGTCACTTTTTCTTATTTGTACATATATTTGACAGCTTGTTTTGCCTTGACTTTATGTGTTTTTACCTAAGAAATGTGAGCGAAAGTAGTGTAGAAGGCAATAGAACGATCGCTCGCTACATAGAGCCAAAGCAGCCCAAAATAGCCCTGTTTTTGGGTCTTTTTTGTGTGCTGCGGTAACCTTTCTGAATAGTGTGAAATGTCAGCCATTTCAGCACTTTGGAACCCCCCAGGTGGCACTGAGCTGGATGGGGGGGCTCTGGGTACATGTTGGGCGTAGGCTTTCATCAACAATTGAACTTGTCTTGCGTCTGATACCTTGGGAACCATCATTTGTGGACTTAAAACCATTACTATAACCCTCCAAAGTCCTCTATTTCGCTCTCTTTCTCTTTTTTTTCTGCTACACTCAAGGTGTTCGACAAATTGCTTGTATAGCTTTCCGCTTTGTGAGACGTCGTGATTTGTCCATCGCTTGTTTTTAAACTAATCAACTTCTTTTTTGTAGGTCTTACGGGATCTTAAGAGGTTGTAAGAGAGCTGATCCTTTACGGATAGATAATGTTTTGGGCGTTTCATGACTTAGGCAATCCCAGCTAAGTCTGGAACAGTGGACACGGTTGATTCACGACTTAGGTAATTTCAGCTAAGTCTTCGGAAGTGCCGCTAGGGTGACACACAGCTTAGACAAATTCAGCTAAGTCCATGACAGAAGGGCTGACCCGTGGAATAGTGGGCATAAGGGCCACCATCTACTCAATGTAAATCGAGGAGCAAAGCAACTTGGATGGAACTTGGTGAAGTATCAAAGCCGCATGAAGGGAGTCGACGTAGAAGCGGAGGCACAGAGCTTTTCTTGGATAGAGGTCAAGAACATAAACTCTTGTAAAGGTAAGAGTAGGATCATGTCATTCCATGGGTTCTTCATTCTGATAGGGTAGACTTATTTTGCATGGAGCCAAAGATGAAGGGAGCTTCGAGGCACATGCACCTTATCTCAAAGAAGCATTTGATAGAGGGACTAAGGCGACTCAACTTGCAGAGGCGAAATTGGGATCAAAAGGCCTGAGCACCAAGCAAGAGGATGCAGAGGTGGGTACTCTTGAATAATATGTCACAGTGCTACCATTCAAGTTGCCATGAAGAAAGTGGTGCGTAGCAGATATTGTGCTAGTGAGGGATAGAGGCCTAGGATCTAGACAATAGTACACCAATTTTAGCAAAGTCTAGGAACTTCGAGAGCTACTAGGCAACGGACTATCTTAGAGTGATACTTCGTCTAAGGGTGAACCGACAATGGGTGGGTGAAGGTGAATTACCGAAGGAGCAAATGCAATCGGAGGTGGCAGATGCTCTATGATGTGTTAGCATAGGTCACACATAGAGAGATCGTAGTCCAATTTCTTCACATAAGAATCTGAATGTAATGAAGATGTCATCAAGAGGTGACATGGTGCAACGAATCATGGTGGAATAGTTTATGGCAATACAACACATGCGGAGACATCCTGTGAGGGACGTGATCATGCAGAGATATGATCAGGAGTACTGAGAAGCTCGACTTTGGTAAACAACACAACGACAAGAAGGGCTATGGATTCAAGGAGTGAATACTATGGTACCATAGAGGTGGGTCTTATATGTGTACACATTGAATCTTGCATCAGATGAAAGCCTTGGTTATCAGCATATAGGGGTTGTATAATACTGAGGGAGAATTCATACAAAGGTATGATCAGAGCAGTTAGAGAGTTGGAATATTTCAGTGCTCACATTCACTTAAGAGAGCCCGACAAGTCAAAGGACAAGGCCGAGTAAGCGAATATTGCTACTAAGGAAGCTAAGAAGAACAAAATCAACGTGGGTCTTGAAATAAGATGGCGGAGGCCATGCAGGAGAGTTATAATCTGTCTTTCCATCAACCAAGAAAAACTGCTTAGAGAACACAGGGGTGTTAAAGTAGGTGGTCGAAGGGGTGAGGAAGCGACAATGAGTCTAAAGGGGCTCAGCTACCTAAAAGTAAAGCCTCGATCAGAAAGGAGGTGGACTTAGAGGAGTGTCACAGTGTCGCAGAGGTGAACCTACCAATCACAAAGAAAGGGACACAGATGCAAGGCAATGGATAGTAGAGGTCATGGGCTAATAACGGCATGGTACCGCAAAGGAGGGACTTCCGTGGAGTCATCGATTCCTTACTCTCATAGAGGGAAAGCATTGGTCGTAAAAGGGGCCAAGGAGCTAAAGAATGCAGAGGTAAATTCCAAGTACTAAGACAAGACATAAGGACAACAGTCAAGGAACTTTATAAGACTGATATCAACTGGCTTCTCATTAAGATAACCAAAAGTGGGGGACTTCAAGTTGATGCAAGAGTGCTCGACCAAGGAATGAAGTAGGCAGTACGTGGTGTTGTACCTTTTCTACTTGGAGGAGTAGGCAACAAAGATGGTGGAGAAGATGGTACAATCTCAAAGGCGACCAAAACTATCAATGACTTGCTCTAAGTTGGGATAAAATTTAGCTCTTTTTAGGCAAAACTTCTCATACTCTGAAAGTTCGATAGTAGAGAGAAAGCGAATCATAGTAGCTAACTCAATACAATGAGTGCAAACACTTCGGGTGCTTCAGATGTGTAAGCAAAAAGCGAGCAAAATATAATAACCAGCTCAATGCATGAAGTACAACCTCAAGGAGGCTGGCGAAATTAAGTAACATTTGTCTTCTCAACTCAAGAGAATAGGTGAAACTGAGTACCCTAGTTCTCTTACCTCGAGGAGGTGCTCGAAATCAAGTAACTTTTTTCTACTTAACTCAAAGAGAATGGGTGAAATGGAGTACCCGAGTTCTCTTATTTATCCAGCAGAGGAGCTCTACATAAATTTTAAGACCCTTCAAAGAAATCTAATGGAAGACAAGTTGTCAAATCCTCACCATTAGTGATCGATGCTATTAAAAGTAGATTGTCTTCTTCATTTCTCAATAGAAGGCCAATCAAAAGTGGAAGTGATGTGAACCTATTTGGAAGTAACAACTAAGTTGAAGAATAATTGATGAGAAAATTTTGTAAAGAAAGAACCTCAAAAACCTCAAAGTCTGTGAGGCAATGCTCGTTAAAGCTCTAACAAGCATCTACCTAGTTTAAGTAGCATAAGACGTTCATGATACTGGCATAAAACAAGGAAGGTCTTTTCCTTTATAAAAAAGATCCATAAAAATTAATAAGGATCAGTACAACTCAGTTGACCCCACACCAAAGTCAGTCATTGGTGAGTTGAAGCAGCATAGCAGATCAAGTTCGACTACTCAACAGTAGCGACGAAGAGTAGTTGGGAGCCGAGAGGTGTGTTGCAGCTAGAGTAGAAGATTAAAAATTTGGCAAAAAGTGAAGAGATGTAGCTTTTGTAGTGGCTTCGAGACGCCGAAGGAATAAGTGGGAGATAATATCATGAACAAAAATATAAACAAGGTGTTCGATGTAATGCTCATTTTTGTTCGTGTCTCTCAGTTTTTATACATGCTTTATACATCAAGTAGCGGGCTTGCAGTAAGCTTGACAGCCTTCGTTTGGTTAGCTTTTAAGGTCGACTTCAGCTTATAAATGAGAGTTGTATCATATGGACACTTATGGGGACTCCAGTCTGTAATGGACCTTGATACTTTGTGTGTAATTATTTAGAGCTTATAAAGTCCATGGTTTTAATTTGTATTGGCTATATAAAATGTTTTCTAAAGTGGTTGCTTATGAATCCTATAGAAAATATTTCATCTAACCTGTTTTCTCTTCTGTAGGTCCTAAGGGACCCTAGGAGGTTTCGGGGAGACTGACCTTTGTGGATGGACACGCAAGGTCACCACACGACTTAAACAAAACCAGCTGAGTTTGTGACAGAGCGATATTTGTAACAGGGGCTGAAGGACCTTGAGGTTGGTCGAGCTTACGCCTGAGCAACATTTGTAATAAGGGCTGAAGGCCCTTGAGGTCAGTCGGGCTTATGCCCGAGCGACGTCTGTAATAAGAGCTGAAAGCCCTGTGAAGGGGCTGAAGGCCCTTAAGGTCGGTCGAGCTTATGCTCGAGCGACATTTATAACAGGGGCTAAAAGCCCTGCGAAGGAGCTAAAAGCCCTTGTTAAGTTGAAGGTATACCTTGATTGGGCATTGAAACATTGAGGACACGAGGTCATCTATGATGTTTTGCAGTAATGAGGGTTTGAGCTATCATGTTTGCCATTGGTGGCTTAGGTGGTTTGCTTCCTCCTTAAGCAATCTCTTCTGTTGCCTTTAGCCTATTAATTATGGATCTTTCTGAGATTTTTGAAGTATCACTTCATAACTATCTCCGACGACGAAGAGCTTTTTTGGGATGTTGTGCCAAGAACGTTGAGAGCCGCATTTTAGGTTGATCTTTATAAACTCCGGGGGGGAGGGCTTACTATTTCGTCGATATCTCCATGTTCTCGTCTCCTCTCTTTAATTTCCTTATATATCCTTCATGCGACATTTTGGTCCTCTGTCCCATTAGAGAAATCTGCCCGACACCCTCAAGGTCGCTAGTGGGGCGTTCCTGCGAGACCTTAGTCATGGTAAGGCTAGTTGGGTGCCCTTCTTTATTCATAACATCTTGTTTTACCATGGGGTTCGAGGCAGGGGCCTCTGCCATCCTGGTCATAGTAAGATGTCTGCCGAGGTGGCCCTCCTCCTTTCTAACTAGGCCTTGATCGAGGGTTGTTATCTACAACATCTTGTATTACCTTGCCTTTCATCCTCTAGTTATGGGGCCTCAGGAAGTTTTTTAACTACCTCTATGGCTGTCGGCGCTCACCTCAATGCAACAACCCAGATAAAGGAAGTCAAGGTTTTAAAGTTCGATCTGAGGCCCTAGCAAGGAATGGGAAGGCAGAGGACCTCCCTTTGACCGGAGAGGGTCGAGTGGCCAAGGGCGAGGGTGTGCTCCCCTGCTCTCCCAGAAGTGGCTTTGGCACATATGGGCTTCAGTCGTCCATCGTTAGAAGTCAACAAGCCCTGAATCTAGTTGAGAGGGTGCATTTACACTTTGCGGTCGAGCAGTAACCTGAACATGGCTCCTCCTTTCACTGAAGTTGACAGTTCTTTTTTATCGCATGTAAAAGCCTTTGTAATATGCTTGATTTGTTGGAAGAAGTTTGATCTAGACTTTCTTAATTAATAAAAATGGGTCCTTCCCTTCCACTTTTGCGTGTGGGTGTCTGACGATGAGTGTGTTGAGTTAGTGCTAGAGTCTTAATTCTTCTGGACAACATCCCCGCTCGTGGGGAAGAGGACGAGGGTATGGCCCCTCGAACCTGGATTATGGGTATGCATGCAAGTGCCCTGGCTTGGGTATTCTCCCGGGTCCTAATGTGGTGTTGTGTACTCAAATAATGTAGGCCCTCTTTCTAGTACCAAAAAATATTATACATTTCACGTACCGAGACTGTAGTGTCACCTTAGCTTGGTCTTGCCTGCATACACATGGGCGCTTAAGGATTCCTCGTTGCCTTGCGAGAGATATGCAAGCTCCTCGGGATGTCGGCCAGTAGGTCGAGAACCTAGGCGGTCGCCTCACGCCGGGGTCGAATTCTGATCCATGGTGGAGCTATAGTCATCTGGGGTCACCCTTGATCGGGGAAACCCGTTCGATCAATCACTAAGGACTAAGCTTCTCTCTTTTGCGAGTGCATCCTTACATTCCTCGGCTTGTTCTTTAGTCATCGACACCTGCACTAAGGCCGCGGTCAGGGATGTGCCTCACTGACGCGACCTCTCTGATAGTTAAGTTAATCATGAATTGCCTTATGTTGTCTCCCTTTTCTCTGTAAGAAGGATCTCACTAACGTTGTTACTCGGGTACTTTTATACTACCTAGGGAGGCAGAAACTATACCAAAAAGGGGTTAATGCGTGAGTGGTAGGTATGCGCTGTATGTTAGTCGGTGGCTGAACCCTCAACCTATCTGTCCTATCTCGTTGCAATGTTGGTTGCCTTTATTACGTATCTGTAGGAGACATGATCCTTCCCTAGGTCATTGTCTGAGTTTAAATAGGTCCTCCTACTATGTAGGAGACCTACGAAAGATAATCTTATGGGGGAGTTAGATGGTGAGGCATAAACCTAGCCTCTCGAGCGGTGGTCTGGGATATTGTTTCTTCCCGAGATTTTAATCCGAGCTGAATCGACATTGTCTATGTGGCTTTTTTAAGAATGATACGGAAGTATACGTTGGACGGGCCAAGATGCACCCCTATCATATATAGTGTTTATTAAATAATAAAATCATAATCATCAAGATTTTTTTTTTAAGTCTTTCTTCTATAATTGAATTCCTGGTCCTCTAAAGAAAGATACTATCTCTAGTAATATAAGAATGCTGATACCAATATCAACCATGTAACCCAGATGATGTAGTGTTAGTTACTCTCCGAATTGAATTGATGAACTAGACTCAATTTAAGGTATATATATCTCAGTCCATGAGTAATGCATTTGTCTACCTACTTTGAATGGTTGAATCTTTTCAGAACTTCCAATAAGATCACTGAACCTGTCGGAATGAATTGGTTTTAATCTTTCCCCAAGAAGTTTAAGGGGGAACAATTTTGTTTTTATATGTGGGGCTTATTAATTATATAACCATAGTTTATGAAATGTTTTATAAAACATCAAATGACTCATACTGATGACTGGGATTACTATTCGAATTTGCACAAAAACTGATGACTGACAACTAAATCCATATGGTGTGCAGAATCTCAACTTAAAGCTACTGACCAGAATGTCTCCATGTACTTCTACAGGACATAAAAGGAATCTGCAATCTGTTTGAAGTCATTATAATGCCTCTCCCATTGAACACCTACAAAATAAATGAAAGGGTGAATGACTTGTTATCATCTGAGAGAATTGAATGTTAAGTCATTCTTCCAGTTTGATGTAGCAAATAGAGTCTGTTTCCAGCCGCATTTTGCAGTGATCAGTGCATGAGATTTCTCCAGTTCAAATTGGTATAATGCCGTTCCAAAGTGTACTTGCATAACACATGATTGATGAAACGAAACCAAAGATAACATATTGCTACAACAATGATGTAAGTATTTTCTAAGAGAGATACAACTCTTCAGCTGGAAATGAATGCTTAAGCAAGAAAATTTTCCTTTTGATACCGCTTGAACCGTTCAAGAAATAGTTGAGTGTGATGTGAGATTCACATAAGAAACCATTCTTTAGTTACTAAACATGAATGTTCTTCATCAATCCATCATGGGGTGTGGCTTCGTGCACAAACTCTCAACAGTTATATTCTTTGTCATGAAGCCAAATTGTTGTGTGCCATAGAATACCAAAAGATGGATAAACATGTCTAACATCTTTCTGTCTACAAGTTTATACAGATAATCGACACAAATGTCGGTAAAACACACCTTGCATGGATATTTTTTTGATTGGAAAACAAAAAAAGAGAAGATATTTCAAAATCAAAAAAACAAAAAAAAACTTATAGATTAAATAATATAATATACCAACTCCTTTTCGAAAGTTGATGCAATATTTAATATGGTACGATAACTCCCGCCTATATCCATAGAAAAATCTATATTTTTCAATATTTATGATCAATTAAAAAATCTTTGAACTCAAGCTTCTCTCACTCTCTCTAAATCTATTAGAGAGAAACCCTGAAGAGCATCTAATCTATCTAACTTCTTCCCCTCTCTCTCTCCTTCTTACCAAAAACTTGAGATTCTAGATATATTTATAGGAATAAATCCTAAGTCTCTAAGACTCTCTCTCTACTTGAATCCATAATTAAATCTAAATCTTAATCCACTTACGAGTTTGAATTTAATTAGAACTCTTTCAAATAGTTTGAATATAATTAAGACCCCTATAAAAATTAAATCCACTTACCATGGGTACGTATCATCCCCTATAAATACATTCTATTTTTAGTCATTTAAGGTTTTTATTGTTCTTCCTTCTAGTTGGTACAAAAACTCTACCTCTAGCCTTCTAATCATAACCTTGAAATTTTTTTCTTATATTTGAAACATAAATCACATCCTCCAAAGTGTGCATAACTCCAATAAGACTTTTAATATCCACTTTATTAACACTTATAACCTTCATTGTCAAATCATCTTATCATTTTATGAATTAAAATAATCCTATTGAGTACAAGCATAAATAGAATCTAAAAACTAACATTTCCATAAAGACGTATTATTGTCTTTGAAGATTGTGAGAATATCTCTATCACCATCCATCACAAAAGAATACTCATTTATACTTTTTGTATCTATAACACTGAACATCATCCAAAGATATAACTCTTGATCTTGATGTATCACGTTGAAATCCACCCCTATTAAAAAATTATCTTCATTAACCTCTACCCTTAGCAGCTAATATATCACTATCTATATTCTCAAATTTATCTTTTTTCCTAATAGCATGAGATATTAAAGTTTTATTAACTTATTTTAGAGTTATTATATTGTTCTCATACAACATCATCTCTATAAAATTATCATAGGAGTCAACGAGTAATTAAGAAGCAACAACGTCTTATATTCTTCATCATTCTTTACATCAACTTTGGATGGTTGCTCTACTATTTTTTTAAAATATGTTTAAATGCTTTACTAAGTTTATGCCTTTATCCATCTTCATCCTATATAACTTTCAATTTAGATATAACTTATTAGTTAAGCTTTTGGTCAAATAAAGTTAGTCTAACTTATCCTAAATAACCAAAGGGAAGTCATCATTACTAACACTATTGATAATATTATAAATATAATTAATACTTACGCACTTTGGCTCAAAGCTCATCACGACCTTCATTGCTTATCTTTTTTGGTTTATCTATTCATCCCTTGAACATTCTTACTAGGACTTGCTAAACAAAAGAATAGTTAACCATCATCTATCATAAAGTTAAACTATTTTTTCCATCAAATTTTTCTACAATAAAGCTAGCAAAATAACCAACAATATCCTTATTGAATCTCTAATCCCCATAACTTTTTAAACTCTGAAACTACTTGTTGGAGAAGGGAGAGGAGAAAAATATTAAAAATCAAAAGGAAAAAAACCTAGATATTACCAATCAAAATAATATACCAAATATACTAACATAAGATTTAACATGTTTCGACATCTCCTACTAATAAAAGTCAATATAAGATTTAACATGGTTCGGCAACTCCCATCTACAGGAAAATTAAATTTTTTAATATATGAGATCAATTACAAGACTTGAGGTATCCAAAGTGCCTTGTCTTTCCTTCTTTCTCTCCCTCGTTCTCTCATTAAAACCTTCACACTCCATATGTGTTTAAAGGAATAAATCCTACGTCTTTAAGACTTTCACTACTAAAATCCATAATTAAATATAAATTTTAATGCAAGAAATTTGAATTTAATTTAGACGCTTCCAAATAGCTTGAATATAATTAAGACTCTTAAAATACTTATCAATCACAGTATTTGATGATCATTATATGATGTGATGTAAAATAATTTCGTAACTCATACCCACTAGAGCATTACAAATATTTTCATACATTTATGGGTGCTCACACATGTTTAAAGAAGGGAAATCTTAAAACAAAGAGTAATAATTATTTCAGTAATAGGAACATATTTGTTCGCTAGACTTCTCCCAATCAAATTTGTTAATGTGATCCAAATAATCGATATGTTAATTTTGATGAGCTCAAACAAGCAGCTCAAAATATTTAAGGCAATATTAGTATTATCTATCAACCTCCCTCTAGTGACACTTGAGATTTAGAATAAAATGGTGTAGCGTCACAAAATCGATAGAGATTTGGTAAGTTCTTTGTGGACATCGACAAATCAATTCATGTTCTATAGGAAGTAAGGAAGAATGTAGGTTTAGGAAAAAACAAAGTATGCAACCCATCGTTACACGTTTCTCGAAAACCTAATTGGGGACTTGTACCATTGTTTTGTGCGTACACAAAGTGAATAAGAAACGACAGTTCCATCTTGCTAGGAAAATAACTATTTCAACACATAAGAATAATGGCATCATCTCATTCATACATACTTCTGTTTTCAGCATACTGCATTTAGTATTAAACACTAAAGAGGGCCGGTGAAGTTGGGGGAACGTTTAAAACTTCCTGTACTCTCCGATACATAGTTTTGTACTAGAAATTATTAATTTTTGGGTTTTTTTAGTCTTTCTTCCAAACCTTATTATTGTAATATCCAATACATGATACGCAGGTATAGCTCAGAGACCTTATTATTATGTCCATTCGAACCGGAACGTAAAATCCTTGAAAAAAACAAAAAATAATATATCTGAGCAAAGTAGATGAAAGAGTAAGAGTGTTTATTGATCTAGTTGTCGGTATAAATCTACCTATGATGAATGGTTGTGACTTGGAAAGAATAATCAACTATTTGATTTATAATAAAAAAAAAAGTACTTTTCCCTATAGAAAAGTAAGTTAAATCCAAAGTTATTTTGTTTTAAATATCAAAAGTCCACGTCTTTAGTAAAAATTTATAACATTTAAATTATTATTCTAACATATTTTTTATATAAATATTTAATCGATTGTACGATCCATTAATTGATCTATCTATCAACACAACCAAGGACTTAGTTGATCCAAGGAGGAGGCTTGATTGATTGAATCATTGTCAATTGATTGTCAATCTTGTCACTGTTAAAAGCTCGGTGGTTTTCTACCACCAACTGTTTTGTTTTTTTTTTTTACTTCAGTTTACAATTTATAGGTAAAATTCAAACTACTCATAATATTATTGACGACTCTAAAAATTCTTATCAGAAATGCATGAGAAGATATCGTAGAACATTGGATTAGATTGGACCGCACTATGTATATGATGATTGGGTCGAACTCATCGGGTTCCATCGTACCGTACCACATTTGACCCCCCCCCCAACTCGTACCCGATAGATTGAATCCGTACGTGAAATTATATATGGATTATTATACACATTACTTGATATAGGAATTTGATCCAAACTGAGGTGCTATATAGAGATTTTTAAATACGGTCGTCAGCTGAGTATAATTAAATCTGATTCCACTCGACCCATTTTCCAGATGTGAAAAATTTATATGAGATAACTCGTTTTGATATATATGGTCGTCGCGTATCTGAAGCATAAAGTTCCAATAAAACTAATGCCAGAAGTACGTGATTCCTTTTATGCCTCAGATTAGTGGTAATTTGAGATACACTAATATACACACACATATATGACCCACGAAGGAGGGAATGTTGTTGACTGAATGAGATTTGAATCTTGTGAAGTCCAAATTTTGAGCCTCTCCATAAAATCCAGCCGCCACTCATTTTTTTAATTGAATCAAACCATGTCGTCTGATACAACCCATGGTTTAAATGAAAAAAATATATAATTTATTTGATTCTAAATAGAGTTTATTACTTCAAATTTTAATGTGCATTTGGCAAAAAAAAAAGAAAAAAAAAAGAAAAGAAAAAAGAATGTAGTCGTAGAGTGTGCTTTGCATGTTTGATGAGCGATAGATGAAGTTTGTCTTTTAAAAATATATTAATGTAATTATTGCTTAATAAAATTATATTTTAAAGATCCATTAAATATTATGTGATTAATTTATTTTTTAGTATTTTTAATATTTATTCAAAAACTATTTTTTTAATTTAAAATTAATAAATTAATATATTTAACCTTGCAAAAAAAAAAATCGTGTGACCAAAATATATAAAAAAACAACAAATAAAAATAAAATAATATTAATGAATATAAAGTAATATTTAAAAATATATATAATTCTATATAAGATATAAATCATGTGAGATTCCTCACTAATTGATGTCGGCATTTTTAGATAGATATATATCATAAGGTATTTTATAAATTTGAAAAGTTATATTAACATCTCGTAAATATTATGATATATATATATATATATATATATATATATATATATATATATATATATATATATATATATATATATATATATATCATGAGGTATTTTATAAATTTAATCACGTTGCAATCACTGCCTTTCTGGTCTCGAGTTGACATGAGGGAATTAAGCTTTAACATCAAATCAAAAGGAGGCTCGTCAAACCCTAAAACTTAGCCCATGTAAGTTGTAATGCCGATGGCTCTTACTTGTTGGTCAAACCAGCCCACCTTCTGTCCCACTCTCGTGTGGTGTTGGATCCATTGACCACTACTGCTATAACCACAAAGACTGACAGCAGAAACAGAAGAAGAACACGCATTGGAATTGAAGTCAATGCTCGCCCATCTCCGCTTCCGTCTATCCGTCGGTCTCTCTTTCTCTCTCGCATTTCTTCGAACGCCCTCCAACCCGACGACTCATTGCCCTCTCTTTCCGTAATTCTTTCGTCCTCCCTAAGATAAGAATCCAACGAGAGACCTAGAAAGTCTTTTCCCCTCTCTTTCTCTGCGGTAAAGGTAACCAACCCATTCTTGAGCTTTGAGATCCTCCTTTCTGTTTCTCCAAAAGATTTCTGGATTAAAGTTCCGATGACCCCTCGAATGCCTGGAATCTCTGGGTTTTCCGCTAGTTTTTGGTGCTGATTCGGTCTGGTGTTCCCTTTTAAAGGGAAAAATTCAAATTTTTTTAGAGAAATATATGATTTTGAGGGTTCTGGGTGAGGTTTTTGGGTGTTAGATTTTGATTCGGGGGTCGGTTTGATGTTTAGGGTATTGATTGTCTGGCTCTATTTGCTGGTCGGTTTGCGATGGCTACCGCGGCGGCGTTTGCGGATCGGGCGACGAGCGATGTGTTGATCGGTCCAGACTGGGCGATCAACATGGAGTTGTGCGACATTATCAATATGGATCCTGGGTACGGTTCTTGGTTTGTTCTTGCCTCGTGGTTGTGCTTTTAAGACATCCAGTTTTAAGTTTCTCTTTTGGGCTTAGAAGTTTGAATTTTCGTCCGGAGTAATATATCAGATGGACGAACAATTTGTTAAAATTACTTATTCTTTCCTTTTTTTTAATAGGACCCTGAGCATGACTCCCACCTGTTTCCTCCCAATGTGTTTGCTCTTGACTATTCCAAAGACACTCTTGTGACTTTACCGAGATGTTATGAATGACCAAGCATTCTATTATGGAACTGGGATTGTTTTGCTAGGCTATGTAATTGAAGGCTGAATGCATTAGTTTATGGACCTGTGCTTGTCTTTCATAAACTGTTTGTTTATTATAGCTGTTGTCCAAGTAGTCAATCTCTAACAAAATATGCATCCACCTTATTTGAAATCTAGACTTGACTATATATTTCTTTCAAATTTGCATCCCCTTTTAAATTGTGCACCTTGAGTAACAACAAAGGCATGTGTCTCTTTTGCTGCTTGACATTCTACTAAGCACTAATTTATACATTGAGAACAAAATTCTATATTCTACTTTATTTTCCGTAAGGATGTTGTTACTCTAGCATCTCAACTAGTTGATGAAGGTTTTTTTTTTTTTCTTATATTGAATTCTATGTCTTTATCATCTCATTCACTGTTACATAGATGCAAATATTGAGGCACTGATTATTTCCGAAATGTGAGTGGTGTGTTTAACAGGGTAATCATTATCTGCTTAACCAGTTTGCTAGAAAAATTTTTGATGTCAATATGTTCTGTTGTCATCATTCTGTTAGTGTTATCTGGTTCATCTAGTTAAGAAACTACTGTTGTCCTTTATTGGAGGTTTTCTATATGAATTTATTTTCTGATGAACAGACAGGGCAAGGATGCACTCAAAATACTGAAGAAGCGCCTCGGAAGCAAGAACCCTAAATTTCAACTTCTGGCACTTTTTGTAAGTACATACTGTTTCTCCTCCAATTAAAGTTATATATGATTTTTATCCTATCAATTTAGGCTTTTCATGAATCAACCAATCAAACTGAAAAACCGAAATGAAGTGGAATGCTCATTTAGATTTGGTATGGTGTCTTGATATTGATTGATTCAACTTGATTTGGAAAATAATAGGAAAACCTCTTTGTATATATTAATGTGAATGTTGTTCACAGAAAACATTAATCATTTAAAAAAAATGTGGCTAAATACCATTAGAAAAGATTAACTTCTAGGTGCTGTTATAATGTTTTAAGTAGTCCATGAGTTGCTAACATGATTTTCTTCTTTGGAGATAAAACAAATTCTCTCTCTCTAATATATTGGTCTTCTTCATAAGCAATGCATCAATATTTTTCTTCTTCATTTGCTTCCAATGGAATGACAGGGCCTAAGTGCTTCTCAAGTTTTATGTCTACACTCTAGGGTACTGTGACTGTTGTTATCTACAGAAAACAGTTTAGACCAACATTTCCATCATGGAAGATTAAATGCTATTAGCTTTTATATATATAAATATGAAACTTAGCTACATTGTCAACATGCTTTTTTCTCTATGCAGGAATGTTCTGTTGTATGCAATGGTTTAATCCATCTAAGAACAGATGGTAAAACAGATTATGAAGCTTATATAAATAAATGTTGTCCATGGTATTTTGGCATGCTTCCCAAACAATTAATTAGAGATTTGTGGTAAACAAAACTCTACGAAATACCACTATTCTCTGTTTGGTTTAGTTACCTTGGTTTTCTCATAGAAAGTACACAAATCTATCTTTTAGCTGGTTTAAAGTACACAAATCTATCTATCTTTTTAGCTGGTTTTGTATGTCAGCAATGATAATATTATGTTCTGGAAAATTCAAACTAGGTGCTAGAAACCCTAAGCAAAAATTGCGGGGACAATGTTCACAAGCAAATTGTTGAGCGGAATATTTTACATGAAATGGTTAAAATAGTGAAGAAGAAAGTAAGTGTCACTTCTCATAACACACCTTATCAATTGTGTTTGATATATTTATATTTTTTCTTTGTTATCATCGTGTGACACCTGTTCTTGAATCGTGTTTTCAGCCTGATTTAAATGTAAGGGAGAAGATATTAGTGCTGATAGATACGTGGCAGGAAGCTTTTGGAGGAGCAGGAGGAAAGTATACCCAATATCATACTGCATACCAAGAACTTAGGGTATGCATTTTTTTCCCTTCATCTGGTTATCTTCATCGTTGTTCTAGTTATCGTGGCAATGTATTGTTTATGGGTTGCTTCATGATTGTTCTGTAATTTGTTCTAGTTTATTTTTCTTATGGCAATTTTTTTTCTTTAATTTAAGTTACAGGTGAAACTCTCAAGTTAACTTTAATAACTTTTAGGCTCTGAATTTTCTTGATGGCAACATTGTGATATCTGATTGTTATCTTTGTGTAATAGAATATCAGGGAACAATCATAATCACAAGTTTTCAGTTTTCTTTATTTTTATTTTGCCCACAACACTTACATGACTCATGTTGATGTGTTATTTATCTATATGCGATGACACAAGTTCCAGTGCTTGTCTAAGATGGAGAAATTAAAATATACGGAAATAGGTCTGAAAATTCACATGCTCTGTGTATCTCAAGTTTTTCTGAACGATCTTTAGTTTGACCCTTAAGGTCGGGTATTCCCTGAGAATTGGTATTTGGTATTTAACATTTTTTGCCCATAAAAATGGGCATTTTTGCCTGTATCATTTTTTCTAAGAATCAGAGGCATGTTATTTCTTTGTTCTTAATTTGTTTCTGAGGACACATTTTCTAGCAAATATCTGTGTTATGTATGATTTATGTATCTTGTGTTTGTTTCTTGCATATGTACAGCTGCAGTTAGTGTCTCATCAAAGAATGATTTTGGAATAATTTTGTACTTTTGTGTGGGCAGGCCATGGGAGTTGAGTTCCCACCTCGTACAGAAAACACTGCAGCAATATTTACCCCTCCACAAACGCACCCATTAGCATATCAACCTGCTACATCAGCATCTGAAAACATGACTTTAGAATCTTCAGTTCAATCTGATGTTTCTGCTTTCAGGTTACTTGCTCTTGATTTATACATATGCAAATAATGATAATTTTATCTGTTTAAACTCTATGCACAGTTGTAGCTATAGTGCTGATGTCTTTACCTTGATACATAGTTGCTATTCTTTTTTCTTCTTCGTAGTTCCCTGTATTTTGGTAAAAATCACATTTTAGTATCAACCGATGGTCTTGATGCAGCTTGCAAGATATCCATAATGCTCGAGGAATAGCAGATGTGTTATCTGAGATGCTCAATGCGTTGGATCCCAAGAACCCAGAGGTAGGACTGATTTATTGCTTTTCTGAAAATTATTTCAGATCAATATAAACATCTTTTATACTCTCAACTGAACCATCTCATGATTTGTTCAAATTATGGGATGATATTGATCCCTCCTATCTATCAACCTGAGAATTATGGAACTTGGTTCTATTTATTCATTTAGAATAATATAGACCATGGTTTGCAATTTCAATCTGTGCCGCCCGGTATGGGCAGTACATACTGGCCCGTCAGGTTACCGGTACGCGGACCGCCTGCTACCGGGTGGTACCGCCAAAAATTGACTGTCGGCACTCGATTGAGGGAGAAAAAGGGAAGAAGAAGAAGAGGAGAAGAAAAACCTACTTTCCACGCGACATCCTCTCCCGCGCGCCATCGCCGCCCTCGCCCGTGATCCCGTGCGAGGAGACGGAACGTCTTCCCGCGTGGGGAGAAAGATCGAGGCGACGTCGCCCCTTTTCTTTTTTTTTAATATATTAATATTATATAATAATATTATATTATAAAATATTATATTTTAATATACCGAGCGATATGTACTGTGCATACCGCCTAATACTGGTATTGTACCAGTACCGAGATAATCTTGGTACACCGGTACGGACCGGTAAGTCAAACCTTGACCCTCCTACTTTTTCTGCACATGATCATGTATGCGATTAAGACACACCTTTAATAATAAGAGATAATATGGTCTCACCTTTAATAATTAGAGACACTATGTGTTGTTATGCATATTCAAAAAGAAAATGCTGAGACAAATGAGTGATAGGTGCTTTATGGTATCTCACTGTGTTGATTGACATTATGGGAACTTATGGAGTTGGTAATGTTGTGTGGATCTGTCGAGCAGAGAATTGCTGGAAATTGACTTCGATGATCTTGGCAAGAACTTTTTATTATTTTGAATGGTTGTGGATTCAAGGGTGAAGTTTGCAAATGGTTTAAGCAGTTTAAAAGCCACGTCATCTATAACAATTCAAGCAATTCTAATAGGTTACTTTGTTTCTTATATTTAACTTGCCATTTATGTGTTGCATCAGTCCTTGCTCTTAAACTATCACATGAGGAAGATGTCTGATGCTCATAACACATTATAGATAGGTTTGAATAAGTTGTAGATTGGAAGTCCCGTGTATTGTACTCGTCACAACTTACTCTGCCTCTGTTAAAAAGTTACTGCAAAAGTCAGGTATCACAGGCCAACAACCCTTTGAATCAAACTTCTTCTATCATATCATAGCTAATTGTGCTTCATATGGCAGGACTTAAGGCAAGAAGTTATTGTTGACCTTGTTGAGCAGTGCCATTCTTATAAAAAGCATGTCATGCTTCTTGTGAATAATACCGGGTATGATCAATTTTTTGTATGCAGTGAAGCGTCATTGAGTTGATATTTTATATACTGATTCTTTCCTCATGTTTCTTTAATATTATAGGGATGAAGAGCTGCTTATGCAAGGTCTGGCACTGAATGACGACCTTCAGCTTGTACTTGAACAACATGATGAGATGTCGAAGGGAACTGCTCCAAGTGTCAGGGCCCCAGTTGCTTCACCTGTACCTCTTGTCAATGTAATCCATGAGGATGATCAGCTTGAGGATGATTTCTCTGAGCTATCTCTCAGGTACTGTAAACGAGAGTCCATACCCTTCTTTTGCTTATCTTTTCTGAATTTAGATTTTTGTAAGCTGTAATAAAGACACCAGTGTTTAGAAGATAATAAGTTTAGTACACTAATTGCTCTTACCATACATAATGTTGGTTTGCCTCGGCTTTAGGAATTATATAAGCATGTGGCGGAGTAGCAAAAAAATGGAATATTTTTTAGCCTCTTAGAAGTATTGGCATATGTACGCAACAGTAACAAATAGTTGACTACCATAAAAAGTAACTAAAGTACAATATTCAAACATGTCATGAGATGAAAATACACTACATACTCTTCTCTCCAGATATGCAAAATATGATTGACCATATGATACAACTTTCAGACAGTGGCCCAACTTTTTCCAAGCTTCTGTGCTGAATTAGAATTGATCCTTTGTGGTCTGTGACCATTGTTTTTTGTCTGTTTCATGTTTATTTTAGGTAAATATTAGATCTTTTTTATTGACAAAGAGAGCAAGCTTTTCACTATGGTATTCTTCCTTATCTGCAACTTGGGCGATCAGGGTTGGATCATGTTTGCATCGATAAGACTACATTTTAATCCTTCCAGACTCTGGATTAGCCAATGCCTCATGCATTGATCCTTCTTTATTGAAATAAGCTGATACGTTGGTTGCCATTTTACAAATAGTAGCTTATGATTTATTATAAAATTGTGTTCCTGCTTGGCAAATCTGCTTTAACTGGATGGATATGCATGAGTAACCACCAGATCATAATATCTTTGGACATTTGCACCAGGACTTCAAGAGATAATGCAACAGCACATGGTCGGAAAGCTTCTACTGCCACAAGTCCAAGCTCTTTTCTTCCTCCACCCCAACCATCAAAGCCAATCAGCACAGATGCAAGCAGAGTCAACTATTTAAGTGGTGATGTTTTCAGATCAGAAGAAGCACTGGATGCTGCTGCTAACCCACCTTTGCCACCTGCTACTTTATCACCTGTCATCCCTTCTGCTTCAGCTCCATCTTTGGAGTCTGATGAACTGCCCAGGTATGATGAACCTATTCAAGCAGCAAAATTCAGCACAGACCAACTTCCAAAAGTTCCTTGGGAACCTCAGCCTTCTGGTTTATTACCACCTCCCCCATCAAAATACGGCCAAAGACAGCAGTTCTTTGAGCAGCAGAAGCATGGCTTATCTGGTGATGACTCTGGAGTGTCTTTCAATGGATCGGTAGATCAAAACCGGAGCTTCTATTCTAATCAAGAAACTACCAGTTTGGGCCCAAAACACAATCAACAACATTTGGAAGGGCAGAACATGTCACCATCAGCCAGACAAACAAAATCTGAGGATGCACTCTTCAAAGATTTGGTTGACTTTGCAAAGGCCAAATCAGCTTCACCAACCAAACCATCCAACAGTCGTAGAACACGCTAAGTGGTTTCTCAGTCAGGTCTTGTGCATCTCGTTGTGTTGTTTATAGTCTTTTTATCAGGCTAGGGGAGGGCATAGTTGTAGTAGAATAAAGGGAAACATTTATGTGTTTGATTTTTAGTTGGTTTGGTTATTCTGTGGTGTATATGATGAGGAGAGTAGACTTGTCGGATGTTAGAAGAGATATTGCTTCTTTTTATACATTGAGAGTTGTGCCATCAAGGTCTTCATTTGATTAGTTGCAAGAAAGATTCATGTGCCATTGCTAGTCGTTTCTGCATGATTTTGTGATGGACTAACTGGGGATTTTCTCCTAATGTAACTCATATTCCTTTTATCATGAGTTTATTATGTAGTGAGAGATATTAAGAACAAATATCTGTTAAACATTTAATTGGTTCATTCTTGATTTCTGGAGACATTGAAGTGCCGGGTTGAGGATTAAGGTCTTCAGGAGAGTTGGATAGTGAGCCCAATGTAAACTGGTATTTGTTCTCTGCTACAACTCTAATAATTCTTTGTTGATTGATCCAAACAGTGATTGGTGATTATTGTTAATTAATGATCCGTCTATTTCAACTAAAGTGGAAACAGGCACCCAAAGAGACTTTTGGACATTTGACTCAGAACTTGACTTCATCATCAGTGTTTGTTTTTTTTATTGAGAAGTTATCAAGCAAAATCTTGGTGGACTTTGAATCTACTTGTTAATTTTCAGTGCTCATACTCTTAATATAATATTAGAAATATATTTTTCAGAATTCCAATTCGCATTAGGTAAATCAAACAGAAAGGTGTTTGAGTTATCTAATGGAAGTGCACTTTGGTGATTATTCAGTGTGCTAAATGGACCACTTAATCAATAACAAGGTTCTAACTCAAGAGGTTGATGTTCATAAAGCTAGACTGATCCAGGAAGTATATATATATATATATATATATATATATATAAAAGACTATTTACCTGTAATAATAATTAATGAAAGTTAATATTGACTTTTTATTAACCTTTATTAGAGAGACACTTTTGCTATATTAAAATTGCAAGCGCCAATATTCCTAACCATCATCACCAAAAGGTGACCGCAGCGGGAGCGAGAGCGATCTCGTGATCTCCCTCTCCTCCATCGAGGATCGGCGTGAGGAAATCGAGGGTAGCTGGCTGCGTATATCATCCCGATAGATCGCCTGTCTTATTAGAACAGAGGAAGAAGAAGGTAAGAAGGCGAGAGGGGATGGGTTGGTGGTGGGGCGGCCAGCAGAAGAACAAAGAACCGTGCAAGAAGGAAGCCTGCGACATCCAGGCCTGCCTCTCCAGGAACAACTTCAACCCCGAGAGGTACCTGATCGTTTCTTCCTTCTCTTTTCATTTCTCTTCCTCCTCTTCTTTCTTACCCTTCCAATTGATTTCTGCAACTTGTTGAGCGACGCACAAGGGAAAACTGTCGACTCCTATCCAGTGTTGGTTAGTTGCTATTCTTCTTGCTTTGAAACACTTGGGACTTTCCCATGTAGAAACCCTCACAATTGATGACTGAAACCTGTTGGGAGAGGAGGAAAGAGAATCCTTTTGTTTTTGGATCATGCGTCGAATGCTTCCTCATAAACAGTTGGGTCGTTAGGGAGGAGGAGGCTCATGATGTGGTGTCATTTGTTGAAGAAGGGAAAGGGAGATAGAGGGTGGTGGGTTATCAAGGACGGATATTTTGGATGGATTCAAGTAGATGGTGTCTTTTGATCTTGATAGGCTGGTCACTGTTAGTGGGTTGAATCGTATACGAGCTTCTTTCAAGGGATAGTGATAAAGAGGAGGGTGTTACTGATTTCGTTGGTGGAGATGGCTTGCTCGGTTGATTGCGGATGTCTGTCCTGTAACAGCTTTAATCTGATGTCTGAACTGAGATTGTATGAGTAGTTTCAGATGTGATCGTTTTTACTAAGTTGTTGTTATCACCATTAGACACAAAGCTCTTCTATGTTTGGGTCTGAACTAAATTTCATCCCTAACCTCTGTTTACAATGTACTTGGGGAGATAGTTTAGGATATATATATATATTTTTTTTGTCTCACTGGAGTTCAATAACTTATAGATTATAATAGGTTTTTTGGTATTGAAGTCAGATTTGTGTTAGCATGAAATAAAATTCTTATCTTGTAGCAGTTGTGCGGATTCAAATATTCGTTGCTACTGGATTATTAGAACAGTCGGGCTAGGGAGAAACAGGGATTGAGTGATTGATGATTATTTGGAGTTTTGGACATAAAAGCATATTTGTGTGAAGCTATGCCTGCATGCATTATCTTTTTTCCCCTAGTTATATATCTAGTTATACATTTTTTCCAAAGTCAAAATGTAGAAGACTTTGATATTTATAGTATGGACAATTGACAAGATATATGAACAGCAGAATCTTGAATAAAAATGTGCAAGTTGAAACATGTAGATAAGGGTATGATGAGTGTACTATTATTAATTTCAGCTTAAGCATTTTGATCAATGATTTAGGTCAAACGAAGTTGATGGGCCAATTAGCTTGTCAGGTCCGTGTCGTGACATGTTTGCTACTTTTGTTAATGTTTGAGATCTCACACAAGATAAACTTGTACACACTATATAAACTTGTAATTTCTGGAATTTGCTTGTTGTTTGATATTAGTCCGTTCATATGGGAGCCATTTTGTTAATGTCTGTTAGGACATCTTCTACATCATAGAGCAAGTTTAGACTGAATTTATTTATTAGGAACTAGCAGTTCTGCCTTACTTTTAAGGACATCAATGCAACAACTAGAAGAGAGCAGATCTGACTTAGTAAATTCATTTAGTCCACTGTCACATTGCAAGAACTTCTCCTTTTAGTTCTCAACTGATAGCAACACTTGTAAGCTACTGTATCAACCAGCCATAGATTTAGTAGTTCTAATGGCAGAACAACTTTGGGATCCATGGTAAGGCACAAAACTTTCAAGTGAAGTTGCATCCCCAGTTCAGATTTTTCTTGTTGCCTGGAATCTTTTACTGAGCTTATGATGGGATTACTTATTTCAGCGTTCTACATCATTGTTATTTGTAGGTATATCAATCATTGTAAGCCCATGAGAAAGGGCCAGAAAAGGACTTGCTGATGATTGAGGTTCTAGAGAGTTCTAGTTAAATCCCATAAATTCTAAAATTAGTATGTTTTTTGATATTTTTGGAATTTGAAATTGAGTTCATTGTGATGGATTAGATAATTGTTGTTCTCTTCTCAGCTTTTCCCCCATGCATTCTAGTAACTTGTCTCTTCTGTATGAAGTCCCATTGTTATTTGTTCTACTGAAGTGATGTTTTGCATGTCATTCCTTTATTTATCATATCTAATTTGTCTTATATTTTTAGATCAGTTAACTCTGATTCCTAACAGGTAAACAATGTATCAATATTTTCCTACTTTTCTTCGTTATTTTTTTTAATCACCTTAGAATTGATTCTCAACACATAAATAGTTGATTCAATATCCATATGGATAAGTCCAGATGGAATGAGATGCTTGTTTATTTATTTTCTGTAAAGGACTAAAGCGTGGTATGCATTTCAAGTCAAGGGACACATTATATGTGTATAGATATATACCTGCTTTGTGGTTTGTATATCAGGTTCTAGTTAAATGATTTTTATAATATTATTCACGGTTATACTACCAGTATGACAATGGGTTAAAAAAATTGAGAAGATCTCTGGTGATTTACTGCTGATTCAAAGCTTCATTGATAAGCTAGTCACATAAATGATCAAATACCAGGTTTCTGGTTATATGGGGGTCATGAATATTACTAGGTAACTTCTTGCAGTTAACGACCATGATTTTGCTTAGCCATGTTTAAGGATTGATGTCTTTTCTGCTCGGATTAAATAGGCCCTCATAGTCTAGCAGCTATCTGGTAACAAGCTCTCCTCTCAGAAGGGTAGGGCTGCTTGCATTGACCCTTGTGAAACCTTTTTTGGTGGGAGCTTTGCACACATGGACGTCATTTTTCCACTTCTCACACACAATCTAGTAACTCTTTTTTGCAAAACTAAATTGTGATGCTGAAAGACATTCTGGAAATGGTTTCTATATTTCATTTGGATGTAATTGTATTTTAACTTGATTCTTTTATTTCTAACATTTGTACATTTCTGGATTAGATTATGAGCTTGCATATCAGAATGTGCAACAACATCAACATAGTAAATTGTAATAGATTATGTTATTACTTATGGTTAACCTCAGGCAAATAATTTTTACTTGTAATATTTGTTTCAGGTGCATGAAGGTCATTGGACTGTTGCAACTATGCTGTGAAAAGTGCAACTATGACTCAACACATTGTGCTCCACTTGC
This sequence comes from Ensete glaucum, assembly GCA_021527575.1. Lineage (NCBI taxonomy): Eukaryota > Viridiplantae > Streptophyta > Magnoliopsida > Zingiberales > Musaceae > Ensete > Ensete glaucum. Next base: position 28,260,535 of record CM038555.1, read on the forward strand.
TGGACTTCTGAAAACAAATACTAAGTGACACCGCGAATATTTAACCATGAAGCTTGATGATTGCCCAACAGTAATTTCTCTGTGAGCCAATAACATTTTTGGTCAAAACAAAAGGCTTGTTATTGTTACAGTTTGTTGGATAGAACCTTGTTGCTAATTTGACATAAGATTTTTTTTCCCAGTTTTAAATCCCAGTTCTTCCGTCTTCTGGTAACAGCAAATTAGTCAATAATGATCATTTGTTTTCTACTACTAAAACAACAACAACAACAAGTCATGATGTCCCATCTATTCTGGGTCACCTACATAGATCGTTTCCAACCGTTGAGCTATTGTATAAGGCAATATTTTTAGTTAATTATTTAAACTGTTTGTCATTTGTTATATCTCACAATGATGTGATCTCCTCCGCCCTCTTTCCTATTCTTTTTATTAACACCATGGGTTTCTTGCTCTATCAACTCATTTTAAGTTCTTAAGGCTTTCTAGATTTGGTATATACTTAATGATCATGCTTCATTATTTTTGCTATATCCATTTATGTTGTTGTTGTTGTATATCCATTTATGTAAAAAATTAGACACTCGCTTAAAAGATTTTATTGCTTAATTATTTTAGATGAACATAGTTATATATTGATATAAATTAAACAGGAACTTGTAATTCATGTCTTTGAGTTGACATCTGTTCCATTTTTTTGTCATTGCTTGGTTACCCATGGTATTCATAAATATGGGTGATAATGGATCAGACAAATATAGGAGCACCATGTTCTTTATTATGGATATGCGATCACTTTCACAATTTAGAAACATAAGCTATGAAAGAGTGCACACAACATTTGATCTTCTATCGCAACTAATTCGCTAACATACCACCAAGCCATTTTTGTATTAACTTAATGACACTGTGCCTTTCTTGCAGCTGATGCTGCTGAATCCGCTGCTTTATTTTGGGTACCAACAAGTCTCATGTGTTTGAACACTGAAACAGTTGACAATACATCAATAATAAGGATCTATACATCTGAGCCCCTCCAGATTCCACAATACTGTTTTCATGCAAGTGGTTGTTTTTCTCCCTTAAGTTTTAGAGCCGTTCTCGTTGGGGTTTTATCGTCAGAAGGAGTTGGTTGAATATGCAATTCTCATTGGGTAATATGTTTGTTTACAGAAAAATATAAATATCATGGTCACATTGTGAGACACTGACAATTTTCTTTGTGTGGTCTAAAATAGGCTGCCTATTTTAGCATATTTATCATTCGAATCCTGTCATAGTCAAATATGTTGTAACATGTATTTTACATCCTGACATCACTATTCTTTTCATGTAAGCTCTTGCTGCAATAGAGCATCAAAGAGTCAAAGACCTAATAGTTGAGGAATTTAGTGTATTCTCCACATTGAGTAGCCGATTTCAATATACAGATGCAGTATGATTTTATTCCATATATAGTGAAACAAAAAAAAAAAAAAAGAGTATGTGGAGATATATTTTTACCACATAATGAATTAAATGGTTATGTGGATATGTGAATTTGTAATCAAGGGCAATAACGTCAATTTGCATGCCTTGTTAGGAATAAAGCAAGTGGGTTAATTACTAAAATGTTTGAAAGATATGAGCAGTGGATAAGACAGGTATCCAACAGTCAATATACCAAAATGGATGAGCCTATATGAGCGCAACCCTTTATTCTTAAATACTATTTTGTTTATTTAGTTTTTTGTTATTTCGGTAAAATTATTTGGTGAAAGTTTTCATTCATTTGAATTCTTGGATGAACTACATGCAATGCAATGTTATTGAGGTCCTTCAAAAATCATATTTGTATCTTGCAGGACAACCAACTGGCCTGGACTTTCTATGATGGATAGTCTATTGAATTATCATCGAGTGATATGGATCATTTATTTTCGTTTTCTCTTCAACAGACAATTTATGTTGAAAAAATTATTTCTGCAGGAGCTGAAACAATGGAGAAATGGCAGATTTAGATGAGTTTCACTTGGAGAACTGGACTGCTGACAACAATGGAAACAACTTTTTCTTTACTGCACCGGTTTTTTGAGAAGTAATTTTAGCTTTAGCTGTAGTATTTTAGGATGAAAATTGTGAAAAAAAAAAAAATGAATCTGGTTTCATTTTCCTTCTTTGTTTTTTTGCCCCCCTTGGAAACTAATGGAGGGTGAACCGTCACTTGGTGGAAAATAATAATTGGCAGCCACATTTGGATGCTGGTCTGCTCATAAAATGTACTGGTGGTACTTGTTAACTCCTCCTCTTTGTATTGCAATTTCTAATTGGTTTGGTACAACGAAGTCCATTGTCATAGCACCCAGAGGTGCATCTCGTCCGGATCGCATGACGGCAAACTTTAGCTTCTTGCATCAATTCATAATTCCCAGACATCTCCTCAGTGGAATGTACGTCTTCATGTATGCGCTCCTGCAGCTCCAGTTTCATTGAACTTAAAAAAGGTGTGCTACGGAGCAAAGCAAGCATTATACGTATGGTGGCTTCCTTGTCACGAGAAGCCAAGAACAATCCTCTCAGCTGCTCATAACATAAAAAGATTTATGAATTATTAACACGCCACCTCAGCTAACATCAATTTGAAACGGATCTTAATTTATCAAGAAAAATCTGGGTTAACAGTATAAATTAGTCCAAACGAAGAACAATCAATATAAATACATATTTATCTCTCAGAACCCAACTAGCTTAGATCGTAACTCGGACAATATGAACATATACGAGAAACAATGCCGCCGCTGCACTCAGAATGAAATCAAATTGTGTATTTGATCTGGTATTGCCGAAGCAAGCTTTCGCCTTTCTCGTAATAGTCCTGTATGCTAAGAGTCTGTAAAGAGAACCGTGGAGAATTTGCATATATCGCTGCACCCCTCCATGCATCTAATATCGGATCACATGCTCTGACAACTGTTAGAGGAGAGAGGTAAGGGCGAATTTGCTGGATTCCAACTTCCAAGCGAGGCAACAAGCCAGGAAGAAGAGCACTGCCGCCGGTAACTAATATTGATTTGGTTATATCATCCTTCATAGGATCATCCACCCTATCTAGCCTTCGGAGCGAGATTCCTGCCATCTCATCGAGGCCAGCTTGGTCGATCCCAATCATGTTAGGCTGGAATAGAACTTCTGGGCATCGGAAACGCTCCACACCAATAACAATCTTGAAATCTTCTAAACTTTGAGGACGGAATTTTGAAAATTCAGGTGTTGCTTGAGGTGGGACCAAATCAGATTTAGGAACAAAATTAGGATCTATATCCTGCCAAAGTGAAAAAAGATAAGTAATAAACAGACTTTGATAGTAGATGAGCAGAAATATGGATGAAAGCTCACTACTGCATGAAGTGTCACACAAAAGATCCGTAAGTTTCTACGTGAACACAAAGTTGCATACAACTTGGAGTTTAATGTCAGCACTTTTTTTCAATTCTCTCCTATCTATACAAACTGACATATCACATATCACCTAATGAGTCGAATATGCAGGAAAAGAAAATGGATAAAATTAAGCAGAGCATCCTTAGCTAAAATCATACTGAAACTCCAGCTATATTCAGGAGTCAAGCACACCAAAATCTTACACAATATAACCATGCAAAAGAACCCTTGTCTTCCGCTTGCAATTATAGGAATGGAGAAAAGGATGTAATCTTGTCATGCTTAAAGGGTTATCCATAAGAAGGTGGGTTCATTCAGAAAGCAGAACACTAACATCAATCTAACACTATTATTAGACAAGGCTGTCAAGTTTGAGGAGACTAAATAATTGATACTAATGAACAATAAACTCTTAACAGTAAAAGATATGGGTCCCCAATATCCACACCCCATAGACAACATATGATATGTCCAAAATATTCATACAACTAGATGGTGAAACCTAAGCTGTATGTTAATGCAACCTCAGATCGACTGAGGCTGCAAGAGGTTTCATGATTTAGATACTGAGAAAACAGGGATGGCTCAGCTGTCATCAAGCAAATATTTATTCGCAGTCCAAGAGATCCACAAACATAACCTTGATGTTAGGAAGAAACATCGAGATCACAGTTGTTTAAAGACAAGCCACCTGAGAGAACATAATGCATATATAACTTCAATTAGAAAGAATAGGAAAAGTGCCCCGCAATAATATTTTCTTGTAAATCACTTCTACATCAACAAAGTGATACTAATAGAGCTTAATAAAGATAGCAAAGAGAATGACTAACCTGCTCATTCTGAAATGAGTCATGAAAAAGTGAATGGAATATGGAAAAGCGATTATTATAAACGGTTAAGAGGTATGGAGAAACTATAAGAGATGAAAATTAAAATTTCCAGAAGACTTTGTTCAAGATCAGCTATTGTTCAAGATATTTGATGAAGTTCAAGAATTTTCACCAAGGAATTGCATGAGTTTTTAAGTAATTGTGGTGATTTATCAGATAATATATGTTCTAAGGATCTCCATGACATGCAACTATCTCAAGACAATCAAAAGCTTCATAATTTTCAAAATTACATGCCATAGGAACTTAATAAAGCATAAACAGGATACGATTGTAAATGACATACAAAGTGATGAATCATCATATGGCTACCCACAAACAGTACTATTCTTGTTTAAGCTAGGTTTTTACTTGTTTATAGTTGTAAGACGCAAGAATATCAAGCAAAGGGAAATTACAGCAACTATGAAGTGGATAAAATAATTAACCAGCACCATATAGCATATGTCAAATTGGATAGCGAAAAATGATAAATCAATAAGCACAGTTTTATCACTACAGGCAAGACAAAGTTGATACATACTACCTATTTTGGAAATTTAAATAAAATTTCAACTGCATTTGTTATTGCATTTTCCAGGTGAGGAAGGACCAAATACCTACTAAATTCCACAAATTCTGTAGCATTAAAGCTAATAGATCTCAAACTGTGGTCATGACAGACTAGAGACAGTAAATTATGAAAATGCAAAGTTGCAAAAAACTAACCTGGAGTCTAGATGTGACACGTGCTAGTTCTGCTTCATCCTCATCTTGCCCATTGTCATCATCATCATTATCCTTGCTCATCAGTTTGTAAAGTTGCCAGTCCTCATCTCTTGCCCCGAAAGTGTCTTCACCTTTTCCCCTGTCAAATGCTGCAGATGTCAAGAGGCGCATCCTCTCCTTTTGAGCAGCACTCAAACGTTCACCACGGCCAACACCCCCTGACAAATTCTGATTGCCATTTGTTTTCACCCTTTTTCTTAACTCAACTTTCTCGCTGAGTTCTCGATATCGATCATGCAGTTGCTCAAGGTATAACTCTGGATTTTCTCTGCATTTAAATCAGAGAACAAAAATGAACACATTATAGCAAAAGGCAAAGAAAACCCTGAAATTAAAAGGAATAAACATGGTAGTGTTATTGTATCCGGGCAATTCCACTTATAGGTTCCCACATTTCTAAAAAGTTTGATTGCCTAATAACATTGCAAGGTTACCTGTTGCTAGTGATTTAAAAAGTGCTAGGCGCCAGGGTCCCAAAACGCCCGAGGCGCTAGGCGCTCGCCCAAGCGCTTGCCTGAGTGAAGCGAGACGCTAAAATAAAATATATATATAATATAATTAATAAACATATAAAAGATATAAAAAATATTTAGTACACTATTAACAATAAGTTAACAATATTTAGTACACTATTTTTGAATGTTCACTACCTGAGAAGTTTGCTTGGGAAGACAATAGGGTTACACCATATTTTTTTTAGTGTTCTCTACTGTTAACAATAAGTTAACAGTAGAGATGAGTAGAAACGAAGCGAGACGCTGACAGAGAGCGAAAGCTGACAGTGGAGAGTAGTAGAAACGAGGTGACGAGCTGACCAACCGAGAGCGAGAGGAGCGACAGCGACAACGACGGAGCGGCGAAGAGCGGATCGCAACGGCGGTGAAGACCGACAACAAGGTGGCAAAGAGCAACAGCGAAGCGAAGAACGGCGGCAAGAAGATGCGGTGGCGTAATCCCATACGAAGCTTAGGATTGAAGTATATGTTGCTGCTTTAGTGGGCTCGATTGAATCAACTAACGCGAACAACTGAACCAGGCTTTTAGAACAACCGAACCAGGGGCTAAAAGCACGGTTCGGTCGCTAGCCACCCGGCCGCCGCACCCGACACTGGCTCGGGCCTGTGGCGACTTCAAACACTCGGCGGCGCCAGCGACGCCTCTTTGAAGCGCGCCACCTGGAGATCGAGCAAGGCGCTCGGGCCTCGCCTCGCCCGAGCGCCTATTTAAATCACTGCTTGTCGCCCCTCAAATTGAAATATCATGCTTGTAAAAGCAGTACTGGCACTGGTGCAACTTCCTGGTCTGCTACTTTAACAAAGTCTATTTATCTTTCATAGGATATTTCTGCCATCAACATAACATAATTTAAGTATATTAACATCACAACCACCAAATAGCAAGCTGCCTTATCCCAACAAAAAGCATGATTTTCCAAATAACATTTCGTAGCTATGCCTCAGTATGCAACTTCATGTCATTAAGGATATCAATGCTATTCCATCCAGATTTATTCAAAAGCAAAATTGTTTGATGTAAATACGATACATACAGTCTCTTCTCTTCATCTAGTTGATTCTGTTTCTCTCGTAATGATTCCTCTTCATAGCGTTTTCGTTTGGCAAGCAAGCGACCTTCTGAGGTAGTCTTGAGAAATATCTGTCTTTTCTTTTCTTTTAACTACCAAGGAAAGTTGAAACATCAACGAGAAGTTATTCACACCTTTCAAGCAGAATGTAATTTATATCCTCCAGATAACAAGGTTGGAGTGACAATTCTCATAATTTGATCAGTGTGCCAAAGAGATGCAGTCAAGTATAATTACATGGGAACAAAATCAAAGACATCATGGCAATTATATTGGAAGAACACAAATGCACATAGCAAAATACCTGTTCTGGGGAGAGCAATTCATCAGGTACGCTGACCAGGGGATATTTCTCTGACAACGAGGAATCATTCTTTTCCTCAGGTTCACTAGGTTCACCTTTAGCCTTCCGCAACGATTGTGTTACTCTTAGAATGGCAGACTCAATTTCTTGCCTGGAGAAGAACTTTGTTCCAGACAAGATAGATGAGACCTCAGGTTCCTCCACCTCATCAAGCTGCTGCAATAGATCCTCCAAACCATTCAGTTCATTTTCAAGCTCTGTTATCCTAATAGACTTCCGTGCAGCAGCCATGTCTCGTAATCGTTGTCCTTGTTTTTCCTTTAAAGCAGCTCTTCTTGCAAGTTCTTCTTCAGATGGTACGTCCCCTTGAGTAGGTGGAACCCATGGTAGTTGCCAACACCGAGTCTTTTCTTTAGCTTCTTCATTCCCTTTCTGCAATGAGAACGAAAAAAAATAAAAGTTTGTACTGAGGAAAGCATTCTTCCTGTTTTGTCTGAAAGAATCGACATGGCAGCATAAGCAAATGCAGACATTTTTCGCTCTACATGGACTCAAAATGTGGCATCACTACATATTCAGTATATTCAAACATGCAAATGAACCGTCTAAACCCTGAATATCTGCATATGCAAAATGTTAGAACATAAATATTAGATCACATATGTCACCTTGTTAGTTTTAGTTTGCTACTACCATTATTTTTATGACATTTTTTACCAGGATAATATAACATCCGTCACTTGTATGTTTACCCATTAATATCAAAATATAGACTTAAGTAGCTTCATAAACAAAAATATGAACATTGTCAAATCAATTCTCAGTATGAACATTATCCTTTTACCTATTAATAACTTATATAAGGTGATATATTTTTTGTTGGAAATTAATTAGATCTCATTTTAATATTTTAATATGAACCAGACATGCAAATGCATAGTGACTACCCACCAAGGTTTTCCATATCGATCTGTACCGCCAGTATCGGGCGATACATACTGGTCCGCCAGGTTACCGGTACACAAACCGCCCGCTACTAGGCGGTACCACCAAAATCAACCATCGGCCGTCGATTGAGAGAGAAAAAGAGAAGAAGAAGAAGAAGAAAAGGAAAAGAAGAAAGAAGAAAAAGACGAGAAGAAGAATACCTCGCGTCGTCACCGCTCGCGAGCGATTTTTCTCCCGCACAAGGAGAAAGATCGAGGCGACGTCGCCCCTTTTTTATCTTTTTTAATATATTTTAAATATTTAATATTATATTACATGTTAATATACCAGGTGATACGCACTGTGCGGTATGCCTGATATTGGTACCATACCAGTACCGACAAAATGTTGGTACACCGGTACGGACCGATAAGTAAAACCTTGCTACCCACATCACTGCTATTTTTATAATAAATTGGTTCTTCCTTCAACTAGGTATTGATTCCAAAATAGAAATGTTCCATATTGATAAAAAAGCAAGTAAACACATTTTTTCCACACCTGCTTCAACTCACTTGCTTAGGAAGTACTAAGTATGAATATCATCAGATCAATTGTGCATAGTGAATATGCACGTGCATAGTGACTACCCATATATTACAGCTGTATTTTATGATACAATTGGTTCTTCCTTCAACTAGGTATTAATTTCAAAAGAATTGTTCTATATGCATAAATAGCACATAAACTCAAATTTCTTCATACTTCTTTTGCCTCTCTTGATTAGGAAGTAGGATAAAAAGCCTATTTTTAAGACACAATCACCTCCAGTTTCGAATACCATACTAAATCTGGTGTATTCCCAGCTTCCAGGTGCAAACCTACATCTCTCCAGGAACCATAGACAAGTACTGGGCTATACATTTAAAAAAGGAGTTCCAAAAGGCATTTGATATTTAATAATGAACGTAGGTAATGGGCAAACCCAATAAATATAGCTTCTATGGGAACTAGGAAAGGTCAATATATGCAACCATACCCCTACAAACCAGAGAGACTTTTCCTGACCTGAGCATTGCGGAGGAGCAAACTTACAGTCATCAAGGTTCATCCACTATAACAAAATAATTTAATTAAATTCTACCAAGAAGCTGTAAGCATCTTATTAGCTGAGAAGATAGAAGTTGAAGTAACCAATCCAAAGATGCTGAATTCAATGGACAAGCAGTGATGTTGTAAGGACGGAAACTTACACCTAAAAATGGCATAGGTACTGCATACTTCATGTTACAACATGGAACATATGGAAGGTGACTAAAGAAACATACAAGTCTAATTAATGAGAATGTAAAGAAAAGATGGTTGTATATATGTCTCAGAGAGGCCCTTTGTAGCATGGAGTTCCACGAGCACAGACCGATTCTAAAATGCAACTTTGCAGCCCTTCTGTCTTTCCCATCAACATACTTGATTCCATGGTTGATTGGCATTTAGACCAAGAAGCTATATGATAAAACTGAATATCGAATATGCATGAGACAACAAACATTATGTTCAGGGCTATGTCAAGAATCACCAAGAAAGAGAGTTCTGATTTATTCATTTGAGTATATAGTTACCAATAAAATTGTTTTTCTAAAGCAAATATGTATGTGGCAGATCTCTAACAAAATATGGTGATGGTAGCTAGTATTATTTATCACTGTTATTACAGAACTTTAGGTCAGAGAAGATAGCTATGCAGTATGATACTGACAACACAATCTTTCCACCCATGTAATTCAAAGATGTCATACATGATACCATAAAGCCAAAGAAATCTTCACAAGTGTTCCAGATGTCCCTATTTTTAAATGTTATAGCTATCAATGTCTGTAAAAAGATAAATGATACTAAAACAGTGCCAATTTTCTATAATTACATAGTGTCTTGTGATTTTAAAATAATTATTGTAAATTTAAAAATATAAGCATATCAAAAATTGTATTATCCATGCCATGACATTCGTGATCTATAAGGATACCAAAGGGAGCAATCTACATGCAGTATCCACAACCCCCTGTTTGTGGGACCCAATTGAAGACTTATATGGGACAGACCTAGGCTGGAAGAACCATCCTTTTTGTGTTTATGGAATTTCATATATCCATTGTATGTATGTATGCATCTGTATTTTCTAGCTAACATGATACTGAAAATTAACTAGATTATCTGTCCTACTACCCAGTAACTCCATTTTTTCAGGGTCATCAAGTTTAGAGAATATAGAGAAAAAATACATCATAATGAGCTTAAATTCACAATCTCTTGAAACCATGTACGGTGCTTCCAGTGCCACAAATGAGCACATGTAGGCACACTAAATAGAGGCAGATAACCTCTATAATCTGCAAAGACTCTCTAGCTTAAGAAGTTCACCATCCATGTGAGATTATATATGCAGGGTCCGCAAAACAGCAATGTAGAACAGTTGGAGAAGTCCACACTGAACAAATGCATTAGAAAAATTATGGCACCGTCCACACAAATGGTACATTAAACATGATTAGAAGAAGTGGGTAAAGCTCAAGTTTTCCACCTGAAACAATTGCAATTCAGATGCAAAATCCGTAGCGACATAACAGTGCTCCATCTTCAGCTCCTCAGCCTTCTCCCATGTAATGCTTGACCTGTTGAAGTGCAACTGATCATGCATGGAAGTTAACCAATTTATAAAACATAAAATTTAATGAAATAACATGCAGCAACATACATACATGTGATATGGGTATTTGAGGGAAAGAAGCTGCTTCAAATAGTTGGTAACATGATATCCACCAATGTTAGTTCGGCAGCATGCTTCAGTAACAGGCTCCCCTTTTACAATCTAAATGACCATAGTCGGTCAAAGTTCATTAAAATCCAAAACATGAAAAAGAGAAAAGGATGCAGGACAAGTAAATATATCACATCACAGAGAAGTATACTGCATACAAAATGTAATGCCTACATATATGCATAGGATTGTCTTAACATGTTGCCCAAGTCATATATTGCCTAACAAATATTTGCCCATGCAACGTGTTGGCATATTCAGAGACCTGCCTTTCTAAAAAGCTGTGTACAACATTCTACAATTTGTGAATGCAAAAAACACTCACTGGTATCACATGGCTTGCTGAAAATCCTGAGCAAATAGCAAGACCATCTTCATTGCATCTTCCAAATTGTTGGTTTAACTTGTAGCTGAATACGGCATCAACACCAAAGGCTATACCCAACCATTAAAAAAATGTAATAGAACAGCACAAACCATAGTACCACAATGATCTAGTACAAACGATATGTAAAACATAATAATAATTTACAGCACAAGAAAACCTATAAGATAACAGCAACAACTGTATTTTACCTATTGATGGTACACCATAAGTCTCAAAGAGAAGTTCAGCCATTTTACTGCGTGAGGAAAGTGGATTACATATGCATTCTGTCATTAAAATAGGATGATCAACCTATTCAAGCCACATAATAACATTAGGACATAGAGCAAACCAAGAAAAGACATATTAATACTCCTACTAAGCTTTTAATTCAAAATTTTCTGAAATACAATTTATATGAAGCGTGGTACTTGTGTAACTAATAAAGAACTATTTGCACTTTTGATAGGACCCTAACAAGGTCGGGTCCATCGATTCATAATAAATTCAAGTTGAATCATGTTGGTCTGTCAGTCAAAGTCAGTTATGGGTCGGGCGAGCCCAATCAAGTCAATTATGAGTTGGTTGGAGTTGGTTATTATCTTCAGTTAGAATTGAGTCAGTTATTATTTTCAGTTAGGACTCTATCAATTAGTTAAGAGTCCAAGTTTAATAGGACTCTAAGTCCAAGCTTAGAGGGACTCTTGGTAGCACACTATAAATAATGATGTAAACTCTTTTATAAGGCAATTAATGAATGAAGTATGAGTTTTAGCCAATAGGCAAAATCCCAAGAGGGTCGATCCCCTATAAAGATCAAGGAGGTCGATCCCCTTGAAGTGATCAAGGAGACCCGATCCCCTCTAAGTGATCATTTATCTCCCTTTTACACTCCATCCACGATAGAATCCTGTGGGGTTCTATCAACTTTATGCACAAGGAATTATTGAAAGCCAACAATCAAGTTTTTGATCCATGACAAGCAATTGAAAAAATTGTTATGTTGGTTCCAAGATTTTCAGCAAAATATGTTAAAAAAATTGGCTCAAAAACAGGATTATATGCATGACTGTGTAGCCTCACCAAATGAAAGAATATATCATACATGACAATAGTGCATTTGCCATATCTGTGGTGTTGAGCACATCGACCAAGTGTAGTAGAAAGAGCAAGATAAACTAAAATCTAACAAAACAAAGCAAAAGAACTTGGATTCTAGCTTAAATATGCATTTCCTATATTTTGCAATAAGGTGACAATAATTAATATGTCTCTGTTCTACCCTGTTTTCTTTTTTTATTTACATGTTCTTTTCTTACCCTTTTTTCTTTTTTTTGCATTTTTTTGTTTTCTTTTTTCCCTCTCTTTTCATTGTACAGAAAGATAAAGCACATGGAACATGGATCAAGCAATCCTTCATTCCTATTTTTTTCAAAAATCGCAGAGGTGGCTAACCACAGACATAAGCTTAATTAGACATCCAAATTACTCCTTCATGTGACCACATGTTCTTTTCTAAAGAACGAAGGACCAGTATAGGTACAAAACGGCGACTACAGAAGTGGTAAAATTTTATTATCTGGCAATCAACTATGTTATAGAACAGATAAGGAGATAACAATAATCATAGAATCATAATGTCATGCGACATAATTATGGCATATCATAATTAAAACATCATACAGCCATATATTTGTGTACAACAACAACAGCAAACCATTATGTCCTAACTATTTGGGGTCGGGACACACAAATATCTATGTTCTAGTCATAAATCAATAAGCTTGTTAGAAACAAGGTTCGCAATCTCGTACTATACTGGCATATAGATTAGATGTTGATACGGTACATACCGAGCTGTACTGAACTATACCGAGCATACCAACACATGGTATACTAAGATACCAAGGTGTACCGAGCATACCAATCCTCTATCGGAACGGTACTATCGAGCAGTACAATATGGTATTGCAAACCTTGGTTAGAACTACAATGTGGTAACGACATGGAGATTGGATTGCTTTTAGTTATTGCTATAAGGAAAATATAACAACACACCTGTAAGTTAGCACCTAGACGCTCAAATCCATAATCAAGAACCTGCAAGAAAAGATATACATGAGAAAAGCATGACACAGCAGAGAGAATGAAGCTTACAGATGAATATATTCACAACTTTCTAAAAGGAAAGCAGTAAGAATAAATTAGGAAAAAAATTTTAAAGTCAAATATCAGCATCAGTATAATATTAGATCGCACGTTACAATGGATGATGAAATAAAGCAGATGTGGTGCAGATGCAAGTAATGCATCCTTATGATGAGAAAGGATATTGATGAAACTTTATTTATCACATAAGGCTCTTTATCTTTCACAAAAGAAGTTTGGACATAAATGGATCCTTGGACAGAGGTAAGTAATGTGTCTCTTTCCGTTGCTCTGACAGAAATGGGTTCGTAGACATGAAGTGCTTTCTCGACGAAGACTCTGACAAAAGATTAGGTAACATGTCTTAAGTATAACATATGGACGATCAATAAGTCTTACTATTTGCATTAGTTCTCCTTGCTTGTTCACACTGATAGTTACCGAAACTGCTAAAAATTTTCTTTTCAGTTGCTTTGGTACTAGTGTAACCTAATGTTTTTAAAAGCACCAAGCGCCAAAGTCTCAAAATGCCCGAGGCGCTAGCGCTTCGCCTAGGCGCCTGCCTGAGTGAAACGAGATGATCTAGAATACTAAAATATAAAAAATATATAATATGACTGATAAATATGATTAAAAAAATGTGACATTAAATTAAAAAGATATAAAGTACCAAGTAACATTGTCCATCTTCTAATAACAAAAATGTTAAAAGACCTAAAAAAATAAAGTTTTACATCAAATTCAATCATCATCATTATCATCATCATCCTTTAGATAATGATCCTTTCTTGAGTATTTTTACGAATTTTCTTAATTACTTTGGAGACTTGCCAGTATTCCTAAAACCCTAATAACAGTTCTAAATAAATAGAAATTAGCAATGCTAAATAGGTATTAATAACATTTCTAAATAACGATTAACAACAGTAAATGGGGATTTATAAATATGATTAACAATTATAAGGATTAATATCAATTTTAAAGGATTAATAGGGTTAACAATTCTAACAATACACGGTAGTGAGAAGAGGAGTCACCGATGGTGGAAGGTGGGGAAGGAGAGGGGGATAGCGACGAAGGAACCTTCGGACGACAATAACCGCGGTGACGGAGGAACCATCAAACAGCAGTAGCAACAACGAAGAAAGCTACGGACGACAGCATCGAGGGCAGAGGAAGCTTCAGATGTGCCGTCGGTGGCAGAGGAAGCTACAGTCCTGTCCCTTGATGGCGATGTGAGCTGCACACAAAAGCAACGGTAGCGGAGGGAAATGCGCACTAGAGCTGCAACAACGGGAACTTCAAACTTGTTCGTCGATGGCAGAGGAAGCATCGAAGCTATTCATTCGTTGATGACAAAGAGAGTTGCACATTGAGGCAACGACAACGGAGCCGAGGTGTGTCGACGACGACGACGACACAGGGGGAGGGGTTTACTATGCATGCATGGGTCGCACAGGGGGAGGGGTTTGTTTACTATGCTTAGCAAGGTTTTCTGTTTTGAGCTAACCCGCCAGGTACAAGCGATACATACCGATTCGACAGGATACCGATATGCGGACCGCCCTCGAGAAAGTTAAGTCTCCAGGCGAGTCGACGCCCCCTCGCGGGACGAGGCGACGCCTTGTCTTCTCGTGTGGGACGAGGCGCCGCCTCCTTCCCCGCGCGGATTGAGGCAACGCCACCTTCCCCGCGTGGGACGAGGCGACATGGGACGAGGCAAGGCCTCCTCTCCCCATGTGGGGACGAGGCGCCGTCTTGTCTCCCAGTGGGAGAAGCGCGGGAGAACGAGGCGTCGCCTTGTTCTCTTGCGGCGTCTTTCTCCCACGAGGCGAGGCAACGCTGTTTTTATTTTTTAATATATATTATATTAAATTAATATAATATTATATTATATCAGCGGTATACACGTATCTTGCTTATGCATCGTCGAGATAAACTCGGTATACCGGTACGGACCGATAAGGCGAACCTTGATGCTTAGTTGGTTCAATTGAACCAACTAACGCCTAGTTCAATTGAACCAATTAACAATCTGGTTCACATTTAATCGAGTGCTCGCCCAAGGCACCCGACACCTGGGCTGAGGCGAGCAGCGCTTCACTGAAGCGTGTCGCCTGAGCATCATGCAAAACGCTCGGACCTCACCTCACCTCAACACTAGGCAAGTTCCCAGGCACCTTTTAAAAACACTAGTGTAACCATGACATGGTATATAGCTCTCATGGTATATAGCTCTCCCCAAGGTGAAGCATTCATTAGGATATTTCCTTGCATGGTTGGTTGAAGATGTTTGTTGTACATGATGGATCACGCTTGTTGCCATCTTCAATTTTAGGAGCTCTTTAGACTTCAATATATTCAAAACCTTTAGGCTAACCTTCTCGATAATCAATAATTTTCTTTGTTGGTTGGGTAGCTTCTTGAAGATGTCATTTTGTATGAAGGCCTTTAGTTGATGTTTGTGTGATACCTTTGCACTTACCAAAGCATTCTACTGCTAAAGAATGATCAGTCCCCAAACAATTTGTAAGAGGGCTACATCATCATAGATAAATTCCTCTTTGCCAAAAGGTGTTTTGTTGGCCTCTATTAGGGAAACCCATACCAGGAGCTTGAACATTAATCACAAAGTATTTTACACATGCCTCCAAATTAAATATCTCAAAATACAGTTTTACAATCCTAACTTGCATACGCATGACAAGTCTTAAATTTAATCTCTAATTCTCTATACAAAAACCATTTCACTTCCATTTCCAGCATCCAATGGCCACTGCTTAAGGGAGAAAATGGTTATGGAATCAAACAACAAGCTCTTTCTGAGATGGTAAATGACATGACTTTCTACTAGCCAAAATATAAGGATTAGAGGAAGCAAAAAGTTCAATATTAATTAGAACTGGAAAAGAAGCTCACATATTCCATTATCTCAAACTGATAGACAACGTTGTTATCAAATGGTGATCGGAAAGATGTCCGAGTGCAATCAAAGTACTTCATCAATGATGGATCATGATCACCAACTATAGTGACAGTTTCACCTGCATTTTCAGACGAGATGTTAGTTAACTTGAAGTACGAGGATACCAATAATGCAAATTCTTGCACAATTCAAAAAATAGAGTATATTTGATGATTCAGTTAACCTTATTGTCACATGATATAATTGATAAAAAGAAAGCCAGATATTGGCTTGCATCACATAGTATCATGTCTATTCCGCGCATAAATGACAGACAGGAGAAATTATGTGAAATTGTTGTATTTTCCTCCTTCAATAAATCAAATCACTACATTGCAAATTTTTTTAATATGTTTTTCCATCGTAAAAAAGGTTAGTGTTCAAACTCTCCTAACTATGCTCGTGCAACAAATAAGTAAACTATCACATTGAAAAATAGCAAACTCACAGCCTCCAAACCCTATCACTGGAAGGGGGTAATCTGGCAGCTAAATTAACTGGATTACGACAATGTCGTCCTAAAAAGACCACGTTTGGACGACAAATATTGGTTAGCAGAACCAGCTAATAGCAAATTGCATACAAACAGAAGGCATTGCGATTCAGAATTCCCCAACAACAAGGAACATAGTAGAATACCAGTAGCCTTGTGGCGAGGCCTCTGGACAACGTTGCGGAAGGTAACGCGTGGATCCGACTCCCCAGCCCACCTGTAACAAGAAAATAATTTTGAAGGAGAAAGCGAGCCGAGGCGACATCAAGAAGCCGCAAGAATTCAAGGGCTAGGGTTTAGTGCCTCACCCAATCCGAAACGAGGAGCCGCCATTGTCGATCACGATGGGGGTGTCCGGGGAGAAGCGAGCGTAATCTTCCTGCCGCGACGGCCGCGTGATCGAATAGGAAGGCATCGCCTCGTCGTCGAATTCTCCTCCTCCACTCTCTTATTCTTCTTCTACATGGGAGAGGTGTGGGCCGATGGAGGTGTCGAGCGATTAGGGTTTAGGTTTAGTGATGAATCGGGGTGACGCTGGATAAGGCACCAAATTTGAATTTGAGCTGGGCATTCGACACCCACTGAACATACCTAAGATGACACCTAACCACAAAATTTGTCATATACTGATTCGACAGCTAACTGTGTCATATATATGATATTCTATATGCATTCCACATTAAAAATATTTTATTTTTATTTTTCAATTATATAAATAAAATAATATTTTAATTGAATTCTTTTATGATTTTTTTCATATTAATGATTTAAGCATGAGGGTATTCTTAGTACAATGTCAAAATAAAAATAATATTTATGAGTAATCGTCAACTCCGCAAATAACTTCATCCTACTCACTCTTCAATTGCCGCTCCAATTGATATGTGACATCGTCGTCTTGGTCATCCTTCATCCTCTATCTTATAACTCACTATTATGTTTGTCTTAGCAACTATAAATCATTTGAAATTATTTATATTAATGTTTGGGGTCTTGCCTCAACCACCTCTTTTGATAGGTTTAGATTTTATGTTATTTTCATAAGTTATTTGACTAAATACACATGGTAATATCATCTCCATCATAAATCTGAATTTTCAACAATCTTTATCGACTTTAAAAAGTTGGTCAATAATTTTTTTTGGTCTATAATTAAAATAGTCTATTCTAATAGAGGAGATGAATATCAAGCCCTGGCATCCTGCTTGTCAGCTTGCAGTATACATCTTAAATCACCCTCATATACTCCTCAACTAGTTGACTCTACCGAACGCAACATCGATATATAGTTTAAACTGGTCTAACACTTCTACATTAAGCCTTCATGCCACCAACTTTTGGTTAGCAGCCTTTCAAACTGTAGTCTACCTCATTAATCATATGCTTACTTCAGTCCTATAATATCAATCAATTTGGAAAACTATTTCACAAATGTCCAAATCTTCAAAAACTCAAAGTATTTGGATGTCTATGTTATCTATGGTTATGTCCCTATGTCTCACATAAGATAACACCCTGATCTAAGCCTTGTGTTTTTATTGGATACTCTCTTGAACACAATACCTTCCGATACTATGGCCACATACTCACAAAGTCTTTGTTTCATATCATGTTACTTTTATGGAGTCTATCTTTCTTTTTTAAAACCATAAGTCTCTGTGTCCTGTTAAGAATGAATTTGGGAAAACATAAGCATACTTGTTATTGAGGTTTAGTATCTATTTATACAGAGATGAAAGGTAGATTTTCCTCAACTGATGAACGAGATCATCTCGTTCAGTTAGGGAAATCTGTTATAGCTAACATGCCCCCGCAAGATCGAGCTCCTGTCAAGGACGTCGATCTTGGATCGATGGAAGAAAAACAATTTACGAGCCAGCGACTTCGTGAGGGAGTCAGCCAATTGGTCAGCTGTGTGGACATGAGAAACACAGAGCTACTTGCGGGCTATTTGATCTCGGACAAAGTGGAAGTCAATAGCAATGTGCTTCATGCGGGAGTGAAAAACTGGATTTGCACAAAGGTAAGTGGTCTCGATGTTATCACAGTAAATAACAGGCATAGAAGCAGAATGGATTTGAAGTTCCTGAAGCAAGTGGCTAATCCAATTGAGTTTAGCAGCAACAACGACAACAGCCCGATATTCAGCCTCTGTAGTAGATCTAACAACCATCTTTTGCTTTTTAGAGCTCTAGTTTATCGGATTAGCACCAAGAAACATAATATACCCAGATGTAGAGGTTCTATCATCAACGTTACCGGCCCAATCCGCATCAGCAAAAGCATCAAGCTGAGAGGGAGAATTCTTACAAAGAAAAATGCCATGATTAATAGTCCCTTTGAGATAACGCAAAATGTGTTTGACAGCAATCCAGTGCAAAGTAGATGGTTGATGCATAAATTGAGACAATTTATTAATCAAAAAGGAGACATCGGGACGAGTGAGTGCTAGATATTGTAAGGAGTCAACTACCTGTCGATATAGAGTGGGATCTGTAGCAGGACTACCATCATAGAGTTGCAGCGATACACTTGGAGATAGAGGAGTGGAGACTGCTTTAGCGTCTTGCATGTTTGTCTTCAATAGTAAATTATGAATATACTTGCATTGTGAAAGAAAGAGACCACAAGATGTAAATGTAGCCTCAACATCGAGAAAGTAATGCAAGGTACTAAGATCTTTAAGGGAGAAATGGTCTACCAATTACGTAATAAATGCCTGAACCTCTATTGAGTTATCACCTATGATAATAATATCATCCACATAGATGAGGAGATAGATGGTGCACCCATGATGTTAGCGTAGAAATAAGGAAACATCAGACTTAGAGTTGATGAAGCCAATTGAAGACAAGTAGAGACCAAGTTCAGTATACCACGCTCGTGGAGCCTGACGAAGTCCATAAATGACCTTTTTAACTTTACAAATATACCACATATATTGAGGATGTATAAAACATAGAGGTTGTTCCATAAAGACATCTTCAGTGAGGGTCCCTTCTAAAAAGACATTATTAACATCTAACTAACGTAAGCACCAGCCTTTTGATATTGCCAGACTTAGAAGAAGTCGAATAATAGTAGGTTTGACAACAGGACTAAATGTCTTAGTGTAGTCAACGCCAAATCGTTGATGAAATTCTTTGGCCATAAGTCGTGCCTTATAGCGAGCAATAGAACCATCGGGATTCCGCTTAATTCGAAAAACTCATTTTCACCCGATAATATTTTGTATGGAGAGAGGAGTGAGAGTCCAAGTAGCATTGTGAAGA
The DNA here is from genome assembly GCA_021527575.1 of Ensete glaucum. Lineage (NCBI taxonomy): Eukaryota > Viridiplantae > Streptophyta > Magnoliopsida > Zingiberales > Musaceae > Ensete > Ensete glaucum. Next base: position 28,280,492 of record CM038555.1, read on the forward strand.
AGAGCATCATACTCCTCACACATGACTTTACGCCAATGGGGATATTTCTGGGCCTGAGAGAAGGAAGTTAGTTCAATAGAGTCGAAAGAGGGTTTGGTGCTAACATGCAAATCTAAAACTCAACGTGGTTTAAAGATACCACACCTGGAACGAGTTTGCATAGGATGCTAGAAGGTGACAATAGGACTAGGAGGTAAGGGCTATGGGTCAGTACTGGTTGAGGCAAACAGAGGGACAATAGAAGTATCCTAGCATGGTGAGGACAAAGACACTGTGGGGGACGAGCCGGAGGAGAGGAGGAAGAGGGAAACTGTGAAATAGAAATAAGAAGATAGTGTGGATCTAAATAAGACAAAATGGAGGAGGAAGATTGTTCATAGAGATCCAATGGAACGACGGATTATCGATGATCTCGAAAGGAAAAGACAAACTCCACAAAAGTAACATGTCTGGAAACAAAGACTTTAGTAGAGTGAGGGTCATAACATCGATAGGTGTTTTGTTCAAGGGAGTACCCTATGAAAATACAAGGTCAAGATCGAGGTTGCATTTTATTAGAATTGTAGGGACGTAATCATGGATAACATAAACAACCAAAAACCTTTAAGGTTTAGAGGTTGAGGTGTTTTTGAAATAGCCTTTCAAATGGTAAATGATATTGTAGGAGAAGAGTAGGCAAGTGACTAATAAGATAAACAGTAGTTTGAAAAGCGACAGACCAAAAGGTAGAAGACATGGAAGCCTGATGGAGCAATGTGAGACCAATCTCAACAATATGACGATACTTATGCTCAGTAGAGCCAACCAGTTGAGGGGTATATGGTGGGGACTTGAGATGTTGAATACCGGAGGTAGCGAGATAAGACGCAAGGGCTTGATATTTACCGCCACCATCAGAATAGACAGTTTTAATAGTAGTTTGAAAATAATTCTCGACCAAGTTCTTGAAGTTAGAGAAGACAACAGTAACCTCATATTTTTGATGAAGAGGATATAACCATATGTACTTTGTAAAATAGTCTACAAAGACAACATAGAATCTAAACTTGTCAAAAGAGACAACTGACACAGGGCCCTAGACATCAGTATAAATAACCTTAAACGGTTTAGAGCAGGAAACAGAAGATGTACCAAATGGTAACTGATGACTCTTATTACTAAGACAAGCATCACAGTAAGTAATAGCAGTACCGGATTTAAAAATAAGAATATAGTAGCGAGAAAGTAACTTTTGTTGAACAGGGGTTGAGGGATGACCAAGACATTGATGTCACATGTCGATTGGAGCGACTGTAGAGGCGTTAGTAGTAGGTTGAGTGAGATATAAGGTGGACGGTCTCATAGATGTTATCTTTATTTGGACCGCAAACCAATGATGCCCCCGTACTCAAATCCTTGACAAGAAAATAATCAGGAAAGAATTCAATATAAGCATGGTTTTATTGGCAGAACTAAGAGACAGAGATGAGATTTCTTTTAATGGAAGTAAAAGAAGTGGCATTGGAAGTAAGCTTCGTTGAACCGAAATGAGTAATAGGAATTCTGTTACCATCACCGATGATAATATCTTCATTTTTGCCATAGTTGTTGTGGAGCGACAGATTCTAGAGATCAGAAGTAATATGGTGGGAAGCACCAGAGTCCACAATTCAATTAGATTGACTGTCAGATAGAGTCGTCATGACATTTGCCCGAGGTCAGGCTGACTGAGGTGGAAGGCGAGGTCGAGATCGACAAACCTTTGTCGAGTCACCGACTTTATCACATAATTGGCAGACAATTGGTTGCTAAAGCATGGAAGGAAGACAACACGGCTGAACGGTAATGTTCTGACGAATGTTGAAGTGCGGGGACTGGGGAGGCGGTAGTGATGGAGAGGGACCCGTAGAAGTGGGAGAAAAGTTGGTCACGCCTTTTGAAGCATTCTTGTGGTATTTACGATTTTGTCGTTTGGACTTCTGGTTGCACTGAGCTGTGATAGGTTCTGGCAAGGATCCTGACAGTCTATCAACACGCTTCAGGTAAGCTTCATAGTCGGTGAGCTTGTCATAGATTTCTTCAAAGCAAATTGGAGAGTCACGTGCTCGAAGTGCGACAAGCAGTTCTTTGAACTCGGTACTCAATCCATTAAGCATGTGGACAAGAACTTCTTCATTAGTTAGGAAATGACCTATCAAAACTAGGTCACCAATAATCATTTTGATATGTTATAAGTAATCGACAATAGTACTTCCCTCCTGCTTAAGGTTCATAAGGCTGGAGAGTAGTCCAAGCATGCGTGTCTGGGAGCGATTCGCAAAGGTAGTTTGTAACTTGGTCCAAGCTTCCGCAGTAGTGACACAAGAGAACACAAGTGGAGCAATGGATCCCGTGACAAAAGCTTGAATTGCTTTAAGTATTAACTGATCTTGACGTAACCATAGCTTATGGGCAGAATTTGGTACAGGACTAGGTTCTCTTGAAACATGTATCATTGCTGGTGGACAACTAAGAGAACCATCAATGTAATCCAATAAATCATAACCAAATAAAAAGTTAGAGAATTGAGCTCGCCAAGATGTATAATTACCACCCTTGGATAATTTAAAAGGAATCAGGAAAGCGGCATTGATGGAGGTGAGTCCTGAATGAAGAGTAAGATTGCCAATAGGAAAAAGGGTTGGAGCATTAGAGGTAGAGAAGGAAGATATCGGGGAACCAATAGTAGATTAAGGGAATGCAAAAGTTAAATGATCTCGCTGAGAAAACAGTGTCAAAAATAATAGGAGTGGGAGTAGGAAGCATTGATGAGTAATACGTGTCCAAAGAAATTGATGGTAAAAGTAATGAGAAATGAAAGGAAAGGAAACGCTACCGTGTCTTGATATGACAAACAGCAGTGTTGGATAGCAGAAGCTTGTTAGAACTAGCGATCAGGTGCAGCAATCCTGCTAGAACCAGCCCATCCGAAGAGTGATCCGATAGTGAAAGAAGGAAGAGGTTGCCACTGTAGAAGGGAAAAAACTTTAGGTAAGTGACTGTCGGCAGTTGCGAAGAACACAAGTTGCGACGGCTACCCTCCAAGAACACAAGGAGGTCATAATTCGGGGAAGCTGCAGATGAAGTTCCCCAGTGCCGGCCAGCAGTAATCGGCGAAGGTGACAGCGGACGATGCTAGCACCCTTGGAGAGGGGAATGAATACGGGCAGCTTTAGTATAGCACTCGGCAACTCGAGGTCGTCGCCGGAGCAGAGGTCGCATTGCGCACCCACAAGCAGAGAGGGGGGGAGTGGGCGGGAGGAGGCAGCACTAGTCCTTGGAGAAGCGACTATGATATCCGTGTTTGGATTGCTCTTTGGAGCTACTAAAGTCTTGCATGAGATCGGATGCAGTGGAGACGATGCTCATCATAACACCGCAGGCTGCGAGGCCTACTAGTACGCCCCCATTACTGGCGCCAACCCAAGCTCCGAAGATGAAGATGGCAAGCTTCTCGTAGGTGAAGGTGAGAGACCAATCTGTGAGGCCGCAGCTGTAGGCGTTGCAGAAGGCAAGGATCAGGGCGACAACATAGGCGACCAACACGAAGTACCACTTGAGAGGATGGAAGATGTGAGGGAGCGTAACAATGGAGACAATGGCGACGATAGTAGAAGAGTATCAGGTAGCAGCCGAAGACGGGAAGAAGAAAACCACAGACTCACCTAGCAGATATCACTACCGAAAGGTCGCATGAATAGGGCGTCGTGGTGCAGCCTGGGAGCAAGTTATCCCCATGGACCAAGCAACAATGAGTCTGGCAGACGCAGCAATAGAGATTGATCGGCAGTTAGCAGCCGAAGACTTCCAATTTCGTGTTGATAAAAACAGAGGAAAGAATGCTCTGTTTCGTCGATGAAATAGAGATCCGGATGCAGCTCCGTAGAGAAGAGAAGAACAGGGGTTGCGATCGAATGGTCACCCCCTGAAGAGCAGTGGAGTAGCCGAGATCAGTGGTGGTGAGGATGGAGGCGGTGCCGTGGCGCTAGTTCTGCTGCTCGGTGATGAGACCACGGTGGACGACGGCATGGGCGGTCTCCGAGGGGGCGAACTTGAGGTCGAGGGGTACCTCACCCACCCTCTCTTCGAAGAAGGAGAGCACGGGGATGGCCGCGAGGTCGCAGCGGACACGGAGGCGGACGGCCGACGGGGCCTTGGCGAGGTTGCGAAGAGCGGAGAAGCGAGGGGTGGTGATGCTGCGGCTCGCCGGGATGCCGCTTCTTCTGTGGCCTCTGCTGTGTGGCTGAACCTGCCCGCCTCGGGCACCAAGTGTGTATCGGAGGAGTAGCGGCCGCAGGAGGGGAAGGGGTTCGGTCGCTGCCGAGAGGTGATAAAGCTGTCGCTGGACAGTGGAAAGGGAAAAAAAAAAACATCTCTCTATAGCTCTAATACTATGTTAAGAATGAATTTAAAAAAATAAAATTATAATTATTATTAAGGTTTAACATCTATTTATACAGAGATAAAAATAGATTTTTCTCAATTGATGAGCGAAATCATCTTATTCGGTTAGAGAAATCTATTACAGCTAACATGTCCAACTTTAACAAACATACATTATTGAAATACATCTTTTATACCATCAACCTAGCCTCCGATCACATCGTATAGTCCTTCCACTCATAATCCATACTCTTGTTACTCTAATTCAACAACTCCTCGCTCTCTCCACTACTTCTGCATAAGTTTCTCCTATTGATGAAACATTGCTCTTGGAGACACAACCATTGCCTTTACCTTATGCTAGATCTAGTGACATTGAAGTCTCTAAGCCTGACTCGAATTATATCTGTGACTCTCCACCGCCTATACCAACTAACAATCTCATAGCCCTTGAGCATTCAATGACAACATACTCCAAAAATAGTCTTTTTAAATCGCATCATGTCCTTGACCTACATGCTAACACAAAATCTTCACTTGAGACCATTAAACCCATCTAAATTACTCAAGCCCAAAAAACTACACACTAGCGTAAAGTCATATGCGAAGAATATGATGCTCTCCTCTGTAACTCTATATGGACTTTTATTCCCTTTTATCATACACAAAATATTATCAGGTGTAAGTGAGTCTTTTGAATTAAACAAAACTTAAATGAATCGGTTGCCAGATATATAGCACGTTTAGTGGCTAAAGGGCTTCATCAATGACCTAGTATTGACTTCACAAAAAATTTCAATCTTATTGTTGAACCCACAATAATCCAACTTATCTTGAGTTTGACCATCTCAAAAGGCTAGCACTTACAATAACTAGATGTTAACAATATCTTTTTACAGGGGACTCTAACTGAAGATGTCTTTATGCAGCAACATCTTGGCTTCATCCATCCTTAGTATCTAAAGCATGTTAGTAACCTACAAAAAGTTATTTATGGACTTCATTAAGCTCCCAGAGCTTGGCATACTGAACTTGACTTATTTTTTTACTTCAATTGACTTCATCAACTCTAAGTTTGATACATCGTTATTTATATGACAACAACATGAAGGCACAATATATCTTTTAGTGTATATAGATGATATTATTGTCACAGGTAATAATCCAATGGAGATCTAGGCATTCATTAAGCAATTAACAGATCGATTGTCTCTCAAAGATCTAGGAACTTTGAGCTACTTTCTAAGAGTGGAAGCAACATATACATCTTCATGATTCTTTCTCTCACAACAAAAGTATATTCAGGATTTATAATAAAAATAAATATACAGGACACGAAAGAAGTTACAACTCTCCTCTCTACTAGTGAATCACTCAAATTATGTGATAGAAGTCCTGCTATAGACTCTACTAAATACTGATAAGTAGTTAGCTTTTTACAGTATTTAGGTCTCACCTGTCCAGACATCTCATTTGAAGTCAATAAATTATCATAATTCATGCATCAATCATCTACTACGCATTAGTTTGTAGTTAAACGAATCCTACGATATCTTAAAGGGACCCTTAATCATAGCCTCTTTCTCTACAAACACTCCCCACTTCATCTTCATAGTTTTGTCGATGCTAATTGGGTAGGGGACTTTAATGATAAAATATTCACGTTGGGGTATATTGTTTTTCTTGGAGCTAATACAATCAGTTATAGTTGTTGGGAAACCTTGAGAGCATCATATACATAGTAAAAAATAAAATAAAAGATTTCCCATGTTTATCACATCGTCGTGTAATGATTAGTGCATAAAAAATCATAAAATCGAAAATTATAAATCGTGTGAGATTTGTTATCTAAGGAGATTGTATATTCCTGAAACTTTCAGATCCAGTAAAAGAGGATGAAGGAGGTCAGATGTTCTCTTCTTTAGCTATATCTACATAATGAATCAATGTGGAAGTTCTCATATCTTCTTCGCTATCCTCTTGTAGTAGGGAGAGGGTAGTCGGCTGAGAAGAGGTGAGAGGGAGGAGAATAGGAGGGGGCAACCACATATGCAGTCTATCACTTGTGTTAGCCTCCCTTGCCTCCTATTTATAGAGAGTCACCAAAACCATAATAGATCTTACCTTAGTAGGTATTGGGTCTCTATCCAATTACCCGCACTTCTTGGATTATTGGATCTCTATTCGATGCTGATTACAGGTGCCCTACAAGCCAATCACGTAAGTGATGACACATGTAATATGATACATAATATTTTTATATTATTATTATTATTATTATTATTATTATTATTATTGATATATTCTCACTTTATATTGTGTATTGCATATAATATGATGTCTGGTTCTGTGAAGTGGGAACCAAATTATGATAAGATCACGATAATGAGATTGATTCGCCTTTAAACAAATACCCTAAATAATCTAGTCATAGGTTACTCGAGAGGACATCAAGATAACTGGACAGATCAATGTACTGTATACCCGTTTATATGATAGAGGTGGTTGGTCTCATAGCCACTTATATGAGGACACTAAGGGTATAATACAAGTGCTCATTTGAGAATGAGTTCACTGATTGCTTTACTTACGAAATGCATGATGGTTAATGATACATAATGTCAAACAACGATTCTATAGTCCCAAATATGTATCTGGTCCTCAGGCTTAAGACACAAAGGATGCCTTGTTTGAATACTCCTTTCTTTGATATCAAATTTATAGGTTTGGAAAGTTCGAGATCTAGTATAGCCAGTTATCAGGATTGGTAGCCAACCTTATAAAGACAATTGAGTGTCATTAGAGAATCATCCACTTTCGGTATCATAAGAGAAATATCTCGTATATTATCACTCAGACAAATCCTTAGCCAGGATCATTCAGATTGAGAGAGAAGGAGTTCTCAAGGAGACTCCGATTAGAGCAAGACTCGGACATATTCTGTATTTGGCTTGATAGTACCAAGCCCGATATATGATCTCTAGGATATTAGATGGATGAGAGATTATATATAAAATATGATATAGGTATATTGAATATGATGAATTGGGTTAGTCGTTGGGCGGGCTGGATAGTGGTATAATCGGTCTTGTCTTCTACTAAGAGAATAGAGTAGAAACGTACTTTTTAACTTGGTTTAGTGTTATGGTATATTATTAGGATATGGGTAACTAACCTCTCCTCTTCTCCCTCTCGCCACCCTAGTGTCGTGGATTTTTCAATAATTAAGGATAGACAAGTCTAATGGATTAGATCTCATATATCATTTGGGGACTATGACATAGTGGTTTAGTACGTTCACAGTCGATGAGTTGAGTAAATTGTTATGGGATAATAATTCAACGAGTCCGAAGGAGTTCTGATAGGTAGGACTCATGGCCAGCTCAGTATTGGGCCTAGAGCATCACACACATATGGTAGATGTTTCAACGAGTAGACGATTAAATACGAGTTATCCAATTAGCCCATGTTCCCATTATATGAGACCCGACATTGATAGACTTCTTGCATGAGGCCAATTAAGATTATTGGATAGAGATCCAAGACTCCAAAAGGAGTGGGTAATTGGATGGAGATCCAATATCCACTAAGACAAAATCCATTAGAGTTTTTGGTGTCTCTCTAAAAATAGGAGGTAGAGGTGACACATTAGTGATAGGTTGCACCTTTAACCACCCCATCTTATTCTCCTCCATCCCTCGTCTTCTTAGCTGACTAGCCCTTCCTTGCTATGAGAGGGCATCAAAGAAGATAGTAGATCTTCTTCTACGAGTGTTACAAGAAGGTACACAAAAGCTACGGGCCTTTGGGTTACGATTAGAGGAGCATTATTGCAACCATCCATCGTGTGGATACCACTAGAGAGAACATTTGACCTTCTTCATCATCTCTATCTAGATCTAGAATTTAAGGGATATACAATCTCCCTAGGTAATCAATCTCTCACATATTGCAGTTTTCAGTTTTATGATTTTTCATGCACCAATCTTTGTATGATGACATGATAACTATGGGAAATCGATTTTGTATTGTTCTTCTACTGCACATGTGATTCTCTTTCGTAGTTTCCTAATATGTAATAATCTAAATTAGCCTCTAATTGGACCTCATATAAGGGATTCATCAATGGGTCTCATCCAATGAGAATATGGGCTAATTAGATAACTCATATCTAATCCTTTACTTGCTACAATCATCCACCATATATGTATGACCTTTTAGGCCCAATATCGAGCTAGTCGTGAATTTCACCTGTCAGGACTCCTTCTAACTCAGTGAATTATTATCCCATAAAAATTCACTCAACTCATCGACTATGGACGTACTAGGCCACAACGCATAGTCCTTAGATGATATATGAGATCTAATCTATTGGATTTGTTTGTCCTTAGTTATCATGTATCTATAGTTCCTCATTCATCTAATATCCAATAACATGTCAGGCCACATATCGAATCCGTCTGAGTCTCGCTATAATCGGATTCTTCCAAAAAACTCATTCTCTCTCAACCCAAATGACCCTGGCTAGAGATCTGCCCGAGTAAGAACACACATATATTCTTATCATGATATCGAGAGTGGATGATCCTCTATTGATACTTAATTTTCTTTGTAAAGTTGGTTACCAATGCCGATAAACAACTATACTAGATTTGAAACTTCCAGACCTATATAAGTTCCGTGTAAAAAAAATGAGTACTCAAACAAGGTATCAATAATGTCTTAAATCTAAGGACCATGCATACAATTGAGACTATAAAATTGCTGTCTAATGTTAGTTAGTATTAACCATATAATATTTCATAAATGGATCAATTAATGAACTCATTTTCTAATGAGCACCTATATTGTATCCATAGTGTCCCCACACGAGTGGCTATGAGACCAGCCTCCTCCATCACATGGACAGGAATATAGTATACTGGTCTATCTAGTTATCTCGATATCCCTTTTGAGTAACCTATGATCGAAATTATTTAGAATCTGTGTTTAAAGGCGAATCGATCTCATTATCGTGATCTTATCACGATCCGATCCCATTACACAAAACCAAGGACATCACAATATATATATATGCAATAATAGATAATATAATATGAGAAAATATCAATAATAATAATGTAAAAATACTATACAATGTGTCACATGTGTTATTACTCACGAGATTGGCTTGTAGGGCACTTGTAACCAGTAGGAGGTCTAAGAAACAAAAGACAGTCGCACAATATATAATTGAAGCTGAATACAGCGTCATCGCCACCGTTGGTGCAAAACTTAATTGGGTCATGAATATGCTCAAGGAACTTAACATCACCTCCACTCTTACTTCTATAATATATTATGATAATGTTAGAGCCATTTACCTCTACGCCAATCCAGTGTTCCACTCATGCATGAAATATATTGACATCGATTTTTATTTCGTGCGAGATCAAGTTGTCAGACATCAATTATGTGTTTCTCATATTCATATGGTTGATCAACTAGTAGACACAATCATGAAGCCTCTCGCTCGTAAATTCTTTTACTGCATTGGTCTAAGATCAGTATCCTTAACGTAAGCTCAATCTTACATAGGCATGATACCAGATAAGATTTACCCAACTACACTAGAAAATTTCGTTGATCAGTTAAGGACAATCATATTCTATAACTTGTATAAATAGAGGATGTACCAATAAACTTTCATCAAGCCTTGCTTTTACCTTGCATTTTATCAATTACACTAAAAGAAGATAGAACTATTCTTGTTCTTACAGGCTTTAGAATTCTGCAATACACGAGGCTTCTAAACTGAAACTTAGCTTGACGCAATCATTTTCGTTGGAGTTCTATGATCTTAATTCACTGATCCGAAGCGGATGTGTGGCTTGGACTTCCAAATACCAATTATTCTGACAGTATGAGCAACCATACCAAGAAGGTCATCCAGCAATTGCGGGTAAACACAGATCACTCTCGACACAAACCACTGAAGAGAGCAGTTTTAGTGTCATCTCAAGTGGATAGGTTGAAGTCATCCATTTGAGGTCGATAATTGGAGCCAATTTGATCCAATTATGGCACGCATGTCACAAACTTTTGAAAAAGTTGAGATGAATCCTACTAAATTGGACTAAACACAAAATGGAAGTGACTGCCACAATAAGGATACTGAACTGATGAGTACACAAGGTGTCGGAAATGCCCCGATTCTCTTTTTGGTTTTCATAATTTAGTCTCGCAATAGAGCTGTGTTGGAAAATATTATGAAACCAAAAAATTATAGGAAATATTATAGTTGAGCTGTTCGAACTTTAAAGGATGCTACCATGTTGATGTGCAATGCAGCTTTCAACTTATTTGCCCATATCACCATCACATCTCAAGGACTTGAAGCAAGATGGAGAAGAGGGACAGCTTGATTGCTTAGGGTTGGCGACATTGCCTGGCATTTTGCTTCACAGTGAGGCATGCCCTGTGCCCACTGTACGTATCACTTCATTGACTGCGAGCGTGGGGATGCAGTTCAAGATCGCTGATAACCAGTGGAATAGTTGCAGATCTTTACGTATTTGATTGATCTTTTTCTTTGTTTGGTTTTACTTGAGCACTCTGCATGAACGAACATACAGCTTGTATGATCTTGTTTTGTCATGCATGAATCATTTGATTCATTGTTGTCCTGCTTTCTTCTCTTCGAGATCAGGCGTGCCTTTGAAGTGGAAGCTAAGCAACCAAACTCATCATCATCGTCATCATGCCATTGCAGCACTCTCTTCTTATCCCCGTGCACTCTATGGTTGCAGTGCATCGTTGGACACTGCTGCGCTCCTGCTACCATGGCGTTCGAGCGCGCTGAGGTCGACTCCGCCAGCCCTTTTCGCTCTGTGAAGGAGGCCGTCGCGGTCTACGGCGATCGCTGTCACGCAGGCAACGCTAGTTCTCGCAAGACCAGCTCATCTGCCAAGCACGACATCATCAGAAGCCCGGTCTGTTCTCTACCGCCTCCTAAGCCTGTCTTTTCGGCCAACTCCTCGCCGCCCTCCTTGTCTTCCACGTTCCGCTTCGTTCATGAGCGAGACGATGAGCTCAGAGTCGTCAACGCTCTCAGGAAGCTGGAGGCGGAGCTGTACGAGGCAAAACGAGAAGTGAAGCTGCTGAAGGAGATGCAGTCGGAGACGAAGGTAGCGGTCGCTGCTCTGTGCCTCCAGCTCCAGAAGAGCATGTCCAAAACAGAAGCAAGAAGCTTGGCGATCGAAGAGCGGCCCTGCAAAGTTCGAAGTGATCGATGGGGAGATGAGAGGATCGGGAGCAGCGAGCGCTTGCCGACGCTGGCTCAAGCACTTAGTATTGGAAGAATGGAAGATGAGCTTGGTGGAAGAGGAAAGACAAAGGTGGGGAAGAGGAGGCCTCTCGTTCCACTGATTGGGGACTTGTTCCCCAAGAGGAAGACATCTTCTGATCTAAGAAATACTCTCTGCAGTCCATCCTTTTACAGTGTGCTGAGCTGATGTTTCTGCGATTGATGTTTTGTGTTGGCCTTCTTTCCTTGTGTGCTGCAATGCAAGCTTGAGATGAAAGAAAACAAAACAAAGGAGTATGAGATGAAAAGATTTATGTTTTAAAGGTTTGAATTGAGATGAATAATATCGAGATTATTGGCAAGTGAAGTTCATGTGCCAGTGGAGTGAAAAAGTATGTGGATTCATTAAATTGGTCTTTCATCAACTAAATTGAAATGTAGAATCAGCCAGCCATTACTCTGTGCGCTTGCAAGGATCATTGCAAATGTGATGTGATGATCCAGTTTTCAAGTTGAACACATTGGAATCAGTGCTTGAACTGGCCATGGAGGACTTGGGAATATAGTCCAACACAAACGAAGATAACACCACAGAGAAAGGGAGAAGCTGGTTAAGATCTCTGCCAAAAGATGTAAACGATGTATTCATTTAAACCATGCCATCACTTTTTGGTCACAGGTTAAACTATAACAGAGGCTTTGCCTAATTGTTTGTGTTACCTCCATCTTTCATCAAATCCATCCAATTTGTGATGCCAAACTCCTCTTTGGATTGCTGTACACAATCCCTAGGCCTAGATCATGCCTGTTGTAAAGGGATTCAACAAAACATAGTGCCATATCAACCATGAGCATATCCAGTTTTAATTGCAGGAAATCAAGGCTCTTCCACTGTAATCGGGTAGAAGAATGTCCACCAAACATGGCACACCATTCTCCCCGTCTCTATCTCAAGCGTCAGCATTTGCATGTACTGTTACTACGTTAGCACGTCCATGAGTTGGTAAAATAATGAAAGAAGATAAGCACACGAGTCTCCTGTTGTCTCTATCTCAAGCTTCAGCACTTGCATGTACTGTTGCCACATTAGCACTTACATGAGTTGGTAAAATAATGAGAGAAAACAACCTCTCAAGAAGATGCATGTGTTGATGCTGAAATGGAGACAGAACAATAACCACGTATTGCTGGAAGGTAGAAGAGAACAGGCAACGCACCAGAGCCAAGTTACAGTACCATTATCCAGGACTGAAGTACATGTGCACAAGCTAAAGAGTGCATACTTTATCACTTCTAGGTATGTTATAATGCTCTATATAATAAGTTTATAATGTATAACTCAAACTACTAGTTTAAGTTGGACTACATCTCTATCACTAATCTTTTAAAGTAGATCAAGATCATGATGGTTGGAAGATCGAACAAGATGAAAATCATAAGAAGTTATGATTGACAATAATTACCTATCTTGTTGAGCTTAGTGTGATTAGTCGAGTCCCTTGAGATTACACTAAGATACCTATTGGATCCCGATCTCCACTATAAGTCTATTTGAGACTTTTGTTTCATATGCCAGGGTATCGTGTGATTCGATAGAAAAATAGTGAGAGTAGATTAAGATAGAAGTATGTATCTTAATTGTTACTTTTCTGTAATATGTACATGTTATTCATTTATGCTACATCTTATTTGTCAGAAACATGCTGCTTGCAAACCCTCTACGTGGCATACTTTATGCCAGTTGCCTCACTAGTATAAACTACATGGATTAACTTCACAATTTGAGAATTATTCTCAGGACGGAGAAAATCACGTATGTCTTTGACACGATTTTGCCCACGCTAGAGAAAGTGATAAGTGATGATGAGATTGCTTACTACGTAAAGTATATAAATGATTTCACCTTGGCTATGTGCTATATGTTGGCCACTATAACTCTTGAGCTACAAAGAAAATATGAAAGTATAGATGCCAATTTCATCTTTCTTCATCTTCGACAACTGTTTGAGGAACAAGGAAGAAGTCAAAGATATGAGATATCCAAGAGCCTCTTCCGAGCCAGGATGACATAGGACACATCGGTTCAGAACCATGTCCTGAGGATGATAGAGTGGATAGATAAACTCATAGGTGTAGGAATGATCCTAGAGGATAATCTGTATGTTGATCTTATATTTTAGTCCCTGTTAGATTCCTTTTCTCAATTCATAATAAACTTTAATATAAACAAGTTTGAGATACACTTAGCTCCTTCATATGTTGAGGGAAGCAGAGTGTAACATCAAGAAAGAGAAGTCAATTCTCTATATTGGTAATACCACGAAGAAAATGAAGGCTGATAAGTCCCCTAAGAAGGGCAAGGGCAAACCGAGTAAGATAAGGATTACCAAGAAAAACTCAACAAGGACAAAAGGCCATTACTTCCACCATAGTAAAGACAGGCATTGAAAGTAAAACTACAAAGAGTACATTACAGAAAAAGCGAAACAGAAGTTTGTAAAAGCTTCAAGTACATTCATGATTAGTCTCTATTTGTTAGATTTTTATAATGACACATGAGTATCGGATACCGAGAACGCTTATCATATATGTAAGTCGTTGCAAGTACTGGTAAAGCCTAGAAGATGAGCAAGAGGTGAGAGGAATATTGTATAATGGTTTATATATGCTAGATGCTCCATACATTATGAATATAAGAGGAAATGAGATAAGGTGAACAAGGAGAGTACTTGAGCACAGAGTTTACCCATTTCCTCAGAAACTATGGAACTCTATCCTAATGCATGCCTTCTTATACATTACAACTTAATGGTGTATCAGAAAGGAGGAATCACACATTGTTAGATATGGTGCGATCTATGATGAGTTTTATTAACCTTCGCATCTCATTCTGGGGTTTGCCTTTTGAACAGAGTTCCGTTTAGGCCAGTACTGTCTACACCATATGAGATATGAAATTGGAAGAAGTCTGATCTTAAGGTTATTAAGATTTGGGGCTACCCTACCTATGTTAAAAGATATAACATTAATAAGTTGGAATCAAAGACAGAACAATACAAGTTTGTGGGATACCCCAAGGAAACTTAGGATACTATTTCTATCATCCCAAGAATCAAAAGGTCTTTATTGCTAAGAGGGACTGTGTTCCTTAAGAAGGAACATATTCTTGGTGAAAACAATGAGAGTGTGATAGAGTTGAGCGAGGTTGGATAACCTAGCTCAAGCATCATTCCAAAGACTGAGTCTGTTTAGGTACCTAGCACACAAGTTCCAACTTTGTATAGATCTGACAGAGTATCTCACCATCTTGAGAGATACATGAGACATATCAGTGGAGAGGACACTTAGGATGTTAATTCTTAGACCTACGAGGAGGCTATTATGAGTATAGACTTCAGAAAGTAGTAATAAATCATAAATTCTAAGATGGATTCCATGTAATTCAATAAAGTTTGAAACCTTGTAGATGCACCTAAAAGTATCATACCCATCGGCTACAAGTAGATCTTCAAGAAGAAGATCAGAGTAGATAGAAAGGTGGAGACTATAAGATAAGGCTGACGGCCAAAGGGTATCGTCAAAGGTAAGGAGTTGACCATGATGAAATCTTCTCATTTGTAGTCATGCTGAATCCATTAGAATTCTATTGGCTATTGCAACACACTATAAGATCTGGCATATGAATGTGAAAATCACATTCCTCAACGACAACCTCGAGGAGGTATATATGATACTGCCTAAGGGATTCATATCCACAGAGAGCCTAGATAAGGTGTGGACGTTGCTCAGGTCCATCTATAGACTAAAGTGAGCTTTTCAAAGTTGGAATATAATATTTAATGAGATGATCAAATCTTATGGCTTTGTTAAAACAAAGATAAGGCTTGTGTGTACAAGAAGGTAAGTGAGAGTGCTATCACCTTCTTGGTGCTATATGTGGATGACATCCTGATTATTGAAAATGATGTAAGAATGCTCTCCACAGTTAAGACTTGGCTTGTCCCAGTCCAGATATATAGACTCCATTGTCAAAAGGTCTAGCATATAGAATTCCAAGGGAGGTCTCATACCGATGAGACATGAAATATCACTTTCTAGGAGTTCATCCCTAATGACTCCTAAGGAAAGGGCAGATATGAATAGGATACCTTATGCTTTAGTGATAGGTCTATCATGTATACTATGCTGTGTACCAAGCCTGATATAATGCATGCTCAGAGTGTCACAAGCAAATATCAGACGAATTTAAGTTTGGAACACTAGAAAACAGTAAAGTGTATCCTTAAGTACTTTAGAAGAGCTAAAGATCTTTTACTGATATGCGAAGGAGGTAGCCTCCAGGTTGAGGACTACACAGACTTGAGTTTCCAATTTGATGTCGAAGATAACAAGACAAACTCAGGGCATGTCTTCACCATAAATGGAGGACCAGTAAGCTGAAAGAGTTCCAAGCAAGATACTACTATTGACTCGATCACAGAGGCAGAGTACATTATTGCAACAGAAGTAGCAAAAAGGAGGGAGTTTAGATAAAAATATTTATCACAGATTTGGGAGTCATACCTAGCAGCGAGGAACTGATTCCTATATCTTGTGACAATAATAAGACGATAGCTCTAGTAAGGGAACCCAAGTCATATCATAATTGTTCTGAGGAGATTTCAATTGATCAAAGAGATCATAGCCTTTAAAGATATAACAATAGAAAAAGCTCCATCAGGAGATAACATTGCAAATCCATTGACAAAGCCGCTAACTCAAATTATCTTTGAGCATCACAGGGGTCTGATGTGGATCAGATATATAGGTAACTAACTTTATGTTAAGTGAGAGATTATTGGTTACAAGTGCCCTACAAGCCAATCACGTGAGTGATGACACATATGACACACTACACCATAATCCTTTTACATTATAATCCTTTTACATTATGACTATTATCAGTATTTTCTCATGTTATATTATCTATTATGAATATATATATATTTTGATATCCTTGGATCTGTGCAATGAGAATCGAATCGTGATGAGGTCACGATAATGAGATCGGTTCACCTATAAATATCGACCATAAATAATCTCGATCATATGTTACTCAAGAGGGACATCAAGATAACCAAACATATCAGTGTATTGTATACCCATCTATATGATGGAGGCGATTGGTTTCATAGCTACTTGTGTGGGGACACTTCGGGTATATTACAAGTGCTTATTGGAGAATGAGTTCATTGATTGATCCGCTTACAAAATGCTGGATGGTTGATGATACATAATATCAGATAGTAATTCTGTAGTCCGAGTTATGTGTTTGGGCCTTATACTTGAGACATCATGATACATTGTTTGAGTACTTCTTTCTTTAACTCAGATTTATACGTCGAGAAAGTTTTAAATCTAGTACAGTAGGTTATCGAGATTGATAGCCAACCTTACGAAGTCAATTGAGTATCAATAAAGGATTATCCACTCTCGATATCATGAGAGGAATATCCAGTGTGTTCTTGCTTGGACAAATCCCTGGCTAGGGTCATTCAGATCGAGAGAGAAGAAATTCTCCATAAGAATCCATTTAAAGTGAGACTAAGATAGATTTTATATATGGCCTGACAATATCATGCCCAATATATAGTCTTTGGGATATTAGATGGATTAGGGACTATACATATACGATAACTAAGATAGACAGGTCCAATGGATTGGATCCCCTGTACAGTCTAGGGACTATAACGTAATGGCCTAGTACTTGTATAGTCAATAAAGTTGAGTGAATTGTTATGAGATAACAATTTACTGAGTCAGAAGGAGTTCTGATTGGTTAAACTTATGAGTTTCTCGGTATTGGACCTAGAGGGTCATACAAATATGGTAGATGTTTCAGCTAGTAAAGGATTGAATATGAGTTATCTAATAAGCCTTTGTTCTCATTAGATGAGACCCAACATTAATGGACTACTTGCATGAGGCCTAATTAAATGCTAATTGAGATTATTGGATAGAGATCTAATAATCTAAGAGGTGTGGATAATTGTTAGAGATCTAATACCCACTAAAACATGATCCTTTATGGTTTTTGGAGGCTCTCTATAAATAGGAGGTAGGGGTGGCCAACATAGGTGATAGGTTGCATTTGTGGTCACCCCCTTCTATTCTCTTCCCTTCCTCTTCTTCCTACTGTGAGAAGATAGTGAAGAAGATAGAAAATCTTCTTCCGCGTTTGCTATAAGAAGGTGCATAAGAGTTACGAGTCTTTGCCTACTATTTTGAGGAGCATCACTGCATTAATCCATCATGCGGCATAGAGAGGAGGACATATGACCTCCTTCATCATCTCTTATTTAATTTAAAAGTTATAAGGATATACAATCTCCCTAAGTAACAAATCTCACATAATTCGTAGTTTTTAATTTTATGATTTTTTTTTTGTGCACCAATCATTGCACGATGACGTGATAAATGTGGGAAACCTTTTGTTTTATCTTTCCACTATGCATGTGATGCTCTCGAGGTTTTGCAACACTAATTGGCTTGAAAAATTACTTGATCTACATAGGATTATTGCTTATAATGATAATGTTATCCACATACACTAATAGATATATAGTACTTCCCTTTTGTAGTCTAGAAATAACAATGTGTTAGTCTTAGAGTTGATGAAGCTAGTTGACATAAAAAATGAGCCAAGTTCCGTATACTAGACACTTGGAGCTTTTTATAGTCTACAAATATGGCTTGGATATTGAGGGTAGATGAAGCTAAAAGATTGCTACATAAAGACATCTTTAGTTAAGGTCTCTTGTAAGAATACATTGTTAACATCCAGTTAGTGTATATGCTAGTCTTGAGTAACAACCAAACTCAAGAAATGTCTGATTATTATCAATTTAGCAACTGGATTGAATGTTTCGATAAAGTCAATGTCTAATCATTGGTTAAATCCTTTAGTCACTAAACATGTCTTGTATCTAGTAATAGATATGTCTAGGTTCTACTTAATTCAAAAAATTCACTTACACCCGATGATATTTTGTGTGTGATGAAATGGTACAAGGGGCCATATGGAGTAAGGTATTATATTTTTCATACATGGTTTTGCACTAGTGTGGATATTTTTAGGCTTGGGTGATAGTTGTAGGTTCAGTAGGTTCAGGTGGAAAGCTTACGGTAGCATGAAGGTCAAAGATTTAGTGTAGCTTGAAGATGCCATCTTTGAGCATGTTGTGATATGATGTTCATGTGTGATGGTATTATTAGGTTGTGTTAGAGATATGAGAATTGATGAAGAGTCATTAACATATACCTGATCAGGCTGATGTACTTTGGTGTCACTTAGCTGAGGAGAGGACAAAGACATATGTTGTGAAGCTGAGGGTGTTGCTTCATCAAGTATTGTCAGATGAATTTATAGAGAAGTAAGTGGAGAAGTTATTGAGGGAGTGAAGTATCAACAAACTGGAGTGATAAGTGAGTGTATCTCTTGAAGAGAACTATTAGTTGGCATGGTAAGAGATGTGTTTGAGAGGATTTGAGATGTACCCATATGAATCTAGTGATGTATAATTATTGGAGTAGCTCGCATTACTGAAGTCCCATGGTTTAGGAAGGAAAAAAAATAGACTCGACGAAAATAACATGGTGTGATTTGACTTTTTGAGTTTGAGGATCATAGCACTAGAAGACATTATGTTCAAATGAGTACCCTATGAAGATGTAAGAGTTAGATCTTAGTGTTAACTTATGTGAAGCATAGGACATAGCTACGGATAACATAAACAATGAAATACTTTGAGTTTTTAAAGGTTTAAAATTTTATAAAATAATTTTTAAATAGTAATTAGTGTTGTAAGACGAGGGTGAGCATACATTTAATAAGGTAGACTATAATTTGAAAGACTATTGACCAAAAGGTTGGTGGCATGGAGGCTTGGTGTAAAAGGGTGAGACTAGTTTCAATTATATACCGATGATTTAGCTCGATAAAACCATCAAGTTGAGGTGTATATGATAGTAACTTTAGATGTTGTATACTACATGGTAAGAGGTAGGTTTTTACAACTTGGTATTCACCTCTTCCATCAGAGTAAAATATTTTAATGACAGATTAAAAGAAGTTCTTGATCATCTTTCTAAAGTAAGTAAAGACTGTGGTGACTTCAGACTTATATTTGAGAGGGTATAATAATATATATAATAAAATAATCTATAAAAAAATATAAAATCTAAAATTATCAAAGAAAGTGGTTGGGATAGGGCCCTAGACATCGATATAGATAATTTCAAATGGTCTGGAATAGGAGATAAAAGATGTTCTAAATGGTAGCCTATGACTTTTATTACTAAGGTATGCATCACAATGAGTTGTAATTTACCTAATTTGAAAATTGAAAGAGAGTAATAAGAGAATAGTTATTACTGAATGGAGGATGATGGCTGACCAAGGTGATGATGCCACATAT
Source organism: Ensete glaucum (assembly GCA_021527575.1). NCBI lineage: Eukaryota > Viridiplantae > Streptophyta > Magnoliopsida > Zingiberales > Musaceae > Ensete > Ensete glaucum. The sequence continues at coordinate 28,300,634 of CM038555.1, forward strand.
CGATTAGAGTAGCAACTGAGGTAAAAGCGATTAGCTGGGTGATTTGTAAAGCTGACGACCACTCATGGAGGAGGTTATTGTGGTTTTGAAGAGGAAGTGGGCGACGACGGAGGTGAGCTCATTGGTGACAATGCTCGGGGTAGTGGATGAAGAAGGATGGTCGAGTTCTCAATGGAAATGCCTTTGCTCGATTTTAAAGCCCAAAGAGCAATTAGAACCGATTGTTATTGCTTCAGCAATGATGTCACTTGTGGCTTGAGGTCCACAAATATGAAGTCCACAAATCAGATTAGTAGCAGTTGTAAGCAGAACCATCAATGAGCAAAGGAGGATGCTCCGAGGAAATCGATTACGATAGATTAGTAAATATGAGAGACTGTCATCGTCAAAAGATGAGGAAGGGAAAATCTTGCTCGAGGCAAGAGGAGTTTTGATATCAGGTAAAATTGAGAAATATGCTATGAAATAGATGATTTTTATTCATTGAGATGATTTTTGAGAAAAAGATCAGCTACTTAATCATGTAATTAGATCAGCTACTTAAATCTATGATTGATCTTCAAAATTAATCTTCAAACATAGATTGATTAAGGATATCAAATCAGCTACTCTACTATGAGTTTCTATCAAACATCCCGTCTTATGAGTAAGTGAAGAAGACCGAGTACATAGTATAACCTTAAACACGAATGAAAATTATATAAATAATTTTAATTAAAAATCATGATCAATAATGAATATTTTTTAATCATCTTAATGACTTGATTGAGTGATCACAAGTCCCAAAAGCTTGAGAATTTATGACTTATGATTATTCAATCATATTTTTAAAAATAAACTTATAATATTAATTGAATAATATGATTAAAATATTAGAAGTTACTTTTCGAGTTGACACAATATGCCTTAACAGAAACAAAGGCAAGGGGTAGTAGCACCAAATTCCAGTCCAATGCATCCTTTTCTTTCCTTTGCTTAATTTGATGCTTTCCACCCATATGTTGGATGTTCAAAGATGGATAATCTTTTATGCCTAAAGGTCAGGCCAGTGGTGTGCTATAGACATCAACTCATCTGCATACACCATGAATACTCAACCTCCACAGTAATCGACAGGTATCAAGGTAGACCAAGTTCTCTCTTGACCTTGACGAAGCATGAAACTAACACATCACTACATAAACAAAAGAATTCTAAGCTTTGTGATTCATAGACCACATGTAGAATATTGAAATACTGTAGTAAAAGATGAATAAAGAATGAGAGTACTTTTGCTATAATTCAGGGTCTGGCTGGAGTTAGGAACTCACCTTACTGAACCGGCACAGTAAAATAATGCGTTGCATGTTTTTTTTTTTCTTTAACGGCTATCAGCGACCACCTTGACCGATAGAAGCAACATTGCATGCATGTTTATGACCTGTGAAGGTAGCTTACAAGCAAGCCGTGAAGCTCGATGATGAGTTCATCTTCCTCCTCTCTAAATTTGCCGTGCTTATGGCCGGAGGTAGTTTATCCACCGCAGCCTGCAGCTCTTACCGCATCGAAGCAAACCTACAAGTAGAGAAAAAGATCAGGAGACAGAGAACTTTCCTTTGAGCAGATCAAACATGAGTTGCATAACTCAAACGAGTTGTAGTAGGACCTGCAGCTTTAGGGAGTGATCTCCAGCAACCTTCACCATGGACTCTGATGAAGGAGATGAGCTTCTGGTCTTCCTCATTGGTCCATGCTTCCTTGTTAGTGTGAGCCTTCTCACAGCACGGAGGTCTGCCCATTTCAGATGGAGAAGAAAGAGAATAAGGAAGATAGAAGAGAGTAGAAACAATTGCTTTGAGTTGGAGAGGAAGGAGGCCAACAAGGGAAGACGGAAAGGAGAATAATTAGGAAATATGATAGCTAGTCCACAATCCAACACCAACAGTAGGTGTGTACGTCACTCTTATCAATGCCTCTCTGCACCATTACACTCTTCAATCTGCCTACTGGATATCTATACATCAAGTGGCCTGTGACCCAGCTTCATGGAGAAGCAAGGGAAGTTGGCTCATGTGGTACTGATGAAGGCCCTACATATTAGGAAAGATGACAGCTTTTATTCTGAATCAAGTGGTCTGTTCATTGACTTCACAAGCTCAAAGGAGGTGAGGGCGTCAAATGCCTCTTGACTACCTTTCTGAGTTGAGTCACCTCTTCTTAACTCATTCATCGGCTTCTCTATGTACAAGACTACAATAAACAACCCAACATGGAAAAAGCCTACATTCTAAATGGTCTCAATCTAAACCTACCATGCCTTCATCACGGTGAAGCTTGGGAGTTGGAGGGCTTCTAGAGAGAGGAGAGGGACTCTTGAATTCGGGTTTGGTTGGTTCGTGCTGGAGGACAAGTAGAATAAATATCTTGACTGTCACTGCAGTAGACATTGTGGCGAAAAAAGATCTTTGTGGGAGGTCCAGTTGATGGCATAAGGTCTCAGCCATTCTCTGCCAGGTTCAAACGTCCTTTGTCTTTCCATTTTCTTCTCAAGTATCCTATACTAGGTTAGTGTACATCTTGGTAGAAGATATAATTTAAGATAGAATTTATTTTAACTCAACAAGAAAATCTCATAGATAAGTTGAGTGAAATCCTCCTCCTTATCTGTATAAATGGATGATGAATCAAGAAAATTAATCAGACTTTTCATTTTCACTTTCTATTCTAACATGGTATCAGAGCCCCTCTCTCTATAAAAGAGATTATCTCTCTTTATTCGCTATCCAATGATAACTTCTACCACTGTTTGTCTACGACGATCCTTCTTCTATGTTGGCTTCCTCCTCCCCCACCGGACCCATCATCGTTAGCTTCCTTCTCCTCGCTCGGACGCACTACCAAATGCCCCTCTCCCTCTCTGGCTTCCCTTGGCAATCATCCGCCTTGGCATCTTCCTCCTATAGGCGCATCATCTCCTTCCTCTGCCTCATTGCCTCACGCGACTGCTCCCTTAGGCCGTCGTGGACCAGCTCGAATCTTGGCTCCTCGCCGTGGTCCATCCTCGGCCATGACATCTATATTCTCCTACAAGGTCCGTTGTTGCTTTTCTTCTCTTACGGAGCACTCTTGCTGTGCGCCCAAGTCTTGCACGTGACCACGTGGCCCTGCCCCGACGACTATGACCTCTAAGCTCGTGGCCTCTTCCGATCACTGTGTCGAGATCTCTTAGTCTTGATCTCCAAGTCTGGCACCTTCATACTTGCTTTTGCTGTCCAATGATAGTTTTTTTTTCTCTATCCATTATGCTGTGCCTGCCCGTGCCGGACCTCCTCTTTCTGTCATGTCTGTGCCCTCCTTTTCAACCAGGCTTACATAGCCATTAAAGTCAACCATCGTTAGACTTTCATCGTGATTGACACCACTACGATCTCCTTCAGATTCAATGATATTGGTTCAAGATTGACATCCTTAACAGGAGCTTAATATTATGGTGGTATGATAGAAGATAAGAGTTAAGATATGATCTAGATATGATTTATATATGATTTTGCTAACTAAACAAGAAAATCTTATAGATCAATTTCAAAAAATTATTCTCCTCTACTATATAAATGGATGATGAACTAAGAAAATTAATTAGACTTTACATTTTTTTACTTTCTATTCTAACACATCTTGCAGTTTGCAGTGCAGCTGAGAAGCCGCTGAGGTATTACAGTAGAGTTCAAAAAGTCCTTCACATGGATCATAAATTATATACTTTTGAGACATGAGAACAATCTGGGCAGAGTGAAGCAGAAAAGAAGAGATTGATCATGTACAGAATGGAACAAGTTTTGGTTCTCTATATGTAAAGGAACACTTGCCATTTCTATATGCTAATTAACCTTAAGCTTGATAGTTATTTCTAGATATGATTTAGGATTCTAAGTCATACGATACTCTAACGGTACTCTCAAAGACTTAATTAAAATTACTTAAATCGTAAAGTAATATTGTCCACTATTTTGGACTTAGCTGGGATTGCCTAAGTCATGAAACGCTCAAAGCATTATTTATCCACAAAGGGTCAGCTCACTTGCAATCTCATGTGGGTCCCATAGGATCTATAAAAAAGAAGTTGATTAGCTTAAAAATGAGCGATGGATAAGTCCTGACGTCTCACAAAGAGAGAAGCTGTATCGTCAAATAACTTGAGTGCAATAGAGAAAAGAGAGAAAGAGAGCGAAACATGACTTTAAAGGGTTATAAGAACGGTCGCAAGTCCATAAATGATAGTTCCCAAGGTATCAGATGTAAGACAAGTTAAATTGTTGATGAAAGCCTATGTCCGATATATACCCGAAGCCCCATTCAGTCCGGTACCACCCGAGAGGTTCCAAGGTGCTGAGATGGTTGACATTTTATGCCACTTAGAGCGATTAATGCAGCATGCGAAAAATGCCCCAAAATAGAGCTATTTTAGGCAGTTTTGGCTTTGCGCAGTGAGCGATCATTCTGTAATATTCTAGACTAATTTTGTTACTATTTCTTATACCAAAATATATAAAATTAAGGCAAAACAAGCTGTCCAATATCTATATATACAAGAAAAAGTAATGAATGATACGCTGAGCGAAGATGTTGCGGTTGTGCGATGACCGTTCATGACATTCTCCTCCACTTAAACTATCAACTCCCTTGTTGATGCTTGTTGGTAGGCTTTGACATGGGCTTCTTCATGTCGTAAAGCATCTTCTGACTCCCAACTGGCTTCTGTTCGAGGAAGCTTTTGCTACTTCACCAAGTAATCGATTTGCTCTGCTCCATCAGATAGTTTTACCTTGTGATCCGCTAGAATAGTTTCAACTCGCTTCTCATAAGAGGCTCTCGTGGGAGTAGTTGAGTTGGAATATTTTGAGAATCATCTTACGGATCTGAGTGGTAGACTTTCAAGTTACTCGCATGGAAGACATTATGAATTCTGAGCCATGCTAGCAGTTACAACTTGTATGAGACATTGCCTACCTTGCTGATGATTGGGAAGGGCCCTTTATACTTGCGTACTAATTCTTTGTACACTTTGTGCCTAAAGAACTGGAGTGATGCCGGTTGGAGCTTCACCAACACCATGTCACCAACTTTGAACTCCTGTGGTCGCCTTCCTAAGTCGGTCTACTTCTTCATCTTTTTGGCTATCTTCTTCGAGTAAGCCCACACAATATCTACATTACGATGTCATTCCTTTGCAAAGTGATATGCTGATGGGCTACTTCCTATATAACAAATAACCAAGGTGTGAGGAGTCGATGGCTATTGTCTCATAATAATCTCGAAGGGGCTCTTATTGGATGTAAAGCTCTATTGTAAGTTTTAGGAGAATTGGGCTATGTCCAATAGTTTCACCCAATCTCATTGGTTGGCACTTACGTAGTGCCAAAAATATTGCTTCAAGAGCGAATTGATTCTTTCAGTCTGACCATCCATTTAGGGGTGGAGGCTTGTGGAAAAGTATAATTTAGATCCCAATATCTTGAACAACTTGATCCAGAATCATCCCAAGAACTGAGAATCTCGATCACTAATGATGTTGTGTGGGACTCCCAAATACTTCACCACATTCTTCATCATCAACTTAGTCATCTTCTCTGCTGAGCAATGTAGGGGTGCAGTAATGAATGTTGCATACTTCAAAAATCGATCGACTACCACAAGTATCGATCCAATTCCCTCTATTGCGGGTAAGCTTGATATGAAGTCCAAGGAAATGCTCACCTATGGCCTTTCTGGTATGAACAACGATTCCAAAAGACCCACTAGCTTTCGCTACTCTACCTTATCTTATTGGCAAGTAAGGCATATTCGAACATATTCCTCTATATCTGTCCCTATCTTCGGCTAATAGAAGGCCCCCTCCATTAGAGCTATTGTTCGATAAATACCTAGATGTCCTGCTCAAAGGGAATCGTTACAATCTTTTACAAGTTCACGCCTTAGTTTGTTCGCTCGTGGAACATAAACTCGGTTCCCTTTTATATAGATAAGTCCCTTCTAGACCCAAAATTATCGTGCCTTGCCCTCTTTAATAAGTTGCATCAGAGTTACTGCTTGAGGATCGAGGTACAGTCCATCCCTGATCCTGAAAAGGAATTTAGAATGTAATTGACTTACTTGGTCTCCGCCCTCTAATTGTATAGCATTCACGAGTTCTACTTTCTGGCTCAATACATCAGCCATGACGTTTGCCTTTCCAGGCTTATACTCCATTACCATGTCGAACTCAGCCAAGAAGTCCTACCACTGTACTTGCTTTAGGGAGAGTTTTTTTTGAATTTGGAAGTAACTCAATGCGACATTGTCTGTCTTTAGCATGAATGGTGCTCCCAGAAGGTAGTGTCGCCACACTTGTAACCAGTGGACCACCGCTGTCATCTCCTTCTCAGTCGTAACTAGATGACTCTCTTGTATAAGAACTCCCTCAATAGAAAAGTCAGAAGCATTTGTATGGACTTCAAAAGACTTCCTATAGTCTGGTAATCTAAGTACAAGTTCCTCTAACATAGCAGTTTTTAGGTCTTGAAATACCATCTCACATTTGTCTAATCATCTCCAACACTGCTCCTTCTTTAGCAACACTATCAATGGAGCTGTGCACTTCAAATATCCAGCTATGAAGCACCAATAATAGTTGACAATCCCAAGGAAGGATCTTAACTCTGGCACCTTCTTTGGTGTCTGCCACTCCGCCATAGCTTGCACCTTAGATTTGTCTATTTGGATGGAGCCATTGGTGATTCGATACCCCAAGAATATAATTTCTGTCTGAGCAAAGTAGCACTTCTCCCTCTTCACAGATAAAGTGTTCTCTCTAAGAACTTTGAAGATTGTCCGAAGGTGCTCAACATGCTCCTCAAGTGTTTGGCTATAAACAATTATATTGTCTAAGTAGATGATCACAAACTTATCCAAATACTCCTTAAACAATTGGTTCACTAGAGTGCAGAATGTGGCCGGAGCGTTTATTAAGCTGAAAGGCATCACCAAGAACTAAAATACTCTATACCTGGTCGCACAGGTAGTCTTCACCTCATCACCTTTTGCAATGTGCACCTACCAATACCCCGACCGAGAGTCGAGTTTGGAGAAGTACTTTGCCTTGCCTAATTGATCGAACAAGTATGCGATGAGTGGGTTGAGGTACTTGTTCTTCACTGTTACCTTGTTGAGGGCTCGATAATCAACGTATAACTGGAGGCTCCCATCTTGTTTCTTTTGGAAGAGAACTGGAGCTCTGAAAGGTGCTTTTGAGCTATGGATGAGATCACCACTTAGTAGTTTGTCTAACTACTTTCTGAGTTCCGTTAACTCTGGAAGAGCCATACGGTATAGTGGTCTCGCTGGACGCTTAACTCTTGACTCTAGCTCAATTTGATAATCTATGCCTCTGTGTGGTGGTATAGTTCTTGACAACTCTGTTGGCATCACATCTGAGAACTCCTTCAGGATGTTCGCCACTACGGTAGGTTCTTGAATGACCTTACTGTCAAGTGTCTCTAGCTTCATAGTGGCTCCAAGGTTGATTCACCTTTCTGTACCCCTTTCTTCAATTGTAAAGCTGAGATTTATTGTGGGTCATTGGTTCCTCCTCAAGAAACTGGAACCACATAGGGATCGACACCTCCCATTAGACATAAGAAGTTCATAAATGGCATTGGCACCAACTTAATCGAATGCATGAACTCCATTCCGAGAATCACTTGGAAGTCTTCCAGTGGCATCGCCATCAAGTTTGTGCTCCTACTCCATGTTCCAATCTTGATAGGGACCCCCTTTGGTCGTCCGGAGATCCGCTTGGCCTTCGAGTTCACAACTTTCATATGACTTGCGCTCTTCTCCAAGATTACACCAAGTCATTTAGCTTCATGATCGGTAATAAAATTGTGGGTAATGCCCATATCCACGATTGCACGGGATGTTCAACCATTAAGCTTGATGTCCATATACATCAACTTGCTGCTTCCTGCCTTCGGTGGTTTTGCCTTGGTGTTCTCCCCCACTTGAGCCTGTAATGCATTCAACAAACACATTGCTCCTATCCTGGGTCCTTGCGACGCCTCACTGTCGCTACTGGATTCAGAATTGCTCAAACTAAGGGTGACAACTTTGCCCTTGTCCGACTTGTGGGGATGTATTGATGCAATTAAAGCATTGAATGCTTGCTTTTGCGGGCACTCTCTCACCATGTGTAGTCCTCCACATAAGAAGCATCCACCATACTTTGGGACTTTACCTTTTGAGCTTGGTCCCTTATGAAAAATCTTCTTCTTTTGTTCGCCCTCAAACTCTTTCGCTCGAGAGTATTTTATTGGGTGATTTCCCAAAGATTGTTTCTTCTTTCTCAAATCCTCCGAAGAAACAAAGTCAGTTAGCCTTTTTGCGGTTGTAATTACCCCGACTATGTCGGTGACATTCCTCTAATGTAATTTTTGTTGTGCCTATGGCTTCAAGCCATTGAGGAAGTTGAATGGCTTGTCCTTCTCGGACATGTCCTGTATATCCAGTATTAGTACTGAAAATTGTTTCACATAATCTCGGATTGATGTACTTTGGCGGAGTTATCTCAGTTTTCTTCTTATGACAAACTCTATGTTCTCGGGCAAGAACTAAGTTCTCAAATCTCGCTTCATATCTTCCCATGTAACCTCTCGACATTGACCTTACTGGATCTCCTCCCAACAGGTTCACCACCAAAGTTTTGCATCTTCTTTCAAATACATTATTGCTGTAGCAACTTTAGTTTATTCAGAATCGAGCCTCGTAGCATGAAAATAATGTTCCATGTTGAACAAAAAATTTTCAAGCTCTTTAACATCCCTAGCACCCCTATAGCAATACGGCTCCGGTGCCCTGAAGTTTTGTGGTGGCGCAACACGAGTATTATTCCCTCTTGCATCAAGAGTCCTTGTTAACATCATCATCTTAGCCATGAGTTCTGCCACAACTTCGTGTAGATGTCATACAGAGTCTTTAGTGTTCTCCGTCAATCGATCGACAAGGGATTCAACTTTCTCGATCCGAGATTCAGCTTCTTCTTGTGAGCTCTATACCCCAAGGAGCCCTCGTTGGCCTTAGTAGAGTTCCTCAAAGCTCGCTTCAAGAACATCGAGACATGTTTCTGTCGTTGTAAGTCTCTCCTTGTGGCTCTTTTTCTAGATTGGCGCTCCAGATGGTGCCTCCTCCGCTCGTGAAGAATACCTAACTTCACGCTCGTCTTATTCACTACTGTGCTCCTCATGAGTGACTCCAACAGTTTGCGAGCAAGTTTACATTTACAGCCCACTTGCGGCTGCTTGGAGCAAGGGTCCATCTTGCCCCCATCTTACTTGATTCATCATGATGTTTCACTATGGCGAGATTGTAAATCTTCTTCACTGTTCGTTTGAATTGCTTGCCTGCTTCGATACTACACTATCACAGACTTAGTTGAATTTGCCTAAGCCGTGTGGCACCCTAGCGGTACTCTCAAAGACCTAGCTGAAATTGCCTAAGTCGTGAAGCAACCTTGCCTATTGTTCCGGACTTAGCTGGGATTGCCTAAGTCATGAAATGCTTAAAGCGTTATTTGTCTGCAAAGGATCAACCCACTTGCAACCTCGTGTGGATCCCATAGGACTTGTAAAGAAGTTGATTAGCTTAGAAACGAGTGACGGATAAGTCCCAATGTCTCACAAAGAGGAAAGTTGTACAAGCAATTCATCATACACATTGAGTGTTGTAGAGAAAAGAGAGAAAGAGAGCAAAATAGGATTTTAGAGGTTGTAAGAACGGTCACAAGTCCACAAATGATGGTTCCCAAGGTATCAGAGACAAAACAAGTTCAATTGTTGATGAAAGCAAACGCCCGATATATATCTAAAGTCCCATCCAGCCTGGTGCCACCCGGGGGGTTCCAAGGTACTGAGATGACTGACATTTTTGTATCGCTCAGAGCAAAAATCAAGGTAAAAGAAGCTGCTAAATATTTGTACAAATAAGAAAAAATAATAAACGATTTGCTGAATGTTATGATTGTGTGGCGACCATTCATAACAATATGTAAAGAAACACTTGCCATTTCTATGTGCTAATTAACCTTAAGCTTGATAGTTATTTCTAGATATGATTTAGTATCCTCATGACGAGCATCATCTTTCTGTAGAAACTTCTTGTTCTGCTTATTGCAAGTTTGAACTGCTAAAGTTATTCAGACTTCAGACTTCAGACTTCAGATTGCTTCTTCTTTACATGCTTGAAAAAGAAACCAAATTAATTAGTGAGGTAGGTTGCAGAGGTTGACAAGGTGAAGCTGTGACTAAAGTTTTTTGTTCTGCACTAACTACATTTCATAAGCCAATTGCCAGAAGCTAATACTGAAAAAGTAAATGTTGAGTCATCCTAGGTATAATAGAACTGTCTGGTCCTGTTGATTCACAAAACCATTATTTTTTTCTGGCCTCAACCACATTTTGATGCTAACGCTGATAGGTTATTGGACCTTATATGTGACTTCTAGAATGCAACCATCAACTTCAATTGTTTTCTTAGGCTGAATGCTACTGTCACAGACAGGCCTTTACACAAGGCATGTATTCTGCATACCAACCAAAACAGGCCTCGATTACCCGACACAGTGTACCACATCAACTGATCCCACTGATATGTCAGTTGTATCACAAGCTAAACCAACCATTGTCTTCTCCTACATCACTCCATTACAACCCATACATAGCATTCCAAAACCTCAGTTCCAGCCAAAACTTTTGGCTTGAAAGGTGTTCATCACCGAACCCATGCATCTTTGAAAATAAACAACTGGTTGTCAGTTTAAGTTTGAAAACCAAATCCATTACCTACAGGATGCCTTTGTTAGATTATATATGATATTATTTAATTAGATAATATATATTATAGATCTAATTAGATTCTAATCAAGGTAATTAGTCAATAGAAAGAAGGTTTACCTATAGTATGATTCGTCGTGAGATGATTTTGATGAAAGAGATTCTCTTAATTATTTAACCTAGATCCTTTACTATTACCTATAAATAGAAATGACTTCATAAGGATTTCATACGTGACATTACGTTGTAATATATGTTGAGAGACTATAGATCTCTCATCTCCTCTTAGTCTTTATTTTATTAGTTATAATGATATTATGAATGATAAGAAGAGAGGAGAATGTAAGTCTAGTTCTTTTTACAAATCAGTCTCGCCACTTCCATCAGATTGAATGATAGTGCACTTGTAGATTTGATAATTTTTTTTTTTGAATAACATCAAAAGGTATGCAATCCTAATCTCGATCTATCGTTATTTGTTTGACATTAAAGTTTTTAGTATAATAGAAGCATGATTACAACTTTTATGCTTACAATTGGTATCGGAGCTATATTTTAAAATCAAATACTTTATATTATAAAGGTATGTTAAATCTGTTTTGTAATTAAATTTGTTTATTAACATCTTTCGCTTGCGATAGGTGTTATTCGATTTTGATTGTAAGATGCTTGAATGATTTATTTGTGTTGTCGATCTGTTTTTCTATCTCATCCATCTTATTTAATCTATGAATCTATTTGTTTGTTGCTCCTCACCTTCTTATGGGGATTGTAATATAATAAAACCACAACATATTACACGTATTTATTCCATGGGTTGCTATCGACAATAGCACTTTGAGGGTGACACCTTCGTTGGTCACTGACCCAGTCATGGGTAATGGCTACACAAATGACAACCATCATTGCATTGCTACTGCTTATGCACCATGTCGCTGTTGCCTATGTGTAGTAGCCCCTTCCAAGCATCATGACGGCTTGTTATGGTTGCTAACATTGCACATGCATCGACTTTGGGTGGCATTGCTATTGTATGTAGCGATAAGAGTTGGCTATAGGTGGTGTTGCACAAGCAACAACACCGACAATGGTAGAACAATAGGTCACATTGAGGGGATTCTTCATGTTGTTGTAGGAGGATAGGCCATGTGTGTGGCAGGATGGTGGTAGAGATGTCACTGTGACAATCAGTCTACCATGAAGATGCACATTATCGATGCGGGTCGACCAACGATTGTGCAGTAGCTGTAGTGCTTGTCGATTAACCGTGAAGGAGATACATATGACCGATGAGACACGCATGGCGATGATAGATGCTTTTCATCATTGTGCATGAATGCAATGGAATGCCAATGAAGACTAGTCAACCATGAAGGGTGTTTGGGTACGTGATGCAAGTAGTAGAGAACATTTGCTTAGGCGATGAACGAGCAATAGTAGGCCTCATGTAGGTGACGGACAATCACACATCGTGGTAGCCGTATGCCTCACGCATGCAATGCAAGCTAAAAAGGGCTTAGGGTTTTTCACTTGTTAAAAGACTATTTTGCCATATTGAATTCTTTTGATTCCAATTGATATCCCCTTGATAGTTCTGCCCTTCAAAAATAAGATATTTCTAATATATATCTTGATAAAATTATAGTTTTGCCCTTTGATAATTAAATATTTTTGAATTATATCCTCAACTATAAAATTAACTAATTTGACCTATTATTTTGATCAGACTTATAATTGACTATATTTTGATTACTTAACTGGATTTAGATTTGATTAATCTCATTTTGATCAAATTTTAAAAAATTTAAGATCAATTTTTAACTTTGGTCAATGTTAATTTTGGTTGACCTAATTAGGCGAATGTTTAGTCTAAATCTATTTGTTCATATTTGGGTAGGGTTAATTGGTCTAATTTAGAATTGTATGCAAAATTTAAAAATATTTTATAATAATTTGTTTATAGTTTTCTTATATGATATATTAGTAGAAGTTTTATTTGTGATAATTAAACTATAATTATTACTTTTAGATATATAGTTATTGATACATATATATTTACATTTATAAAATAATATTTATTTTTTATGTTTTATCATGATTATAATTATCATATAAGTTTTCTTTTATGTTGACTAATATTTAATAATTATTATGATTATTATTATTTATTAAATTATTTTCATAAAAATTAGATAAAAAAGATTTTGTGAATATTATTTTTAACTTATATCTCTAATTTTATCTGATCGGTAGCTACTAAAGTACCTTAGAATGATAGACTTAGGAGATGTCAACTATAGTAAATATTTTATCATTCGTATGATATTTTAAACTCTATTTTATATTATTATGCTAGTCTTATAGCTACCAAAGTGGTCTAGATCAATAATTTATAAAATTATATTAAAAATCAATCCCAAATAATATTAAAAATAATATTTATAATGGCACACATAATTATAAATTTTGATAATCCCAATAAGAATATACTTTGAATAATTATGTAATGGATAGGATAATACTATTTTAGATATCCTTTTAGAGTTGTATATCTAAAAGTAACGATAATATTCCACAAGGATGATATTAGTCATCTATAAATATTTTTGAGTGAATACTAAATTATGTTAATATTTCAACCAAAGGTGAAACATTTATGATATCAATAGTTCATCATATTTTGAAAATTCAAAACATTAATATTGTTTATATTTCACAATGGCATATTCTTACATACATTCTTATACTTCTATTATCTACATAATTTCTAGAATAATTGATTCTAAATGACTTGAGTATAAGTAATTTATACTTAGTATGTTAGATCTTGATTGAACTAGTTAAAAGGATCACAAACTTAACTCATGAAAGTTTTATGAAATAACTAATTGAGATAAATAATTAAAAAATATTACTTAGTTTTATGATAATTATTAATAATATTTAGATTTCATTATAGTTTATAACTAGCATATTAGAATAATTAAAGATCGATGTAAATTTGCTAATAGGTCATTAGTTAGTATCTTAATGAAGAAACTAACTAAAAATCAGTATGATGGTATTCAATGAATTCAATATTATATTATCAATATCGCTGATATAATTATAAATTTAAGAACATTAGGCATGAATGTAGTTAAGTTCTTTCTCATACAACTTATTGTTAATTCTATTTCTTCTTAGTTTACCTTATTTAAAATTTAAAATAATAAAATTAAGGATAAGTAAAAAATTAAATGAGTTGACTAATATAAGTGTCTAAAAAGAACTAAGATTAAAATAAAAAAGACTCATAATATTTTAGGTACTACTCAAGGAATAAATAACAATAAAAAAAATTGAAGCATAAATCACTTGAGTTTATAAATACTATATAAACTAAAAAAATCCTTATATAAAAATATTACTTCTATGGTAAGAAAAGTCATGTAAAGAAGGATTCTAGGGTTTATTTCAAAAGAAAAAGGTATACGTCTAATATTTATATATTTCAAATAAAATATTATAGAAATTTTTTTCTAATACTTATTTGATTGATTTTAACACTTCAACTTCTGTTATCAATAATAGAGATTTATTTTAATATAAAAATTAGAAGAGTATCGAATATTTATTGTTATAAGGAATCATCATAAAGTGAAAGTGAAGTAATGAATAATTATCGCCTATGCTTAGAGATGTTTCATTTTATGGATCTTGATGATGGATACTATGCTCGTATGATTCTCAAAATGTAAGTTTTTTATTTAAAATTATGAGAATATTATCTATCTTTTGAGGTTATAAACTTAATATATTTATGATTTAATAAAAGTTAATTTTTAAATTTTGTATGATGATTGATACAAAATTAATATAAATATTGAGTTTATAATAATCAGATAATCAAATAGTAGAATGAAATATAGTTTCATGAATTTCTTGAAATTAAATCTATTGGTCACTTTATGTTTTCTATTTTAGTGGAGATAAATATTATATTGCCTTAATATATGACGTGTTGAGATATGACTATATATATCTAATTCATATAAGAGCTCAAGTCGTTGATACCTTAAATATATATAAATAAAATTAATAAATAATTATATAAAAGGTTAAAATTATTAAATTTGATAGGGTGGTAAATTTTATGATTGTTTTGTTAGATTTTAGAAAAGCGAGGTATTCAATGTCTTACCAATTGTGTCACATCAAAATAAGATTGCTAAAAGAAAAAATTGTACTCTTATAGATATGATCATGAGCATGATAATTATTCTTCTTGTACTCGAATCAATATGAATAAAAGTTCTAAGGATAATTATGTGTATGTTGAACAAAGTTCTTAATAAGATAATTTCATTAAATATTTAAGATTATCCTAGAGATATAAGGGTCTTCAAATCATATGAAAGGAGATCGAATTCAAGGATCATTTTTGGATATTATAATTTATCTAAAAAATTCAAATAGATATAGATTTTATTGTTCAAATCATGAAGATGATTGAATTTGATAACCCAAGATTCTTACAAAATATTGAATCAATGGGAGTAAAAATCTTAAAATTTAATATTGGTATTGATAAGCTACAAGTTGATACTCTTTTATTATTTTATATCTAAGAATTTTTTTCTCAAATCCTAAGTGACTCGATGAAGATGAATAATAAAATAATATTATTAAACTCTCACATAATGTTGATATTACTAATGATAACTTACAGAACAACCATAATCGATGATTTTAAAAAAATCTTAAAGGGAAAGGAGAAATACCATTTCTTATGACTATGTGTTATATCTATAAGAATAAAAAAGATTTCTCATTGTTTTCACATATTTTGGGAAGTGATGATTCTGAAAAATCATATGATGTAATAAAATAAAAACTAAAATCAATGGACCAAAATGATGTTTGAGAACTTATCAAATTATTTAATATTATAAAAGAGTTTATTATAGATGGATCTTTAATCAAAGGGTATGCCCACTTTATCGAGGAGAGGAATTACTAGCTACAAGGCTTCAAAGTAGAAACTTCCTTCCTTGCCCTCGAATTGAGATGCCTAGCCAATCCTCGTACGAAGACTCTGCTTGGGTATACAAAAAGGATGAAAAAAATGATAAGGAGACTCACTTTACCACTTATCCTTTCCACGTTTTAGTGTACAACTATAGTAACATACCATATAATATATAACTCAAAGGGTAATATCGAATGATATAAGATCAGACTTATAATTAAAAATTTTACTTATTAAGAAAGTATTAACTATAATAAGATATTTTTTATAATTTATCCAACGGACACTAAGAATCATTAGGATATTAATGACTTATTATGATTTTGAGTTGTATTAGATAAATGTAAAAATAACTTTTTTGAATGGAACAATTTAAGCAATATGTAGAAAAAGAAAAAAATAAAATTTGACATGTAAATTTAGAAAATATATTTATGACCATAAACAATCTATAGGACAATAGTATATAAAGTTTCATGATACCATTACTTCATCTAGATTCAAGAATAATATTGTTAATTAGTATTTATATCTAAAGATTAATGAGATTAAGCTTGTTATATTGGTCCTGTATATAGATGATATTTTACTTATCAATAGTGATTTTGGTTTATTATATGGAACAAAATAATTTTTACTAGGAATTTTAAGATGATTGATATGATTGAGATAATTTATCTTATTGACATATAGATATTTATAGATATATCTTAATAACTATTAAAACTATCTCAAAAAGTATATATTGATCAAGTCTTGAAGAGATTTTGTATATAACTTTATTCAACAAATGATAAAAATTTCAATCAAAACAAGTAATTTTTTAAAATAACCTAATAATAATTAAATGAAAGAAAAATATTCCTTATGCATATGCAATTTAAAGTATATTATATGCTTAAACTTATATTAGATCAAATATTAATTTTGTAGTTAAAATATTGGATATATGTTAACTAAGAATGAAATACTGAAATACTACAAAGAAAATAATATGATATCTGAAAGAAATGAAGAATTATATACTCTCACATATATGAAATTAGATCAACTAAAAATGATGATACTTTTATATGTTGACTTTGTCAATTGCCTTGATAGCAAGAAGGTCACTTTAGATTTTATATTTATATTAGTTGGAGGGATAATTTATAAAAAATATAAAGTAATATATTATTTTATTATCAATAATAGAAGTTGATTTTATGATATGTTTTGATGTTACTAATTAAGCTTTACGACTATGAAATTTTATTTCAGAACTTGGTGTGTTTAAATTCAATTATCAAATCGCTAAAGATACTTTATGACATAATACAATAATTTTTTTTTAAGAATAACAAGTATTCTAATAATCCTATATATTATGATATAAAGTAGTTGATAGTTAGAAAAAGAGTATAAAAATAATTAATATCAATTAAAAACTTGATATCTACTATATTGATTGCTGATTCAATATAGTATTTAAAAGAACATGGTTTTATGATTCAATATAGAAACTTATAAAAGATATGAAGAAGTATGTTTAAGTGAACATTATTATTAAATTTTTTGCTTGCATAATTAAAATTATTTATTTCTTATATATATATATATATTCTGATTGAATGTGATAGTATGATTGTCTTAACAAAATAAATTATATGAATCATTCTAGATTATATTAGGAAGAGCTAATAGTCTTATGGTATATAAAAGGAAGTATGATATTAATGACATCTAATCATTATAACTCATATTAATAATCAAACTTAATATAATATTATTATATTTATTAGACTTATTAACATATTTTATAAAATTTATATGAACTTGTAATATATATATATATATATATATATATATATATATATATATATTTCAAGTTTTAGAATTTAATTAAGTAAAATTATTTTTAAATTATTTTTTTATTTTATTTATTTTGATTTTATATTTTTTATGTTATAAAAGAGATCAAGTGGGAGAATGTTAAATTATGTGATCTTGTTTAATTGGGTAAAATATATTATAGATTTAAATGGATTATGATTATGATTATTAATTAATATAAGTATAATTCCTTATTAGATGGTGAGGACCTATCATAATTACTTATCTTAAACTATAATTACTTATCTTAAACTATCTAGGCTCATCTATAAATAGATACAATCTTCTAGGAAATCAATATGTGACATTACGTTATAATATATGTTGAGAGATTATTGATCTTCTTTAATCTCTCTTTAGTCATTATTCCATAGATCCTGTGAAGAATAAGATTAGAGAAAAACATAATCTAGTTCTCATTGTAACCGATATCTGGATGATGATGCACTAATAGATTAGATAAAGATTTTTTGAATAACATCCAAAGAGATGTAATCCTAGTTTTGATATATCATTATTTGATTTTAATTCTAATATTAATTTTGTTGATAATTATTAATCTTATCTTCCTTTCATTTCATTTCAAATATGAAGGAGAACCCAATGTCTACCCTTGTGTTTTAGCTTTGTTTAGTTTGTTTACAACGATTTACACTTGGTAATTGAAATATAGAGTCTGAAAATAGATTAAATATAGAGTTTATGTAACCATTTTTTATTTTTATTTATTATCATTAATATTTTTATTTATTATGGTTTAAATATTTTAGTTTTTATTTATTGTGAATATAATGGTTATTATTAATTTTCTCTATTCATGACAATTAAAATTCTTAATTATGGTTCAAACATTTCGTTTCTTGAATTAAATCTTGAACATTATGAAATTGATGGTAATAAATATTCTTGATGGGAGAACGTCTATATATGTATGTTTTGGTCGCTTGGCTCAATCTCAAGTTGAAGGATTTTCTACACTATCTAAAGTAAGAATTCAAAGCCAAGAAGTACCAAAATACTGAGAGAAATTATTGCTGAAATCTTCAACAATGGCTAGAGGTACATAATTTAAGTTTCCTCATTCATTTAATTATGTTTATATTAAATTGATTTAGAAACATACCTTTTGGTTTTATATCTTTATTTTATTCTTTCATTTGGTATCAGAGTAGAGATTAACCTTTGGCTTGATATGGATAAGATTTCATTCTTTAAGCCATTAAATATAATTTGATTTCAATTTCTCTTTTGATTTTTTGGTGTATTAGATATTAAAAATTATAAGAATATTAGATTTTTAGTACTTCTTGTGAAATGAAGCATTTATTATTAATAATGCTTATATTTAGCATGAATATTTTGTTATATTAATTTATGCTTATGAGTGAAATTTTATGAACAAAATGTCTAGTGATCTATATAATCTTAATTAATTATGGACTAGCCATAACATCCTTAGTTAATTAAAATTATATATAAATTTGATTATATTTAATATAATAATTATTATCCCACAGGATCTTTTATTATGTTTATATAATTAATCATGATAAAATATCAAATTACTTTCATAATTTGCCCACAAGTATTATGAATTGGTATATAATTTGATAGTTTTATCATAAAGATCATTTGAATTTATTTGAATTAAAAATTTAACCCACTTTTAAGCCTTAAATTTTAACATAATTTTGGGTTTTATATAGTTTTTCAAACTATTAATTTCTCTGATATCTGATGTGACATTCCCAAGCTGAAGGGTGATAACTATAAGATATGGAAGGAGAGAATTCTCTTCAATTTAGGGTGGATGAATATTAATTATGCTATTAGGAAAGACGAACCACCTGCCGTCTCTAATACTAGCAATCTAAGTGATATCGCGCTATATGAGCGATGAAAGTTATCTAATCGGCTCAGCGTGATATTTATTAAGACTAAATAACTGCTGGTATACATAGTTTTGTTGACCATCATAATAATGTCTGAGACTTGTTAAAGGTCATTGACCACCATTATTAGCAAGCACTCTAATAATGAAATTTTTATCCCTTAGACTCACCAATATAAAATGTATACATGTGCATATGATACAAATGTGAGATATTGACTTGAAGTTAATATGTTAGAGTCATTCTTGGTGCACTACATTCTGAATACCCTTCCATATCAATATGGACCTTTTAAGATTTTATACAACACAAATAAGGATAAATGGTCAATTAATGAATTAATGACTATGTGTGTTCAAGAAGAAGAGAGACTACTGATGGAGTTGGGTGAGAGTACATTGGTGGTAACCACTCGCAAGAAGAATAAAACTAATAAAATTCAAGCTAATCAATAAGGAAATGATAGAAAATCACCCTAAGTTGATATCAAGAAAGAAAAAAAAGTGTTTTTTCTATAAAAAGAAGGGACATATGAAGAAGGAACGAAAGAAATTCCAATAATAGCTTGAAAAGAAAGGTAAACCAACCTCGTTTGTTTGCTATAAATCTAATATGATTAATGTTAATATCAACACATGGTGGATTGATTCTAGAAGTGAGCAAAGCATCTTATTAGGTAATAAGATGGGCTCACATGTGGAGGCTTTGTTTTAAAATTATAAAGGACCTTTTATGTGCCAAGTTTCTCACGAAACTTGATTTCTGTTTCCAAACTTATATTATTTGGATATTCTTTTCATTTCTAAGACACATCATTTAGTTTATTATATAAATCAGATTATGTTGGGAATGGTATTTTGTCGGATAGTATTTATCAAATTCTCTTATAAAATAAAGACACTCATTGTTTAATACTTGTCACACTAGTATTAAAAGGTGTAATATTAATGAAGACTCCTCTATCTTATAGCACCGGAGATTAGGACATATCTCTACAGAGAGAATAAAAAATTAGTTAATAATGGTGTACTTAGTACTCTTGATTTTTCTGATTTTAAAACTTGTGTGGACTGTATTAAGGGAAAGCAGACTAATAAAGATAAGAAAGTTACTAATAGGAGTTCAGACATATTAGAAATTATTTATACTGATATATGTTATCCAGATATGGACTTCATCTCCTTTATAGATGATTACTCATGATATATGTATATCTATTTGCTCCAAAATAAAAAATGAAGCATTGGATGCCTTCAAAGTCAATGTGGCAAACAAATTAAAATTGTGAGATCAGATAGAGGTGGAGAATATTATGGTAGATATACTGAATGGATAAATATTTGGTCCTTTTGCTAAGTTTTTTCAAGAATATAAGATTATTGCCCAATACACTATGCATGATTCTCCAAACCAGAATGGTGTTTGTAGAAAGAAGAAACCAAATATTATTTGACATGGTGCGGAGTATGCTTAGCAACTCTAATCTTCCTAAATTCTTGTGGACTAAAGTACTAAAGGTGACTATGTATATATTAAACTAAGCTCCAACCAAGGTTGTCCCAAAGACACCATTTTGTCATGGGCTTAACTGATTTTGCCTAAGCCATGCGGCACCCATGCGTGTCCGTCCGCAAAGGTCAGCCCTCCCCGAGATCTCTTAGAGTCCCTTAGACTTACAAAAGAAAAAATGGGTCAGAAGAAGCAATTCCCACGGGATCCACAAGCAACTGCTTAAGCAAACACTTTATAAAGCCAAATACAAATTACACCCATGGACATTACAAACTTAGAAAGGTTGCACACAAAGGAAAATAGTCTATTACAGACCAAAGTCCCCACAAGTGCTTATAAGAGACACTCGTATTTACAAGCCAATATCGACCATAAAGTAAACTAAACTAGGGCTGCTAAGCCTACTACAAGCCCGCTACTTGCTGTACAAGGTATGTAGATAAACCGAAGTACATGGACAAACATGAGCATTTCATCGAACACCTTATTTACATTATTGTCCATGACATTCTCCCCTACTTATTCCTTCAACATCCTTGTCGAAACTACTGTAGATGTTGCATCTCCTCGCATTTTGCTGAATCTTTAATCTTCTGCTTTGGCTGCAACACGCCCCCCTTTGGCTCCCAACCGCTCTCTGTCGAACTCTAATCTGCCACGCTGCTTCAACTCACCAATGACTGAGTCTGGTGTGGGGTTGGCTGAGTTGTGCTGATCCTTATTGGTTCTCACGGATCCTTTGGATGAAGAAAAAGACCTACCTTATTATGTGCCAGTATTGTAGTATACTCGTGTTGCTTGAACTGGGTGGATGCTTATTAGAACTTTGACGAGCATCGTGTCACAGACTTTAAGGTTTTTGAGGTCCTTCACAATGTTTGTCTATTGATCCTTCTTTCATATTTAGTTGTCACTTCCAAGTAAGTTCGCATCACTCCCACTTTCGATTGACATTCAATTGGAAAATGAAGCGGACAATCTACTCTTAGTAGTATTGATCACCAATGGTGAGAATTTTGACAACTATTATCTTCCATAAGCTTTCTTTGAAGGGTCACTGAACTTATGCAGAGCACTTCTACTAGATAAGTAAGAGAACTGGAATACTCGATCACTCATTTTCTTAATAGTTGAGAAGGCAAGTTTACTTGGCTTCGCTCATCTCCTCGAGTTAAGAGAATTGGGGTACTCAGTTTCACCCATTCTCCTGAGTTGAAAAGGCAAAGGTTACTCGATTTCGCTTGCCTCCTCAATTTTGTACTTCATGCATTGAGCTGGTTATCAACATTCGTCTGCTCTTTGCTCACACTTTTGAAGTACTTGAAGTGTTTGCACTCCTTGCGTTGAGTTAGCTACTGTGATTCGCCTTCCCACTGCCATTGAACTTCTGGAATACAAGAAGTTTTGCCCGAAAAGAGTAAAAAGTTTACCCCAACTTGGAGTCCCCCAACTTGGAGTAAGTCTTTGATAGATCCGTCGCCTCTGGGATTATATCGTCTTCTTCATCACCTTTCGCCTACTCCTCCGAAATACTGCCTATTTCGTTCCTTGGTCAAGCACTCCTGCATCAACCTGAAGTCCCTAGTTTTTGGCTATCTTGATGAGAAGCCCATCGACACTGGTCTTATGAAGTTCCTTGGCCTCTACCCTTCGGCCATGTCTTAGTATTTGGAGTTTGCCTTTGCATTCTCCACCTCCTTGGCCCCCTTTTATGACCAATGCTCTCCCTCTATGAGAGCAAGGGATCGATGACTCCACGAAAGTCCTACTTCTTTGGTACCATAGTGCTGCTAAGCCCATAGCACTATTATCTGTTACCTTGCATCTTCATCCCTTCCTTCGCAATGGGTAGATCTGCCTCTGTGGCACTGTGGCGCTCCTCTGAGTCCACCTCCTTTCTAACAGACGCTTTGCTTTTGGGTAACTGAGCCCCATTGGACTCGTCATTGCTTCCTCGCCCGTTTCGACCACCTGCTTTGACACCACTGTGTTCTCATAGCAGTTCTCCTTTGTTGATGGAAAGATAGACTGCAACTCTCATGCATGGCCTCCGCCATCTTGTTGCAGGTCTCGTGCCGATTCTGTTCTTCTTAGCTTCCTTGGTAGCAACGTTCACTTACTTGACTTCGTCCTCTGACTTGCCGGGCTCCCTTAAGCGAATATGAGCAGCGAAGCAGTCCAACTCTCCAACCGCTCTAATTATACCTTTATATAATCAAGTCCCCTCCATGGGACTTACTAGTACTTGTAATCTGACTTCTCTCCCGGTGGTACACAGCCCCCATATGCTGATAACCAAAGCTTTCATCTGATGCAAGCTTCGATGGGCACACATGGAAGACCCGCCTCTGCGGTACCATAGCATTCACCACTTGAATCCACAGCCCTTCTTGCCGTTGCATTGTTCACCGAAGTGGAGCTCCCAGCAGCTCATGATTATTCATATGATCATGTCCCCCTCCATGGGACTCACTGGTATTTGCACTTGGACTTCTTCCTTGGTGGTATACAGCCCCCATATGCTGATGACTAAGACTTTCATCCAATGCAAGCTCCGATGCACACACGAACGCCCGCCTCTGTGGTACTACGGTATTCACTCATTGAATTCATAGCCATTCTTCTTGTTGTGTCGTACACCAAAGTGGAGCTCCCAAGAACTCTTGATCATACCTCTGCATAATCTTGTCCCTCACGAGACAGGATTACCTGTATTGTATTGCCACGAACTATTCCACCATGATCCACTGCACCATGTTGCTTTCTGGTGACATCTATATTGCATACACATTCTTGTGTGATAAACTCGGACTACGACTTCTCCACATGTGGTCTCTGCCAACACATCGTAGGGCCTCCACCATCTTTGATTTTTAGTTCGTTCTCTTGGCAATTCATATTTATCCACCCACTATTGGGTCACACCTGGATGAAGCATAGCTCTAGGATAGTCCGTCGCATAGTAGCTCATGAAGTCCCCCTGACTTCACTAAAATTGATGCACCATTGTCTGGATCTTGAGCCTCTATCCCATATCAGCACAATCTCTACTATGCACCACTTGTTCCTGACAACTTGAATCACAACACTATGACATATTCTTCAAGAGCACCCGCCTCTGTATCCCCTTACCCCGTGCTAAGGTCTCCTGATCCCAACTTTGCCTCCGCAAGTTGAATCACCTTAGTTACTCCGTCAAATGCATCTCTGAGATAACTTACATGTGCCTCAAAGCTCCCTTCATCTTTGGCACTATATAAGATAAGTTTGTCCTATCAGAATGAAGAACCCATGGAATGACATGATCTCACTCTTGCCTTTACAAGAGTTCATGCCATTGGCCTCTGTCCAAGGAAAGCTCCGTGCCTCCGCTCCATGTTCCATCTTCGATGTCGACTCTCTTCATGTGGCTTGAATACTTCACCAAGTTCCACCCAAGTCGCTCTGCTCCTCGATCTGCATTGAGTTGATAGTGGCCCTCGCGTCTACCATTCTATGGGTTAGCCCTCTGTTGAGTTCAATTTCTGTATTGATTCTAAGTGTGCCTTCATATAATGTTGCCTTGGATTGCTCCCCCATTTGATCTCAAAATGCATTCCACTCATGCGATAACTTCATGCCACTCGTTCGGTCCGTTGAGTTTTATGAAGAAGATATTACCTTGAGAACTCTTCCTTAATATATGCGGTCCGTTGCACATGATTCTCCTTCTAGAGAACTAGGACTTATCCCTCCTGGATATCTATCCTATTGGAGCAATTTTCCTCTTTACGTACTTCCCGTTGGAAGTTTCAGAGACCACCATCCCCTTTGGACTACTCCGTCTTACTGAACAACTTGTGCCTTGTTCTGTCCCCGCAAATGCACTTGCTAGATTGTGACTCTTCGCCAATACAGTCTCCACTGCACCCTTTAAGGTCTAGCAATGTGCTGAACTTATTGCACATTTCAACCGCCTACGGACGTATCCTTTCCATGTCGAAGAGAAAGTTATGATGCTCCAAGGTGTTGAGTTCTGATCGCGCCTTGGGATGGCCATGAATACTCCGTCGTCCATGTATAAGCCCTGTATAAGTACCAAATCCATTGAGTTAGCAATTCCCCTCACCTTTGTAAGCTTTGCATAACTCTTTCAATCATTACGTAATATCTCCCACTTTGCACAGTCTCATCTTTCACCAAGCACCTCACTTGACTT
Organism: Ensete glaucum; assembly: GCA_021527575.1. NCBI lineage: Eukaryota > Viridiplantae > Streptophyta > Magnoliopsida > Zingiberales > Musaceae > Ensete > Ensete glaucum. The sequence continues at coordinate 28,325,957 of CM038555.1, forward strand.
GAGCACCATCAAGTTTGGTTGCCAACGTCGAGCCGTAGCTCGAACTCAACCATCCAAATATTTGTGTGCTACGTATTCTTCTTCGCTTGCTAGTCCTTGTGGTGCCTCTCGCTCAAAGGGATTGGCTATTCCTCTAAATGCCAAACCTGGATGCCCGCTCCTCTGAGCGACTCTTTTCCCTACATCTCAATGTCCATTTTCCCCTAAGTAGTTGCGTATGCTAGCTATCCTCTATATAGCCCGGCTAGGTCCCCTACGTTTGTATGGCAAGTGTTTCTGCGTATGCTTATCCTGCTTCGATACCACATTGTCATGGGCTTAGCTGATTTTGCCTAAGCTATGTAGCACCCATGCGTGTCCGTCCGCAAAGGTCAGCCCTTCCCGAGATCTCCTAGAGTCCCTTAGACTTACAAAAGAGAAAATAGGCTAGAAGAAGCAATTTCCACGGGATCCACAAGCAACTACTCAAGCAAACACTTTATAAAGCCAGATACAAATTACATCCATGGACATTACAAACTCAGAGATGTTGCACACAAAGAAAAATGGTCCATTACAGACCGAAGTCCCCACAAGTGCTTACAAGACACACTCGTATTTACAAGCCAAGATCGACCATAAAGTAAACCAAACTAGGGCTGCTAAGCCTACTACAAGCCCGCTACTTACTGTACAAGGTATGTACACAAACCGAAGTATACGGATAAACATGAGCATTTCATCGAACACCTTGTTTACATTATTGTCCATGATAATTTAAATTATGAAAAGGTTAAAAATCAAATTTGCAGCATATGTGTATTTAGGGATGTTCGTCTGAGTTCAGGATATATAATCCACAAGAGAATAAACTAGACTCAAGGACTATTAGTAGGTATTTTATTGTATATACTAAAAAGTCTAAAGGTTATAGATTTTATTATCCGTCTCACATAAATAGGATTGTGAAATCAAGAAACACTAAGTTTCTTGAGGAAGACATAATCAGTGGGAGCAATCAATTCATGAATATAGTTTTTGCACATGATCATATAGGAACTCAACCTTCCACGATAAATGATAGATTGATTATAGTTTATAGTACCCCTCAAGTTCAAACCAGTGCTGAACAACCAATCATACAAATTTCAGAAGTTGTTGATAGTATTCTAATAGATCAAACAATTCATGAATTACAGTGAGCTCCTGAACAATAAGTTGAACCACAAGTTTATGAGGGAGACATTGGTATAACATTAAGAAGATCTATTAGAAATAAAAGATCAGTAATTCCTAGTTATTATATTATATATCTACAAGAATCTAACTATAATATTAGAGCCAAACATGATCCTGAAATATTTTCACAGGCCATAAGTTGTAAAGAGTCAAACTTGTGGTATGATGTCATGAAGGAGGAGATGAATTCCATGAAGAGCAATAAAGTTTGGGATCTTGTAGAGTTGCCTAATGGGGCAAAGGCCATAGGCTATAAATGGGTCTTCAAGATAAAAAAAGCTTCATTTGGCAACATTGAGAGATACAAGGCAAGACTTATTGTAAACGGATTCACTCAAAGGGAGGGAATCAATTATACAGAGACATTCTCTCCTGTATCTAAGAAAGATTCTCTTCATATCATTTCGGCATTAGTTGCTTATTTTGACCTTGAGTTGCAACAAATGGATGTTAAAATATTATTTCTTAATGGAGATTTAGAGGTGGAGGTTTATATGAAATAACCTGAAGGTTTCTCCTATAGTGTTGGTGAAGACTTAGTTTGTAAGCTTAAGAAATCTATATACGGTTTAAAATAAGCCTCCCGTCAATGGTATTTTAAATTTCATGAAGTAATTTTTTCATTCGGATTTGTTGAAAATCCTATGGATCAATGGAGTAAAATATATTTTCTTGTTTTATACATAGATGATATTTAACTTGAAACCAATGATAAAAGTTTACTACATAAGATAAAATAATTCTTTTCTAGAAACTTTGATATAAAAGATATGGGTGAAGCATCTTATGTCATTGGCATAAAGATCCATCGAGATATATCTCGAGCCATTTTAGGTCTATTATAAGAAACCTATATTAATAAGCTTTTAGAAAGATTTCGGATAAAGGATTGTTCACCAAGTATTGATTCCATTATGAAAGGTGATAGATTCAATTTGAATCAATACCCAAAGAATGATCTTGAGAGGAAATCAATAAAAAAAAAACATACATATGCTCATTCATAGGAATACTTATGTATGCTGCAGACTAGAGACCGATATAGCATTTGTAGAGATGCTCGGATGATATCAGAGTAATCCATGTATAGACTACTGAAGAGCTACAAAAAAAGGTGATGAGATATCTTCAAGGAACCAAAGATTACGTGCTTATGTATAGATAGACAGACAAACAAACTCGATGTGATTGGATACTCAGATTCAGAATAAGTCGGTTGTGTTGATTCTCATAAATTAACATCAGAATATATTTTTATAATGGCAGGTGGAGCTATTTCTTGGAGAAGTGCCAAGCAGACTTTGATTGCTACTTCTACTATAGAAGCTGAGTTAGTTTCCTGTTTTGAAGCTAATTCACATGGTGTATAGCTTAAGAGTTTCATTTCTGGACTTAGAATAATGGATTATATTTCTAGGCCATTAAGAATTTTCTGTGATAATTCAGCTGCTATCTTTATAGCTAAGAACAATAAAAGTAGAAGTCTAAGTAAACATATCAACATTAATTATTTAGCCATAAGAGAATATGTAAAGGAAAAGAAAGTGGTTATTGAGTATATAAGCACTGAATTGATGATTGCTGATCTTTTGACGAAAGACATGCCACCTCTATAATTCAATGATCATATAGATAAAATATGACTTGGTTCCACTTTATAATTATATTAAAACTGTTATATATTATAATATTTTCTCATATTCATGTGCATATTAATTTAAGAAAATATATTTATATGGATCAAGAATAAATATATAGTTTATTCATTAAGTGATGTTACCACATTAAGATTAATTTTTCATAAACTAAATACATTATGATATATAGTAGATAATACTCGTTCTAAGATGATTTACATCTATGATTCATGTATTTGTTTCTTAAGAATATTGTTCTATAAGATTAATTCAAGTTATTAAGTTAAATAAATGGACCCAGTGAGAGAATATAATCATTTTTTATTTTTATTTATTATTATTAATATTTTATTAATTATGGTTTAAATATTTCAGTTTTTATTTGTTATGAATATAATGGTTATTATTAATTTTCTCCATTCATAACAATTAAAATTCTTAATTATGATTCAAACGTTTCGTTTCTTGAATTAAATCTTGAACATTATGAAATTTACGGTAATAAATGTTCTTGATAGGAGAACATATATATATATATATATATATATATATATATATATATATATATATATATATATATATATATATATATATATATATATATATATATATATATATATATATGTTTTGGTCCCTTGACTCAATTTCAAATTGAAGGATTTACTACACTATCAAAGTGAGAATTCAGAACCGAGATGTACCGAATAGTGAGATAAATTATTATTGAAATATTCAACAATGACTAAAGATACGTAATTTAAGTTTTCGTATTCATTTAATTATGTTTTTATTAAAATAATTTAGAAACATATCTTTTGGTTTCATATCTTTATTTTATCCTTTCAGTTTAAAGAATGAGATGTAAGAATATAGAGTCTAAAGAATAAAATAATGGAATCATATATATCTAAGAGTCACTTGTGTAATATATTTTGGAAAATAGTTTTAAAGAATATTTCACATTGGTGTCACCTGTCCTTTTGAGGCAAGCAAGGGTGATTTCAAGAAACTTCAAGGATATTATCTTCTCTTACATTCTTCTCATTTAGTCAAATTTTGATATTAATTTTCAAGAATGTTCCTTTTTCCCTAGCTTATTTAAAGTGAGAATTAGTAGTTCTTACTGGATAAAAAATAGTTCTTGCAACTGGATAAAAAATACATAATTTCGTCTTTACTTCTCTCCCTTCTTTATCCTTTCGTTCGAGTGTGTGCCTCTGTATCATGGCTTAACGGACAATAGAGAGATGCATCTTAAAAAGGTAATCTATTAGAAATATTTTTTTATTTTATAAATATAGTCAATATTCTTATCCATTAAGCTAACTCTCGTATAGGCAAGATAATTAGAAGTATCATCTATTACTTATAACACAAATTTGCTAACTTAAATGGTTTAGCATACTAATCATGTCTTAACCAAAAAATTGAGTTGGTTAAAAATTTATGCTACTATTTTAGCATAGATTTAAAAATAGTTTTGTGTACTTTGGATGGCAGAATATGTAAGAAAAAGATATGAAATCAAAATGTGTTTCTATAACATATAATAGAAACATAATAAAACTACTACGAAAATTTAAATTGCGTACCTCCAACTATTATTGCTGAAGATCTCAACAACGATTTCTCTTAGTATTTTAGTAATTCTCGACTTTGAATTTTCACTTTAGATGATGTAGGAAATTCTTCAATTTCAGATTGAGCCAAGGGACCAAAACACATATATATAGACGTTATCCCATCAAGAACATTTATTACCATCAATTTCGTAACATTCAAGAATTAATTCAAGATCGAAACGTTTGGACTATAATTAAAATTTTTTAATTATCGTAAATAAAGAAATTTAACAATAACTGTTATATTCATAGTGAATGCAAACTAAAATATTTAAACCATAATTAATAAAAATATTAATGATAATAAATAAAAAATTAATTAGAAAACAGTTACATTCTCCCACTTGGTCCATATATTTAACTTAATGACTTGAATTAATCTTACTGAATAATATTTTTAAGAAATAAATATATAAATTATAGCGATAAGTCCTCTTAAAGTGAGTATTATCTTTCACGTATCACAATATATTTAGTTTATTAAGAATTAATCTTAATATGATAATATTACTTAATGAATAAACCCTATATTTATCCTTCGTCTATACAAATATATTTTCTCAAATTAATATGCACATAAATATGAGAAAATATTACAATATATAAGAGTTTCAATACAATTACAAAGTGGAACCAAATCCCATTTTCTCTGTATGATCCTTGAATTTTAGAGGTGGCATGCCTTTAGTCAATGGATCAACAATCATTAATTCAGTGCTAATATACTCAATGATCACTTTCTTTTCCTTTATATGTTCTCTTATGACTAAATACCTAATGTCGATATGTTTACTTCGACTTCGACTTTTATTATTTTTAGTCATAAAGACAGAAGCTGAATTGTCGTAGAAAATTCTTAATAGCCTAGAAATAGAATCCACTATTCTAAGCCCAAAAATGAAACTCTTAAACCATACACCATGTGTAGTGGTCCCAAAATAAAAGACAAACTCAGCTTCCATGGCAGAAGTAGCAGTCAAAGTCTGCTTAGCACTTCTCCAAGAAATAGCTTAACCAGCCATTATGAAAATGTATCATAATGTTGATTTATGAGAATCAACACAGTCGACAAAGTCTGAATCTAAGTAGTCAATCACATTCAATTTGTTTGTATGTCACATAAGCATGTAATCTTTTGTTTCTTGAAGATACCTCATCACCTTCTTTGCAACTCTCTAGTGGTCCATACCTGGATTACTCTGATATCACCCGAGCATGCTCACAACAGATGCTATATTCAGGTCTAGTACCGACTTAAGCATACATAAGGCTTCTTACAGCAGAAACATATGAGATGTTTTTCATTGATTCCCTCTCAAGATCATTCTTCGGACATTAGTTCAAATTGAACCTATCACCTTTTATAATGGGAGCAATACTTGGTGAACAATCCTTCATCTGAAATATTTATAAAAGCTTATTGATATATGTTTCTTGTGATAGATCTAAAATGCCTCGATGTATATCTCTATGGATCTTAATGCCAATGACATATGATACTTCACCCATATCCTTCATGTCAAAGTTTTTAGAAAGGAATTATTTCACCTCAAGTAGCAAACCCTTATCATTTGGTTACAAATAAAATATCATCTACATATAAAACAAGAAAACATATTTTACTCCCATTGATATTCTGATATATACATTGATCCATGAGATTTTCAACAAATTTAAATAAAGAAATCACTTCATGGAATTTAAAATACAATTGATGAGAGGCTTGTTTTAAACCGTATATAGATTTCTTAAGCTTACAAACTAAGTCCTCACTAATACTAGATGAGAAACCTTCAGGTTGTTTTATATAAACCTCCTCCTCTAGATCTCTGTTAAGAAACGTTATTTTCATATTCATTTGTTACAACTCAAAGTCAAAATAAGCAACTAATGCCAAAATGATACGAAGAGAATCTTTCTTAGATACAAAAGAGAATGTCTCTATATAATCAATTCTCTCTTTTTGAGTAAATCATTTTACAACAAGTCTTGTCTTGTATCTCTCAATGTTGCTGAATGAATCTTTTGTAGTCTTAAAGACCTATTTATAGCCAATAGCCTTTGTCATATTAGGTAACTTTATAAAATCCCAGACTCCATTGCTCTTCATGGAATTCATCTCCTCCTTCATGGCATAAAACCACAAGTCTGACTCTTTACAACTTATGGCCTGTAAAAAGGTTCTAGGATCATTTTCGGCTTTAATATTTTAGCCAGATTGTAGATATACAACATAATCACTAGAAATTGTAGATCTTTTATTTATAATAGATCTTCTTAATGTTATACTAATGTCTCCTTGGAAAAATTATGGTTTAACTTGTTGTTCAGAAGCAACTTATGGAATCTGTATGATTGGTTGTTCAGCACCAGTTTGAACTTGAGGAGTGCTATGAACTATAACCAATCTATCATTTGATGTGGAAAGTTGAGTTCCCATATGATCATGTGCATAAACTATGTCCCTGAACTGATCGCTCCCACTGATCATGTCATCATCAAGGAACTTAGTGTTTTTTGATTCTACAATTCTAGTTATATGAGATAGACAATAAAACCTATAACTTTTGGACTTTTTAGTATATGCAATGAAATATCTACTAATAGTCCTTGGGTCTAGTTTCTTTTCTTGTGGATTATATATCCTGACCTCAGACGGACATCCCCAAATACGCATATATCGCAAACTTGGTTTCTAACCTTTTCATAATTCAAATGGTGTCTTTGTGATAACCTTGGTTGAAACTCGGTGTAGTCATCTTTAGCAAAAGGACCGACCAGATATTTATTCATTCTCAGTATATCGACCATAATATTCTCCACCCCTATCTGATCTCACAATTTTAATTTGCTTGCCACATTGGTTCTCAACTTCAGCCTTAAAAACTTTGAAGGCATCTAATGCTTCATTTTTGTAATGAAGCAAATAGATATACATATATTGTGAAAAATCATCTATAAAGGAGATGAATTATTTCTGACTATGTGTCCATGTCTGAACAATATATATCAGTATGAATGATTTTTAATATATCTGAATTCCTATTAGCACCTTTCTTAGACTTATTGGTCCGCTTTCCCCTAATACACACAAGTCGTAAATCAAAAAAATAAAGAGTACTAAGTATCTCATCATTAACTAATCTCTTATTTATCTCTATGGAGACATGTCCTAATCTTTAGTGTCATAAAATAGATGCGTCTTCATTAATATTATACCTTTTAGTGCCAGCTTGAACATGCATTGAACTATGAGTGTCTTTTATTTTGTAAGAGAATTTGATAAAGACCATCAAACAAAATACTATTCCCAACACAATCAAATTTATATAATAAACTAAATGATATGTCTTGAAAATGAAAAGAATATCCAAATGGTATGAGTTTGAAAATAGAAATCAAGTTATGTGGGAAACTTAGCATATAAAATGTTCTTTCCAATTCTAAAACAAAGCCACCACTCAAGGTTAAAATGCATGTTCCAATTATCTCCACATGTGAACCTATCTTATTGCTTGATAAGATACTTTGCTCACTTCCTACTGGCTTCCTTAGGTTTTGCATACCCTATAAAGACTTTGCAATATGGATTGTTGATCAAGAATTAATCCACCAGGTGTTAATATTAATATTAACCATATTAGATTCATAGCAAACGAGGTTGGCTTACCTTTTTTTCAAGCCATTGTTGAAATTTTATGCTTTTCTTCTTCATGTGTCCCTTCTTTTTACAGAAGAAACACTTTGCTTCTTTCTTGATATCAGCTTGAGGTGGTATTCTACCATTTTCTTGCCGATTGTCTTGATTTTTGTTAGTTTTATTCTTCTTATGAGTGGTTACCACCAATGCACTCTCACCCAGCTCCATCACCAGTCTCTCTTCTTCTTGAACATATATGGTCATTAATTGACCATTTGTCCTTATGTCTATTGTATAAAATCTTAAAAGGCCCATATTGATGTAGAAGGGTGTTCAGAATGTAGTGCGCCAAGAAGGATTCTGACATATCAAACTCAAGTTTCTTAAGTTAAGCCGTAAAATTATGTATTTACATTATATGCTCGCGCACACATATTTTATATAGATGAGCCTAAGGGATAAAATTTTAATTATTAGATTGCTTACTAGTGCCTTATCCGAAGTGATGAACTGCTCGTCAATGACCTTTAGCAAGTCTTAGAGATTATGATAGTTAATAGAATTACGTATACCAGTAGTTATTTTAGTCTTAATAAATATCACACTGAGCCAATTGGATCACTCCCATCGCTCATATAACACGATCTCAGTTGGAGTGCTGGTATTGGTGATTGCATATGGTTTGTCCTTACTAATAACATAATTAATATCCATCCACCCTACATGGAGGATAATTCTCTCTTTCTATATCTTATAGTTATCACTCTTAAGTTCGAGAATATCACATCGGATATCAAAAAAATTGACAGTTTGAGAAACTATATAAAATTCAAAATGATTATGTCAAAATTTGAGACTTAAAAGTCTAAATAGCATATTTTACTAATGTAAAACATACAAAAAATGAATCTTATGACATAAAAATTACATGTGGGCTAAAATTTTAAGTCATATATATTCAAATGATTTTTATGATAAAATCATTAAATTATATACCAATTCATAATCATTGTGGATAAATTATGAAAATAATTTGATATTTAATCCTGATTAGTTATATAAATATAGTAAAAGATCTTATGGGATAATAATTATTATATTAAATATAATCAATCATAATATTATATTTAATTCCTTATGTTATCCTAATTTATATATAATTTTAATTAACTAAGGATGTTGTGACTAATCCATAATTAATTAAGATTATATGAATCACATTTTGTTTATATAAAATTGACTCTTAAGCATGAATTAATATAACAAAATATTCATACTAAATATTAGCATTATTAATAACAAATGATTCAGTTCACAAGAAGTGTTGAAAATTAATATTTTCATAATTTTCAATATCTAATGCACTAAAAAATTTAAAAAAGAAATCAAAATCAAACCATATTTAATGACATAAAAATGAAATCTTCTCTATGGTTAATCTTTGCTTCGATACCAAATATATAAAAAAAAGATACGAAACCAAAATGTATTTCTACATGATAGAAACATAATAAAACTATTATGAAAATTTAAATTACATACCTTTAGTCATTATTGTTGAAGATTTCAACAATAATTTCTTTCAGTATTTTGGTACTTCTCGGCTCTGAATTCTAACTTTAGATGATGTAGGAAATCCTTCAACTTTAGTTAAGTCAAGAGACCAAAACATATATATATATATATATATATATATATATATATATATATATATATATATATATATATATATATATATATATATATATATATATATAAACATTCTCCCATCAAGAATGATTATTATAATCAATTTTAAAATGTTCAAGAATTAATTCAAGATGGAAACGTTCGGACCATAATTAAAAATTTTAAATTATCATAAATAGAAATATTTAACAATAATTATTATATTCATAATGAATGAAAACTGAAATATTTAAATCATAATCAATAAAAATATTAATTACAATAAAATAAAAAAATTAATTAGAAAATGGTTACATAATCCTCATCTATTTTAATTTTTAATCACTAAAAGTCATGACTAATTTATTTTTATGTCAAACGTGAGATCGTTTGCAAGGATAGAGTACGTCTATTATCTTAATATGAACTTCAATATTTTAGATACCTATTCCTTTCTTTTCTTTTCATGTTAATATTACTCATATATCCTTAATTATAATATAATGTTACTTATATACCATGTTTTAGATACGCCAAAACACCGAGCGGTTCGTTTTTGTAGAATCGGAGCCGGTTCATGAGTTCTCCAGTAGGACCGGACCGGCTGCTCCGATTCTGATAACTTGACCAGTGACTTGCAGTTTTGCACATTTTGTTGCGAAAAACACTTTTCGCATGTTTAAGTTACGCAAATGATGAAGCACAATGACAAAAAACCCTTATGGCAGTGCATTTGTTAACATGATCTCGAACTACTCACACAACGACAATAATAGTTTTTGGTAAGCCAAACGGCCTAAAACAAAAACAGAACGAGGTCAGCGGAGACGCCAGCCACCGCCACGACGCGAGGAAGCGACGGCGATGGCGACGACGCAGCCCCGTCTCTGGATCCCATATCCACCGCTGATCTTGGTTTGTGCATCCCTTTGGTGGCTTTCCGCGGCGGCGGCATCGGTCCACGAGTTCCCGACGGACGGCACCGTCATCGAGCTCGACGATGCGAGCTTCGAGCGGGCGATCTCCGCCTTCGATCTCATCCTCGTAGATTTCTATGCCCCCTGGTGCGGCCATTGCAAGCGGCTTGCTCCCGAGGTATTCATCCGTGCCGTGACTCTTGCCTCCTCTCCTCCGTGTTCTGTTGGCTGATTAGTTAATCCGAGATCTCAAGATCAGGCGACCTTCCGCTAGTTTTATGAGCGTAATTTGGAATATATGCCCATTGAAATCCGGCTCAGGCATTTTTTTTTTTTTTTGGTTTGCTTGAACTCATTTAAAACCCTATTATATGAATCTCAAGGAGGATTTCTGAATTTGGTACCATAATCTTTTCTTTGCCAGGGATCTAGTTCGCAAGAAATATGCTGTAAAATGATCTTGTTATTCCTTTAAGTTTGTATGTTTTACATTAGTTGAGGAGTAAAAGAAGTGATAACTTAATTATGTTTAGTTTAAAAGCACTGTTCCTTCAAATCTCTTACCATGAGATGCACCTTCCTTGAGCTTTGATAAGAAAATGCATGGTTTAGGAAATTGTCTGTCAGATTGGCATAAGAAGGAACATTTGATCTTATTTTTTGTTAGCTTCTTTCTATGTGTTTCAGAACATTATGTACACTAATTTGAGACACAGCTGAAGCTTTTGAGCTAGAGATATCTTACATGGACACTGGACAGGCCATATGACCGTTACATTGAAAAATCTAAAAGAAAGTTTCTATATAGGTTGTTAAGGAAGGAGATGCAAGTTTTCTCAGAAAATGATGAGAGAGATAAAAGATAACTTTTGCATCAGTGTGTGGCAATATCTGGGTTATGTATCTGTTATACCATTCCTTCAAGTCCAGAAGTTAATTGGAAAAATCAGTTCCAATGGATGTTGAGTGGCACAATGTAGTGACCGAGAAAATTGAACTGAGGGTTTTGCCGTATTAGTTCATGGCTTCAGAAATTCAAAGAATGATTTATGTTGTTTCACATATTTTCTGTAACCTTTTAATTTAATATAAACTGCTTAGAGTATGACAACTAGAATCAAATGCAAGCAACAGATTCCTTTAAGCCTTTTGGCTTTGGATTATTGGATGTTCTACATATATTTGGATCTTGAGATATTTGTGACAGAATGTCATGCGATTCTCTAGGCAGTGTGTTCAAAGGCGAAACTAATGTGCACTTAAGGGTCAAAACCCACCAAGGCCCTAATCTTGTTCCCCACTTGAGCTGAGGCTTAGAAGCTTCAACAAAGACGAACAATAGCTGTGCACCTCATGGGCCTCATCAAAAAATTGGGGCACAGAAAATGCACACCTTCTGATGTATGGCTACGATAAGGTTTTTTGTGTACTAGCTTAGGAATTCATTGATGGAAACAAAATCATCATTTATCTATTAGGATCCTCTGATAGGTTTGAAAAGAAGAATCAAGCATTGCATTCCTCTTCCATGTTTATACGTGAAAAAAAAGAGAAACACATTATGCTTCATCTTGGAAATGGATTTGATTTATATTGGAAAAAAAAAACAAGTTATCTTATTTATTTTGCTCTTTTATTGAAAGGCACACCTTATGTGTACACCTATAAATATCTCTTCTATATACTAACTGCAGGATTTCATTATGGAAATAAAATTATTGGATCGGTTCATTTGTTATTTATCTTATCAGGATTTCCTGATAGACCGAATAGTGGAATCAAACATAGCAATCATTCCCATTTCCATTCTTATTCACGAAAAAAGAGGGACACATTTTGCTTCATCTTGGAAAAGGATTTGGTTTATATTTTAAACAAGAACAATATGTCCTACTTTCTTGCTCATCTATTAACTTCATCTTTCCCTCTTTTATTTTTTCTTAATTCTTTGTGGTTTTCGTAATCCTTCTTCTTCATTCTTTTTCTTTTTTTTCTGCTACTTTCCATTGTTTATGTAGCATTCTTTTTAATTTCTTCTTGTCCTGTGTTCTGCTGTTGTTTGGCCTGTGTCTTTCTTCCAAAATAGGAAGAGCACTAGAATGGAATGACAGTGGTCCACCAGCAGGCTCATTCTAATCTTGGATGGGGTACATGGGAATCAAAAAGCACTACCATGAATGCGACCACACATGCACTTGTGGTGTGGTAAAGCACTCCAATTAGCATTCTCATCAGGGCCAGAATTTTGGATATACAGGATCATGGTCAGATCCAAATTGGTGAGACTTCCTATGAAGACTTATCCAACTATTCTAATTCCCTTCGTACAATAATTTCAAAAGGATCTCCTGCTTGAGAAGAAGGGGGACTTCCATGTCCTTTTCTTTCTGCTTTGAGGCAAGTTGGAATTTCTTCTGCTGATGACTATCATGGTTGTCGATGTTGGCAGGGTGTTCTCTAGTCATCACTTTGGCTCACTCTATTTTCCTTCTAGCTGTACTGTGTAGAAAAAGGATTTTGATTATTTGCATTATCATGGGCTGGCATATAAATATTGATTAAATTTTAGCATCATAATTTCAGTAACTAAGTGGCATGCGTTTTTTGCATAGGCTCCAAGACGCCTAGTGCTGCAGTGTTCCTGGAGTAATACTTTTGCTTCTAGAGAGTTTTCTTTCCATATAACGTTCGGTTGGAGCTTACTTCATGTATGCTATTCCTAATTTTACAGTAGAGATGTGTGAGATCCTCCTCATAAGAGCCCCAGAATTAGGATCAGCTTTATGTCAATACATTATTCTCCTAGAACTGGAAATGTGTGCAGCTTAAAGTGTGTATCTTACTTTTATTAGTTATGTAGAGTGACACTAATAATGCTTTTCTCTGATATGCAGTTGGATAAAGCTGCCCAAGTTCTAGCTCAGCTGAATGATCCTATCATGATTGCTAAGATAAATGCTGACAAGTATACAAAACACGCTGCCAAATATGAAATAGAGTATGTGCTTTTCTCCCTTATCATGTTGAATCCCTTGACAAGTCTGAATGTGTAATATCAGACTTGGTAAATACTATTTTGATGATAGCTTGAGATAGTGGTATAGACCTATGGATCATTACTGGAATGTGAATCATTTAGCCAGCATATCATACATAATACTAGGCATTTCAATGCTAAACTGCAGCGGGTATCCTACAATGAAGCTTTTTATGCACGGAGTCCCTATGGAGTACACTGGTCCAAGGAATGCTGAGTTGCTTGTACGTTTTCTAAAGAAGTTTGTTGCACCTGATATTTCTTTCCTTGAGTCTGACTCAGCGGTCCAAAATTTTATTGATATGGCTGGTGCTAACTTCCCTATGTTCATTGGCTTTGGCCTGAATGAATCTGTTATCCTGGAACTTGCCCACAAGTACAAGAAAAAAGCCTGGTTTTCTGTAGCAAAAGATTTCTCAGAGGAAATTATGGTGGCATATGATTTTGACAAAGTTCCAGCATTGGTATCTCTTCATCCCAAATATAATGAGCAAAGTGTGTTCTATGGCCCTTTTGAAGGTGAGCTCCACTAGGTCTTTTAAACAAATTAAGGATAACATATCCTCTTATTAAGCTAAAGAAGCTAACTTAGTGATTAAGTCAAGTACTATAAAAAGTTAAAAACTAAAACTCACAATTAGAAAAATGTGTAACTTCATTGTCTAACTCACTGCCTGCTTGCTATAGACATTCATCAGGGTTCAGTTATGGTCTTGTGATCATGGTTTCAATGTTCTTTTTTCTATTATTTTAAATGGGTTAGGTACTCTTGAATTTTAATTATAGTTTGCGTCTTTATCTGTCATTGGTTTCTGGTTCTTCTGCATTGAAATTAATTAGGCTAATAATGTTTTGTATTCCTCTTGGTATTTGTTTCTCTTAGTAAAACAGTATTGTTGGAAGACTGTTGCTATATTTTTAAAGTTAAAATTACAGGAGAATTCTTGGAAGATTTTATACGACAAAATCAGTTGCCTCTTACTGTACCCATTAATTCTGAAACACTCAAGTTGGTGAAGGATGATGAGAGAAAAATTGTTCTAACAATTGTGGAGGATGAGTTAGATGAGAACTCACTAAAATTGGTTAGAATTTTGAGGTCTGCTGCAACTGCAAATCGTGACCTAATATTTGGATATGTTGGAGTCAAGCAATGGGGAGAATTTGTCGACGCATTTGATATCAGTAAGAGATCAAAACTGCCAAAACTTCTTGTTTGGGATGGAAAAGAAGAATATCATATAGTAAGTTCATTTTTACATCCGTTAAAATGCACTCATTCCCTGAATACTAATTCAATAATGTATGTTTTGTATGTAATGTTATATGCTTATATATGATTTTCCTTAATTATATTGTACTTGTTTAAATTTTTTAGTTTCTAATTATGTAGTACAATCAGTTAGATTAATTTGTTATCTTCTTTCTTGCTGCAGTTGCTGATATCTTTGTTACTTTCTATAAGCATATACATTATATGCGTGGAGGTGTAATATAAATCATCAAATTGGTGATTTGTTAGAATGAGCTATCTTTTCAAGTCCTCTTATGCTATGAATATCTGATCATATGTTCCATGTCTATTAAGTCTAACCTGCAATTGTGATGATCCCGGAGCCTCCTAAACATAACTTGATGCTATGCATAGAACATATTACACAGTATTCCAATACATCAAGTGTTGTAGTTCATAGCTGAATGATTCATCAAGACATGTTTGGGAAATTTACTGCTTGAAGTTATAAAAGACCCACCCAGTTCACATGCCTTGGCATATAATTTTATAGCCACCTTTCTTCCTTCTAGATTGGATAAATGTTGACCAAATTTACAAAATTGGTGCTTCAGACTTCTCTTGCCTTCTTTTTCTTTACATGTCAAAGTATGTAGATTTTTATTGTAAAGATTTACAGAGCAAACAAAAATCTTATAAATTATGCTGAATCCCTAGAAAGTCGATTTTGGTAATTGCTCGAAACTATAGTTGAACCTAAAGCCACCTGCAGTCACATGCAGTGTTTGGAGATTCTTGTCCACAAGGTTTGTCATACCGGTCCGTACCAGTGTACCAAATTTATCTCGGTATGGTATAGTACTCAGAACTGAGTGGTACGCACAGTGCATACCGCTCGATATAATATAATATAATAGTAATATAGTATAATATATATTAAAAAAAAGAAACAGACGAGGCGTCACCTCGCCTTGCAGGAGAACGATGTCTCGTCTCCCTACGGGAGAACGAGGCGGCGCCTCGTTCCCACGTGAGGAGACGAGGCGTCGCCTCATCCCTCCGCGGGAAGACAAGGCGTCGCCTCGTTCCTGCGTGGGGAGACGCACGGTATCGCTCGGTAGCGGGCGGTCCGTATACCGGTATCATGTCGGACCGGTATGTACCGCCCATATTGGGCAATACAGATCAAAACGAAGAACCTTGCTTGTCCACCCTGTTGTTCAACAAGAAGGATATTCAATTCTGAACAATTTTGACAATCATATGGTATTGCCCTAGTGGTATGTTGAAAAATTCCTTCTTCCAGGATATTCATTTTTTGAGGTTTTTTTTGCCATGATTGTTTAAGGTCAAGGTTGATATAACATATCTCTAGGCTGATCTGCCCAATTTCACCAGGTGTTGCTTCATAAGAGATCTCTGCCTAAATCTATCATGTTAATTATAGATGGCTTAGGCATTGGTAGACAAAAGCATATGACTGTACCTAGTCATTCGGGTCTTTAATATGTTGATAAGAAAACTGTGTTGTTCGGCTGTTCCTTTTTTCCTGATTTAAATCCCAATCCTCTTTTTAACAAACACATTGGTAATAAAATTGCGGGAAAACGAAGTCAAATAAAATGACAAGAACACAGAATTCAAAATGAATGTGATGGTCTCTATAATTAACAACTATTATTGCATCTCAGAAATTTCATTGAAATTTTAACCTCCTGACAATTGACCAACAACCATAATGATATAAAAGAGTCTGTACATAACGTACAGTTAAATGAATGATTTATCATTAAAAATAGAAACTATCAAATTGATCCTTTAAACAAAGCCATCTTATGACAAATAGAGGAAATAATTTTGTGAATATAAACTAGACATGATAAATTCCAAAATTTCAAGTGATATGGTATATAGTTGGGAATGTTATTTCATTGTAGTTCCCTAATTTAAGATGTAAACTCTCGGTAAAAATTTGTCAAGCCAGTAATTGTTCTTAAGTTTGATAAATGAGTTGTTCTCTTGATTATCAATGTCTATTAGTGAAAGGTCAACATTTCTTAAAGTTGAACATGAGTAAATTACATGTCATATGTTGAGCGGCAAAGCAATTCAATTTTGTGAAGCATAGAGTGTTCACCTACTTATTCAAACCACAAACTGGTCGTGTTTAGCCAGTAATATTCGAGTCCTAAGTTCCTAAACATGAGCCACCTTTATTATCATTATAGTTGCAACAATGGATTAATTTTTAATGTTTTATTTAATAAATAGTTAAAAGCATTCTGGAGATTAAGTTAAACTTCTGATTTCCTTGAAACCTAAAATTATAATTCATTGTATATAAAGTGAAAAAAATCCCTGGTTTGAAGTATAACGCTAGTCTCACATGTAGTGAAGTAGTGAAGGCAAATTTCTTTCAGGCATAAGCTCACAACTAGCAGTAAGTGCAATCATATCATTTGTAGCAGTAAATTCTTTTTTCCATGCATTCACATTTTTGAAAATGATAACTAGATCTTTGTAGTTTATTCGCTACTAGTGGTTTGTATGAGGAAACCAACAATGGAATAGGCTTCTTCATCATTGTATCTGGTTATGCAGGACTTTCTTTGTGAAGTTTATTTTGTTATGGATTTATGTATCAGTAGGGGAGCATCACTTGGGATGGCGATATATGTTGGATGTTGGCTTGTTTTTCAATCACATTTTGGTTCACAGCCTTCTTTAATTTGGTTTCATTTTGTAGTGTTATTTATATGATCAAGAAGCGGTTCCAATACTTGTTGATTTTGACCATTCTCATTTCCTTTATGCTGAAGGTTGTAGGTTCAGAATACCTAGACGACAATGATCAAGGATCTCAAATTAGTCGTTTTCTTGAAGAATATAGAGAAGGAAAAACAATAAAAAGGGAAATGGATGGCCCTTCACTGATTGGCTTCATTAACTCGTTGATCAGCATAAGAACAGTATACCTTATTGTCTTCATAGTTGCTGTTCTAATGGTCATTCAGAACTTTAGTCAAACTGACGAGAACCCCCAATTTAGAGGAATCCAAGATGGTGCAGAAGGCACAGATGCAAGCACTTCACATATCGAAAGCTGCAGAGATTATCAACCAGTGAACAAGGAAGACTGATGGTTGATGCTTTTTATCTCAGAACACTCAAAACGGTTGTATCACTGCAATTTTGTTTCTGTGCACCGCCACTTCTGATATTTATATAGCATCAACCCAAACATGGAATCAGGATTGTATTAAAAAATTGTTTTTCTTTCATTTATCCACAAAACTATTTTATTTGACAATGTAGAGAGCCCCATTTTCCTGCAGCTTTTAGCTTATGTATGTGCTTGATATGTATCAAAGTGACTTGCACACTCAACACTTTACCAAGCTTTTGTTGTTTCCATGCTAAATTTTTCCTAAAGCAGTTTTGTCTTTAGATGTTATATAACATAGTAAATTGCCTGGTAATGGAGATTGTTTTGTAGTTTGTTTGTAATAATACTATATTTTTATAAGGTAACCAAAATGATTACATATACTTAACAAACAGTAAAATATTCACCGTGCTCCTTGGAGCAGCAGAAAGAGGATGTGAATCATGTTAAATTCGAGAAACTTGTATTTTGATGATATTAATTGATGAATTTAAAAATTAATATTTTATTAAAAATGACAATGCAAATATCTTGATCAAGAATTTAAATCGTTAGAGGGTCAAATGTCATGCTAAAGAATTTGTCTTTGTTTGGAAGATCATCAAGCTTAAGAATCGAAAATTTGTCTTTGTTTGGAAGATCATCAAGCTTAAGAATCGAAAATTTGTCTTTGTTTGGAAGATCATCAAGCTTAAGAATCGAATGTTGAGGTGGAAGAATGTTAGAAGTGCCAGAAATTAAATAGCGTGTCGAAGGATAGAGCAAATGAGCCAAAGGATTTGATAACATGTCAGAAGCTTCGATGATATACGAAAAAAAAGAAAAGTAGTTAATGTGTCATAGCCCTGTTGAAGTCAAATTGGAACGAATTCGATTGTCGTTAGGATAAAATAGCGCTCACTTATTATAACAACTTACAACACCTATTGAGCTTAAATTTGGGTCAGACTGAGGCCTTTACTAGGCCAAACATTTAGCCTAGCTTGCCCAAGATGGTGGTGGTACTAAGTATGACAGGGGTAGTAACATCAATATCAAACAATTTGACATGTTAAAAGCTACAGTAGTGATACTACCTATGACGACGATAGTGACAGTGGTACTACTTATGGAGGGAGTGATCAATATAGGAGACGTGCACGGGTGTTGGGATGTGCTTGTTTAAACAATCCATGTAGTGACTGTCACACGTGGGAGGGTGTGAGAGTATCGAGGTATACTAACGAGACATATAAAAGAGTCAAAACATGTCCAGACATGGATCCATTGTCGGGGATGATGGGGCTCGATGTCGATATTAGTGGAAGGTAGGTAGCCAAGGTACGACCACAAGTGGTGATCATAAACATAGATCTTGACCTTTGGTTGGCATATAACTCTTTGTTGGGTTAGGTTACTACAACTTGGAGAAAGAAAGCCTGACTATTAATATTTTGACCTATGTGTTTAAATCTATTAATATATTTTTTTTTTGAGTCACTCAAGACACAACTTGAGTTTTTGCGATTAATGATTTTAGGTGTAGGAAGGGCGGCAACTGTTTCTCCCCTAGGCGTGACTGACAACCTTTAGGACTAGACGATGCGGCATTGTACTTCGCAAGTCGCTCCTTGTTATGATCAATTGACACTAAGAGGTGGGGGGTGGGGGCTTGAATTAGTGCAGGTGCTGAAAACTCGGTTTCAAGAAAATTTTTCATGTAAATAAAATCGAGATCATAAGTGTTTCTTGGAATTTTAAATACATGAGCGATTCAAACTAAAGATCCAGAAACTTTGATTTAGCTAATGAATGCTGAAAATAAATAGGAGAGAAACACTCACAATTTATAGTGGTTCAGCCTTAACTTGGCCTACATCCACTCCCCGAGTCCTATTCTCAGAGGTCCACCAGCGTCCACTATCAATCTTCTTTGGGTGAAAATCAAACTCTTATACTTCTCACTCTCTTCTTTTCATAGGTTCAGGAGAGGAATCTTTACAAGAGTTTCTCACTTAGACTAGATTTACAATTTGAAGCACCCAAGGGAAGCTCTCAATTTTACAACTCTTTAACAGAATTTTAACCCACTATTTCATTCATCACCCTTGCTTCTCCAAGTAGGAAAACATGGGATGTTTATAGACCTCAACTAACTTCAGAAATGGAGCTAAAATTCAAATGTATCTAGAAAATTCGGGTACGGTTGGTATAATTACCGACGGTGGCGGTACAATTGCCGGCGCTAACGATACAACCGCCGAAAGTTACCCTGAAAATTGGGTAGTGATGGTACAACCGTCGACCTAGGCAGTACAACCATTGGCTTAGGTGGTACAACCATCGCACACCAGCGATATAATCGTTAGGAATCCCAAAAAAATGATTCCATCCACTTTTCCAATCCCGACTTATACTTTATATTGATCAATTCTCAGGTCAACCAATTGAGCTCAACCTGAGCTCAATCCATCCCCATAGTAGACCTGGATTGCCTCACTTGAGTTAATTTGGATTCTTTCTAAATCTAACTCAAGTAGAACTCAAACCCAAAGTGATACTAACTATGACTAATTAATTATAATCATGTGACCATCAAATCCAATAGGCCTCTCTTGACTCCAAGCAAGCTTTTCGACAACCCCCGATGATCTTCCGACGAGTCTCTTGGTCTTCTTCTGGCGAACTCCCGATGCCAACCTGGCAAGCTTCGATTACCTTTGACAAGCTCCCAGCGAACTCCTAACAAGCTTCTGATATCTTCGACAAACTTCTGGCGAATTCCTGGCAAGTCTCAGATCCCTTCTGCGAGCTCCCAACGAACTCCCGATAAGCTTTCGATACCTTCGGCAAGCTTCTGACGAGTCTCTCGGCGAACTCCCATTGCATCGTCCGAACCTCGGCCCGATGCTTGGACTTGACTTTAGCCCAACATCTGATTGTCATGCTCTCTTTGTCGTAGTTAATCCTGCATCAATCATCGCTAATATACATGTTAGATTAATAACCCATCAATTGATTTTATCATCAAGATCTAAGATTCAACAATCTCTCACTTTTTTATGATGATTATTAATTAATGATGGGAGTTAAACCTTACTCCTCTTAAATCAATGCCATAATCCAAATAATGTAAACTTAAATTCAAGAGAACCACACACTCTTGAATTCAATTATCATAAAATGATTTTTCGAGTAATTTTCATCAATATTTCAAGGATGCCATGAGACACTCATACATCAATTCTAGAAATAATATAACATCAATTTCAAAAAAAAAATTACTTCAAGTTATCAAGTCATCAACTTCTCAAAGATTTTCAAAGTATATAACATGAATTTTAAAATTGTGCATCAGTCATATATTTGAAAATCTCTCATTAAGTTATTAATCATTTCTCCCTTTGTTTATCAACAAATAAACTGAAATGCCCATGTTCAAATTTTTCTTACATGTGTCATTAATATCCATTTCTCCCCTTTTATTATCAACAAAAAGTTGAAATGTAAAACTAATGATTTCAAGACATATAAGTCATTGCTCCCCCTTAGTAGAATAGGATATGAGTAATAATTTTCTTATGAAAAAATTTCTTCCCCTTTGTCATATATGTATCATTTTTCATATATGTCATCAATATACTATTTTTTTTACGGTCATATTCAAATTTTAACTATATACTATTTCTCCCCTTCGTCATCAACAAAAAAAGATAAAATAATGAGCAAATAATTTCAAAATACATAAACTCATCATGTGTCATATTTTTTATATTTGTACAAAATAAATATTGATTAAATTTTGCATTGGTCCCCCTTAGTAAAACATAATTTTCTTATGAAAAATTTTCTTACTCTTTTTGAATAATAAGGAAGAAGAAGGAAGGGGTGTTAAGGATCTAAAAGTTTAGTGTCCAAAAAAAACATATATCAAGTAGGCAGGGATGCAAAAAAAAAAAAAGAAACAAAATCCATGAATCAAAATAATTTTTGAGAAAGGATACATATAAGTTCTTGTCATATGTTCTTTATTTGTAAATATTTATCAAGATTCATGAAATAAGTATAATCTTTAAAAATATCTTATCACATAAATTTGAATCCCCTTCTTATGTTTATTTTAACGAGAATCATTTCAAAAGTGAGCTAAAAAATATGAGAAACCTAAAAAAAATTAAGAGCTACTCATATATTTAAATTCATCTCATATAAATTCCAACCAAAAGTATCAAATAGCAAATAATTCATTTTGAAGATTATCTCATGTAAATTTTGATAAGAAGCTCAATTTGTAAAGGTCAAAAATTACAAAAGAAAACATGATAATAAATGAAGCTTAAATTATAAATTATATATTCTGTATGTATTTAGAAAATTTAAAATTTAAAATTTCTTCTAAGCATATATTTAAATAAGAAGCTCATCATATCCAATTTGTTTCTAATCATATTGATAATTTTATTTCTCCCTTTTTGTCATTATCAGTAAAAGGAATACGATAATATAATTTTTCTTTTTTACATCAATGTTCTAGTTACACCCAAAAGCATATGGGAATCATGTCATTAAAGATAAAATCAAATCTTTAAGCACCAAAAGATATAATTTAAATTAGTAAATTTACCCCTCCTTTTTGTTTGTGAATTTCAATATAAATAATCAATAAATTTTATATATTTAAAATTCCAAATAAAATAGGAATCAAATCATACAAATCTCATGTATTTAAAATTTAAAATTTTCTTTTTAGTAAATCGCTCCTCATCTAATGTTAGAAGATTTTCTATATCTAAATTTTCTTCTAATCAAATTGATAATTTTGTCTCCTCCTTTTTTTTATTGTTAAAAAAGATTATGATGATATGTTTTCTTTATGACCATAAGTACAATAGGATCATGTTATTAGAGATTAAAGATCAAATCATAAGTACCAAAAAACATGATTTCTTTTAATAAATCTATTTCCTCTTTTTTCTTTGTAAATAATGAAAATGAGTCTTAGCGGATTAAATAATCATGATTTATCCAAGATAAATCTTAAGACACCTAATTCATTTAGATAAATTTTTTAATAAAATAGAAGAATGATCTTGATAAAAAGTCTTAATTATAATTGTTAAGATCATAATTTTTTTTATTAAAAAGTAAAAATCATAGAGATTTAAACATGATTCCTGTAAATAATATGCTAAGTCAAGAAATCAATGAAATGTTCATGATAAAATAAATCTCTTTTAATTTCTAACTTATCATGAATTTAAAAAATATTAATTTTGATAATAAGTTATACCATTCATGAGTTATAGAAAATACATTCATGAATACCAAAAGACATGATTTAATTTAATAAATCTTCTCTTAAATGATAAAATAGAATCTTAAGAGATCAAATAAGAAGGATCTTGATTCATATAGAAATATCAAGTTATAAACATTGAGAAGTCAAGATCATGATTATGATGAAAACTTTTTCAAGTTTAAATCATCAAATCAATTTTGTAGTTGAAGAGATTCAACAATAATAATATCACTTTTTCTCTTATTGAAGTTTTAATAAGATAAAGATGTTTTCAGGAAAAAATATCCTCATTTTTAGTTATTTCATGTGATTTGTTTCAAGAATGCCTTTGTCAAAAACTGAGTTTTATTTATAAAAGAAAACATTAAGATCATAATAAATAATTTCAACCAAGTAAAATATTTCAAACATTTCAAAACTGAAAACTAAGTATTATTTCCAAAGAGATTATCAGAATCAAGAAAATATTTTCAAACAAAAGCTTTGATTTATTTTAATTCTAATGATTTTTCTTTCTTAAGTGAGTCCAATTCTATAGACTTAGTAAAATGAGTTACCATGATTTTTCTCTTCATTTTTTAATTTTATTTTATGCTCAAATTCTAACATTCAACAACAACCATTCAATCATATTTAAAATCACTTCTTCAACACTAACGTTAACATAAAATCATCAAGGTCATTACAATATGAAATTTCTAAATGAGTAAAATATAAACAAAATTATTATGATTATTATAATAATATATTTTCAAACAAAATCAGTATGATTATTACAATAAGATATTTTTAAACAAAATATTTTGATTTATTTTTAATCCAACCAAATTTTCTTTGTTAATAAGTCTAATACGTTACCAAGAAATTTTTCTTCTTATTTAAAAATTTTAAGTTTTTAACTGCACTAGAAAATAAAACATGATTTCATATATATAATTTCTTAAGTTTAAATTCAACATTTAATCATTTCATTCAATTTTATCTCAAGACAACATACACTTATTTAACCACTACAAGTCAATACAAGCATACAAGCATAATCATTATCAAAATCTCCCTTTCATGTATATAATTTTCTATTAAAAATAGCTAAATTTTTTTCGTTCTAATTTTAGCATGCTCTTGCTTCGCAAAAGTCATGCACCATTGAGAGCAATTAAGATTAATTATAACAATGAATCTTCTAAAGATTTATTACCAATAATTTTATTTTTAATATTTTTTCTTGTTATTACTTAGGCTAGTGAGCTTGAAAGAGTGTTAGATCTCAAGTCATATGCCTTGAGCATCTACATTCAAAATATTATTTAGTGCTTCTAGTCTTCTTAGGAGACAACTCTACATGATTGGGGTTTTAGTTTAGATACCCATTTGAGTTTGGGTCCCTCATGAAAGATTTTTCATATTTTTTTCTAATAGCTTGAGGTTGTTTATGATTCTTTAGGAATCTAAATTAATTTCTAAATCAACACCTATATGGACTATAATTTCTAAATCAACACCTATAGGCAAAGTGTCCACATCTACCACAAAAATTATATCTATTTTTGGTTAAAGAGTGTAATATAGATCTTCTAATAAATGTAGTTGACTTTTGATGAGTATTGCTCATAATGCTAATACCTTCCTTATGTACATGACCCTTTCAACATGAATCATGTTTAGAGACTTATTGTCTATCTTAAGCCTTTTTATAGTTTGTTATTGTATGTTATTTTCTTGTTTAATTTCCTCTAGTGACTTATACTTAGAACAAGAAAAATATGATATTGATGCATCATTCAAAGTTTCATGTTTAGTGCATAAATTATGTGATGGTGCTACTTCATGCATTTATTCAAGTTTACTAACTTGTGATGCATGCTCTTTTTTAAGTAGTTTATAGGATTTGTTAATTATTCTAAATTCATTATAAAGCTCATAAAAAGTATTTGATAATTCATCAAAAGTAAATGAGACATTGGAGGAATTACTAGCCTCGTTATAGTTAGCCATAAGCACGAAATTTTTTACTTCTTGGTTGTGCACTTCATCTTCAAAGCGCTTCGGCTTCTTGCATTCATAGCAAGATGTTTTATCCAATTTAAGTTTATTTTTATGATTTTTATTCATTAATTTATCCGATTTATTTTTCAAGAGTTTAAGTTCAAGATTCTCATCACTCGAGATTTCACTCAAGGAGTCATGTCATTCTCAGTTCACAATCCTTCTTATTCTTTAAAAGATTTTGTTCTTGTGTTCTCAAAGTCCTTTCCTTCATGTTCCTTGGAAGGTATTCTTTAAGTTCATTTTTATGGCTTATTTCATTTAATGATTCATTTGATTTAGTTGTGCTTTCATATATGATTTTTAATTTATATAATATATCAAAAGCCGAATCACAAGAAGAAACCTGATCAAACTCGTTTTTGTTTAAAGCATAAAGAAAAGTATTCATAGCTTT
Organism: Ensete glaucum; assembly: GCA_021527575.1. NCBI lineage: Eukaryota > Viridiplantae > Streptophyta > Magnoliopsida > Zingiberales > Musaceae > Ensete > Ensete glaucum. Next base: position 28,351,817 of record CM038555.1, read on the forward strand.
GGCATTTAAAGAAAATATATGTTTTTCATGATCATTCCAATCATTTATTTGATTGGATGACTTTTATAAACCATTTTCGATAATACACCATAAATCAAAGTCTAGAGAAATTAAGAAAATATGCATTCAAATTTTTCAAGAGGTGTAGCCTGTCCCATTGAACATAGGAGGACTTATGATGTATTGACCCTCATTAGTGCCATACAAAGTCATTTGCTCAAATGAGTGTTAGTTTAATGAGTAAAACTTTGCTTTGATATCAATTATTAGGATCAATTGGCATTAAGAGGGGTGGGGGGTGAATTAGTGCAAGTGCTGAAAACTTGGTTTAAAGAAAACTTTTAATTCAAATAAAATCGAGATCGAAAGCATTTCTTGGAATTTTAAATACGTGAGAGATTCAAACTAAAGATCGAGAAACTCTGATTAGCTAATGAATGCTGAAAATAAATAGAAGAGAAACACTCACAATTTATAGTGGTTTGGCCTCCACCTAGTCTACGTCCACTTCCCGCGTCATCTTCTCCGAGGTCCGTTGGCGCCCACTATCAAATTTCTTTGGGTGAAGATTAAACTCTTATACTGCCCACTCTCTCATTTTCACAGGCTTAGGAGAGAAACATTTACAAGAGTTTCTCACTTTCCTTAGACTCAATTTACAATTTGAAGCACTCAAGGGAAGCTCCCAATTTTTATAACTCTTTAACAAAATTTTAACCTAATATTTCATTCACCACCCTTACTTCTCCAAGCAAGAAAACTTGGGATATTTATAGACCCCAATTGACTTCAGAAATAGAGCCAAAATTCAAATGTATTCAAAAAATTTAAGTACGAGTGGTACAACCAACGACACTAGTGGTATAATTATCGAAAGCTACTAAAAAAACTGGACGATGGTGGTACAACCATCGCCCACTAGCAGTACAACAATCAAGAATCTCAGAAAAGTAATTCCCTCCACTTTTTCAATCCCAACTTGTATCTTATGTTAATCAATTCTCAGGTCAACTAATTGAGCTCAACCTGAGCTCAATCTATCCTCATAGTGGACCTAGTTTGCCTCACTTGAGTTAATTTGAATTTCTAAATATAACTCAAGTAAAACTCAAATCCAAACTGATGTTAACTATGACTAATTAATTATAATCATGTGACCATTAAGTCTAACAAGACCCTCTTGATTCCTGGCAAGCTTTTTGGTTACCCCCGACGAGTCTCTTGGTCTTCTTCTAGTGAACTCTTGATGCCATCTTGGCAAGCTACTGATTACCTTCGGTAAGCTCCCGATGAACTCCTAGCAAGCTTCCAATACTTTTGACAAGCTTCAAGCGAACTCCCAGCAAGTCTCAAATCCCTTTGGCGAGCTCCCGGTGAACTCCCAGCAAGCTTCCGATACCTTCGGCAAGCTCTGGTGAGTCTCTCGACGAGTTTCTACTGCATCGTCCGAACCTCAGCCCGATGCCTGGACTTGACTCTAGCCCAACATATAATTATAATGCTCTCTCTATTGTAGTTAATCTTGTATCAATCATCTCTAACATATATGTTAGATCAATAACCCATCAATTGATTTCATTATCAAAATTTAAGATTCGACACTCCTCTATTCTAATAGGATGCTCCTCTGCTTTCTTTACAGTGGGATGCTCCTCCGCTAGTTTTTTCACAGCGAGATGCTCCTCTACTAATTTCTTCCTAGGGGATGCTCCTCCAATGAACCAGCCTAAAAGTCGCTCACGCTCTAGATCATAATCTTCTGCTCCCATTTCCTGAGATCCTCAGCCTTATAAGAGCCTCTTTAAGGCTCCGGTTGGAAGTTTGAATCTTCGCTTGGATTTCTTTACTCTAGAAGTATAGGTTGATCAAAAGATTATTATGTATAAGACTACTGATTCTGAAGAACTGATTGAGACATGGTCCATGGCGATTGTTGGATACGTGATCAAACTCAAAATAATTTTTTTTCGTTATCCTCATTCATCAGGACTTGATGAGGAACATCTGCATTTAACCTTCATATGTTAGAGAATGGTTTTTCTGTATGCAAACTATACTCTAATGAAGATTTACAACGGGTCCTGAAAGGAATTTGGATTATTTACGGTCATCCAATGATCCTATGATGTTGGGCACCTGATGTACGATTGGAGTTAGACAGTCTACAATTTATTCCTTTATGGGTATCCTTCCATGGACTTTCGTTACATCTCTAAAGTCACCATTTTATTCTAGGACAACCATTGTATATTGGTAAGACAACAATTGCACAAATGAGATTATCTTTTATAAGAGCCTATGTAATGGTTTCTTTTGATGGGGATCTACCTAATAAGGTTTTTTTATCATGATCTTGATAGGAGCACCTATAAGGTGCATGTCTCATATTCTTGGAAGCCACAATAATACAGGGTTTGACTGTATTTTAGTCATGCAAATGGTGCTTGTCAACAACCTTTAAAAAAAAAAAATCATACAGGTCTACCGACCATGTCAAGAGCCTCAGTATAGGGTCACTAGTACTATTCCGAGCACTGATACCTAAGGCAAGTCTCCTCTAGTGCCAATAGTGATGGTGATAGAGAAGATGAGTGAACACTCCGACTCATTAGGGTAGTGACATGAATAGGAGAAGGACAAGTTAAGACTTTCATCTTTTCCTATTATGTCGGAGCCTTCCACTGTAGGAGTTTCCCATGGTACTCACACCCTAATAACGACCTCACCTTCCAGAATCATTCCTTCAGCTAATCAGGAAATTACATCTCAACAACCTCCTTTGAACTAGGACATTGCACCTCACTAAACTCATCGTGCTTCAACACATCCAACTATTTAGGACTTCTTGACTCAAGGTACTAAAAAATTTAAACATTTGTAAGCTGAAGATGAGGTGGATAAATATAGAAATAAAGGTTTAAAAGGTAAAGATATTGTGTGGGAGTAACATACAAAATCAAAAGGATAAAAGAAAGGATGGTAATGTCCTTCCGAAGTCGCACACTCTTCCTTCTATCTAGTTTTTATGAAGATAATCTATTAGAATGTTCGTGGACTTAATAAGCTTGAGAAATGTCAGGAGCTCAATAGAATAATTCGGTCTGCTACATGTAATATTATTATTCTTGTGGAAATAAAAATTAAAACTTCTCATGTTCGTGTTCAAGAAAATTTAATATGGCCTGAGGCAGAACTTTTTGCTAATGATTCTCATGATACCTATGGTCGAGTTTGGGTCTTATGGCATCCTAACTTTGTTAGTGCTTGATTTATTTTTGCTACTGATCAATTCATCTGCCTTAAGGTAGAGGACAAACAGACTGGATATCAATTTAATATTATTGGTATTAATGCCTCTAAGAGTATATATGATAGAAATACTCTATAGTGTGACCTGATTAGCATTGTAAATGGTTATCCTACAGTATATTGGATTGTTCTTGGTGACTTTAATACTATCGGATACACAAATAAGAAAGTGAGGGGTAGAGTGCTTTTAGAATGTCAACTTTAAAGTTTTAATGATTGCATAGATGGCGCTGCATTAATTGACATGAAATCTATAGGTGATTGGCTCTCATGGAGTAATCAAAGTGCTACCCATAGAAAAATTATGGCTCAACTTGACAGATGTTTGATGAATCAGAAATGGTTAGCAGTTTACCTAAATTTACTTCTTGAGTACAGTGCTCAGCTATTTTTAGATCACTCTATTATGCATATACATACAGATAAAGTAATACCCAACAATAAGAAACCTTTACGATTCTTTAATATGTGGAATACTCACCCTCAGTTCCTCGAGGTTATCAGGTCAACTTAGAACATTAGCGTGTTTGGTTCTCCCCCTTACATCTTATGTCAAAAGCTAAAAGCATGTAAAGTAGCACTTAAGGAGTGGAATATAACTACCTTTGGAAATATCACCAACCGAGTCCAATTCATTTCTTTAATATGTTGAGTAGTCACCCTTAGTTCCTCGAGGTTATCAGGTTAGCTTGGAACATTAACATGTTTCGTTCTCCCACTTAAATCTTATGTCAAAAGCTAAAAGAATGTTATGCAGCACTTAAGGAGTGTAATACAACCATCTTTGGAAATATCACCACCCAGGCCCAGTTATGCAAGAAAGAACTAATGGTAGCGCAACACGAGCTAACTCTGTAGCCCCTTGATGTGAATCTTATATGCAAAGAGGCCAACGCTAGATATAACTTTATGCAAGCTTTAAACTAGGAGGAATGCTTTTTGAACAGAAGTCTCGACAACATTGGCTTACTCTAGGGGATTCTAATACTAGGTTTTTCTATGCTACGATTGCTACCACAAGGGCTATTAATCATATCAGAAAATATAAAGACATAGATGGTAATCTTATTGAGGATTTAGATGAGGTTAAAAAAATACACTAAGTAATTTTTTTATTCCTTACTCAGTCAAGAGGAGTAGCCTAATAGTATTAATGTGGAACCCACTATAAGGCTTGATTCTGAAGCTATCTCTTTCCTTAATGCCTCAATTATAGATGATGAAATTATGAGAGTTATTTTTAAGTCCCCAAAGCACGAAAGCCTTGGTCCAAATGGATTTCCAATTGAGTTTCAAAGCTTTCCAATTACATAGTCTCCTATAGGCAGCAATGTGATTAAAGGTTGCCGACACCTTTTCTCCTTGGGTTGTATCCTTAAAGAAATGAATTGCACTTTTATTTCTTTAGTGCCCAAGAATACTGGAGCTGATTCATTGGAGTCCTAATCAAGCTGATTTTCTTAAAAGGAGGAGTATTTATCATAATGTAATTCTTGCTAATGATTTGGTTAAGAATCTACACTAAAAACTAAGAGGGAAGAAAATTTGTTTTAAAGCTAATTTACGAAAAGCTTTTGATATAGTAAATAGGTGTTTTATTTACAAGATGCTCCAACATAGGGCTTCCCTCAGCGTTAATTGGATTCAATGTTGCTTGAAAACTCTAAAATTTTTTATTCTCTTCAACGATTCATATATTGGTTTCTTTGGGAGTAAGAATGACATCCGATAAGGAGATCCATATCTCATTTTCTTTTTCCCATTATAATGGAATGGCTCAGTTGTATGTTGGAAGATGCAGCAATGGCAAAATTAAGGTACCACATTATGGTTTCGCTCATATCTCTCACATAACATTTGTTGACAACTTTATTATCTTTCGTCGGGATGATCCAATTTCTATGAGTAATCTGATAATTATTCTTGATGAATTTTGTATAGTTTCTGGTCTTAAGCTGAACCATGCAAAGAGCAAAGTTTATGTAGGTGCTTGCATTGAAGATAATGACTATATTGCTCAAACTTTGGAGATTGCTGAGGGAAGTTTACTAGTTCCTTATCTGGGTCTCCTACTTATATCCGCTAGAATCAATAAAGTCTATTATCAACCTATCCTGCAAAAATTAAGAACAAAATTTTCTCTTGAAAAAATAGGCTTCTTTCTAAAGCAGGAAGACTTGAACTTATTCGATCTGTGTTGATCTCTTTATTTATTGGTCTCATGCATTTCTTCTACCTATTGGGCTTCTCCAAGATATTGATATATTATTGATGAACTTCTTTTGGAATGACACAGATAGTAAGATAATGCACATGGTAAATTAGGGTAACATTTGCAAACCAAAGGATGAAGGGTGGGGGGGGGGGGTGTGAATGTAAGAAATATTAGAGATTGGAATAAAGCTTGTTTGATAAAATAATTATATGATATTTTGTATAGCAAATCTTCCTTATAGTCACAATGGGGTTTCTGCTAGGTACCTATCAAAGGAATCAATTTGGGAGGCTTCAGCAAAAATATTTCATTCTGAGACCAACATTAATATGTGGTATGACCCTTGGGTGAATGGGAGAAGTATATATTAATTATTTGGTGATAAAGTACGATAGGATCTATGGGCTCCCAAAGATTGGAAGGTTTCTGAATTCATTGACAATTATATCTAGTGTCTTCCTAACCCTACCTCCTCTGAAATGTTATCACTTTGGCCGACTATTATGGCTATTCCGATTAGGAACAACTCTTCAGATATGCTTATTTGGCTTCATGATAATTGTAAATTTAGTGCTACATCTGCATGGAACCAAATTAAACAATGGAACAACAAATGGATCCTAAGTAGTTGGACATGGGATAGACTATGCTCGTAGAGACATTCTTTATGCATGTGGTAGACCCTTCTTGGTAAACTTCTTACGATGGACAATTTAAAGTGAAGAGGAATTTATATCGTAAATCGATACTCTCTGTGTATGCAAAATGAAGAAACTGTTGACCATCTCTATTTTGCTTGTCACTATGGAAGGAGATCTTGAAGCGATTTAATCTTTATAGGCTACCACGACCAAACTTGCATCATGAATTAGAAATGCTTAATGTAAAACTTCTAAAGAAAAAGAGCCTCTTATACAACTGGCAATGGTTACTTTTAGATGTGCTATTTGGTGGATTTAGAAAGAGAGGTGTAGCATAATCTTTGAGTGTTACAACACAAATAAAGCTCAACTTCTGATAGATACTTTTCAAGATTCATGATCATGTGTGGACCAAGAAGTGAACACACAACACTTAACAAGAAGAGAGAAAGAGAACTTCACAAGATTCAATTTTATTATTAGTTAATAATCTCAGGAATGATGATGAAGATTGTAATATATTCAGTGGTGCAAAGCTTTCATTATGTGATGTATTCACAAGTAGTTCAAGTTGTAGATACATTTTATTATTTATTGACTACAGTATGATGTCATAATCTACAGCATATATATGCATGACGACATTTTAGTTTGGCTACTTATGGAGATGAGTTAAATGAAGTGAGCCCACCACCTTTTTGAGGCAGGGTGCAATCTTCTCAATTGCTCTAAGAGGCTTCAAGCTTTACTCTATGACTTGTGTAGACAAAGCTATTTTATATAAACTTTATATATAATACATTAACTTTACTTACCAAAATTGAGTTTTTGTAGTCGCCACTTTTAGAGAGAGAAGTTTTTGGGTTTTCCTAAAAGTCATCTAGCTATCTTTCTATGGCAATCAGACGGTGAGCTTTTGTCGGATCGTAATGATTTTTGGTGAGATATTTTAGAATCAATGATCTTCATTATTAACGGTGATGGTCTAGTTTGGAATTCGCTTGCATAGGGTTTTGGCTTCTTGAATAGAAATGGTTCACTAATTATTCTATCACCTACTAATTTCCTTCGACTCCTTGATGAGCAGTATTCAATCATTGGATTTAATTAAAATTTCATCATCAAGTATAAAGCTTCTAGTCTGAATGGTGAAGATTAGGTTTGGAGGTATTTAAGTATATGTTTTTATTGTTTCAATGAAGACTATGCTAATATTTTTTTTGATTCGAATAGTTTCATCTCATTTAGCGTTTGAAATGTCATTTATGGTTTGATCTTGCTTATTTTTGGTGAGCATGTTTTAGACTAGTGTTTCTTCAATTGGAACGGTGGAGATTGTGTTTGGATGTGGCAAAAACTTTTTGATCTTAACGTAGATATCCTCTGTTATTCCTGTATCTGTTTGACGAGTACTTGAGTTTTAGGTTTTGAATTTATTGAGTTTTAGGTTTTGAATTTATTGTGAAACAAATTTATGTGCAGATATCTACTGTTATGAATAATATTTTATTATGGAGATTTTTATTTGGATCATGAGAGTCCGATAGTTTTTATCTTTCACATTGAAGGAGTTTTTCATATAAAAATTGCTAGTGTTCTTATGTGTGCTGAATTGTGATTCAATTGTAAATTACTCGTATAGTATTCCTAACCTATTCATACAATTAAGAATTTTTTTGATAATTAATTATATATATATATATATATATATTTATCTGTTTTTTCCAACACTGTTCTCATATCACGAGCAAAACAAAGGCCGACTCAGGACTCTTGAGGTGTAGTATGTCCATCCTAAAAGGCAGGTGCAGGAGCATCTGCTGTGATCTCGAAGGCATTCATCTTGGGGATGCAGTGATGCATTTGTCTTGAGGCCGGTGTTATTTTGAAGGCTCAACCATGTTAATGATGCAGCAGACACGAAGGTGTGACCATCCTGAAATAAGTCAACCAAACTTGAAGATGGAATCAGCTTGATGAAGTAGTTGAAGTGTAGGGGGGTCGGAGGCAATGACGATTCAGCTTGGCACTTCCAACGTTCTCGAAGGCGCGGCGGCGGCGACCCACCGGACATAGTAGTAGTCTCGTCTCGAAGACTTGACCATTTTTTATGCATTGATCTTTAAAACCTGCGATCGCAATCCGTCCAAGCAATGTTGACCTGCTACCGATTTAGCTTGGCCTACGTGCTAAACTACTACTTATCATTTACCCCCCAAATGGAAAATTAACTATAGCCAAAAAATAACTGTAAACCATCATATATATTAAGATTATTCTGCCAGCAAGTTTCTTAAATTGAGTACTTAAATAATAATATATAAAAAAATTAAGAATGCATGAAAAATATTCTTAATATTTAAGTAGGCCCTTGGTAAAGGGGATTCCCAAATGTTTAGTTGCCAATACAAAGCCTAGAGAGGTTAAGCTCAAATAAAAAGAAAGGAATATATATATATATATATATATATATATATATATATATATATATATATATATATATATATATACTGATTGATTGATCTGTGTCTTCCGTTGTGTTGTTGTTTTTTAATGGGTTTTGGCGCCAGTGTCATGCGTCACCTGATTGATCAACATCGTCATCGTGCATCTACCTCAACAAGGCTGCCTGTTTGTAAATTCTGGTTGGCTGGGCGTTGCACCCGCTATCAATGCCCCTCCCTGCCTACATTATCAGAATCCGCCATCATCTTCCTCAAACACCAACAACACTGAAGAAGGCATCTCTTGGAGAAGACGTTATGTCTGGAAACGCCCTGATGTTGTTGGCCCCTATAAGAAGCAGCTCCATAGAATTAATGAAGGGCAGAGCAAGTTGGTGACTGAGCTACTAGATCACAAGAATTATATTTGCAGTCCACCTGATGGAGACATCCCTTAGAGAAGAAATTATGTCTGGAAAAACCCCTAATGTTAGTTGCCATAAGAAGAAGCTTCATGAAAATAATGGAGAGCCAAGCAAGCAAATGAATGAGCTAGATCACAAATGCTAATGCTATGTTGTAGCTCTTCCCCAATGATTTTCTTATTTATATAGGTGAGAAGAAATGATTTTTCTTAATAAAAAAGTGAGATTTACTCGTATAGTTAGAGAAATCTTACCTGCTATCATGCCCCCGTAAGATGGCTCTCATGTCAATGATGTCAATCTTCGATGCAATGAAAATAGTTTACGAGTGAGATGCTTTGTAAGTGAATCTACTAGTTAATCAACCATATGGATGTGAGAAACACGTAGTTGATATTTGTATGAAGTCAAAGTCGATGACAATATATTTTATGCGGGAGTGGAACATTGGATTGACACACAGGTATGTAGCTCCGAACATTATCGTAGTATATTATAGGAGTAAGGGTAGAGCTGATGTCAAGTTCGTTGAGCAAATTCACAACCCAATTGAGTTCTACTGTAGCGATGGCGATGACATGATACTTAGCTTCAGTTATAGACCGTGTGACTATCTTTTGCTTCTTATAACTCCAACTGATTGGATTAGCTCCAAGAAAGATAATATACCTGAACGTGTATGTTCTATCATCAAAGTTTCCTGCCCAACCATCATCGACAAAGGCATGAAGATGAAGTGGAGAGTGTCGGCGGTGAAAGAGGCTATAGTTGAGAGTCCCGTTAAGATATCACAAGATCCGTTTGACTGCAGACCAATGCGTAATAGATGATCGACGTATAAATTATGATAATTTATTGACCACAAATGAGATGTTTAGGTGGGTGAGAGCTAAGTGTTGTAAAGAGCCAAATACTTATCGATATTGAGTAGGTTCTATAGCAGGGTTTCTATCACTTAATTTGAGTGATTCACCAGTAGAGAGAGGAGTTGAAACCTCTTTTGCAGTATACATGCTCATCTTTAATAATAAATCCTAAAATATACTTCCGTTATGATAGAAAGAGTCCTGAAGACAATGTTGCTTCCACTCCTAGAAAGTAGCTCAAGGTTTCTAAATATTTAAGGGAGAATCGATCTGCCAATTGCTTAAGAAATGTCTTGATCTCTATAGGATTATTACTCGTGATAATGATATCATCCACATATACCAGAAGTTATATTGTACCTTCATTTTGTTGACATAAAAATAATGAGGTATCAGACTTAAAGTTGATGAAGCCAATTGATGTAAAAAATGAGCTAAGTTATGTGTACCAAGCCCTTGGAGCTTGACGAAGTCCATAAATAGCTTTTTGTAGTTTAAAAACATGCTTTGGATATTAAGAAAAGATGAAACTAGAAGGTTATTGTATAAAGACATCTTTAGTTATCGTCCCATGTACAAAGACATTATTAATATCGAGTTGTCATAAATGCTAGCCTTTTGAGATGGCCAAACTCAAGATGAGTTGAATTGTCATGGGTTTAACAATAGGATTGAATGTCTATATAAAGTCAACACTAGGATGTTGATGAAACCCTTTAGCCACTAGACATATTTTATACTTAGCAATAGATCCATCTGGGTTCTGCTTAATTTGAAATACCTACTTACACTCGATGATATGTTGTGTGGGATAAATGGTACAAGTATCCAAGTAGAGTTATAAAGGAGGGCATCATATTCTTTCCACATGGCTTTACGCCAGTAGAGAGATTTTTAGGCTTAAAGAATTGTAGTGGGTTCACTGGTCTCAAGTGAGGAATTTGTGATAGCATGTAGGTTAATGACTTGAAGAGGTTAGAAAATATCATTTCTAGATCATGTCATCATTGGATGTCCAGGGGCTATAGGTTGTTTTGTTGGTATGGGTGACGAAGAGGCACTAACATAGGGCGGGACAAACTAAGGTACTTTAGTGTCGCTAAGTCTAGAGGAGGGTAAAGATAGTGATCATGTTTTTGAGGGTAGTACGTCAGCACTAGGAGGCACTTGCGAAGAAGGAAGAGAGGTAATGGAGGGGGTGAGGAGTTGCTGAACTGGGGGAACAATAGAGTGCAGATCCAGAGGGGAAGGATTGGATGGTGGTGTGGGAGATTCGTTGGACAAGATTGATAGTATACTCTAGTGATGTATATTTGTTGGAGTAGCTTGCATGGTAGGAGACTCATGGTTTTGAAATGGAAAGAAAGACTCTACAAAAATAATATGACAAGATATAAAGACCATTTGAGTCTGGGGTTCCTAGCATCGAAAAGCATTATGTATCATATGAAAATGTAAGGCTTAGATCTTGGTATTATTTTATATAAGGCATAGGGATGTAGCCATGGATATGCTGATGTTTGAAAGACTACAATTTGAAAGACTATGAACCAAAAAGTTGATGTAGAAGTGTGAGACAAGTTTCAATGATATGCTGATATTTGTATTCAGCAGAACCAACTAGTTGAGGAGTATGTGAGCACTTGATATTCACCTCCACCATTAGAGTAAATTATTACTAAGACAAGCATCACAATGAGTTATAATTCTATTGGCTTTAATAGTAGGAAGTAAGTAATGAGAAAGTAATTTTTGCTGGATAGAGGATGAGGGATAACCAAGATGTCGATGTCACACATCAATTGAAGTTATAACTAAAGAGTGAATAGTGGGTTGGGTGATTTATAGAATTGATGACCACTCAAAAATATTATCTTTACTTTAACCTCCGACTCAGGATACCCCCATACTCAAATCCTTGACAAGAAAATAGTTAGAAAAGAACTCAATTGATGTATTATTTTATTTATAGAATTGAGAAATAAAAATAAGATTTCGTTTAATGTGAGGTGCACACAGAATATCATCAAGTATAAAAGTTGTGATATGTGAATTAAGCACTATGGAACCAGTATAAGTAATGAGGATTCCTTTACCATCACTGACGATGATATCATCATTTTCGCCATAGTTATTATGGATGGACAAGTTCTGGAGATCAAAGGTGATGCGATAATATGCGCTAGAGTCCATAATCTAATTATGTTGACTAATAGTTGAAGTAGTCGTGAGATACGCATGAGGCCAGTTTGATGGAGCAGGAAGTCTGGGTCGAGACTGATAGAGTTTTGCAGAGTGACCACCTTTATCACACAACTGGTAAATAACTTTTTGTTGAGTTGTGTGGTAAGGATGCCAGGCTAATGGTACTTGAAGTAGCTATCTTTGTAGTTGTGATTGAAATGTTGATGATATAGATGAGAGGAGATTTGTTTGGTACTTGTAGGTTAAGGGGGCATTGTGACTAAACTTTTGTTGATAGTCTTATTATACTAATTGATTTTCCTCTTGAATTTTTAACTAACTTGGGTATTAAAACTAAGATAGAGTTGCCTATGTGAGTCAAGAAAGGAAGAATCAAAGGTGAAACAAATAATGAAAGATAGCGTTTGGGCTCGAGATTTGTTATTATACTAGTAGGTACTTGTCTGGTATTATATAATGTAGGCTGGCATATTTACTGCTTTCGTTGATTCCTATATGCGCTATTGCAATAAGTAGGGTGTATTCTTGTATTATTAGGTGCAAGCTTAGAAATAGTAGCTGGACTCCTTTAGGAGTGGTGTAATCCTTATTATACTTTGTGGCTAGCTCTGTAAAGGAACTAGGATCCGTACGTAAAGGAATAAGCATAGGGGTTAGGTACTATAGCTATGACTTAGGTACTATAGCTATGACTTAACTAAGGGAGAGGTAGGCCTAAACTAAGAAGCAAGAATACAGGTAAGTGGCTAAAGGTTAAAAGCAAGTAGCGTGGAGCCTAGAGTAAGGAAAAGTAAGGGGAGACATAGAGGTTTAACTAGCCCAGGTCTTATTCTAATAAAGATACTTGTTATTAACAAAGCATTCAAATAATTATGAAATAGAAGTTCAATAATACTAGTACCAACCTCTGTCTTTTCTCTTATCACCCTCGCTGTCAACTCAATTCTTTTCTTTTTTATTATATATGTGTAATGAACTTCATTCTTGCTTGTTAGCTCTATAGCTTCTCACTACTAAATAAAACTTTGGCTTTTCTGTCTAGGAAACGGTCTTTATTTTCATTTTCAGTATATCTTTTATGATTGGTCCTAATAATTTGTCATCGCGCCTCAAATATATCTCATAGTTAGTTAATTTATTTTAGAGTTTTTCCAATGATATCGGTGAGTCGCGTGTCTGTATTATTGATGTCAATTCTTTATACTCATCTCTTCGGTCATTAAAGGTGTGTATAATGACTTCTTCATTATTGACGGAATGACTTATCGAAGCAAAATCATCGATGATAACTTTTCTATTATGTAGATAATTAGCAACAATACTTCCTTCTTGTTTTATTTTCATGAGCCTAGATAGGAGACTAAGCATGAGCATATGCAAACGATTTGCCAAGGTGGTTTACAATTTGTACCATGCTTCGACAGTAGTATCACATAAAGATATGAGTGGGGTGAGGAATCTAATGACTTAAGGCATATTGTTTGGAGGATGAGACTATCTTGGTGTAACTATAATTTGTGATATGAATTTGGTACTGGACTGGGTGCCCTTGGAATGTTAATCAACATCGGTGGACAATAGAGAGAGCCATCGATATAGCCTAATAGATTATATCCAAATAGGATATTAGAAAATTGAGGACGCGTAGTTACCACTTTTGGATAATTTGAAAAGGATGAGAGTTGTAGCATTGATGGAGATGAGGCCTGTATTCTAAGAAGTGCTATAGTTAGCTACGAGGATAGTAACAGAAACATGAGAGATAGATGATAAAGATATTTTGAGGATATGTACCGATCTGAGAGGACAACTGCAACCAAGTGCGACATGTCGTGCTTCTTGATAGAAGTTATGGATATTGATAGAAGATATGGATAGCAGATAGAAGATACAATTTTAACTACATGATAGATTATCTATCTAATCTTGATAGAGTAAATCTTCTCCTCTAAACCTGTATAAATAGAACCTATCTCTATAAAATAATTGATAATATTCTTCATACCTTTTATTCTATTATGAAATCAAAGCCCCTCTTTCTTCAAAAGAAATTCTCTTTCTCCCCACTTTTGACAAACAGTCTCACCCTATGGAAGGTGGTATGGCTGGATCACTTCGTGGAGGTCGTTGCTACATTGGAGGGACAAGCCCCCTCTGTCGTTGCCCTCATGCCTTTCCACCGCTAGTTTGGTGACGGAGTAACAAGTTCCTCCCATGGTGTGCCTCGCTCGTATCAACCAGTTCGAGCGCTCTTCCTCTAGTCCAAGATGTTGCTCTACTTGCAGCATCTTGCTTGAGGAGAATGACGGGTTCACCACAGAAGATGTCATGCTTGCTTTAACTTTCCATATCTCGGCCTCGGCTGCCATATCAGCAATCAACAACGCCAACATCTCGGGCAACTCCTTGAGGCAGAGTAGCACTTGGAGCAGAGGTCGCACATCATGGAGTTTTGAAGAAACTGTAGTGCCCGACCGCTCCACCACCTTCGCCGGTGCTTTGGCCAAGGAGAATAACGGGATCGCCATAGAAGACGCTGCTCCGCCTGCAATGACTACTCGAGTACCTGTTGACCCTCGTTGGCTGGACCTACACCACCCGCACTTCAACCTCCTCAGCCACGACATCTTCAATGTCGATGGCCACCATTGGTCCCTCTTGTTGTCTCCATCTCAAGTACCTGGAGATAAGCGTCCGTCGTGGCTCCCTCTCCTCTTCTTTCATTATCCTACTCCAGTAGCGACCCTCGGCATTCCCTTCTTCAGCCAACACTTGTGGCTATAGTTTCTCGATATCACTGACCTCATCCATCCCACCAGTGCCGGCTATCTTCCTTCTGTGGCCTCCACCCCCTGAAGCCCACCAACTCTTGTCAGTTTCCCGAAACACGAGCTGAGCAAAGCAAGGCTTGCCAAAGCAAAACGATGTGATGCTCCTACTCTAGTGGAGGAGTTCTCCTATCTTCAGCTGACTTCTATCGAAGACAATGTTGGCAGTGTCTCCTTCCTGCTACAGCTTCTACTCTAATCACCACCTCCTCGGCGTTCCATTGCATGTTCCTACATTGTTGCCGCTATTCATCATTGCATCGTAAAACATATATAGTCGACTTCACCTCTTGTCTCTAGCGCTACATTTGTCCCAAATTTGATTCAGCCCAGGAATCACAATACTTCTGTTATAGGTGCATATCTGGATCTTTCAAACCAGTATATATCCTGATAATATCTGCATTATCTATATCTGATGCTCCAATCATTATTCATTCAGGGAACAATAGTTCTCCTCAGTATACATGACTAATCTCCATCAATGTTGTGACTCTAATACCTTTTAAATTATCTAAGGGTGGCAACTATGCATTTTGGTGAGCATAATTCTCTAATATTCTATTTGGATATGATCTCCTAGGTTACGTTGATGACTCTTTCCATTATCCACTAGAAAGGATCCAAATACCTTATCATATCCTGCTTATAAACTATGGTTACATCAAGATCATCTTATTCTCCAAGAAATTCAGGCTTCAATCATTGGATCTGTCGCCCCACTGATATCTGCTAGTTATAGGTGCTATATAAGTCAATCACGTAAGTTATGGTACGTGTGACATGTTGCGTGATCTTTTTGCTTATGATTATTATTGGCATATTCTTACATTATATTATCTATTGTATATATAATATAACATTATATTATCTATTCTTACATTATATTATATAATATTATATATATATATATATATATATATTGTGATGTCATTGATTCTTTACAATGGGAATCAGATTGTGATGAGATTACTATAATGAGATCGATTCACATTTAAACATAAATCCTAAATAATCTTGGTCATAGGTTATTTGAGAGGTACATCGAGATAACCAGACATACCAGTGTATTATATATCCATCAATATGATGGAAGTAGTTGGTCTCATAGCCACTTGTGTGGGGATATAATACAGGTGCTTATTGGAGAATGAGTTCACTGATCGATCCACTTATGGAATGTTGTATGGTTAATGATATCTATCGTCAGACAATGATTTTGTAGTCCCAATTGTGTGTCTAGTCTTTAGACTTGAGACACCAAGGATGTCTTATTTAAGTACTCCTTTCTTTGATGTTGAATTACATGTTTTGAAAGTTTGAGATCTAATATAACCAGTTATCGGGATTGGTAACCAACCTTATGAAGGCAATTGAGTGTCAATATAGGATCATCCACTCTCGGTATCATGAGAGAAATATCTCATATGTTCTTACTCAGACAAATCTCTGGTCAGATCGTTCAAATTAAGAGAGAACTAGTTCTTAGGGAGAATCTAATTAGAGCAGGACTCAGACGAATTTCGTATATGGCCTGACAGCACCATGCCCAATATACAATCTCTGGGATATTAGATGGATGAGAAAATATAAATATATGGTAATTGAGAACAGATAGGTCTAATGAATTTAAGCCCTTATATCGTCTAAGGACTATAACGTAGTGGCCTAGTAATTCCATAATTGATAAGTTGAGTGAACTGTTATGGGATAACAATTCATTGAGTCAGAAAAAAGTTATGATACGTAGGACTCACGGCAAGCTCAGTACTGGGCCTAGAGGATCATACATATATGGTGGATGTTTCAACGAGTAGAGGATTATATATGAGTTATCTAATTAGCCCCTGTTCTTATTGTTCTTATTAGATGAGATCCAACATTAATGAGATCTTTGTATGAGACCCAGTTAGAGGCCAATTAAGATTATTGGATAAAGATCCAATAATCCAAGAGGATTGGGTAATTGGATGGAGATTATTGGATAGAGATCCATTAGGGTTTTTGAGTGGCTCTCTATAAATAAGAGATAGAGATAGCACAATAGTGATAGGCTGTATTTTGGCCACCCCCTCCTATTCTCCTCCTCCCTCAACTTTTCAGCCGACTAGCCCGCTATGAGATGGCAGCTAAGAATATAGCAGATCTTCTTCTACAAGTGCTGCGATAAGGAGCGCAAGAGTTGCGGGTTCTGGGCTACGATTAGAGGAGCATCGCTGCAACGATTCATCATATGAATACCACTCATCATCTCTATTTGGATCTATATTTTTAAAGATATACAATCTTCCTAAGTAATCAATCTCTTGCGTATCATAGTTTTCAATTTTATAGATTTTTCGCACACCAATCTTTGCACAATAATTTGATATATGTGAAAAATTATTTTTATTTTATTCTTCTACTGCACATGTGATGCTCCCGTTGAGTTTTCCAATAGTGGTATCAGAGCTAGGTTGTTTGTGCAAAGGATTGACTTTTAAGCTGCATGTGATGAGATTGAATCATGTAGAACTATTCTACACGTTCGTTAAAGTGATTAACAACGAAGGCAGTGTCCACAGGCAAGCTGCCTGCTGGCAAAGTACGACCACCTGCGAGCTGGCTACCTGCAAGGGGTAGCCGACCATGACCAAGCCCCTTGGAGGGGTGGCCAGGGTCAACTACCCATGGCCAAGCTGCCTATAGGGGGGCTGCTAGCGGTATGAGCCGACTACAGGGGCAGTTGCGTGTGAGCACAACCCCATGGGCAAGGCCGCTTGCGGCCAAGGGTGCCTGCGGAGGCGGTGCTTGTGGGCAGATCGATGCTTGCCCATAGGGGTAGTGCCTACGCTAGGTGACCACGCGAGTGGCGTTCGCCGACCATAGGGGTAGCCACCCATGGGCAGAGGTGGTTGTTGGCGATGCGCAACACTACTGCCTATGCAAGGTCGGTGGTGGCAGTCCCAAGAATAAGGCAATAAGGGTTAGGGTTTTTTCAGTGTCAAAAAGATGATAATGCCTTCAAAATTTAGGAAAATTTGATGTCTATCCTTTTATCCAGAATTCTAAAAATGCCCTTAACAATTCTGAAAATTCTTTATATATCCTGATTTCTAAAAAAATAATTAATTAAATAGTTTAATTAATTATTAATAATCTAGTAGTCCTACATGATGATGTGTACATGTGATGTATGATGTGGACAGATGGTCATGAGCCATGTGTTGTGATGTGTGTGATTGTGATTATTATTATTGAGGTATATGAGTCTCTGTGTTTCTCAGGGCCTACGTGCTTGTGATTATATTGTAATTACACGACAGGCATGGCGGGAGCGTGAAGGTGTTAGTGAGACCCACGATGCTGTAGTGGGCGATCACAACGTATGAAGATGTGCCGAGGACTCGATGAAATTAATGATGATAAGAAGGATGATCACAAGGCATGGAGATACGTTAATACATATAGATCCTATTGTGAGTGATTGAGCTCATTGGCTTGGGCCTAATCACATTAGGTGATGGTTAATGATCATCCAACGTAGCATACATATGTGATATATGATTATACACCTATTATATATATATATATATATATATATATATATATATATATATATATATATATATATATATATATAATAAGGCTCCAACAGGGTTGAGTCCTAATCAACGTAGAAGTAATTAAAAAGAATCCTATGAGATTATAATAAAACTATACCTAGTCACTTCTATCCTATAAAGAAGTGTGACTAGGGTTTATTTTGGGGCCTTAGGGCTTCCTAGCCACCACCCCCCTTACTGGGCTGGTCGGCTAGGGTTTCTAGCAGAGGGGCGTGGCTTGTGCAGCCACTTAGGCCGCCACCCCCTTTATTTAGGCATGGCAGCTATAGGAGGGGCAAAATAGAAAATTCACTTGGGGAGCACCCTCTCTAGGGTTAGGGTTTTGAGCCCTATATAACTTGTAGCCTCCACCTCTTTTCATTAAGCAAGATTAATCTACAATTCAATCATATGACTAACTTCTAGGAGAGAGGAACCCCTATAGCGTTCTAAGGGTTGATCCCCCTCAAAATCAAATTCTATAGAGCTCCTTCTCGGGTTTTATCATCTGGTATCAAAGCCGTGTTCCTGCTGCCTCTATTGTCATCTCTACCACCTCCACCCTTCCAAGTAATTCTCATAATTGCTGCAACATGCGCTTTCATCTTCCACCCCAAACCACATATCAAATCAATCTGCTATTTCCCCCTTCATTTGAACTAGAGATCTGGTATATTTTCATCACCCACACCTATTTACTACTACAAATCCTTTACCTTACACATTGAATAGGTTTTCTTATATTTTTCTCATTGCAAAATCCTACAATCGCAAACGTGATCATCGTTGTGAAGGGTAAACGCTGCAGAAAAAATTTAGCTAACTGTTGCTTCTTGAAACCAAACTATTACTCATCTTTTTTGGCCAAAACTTTTATACAATTTCATAAATCATCTTAGCTCTTATCTAAGATTAATCTCTAAAAAAGATCCCTTATGAAACTAGACTTATTATGCTGTAATTCCTCATTACATATTGTTGGAATTTTACGACAAAGAATCTGCCTTCCATCTTTTCATCTATTTTCCTACAGTTATGCTGTCAAAATTTTGTCAAACTTATTCACTAATATTGGCCACATCTAGATTTATTAATAAATTTTTACATATTTTCTCATATTTTCCTCTAGAATTTATGACGAGAATTCATTGCTTCTTCGATACAAACTCTGTTTGGTAAAATAGCACATATGCAACGATCTTTTATCAAATCCTATCATATTTTCTTTGCTATTTTTCCAGATCTGAAACTCCCTTTTCCTTATCTTCATCCTCTACCACCACAGCCCTAAATTTCACAATTTTCACTAGAATTTTCATTGAGAAACTGTTGTTACTTTGACGATAATTCTACTTCTGTAAGGCAACATACACTGCAGCGATCTTCATCGAATTCTATCAAACCATTGTTGCAATCTCTTCCAGATCTAAAACTATCTTTCCCTAACCTTCACCCTCTACCATCATAGCGCTAAAACCCTACCAAACTGTAGCCAAAACTATACCCAAATCAGCCATAAAATAGCCTAAAATCGTAGCCTTCTACAACCAGTACCTATTCGTAGCATACCCCCACTGATCCCTATCAAACATTTACTACCATCTATTCCAGATCCAAAATCCATTTTCTTAACCTTTATCCACTACTATCATAGCCCTAAAACTATACTATGTTATAGCCAAAACTCCATAAAACTACGGCCCTAAACTGCACCCAAGACAGCCACAAAACAAGCCTAAAAAATTATAGCCTTCCACCTTCGGTCCACCAACCTTTCAGCCACCCAATCTCTCTTATCCCTTCAACCATAGCATGCATCTCTCACTGCACAACACTTGTAGTAGTGATCTCTCATTGCCATCCTCCTTGATCACAGCTAGAACCGATCCCTTGCGGCATAAATGTGGTAGTAGTGATCTTTCGCTACCATTTGTTTTCATCACAGCCGCAGCAATCTCTCGTTGCCATCTACCTTGATTGTAACCAGCAGCAACTTGATCATGTCCAATAGTGATCCCTCGCTACACAACACTACCAACAACGATCACTCACTGCCATCCTCCTTGATCGTAGCCAATAGTGATCCTTTGCAGCAAAAAGCTACCAGCAATAATCTTTCGCTACAATCTATCTACATCACAACTCATAGCAATCTTTCGCTGCCAACTGTCTTGATCGTAGTTAGCAGCCGATGTCGCTGCTACCCTCTTCTTCCTCCACCATCACTGCTGCCTTCCGACTCAGATCTCTTGGCTGCCATCTTTCAACAGGTATTAGCCACCTAAAAAATCATAGTCTTGACGATCTTGTAGCATCACCGCAGAACTACAGCCGACGTTACTATTGCTATCTTCTTCCTCCATCATTGCTGCTATCCTTGGCTACCATCCTCTATCAACGCAGCAACTGCTTAGAGACTTCACTACTATAGCCCGAGCAATTTTGCAGCAACATCACAGTAGCACTTCTCATCCTTTTGCTGCCTTCAACCTGAAAATTGCAGCTACACTCTTCAACCAGTTTATTTGATAGGTTGGAGATCCTTATGTCATGACATCGGTGGGCTTATTCAAAGCCAAATTGGAGGCTTTCGAGACATGTATGGATGCTAAATTATGCACTCTCTTAGAGGAGTTTAGATTGGGCTGATCACTGAGCCCAATAAGATCACAACGTGGTGCAAATTCAGATTGTAAAAAGAACCCATCAGAGATAAGAAGCAAGGATAAGATATGACAGCCCTACACCTCGATAATATCGATCTCCTTTAAAAGGCACCTCAATCAAGATGCTCAGAGCATGAGAGCCACATCTGAACTAAAAGCATATAAACATTTAGCACCAATCAATTACAAGAATCTTGACGAAGAACTAGTGATGATCCGTCAAACCTCCACCATCCAAGAGTACTAAACCATGTTCAAAAGGTTATCTAATCAAACTTATGATTGATCTGAAAAATAAATATTGAGGACTTCTATTGAGGGCTTAAAGTTAGAGATTTGAAAAGAAGTTAAAGCGTGACATCCATACACACTTAAGTAGCTATCTCCTTCGCGTGACATCAAGAGGAGCAATTGAACTATGAAGCCCGGAGGACTAGGGTCGCTCCCCGACTAGCGACACCAAAGCTTTCACCTCCTCCTACCATCAACCGACCCCCTCAGTCAAAGAAATTAATAAGAGAAGACTCTCATGACAGATCTACAAAGGGCCTATGTGGATGTTATAATTAATTGTGGAGCCTAGAACACTATTATTAAAAGGAGAGACCTCTGATGATCATGCCCACTAAAGAACTCAAACTTGAAGATATGACTCTCGAGCCTAAGAAGAATGATACACCATAACCAACCACCCACATGGTCCCTACCTTAGCCAGCAATACAAACCCACAGAAGATCAAAGATAAGAGATAAGAGGGTTACCCAAGAGATGACAGAGACACAAATTATTCAGTCATGCTTATTTCCTGCTATAACACATTCTTATATCATTTTCCCCAGGGATAAGTTACTTCTGAAGTGTTACATCCCGCCGAATTCACCATGGTTGTTGATGTAGCACTTTCAGATCTTCCACAACTTTCCCCAGGATCGGACCATGATGCTCAAAGACCTTCTTGATGATGACTTCCGATCTTCGGCCCAAGATCGTGAGAAAATTGAGCCCCTCCAGTAGCAAAATCAAAATAAGAAAGGATTATTCACATATCTCAAAACATCACTCTCACTATGAAGAAAGATGCACCACCTTAGCTGAGTGAAACTATAGCCCTCACGACCATGATGTTATCCCCACCAAGTCATGGCCAGATATTTATGATTGGAGCAGAAACATCCAGAGTTGAGATTGGCGTCACCCTTATGTAAGATGGAAGGTTCCTAATTCACATCGAGGCTTCCCCCACACTCCACACGAGATTTTTAAAGGGGATACTCATTGCTACCAAATTTAAAATTTGGCTAGATATAGGTCCATGGCACGAAAGATGAGTAAGCCCAGAAGAATTATAATCCATGCTCACGCCAGATTGGGCTCTCATCATCCAGAACTATACTAGAGGACAGTCACCATTCCAGAAGAAAGATTGGCTATTACTAAAGACTAATCATATGGTAGCACATGTAAAGAAGAAATGGCCTCCCGACAAACTATAGAATGGACAAAAAATTGAAGATCAAGTTTTCCTACACCTCCAGCCCGATCAGTAGGAAATTCGTGCTATCAGTTATATGATAAAGTCAGACACTTCATAAAAATTTGTCGATCTCGACCCAACCTTCCTACTATATCCAATTGGCCTCAAGCAAATACCATGACTACTTCGACTACTCATCCAACCAATTAGATTGTGGATTTCGGTGCTTCTCATTATATCACATTTGATCTTCAGAATTTGTCCATCCACGATGACACAATGATGACATCATTATTGGAGATGGTAACACAATTCTCATTACTTATACTAATTCTACAATACTTAATTCACACACTATCACATTTACACTCGATAATGTTCTGTGTGCACCTCACATTAAAAGAAATCTTATTTTTTGTAAACAAAATAACACCTCAATTGAATTCTTTCCTGATTCTTTTTTGGTAAAGGATTTGAGTAAGAGGCATCCTTGGTCCAAGGCCCAAATAAAGATAATATTTATGAATGGCTATTAGCTTCCCAAATCACCCGACCCACTATTCACCCATCAATTACAACTTCAATTGATGTGTGGCATCACCGTCTTGGTCATCCCTCTTCTCTTATCCAACAAAAAATACTTTTTTGTTATTCTCTTCCAACTATGAAAACTAGTAGTATTATAACTCATTGTGATACTTGTCCTAGCAATATAAGTCATAGACTATCCTTTGGAATATCCTCCATATCTTTTTCTATGCTATTTGAAATAATTTACAAAGATGTTTAGGGTCTTGCCCCAACCACTTCTTTTGAAAAAATTATATTTTATATCATTTTTATATATTATTTTACTAAATATATATGATTATATCATCTCAAACATAAATTTAAAGTTTCTATAGGGTTTACTTAATTTAGAAAGTTAGTTGAGAACTTCCTTCAATCTACAATTAAAATAGTTTACTCTGATGGCGGAGGTAAATATCAAGCCTCAACATCATGTATCTAAGCTTGTGGTATATAACACCTCAAATCACTACTATATACTCCTCAACTAGTTGGCTCTACCAAATGAAAACATTGGCATATAGTTGAAACTATATTAAGCCTTCGTACCACCAACCTTTTGGTCAGTAGCCTTTCAAACTGTCATTTATCTTATTAATCGTATTCTGACTCCAGTCCTCCAATTTCGGTCATCATTTAAAAAATAATTTCATCAATTTTCCAATCTTTAAAAACTCAAAATATTTGGCTATCTATGTTATATATAGCTATAACCCTATGTCTCTCATAAGTTAATGTTTTATGATGCTACAATCTCCAAACTCAAAAAGTCCTTATATCACGTCATGTCATTTTTATAGAAATCTACCTTTTCCTTCTAAAAATATGGGTCTTCAGCCATGAGAGCCACTTCAACAAACATACAACACTAGAGCATTCCTTCCATCCTGTCAAACAACCCTCTCACCATATCATTTAGTCCTTCCTACCATGATACATATTTTATTCTTCCTCCATTTTAATAGCTCCTCATTCCCTCTACTCCTTCACAAATTCATCCTATTGCTAAAATACTACCCTCAGAAATACAACAACTATCATTACCTTCTCATGGACCTAGTAACTCTGAAGTACCTCCGTCTGATCAGGTACTCGTTAGTGCCTCTCCATGAATATAACCTAACAATCTCATCGCACCTGGCCATCCCATGACTATACGTTCTAAAAGTGATATTTTCAAAACATATCAAGTAGTTGACCTTCATGCTACAACAAATCTTTCTCTAGAGCCAATTGAACTCACCACTATCACTTAAGCCCAAAAATCTCCACACTGGCATAAAGCCATATGCGGATAATATGACGCTTTACTCCATAATTCTACATGGACCCTTGTATCCTTTCATCACACAAAAGATATCACAGATGTAAATGAGTGTTTCGAATTAAGCAGAACCTAGATGGATTTGTTGCTAGATATGAAGCACGTCTAGTGGCTAAAGGTTTTCATCAAAGACCTAGTATTGACTTCACAGAAATATTTAGTCCTATGCCGATAACGACCTGTCTTATCCTGAGTTTGACTATCACTAAAGGCTTAGAATTACGACAACTAGATGTTAATAATACTTGCTTACAGGGGACTTTAACTGAAGATGTTTTTATGGAGCAACCTCTAGGCTTCACCCATCCTTAGTATCCAAAATATGTTTACAAATTATAAAAAGCTATTTATAGACTTTGTCAAGCACCAAGAGCTTGGTACACCGAACTTGGTTCATTTTTGACATCAATTAATTTCATCAACTCTAAGTCAGATACTTCATTAAGTCCAAGAAAATAAAATGAAGGTACAATATATCTACTAGTATATGTGGATGATATTATCGTCAATAATCCCATGGAGGTCAAGGAATTCCTTAAGCAATTGGCAGATCAATTTTCCATTAAAGATCTTGAAACCCTAAGTTACTTTCTAGGGGCGAAAGCTACTTGCACATCTTCAGGACTTTTTCTATCTCAAAGAAAGTAAATTCAAGATCTATTATTAAAGATAAATATGTAGAATGCCAAAGAGGTTGCTACTCCACTCTTTGTAACTAAATCACTTAAGCTATATGATGACAGTGCTACTACGGATCTTACACAATATCGATAAGTAGTTAGCTCCTTACAATATCTGTATCTTACTCGTCCAGACATCCAATTTGTAGTCAATAAATTATCTCAATTCATGCATTAGCCATCTACTATACATTGTTCTGTAGTAAAACGAGTCCTGCGATATCTTAAAGAGACTCTAACTCATAGACTTTTTCTTCGAAAACACTCATCACTTCATCTCTATGCCTTTGTCAATGTTGACTGGGTAGGAAACGTTGAAGACAGAACCTCTACATTAGGATATATTATCTTTCTTAGCATAAATCCAATCAGTTGGAGTTTAAAAAAGTAGAAGACTATCACAAGGTCTACAATTGAAGCTGAATACCGAGCCATTGCCACCACTGCTGTAGAACTCAATTGGTTCACGAATCTACTGAAAGAATTAGACATCAACTCCATCATAACTCATACAATATATTATAATAATGTCAAAATCACCTACCTATGCACCAATCCAGTATTCCACTTATGCATGAAACACATTGTCATAGACTTTCATTTTATCAAAGATCAAGTTGTTAGACATCAACTACAAGTCTCTCACATACATACTGTCGATCAACTAGTAGAGTCTCTCTCAAAGTCGCTTGCCCGCAAATTATTTTTGTTACATCAATCTAAGATTAGTATCCTTGATAGGAGCTCAATCTTATGAGGGTATGATAAAAGATATGGATATTGATAGAAGATATGGATAGTAGATAGAAGATACGATCTTAACCACATGATAGATTATCTACCTAATCTTGATAGAGGAAATCTTTTTTTCTAAACCTGTATAAATAGGACCTGTGTCTATGAAATAGTTCATACTATTCTTCACTTCTTCTTGGGGCACTGGCTACGAGAAGCAGAGACAGTAGCGAACAAAGAGAAAATGTCTATACAAATCAGCATCATTGGGGCTAGGCCAAGGCAGAGGAGGAAGCCCAGGTCGGTACAAATGGATCGATCGAAGCAGGTCGCAATGGGATAATGGTGCGGCCTGGGAGCAGTTCTGTTGGCGAAAGGAGCTGAAGAAAGTGTATATCATGCACTTGGGCTTTCTTGTTGTGGATGGCTATCGCTATTGCAGAAGAACTCTTCACCAGTGAAGAGTGATGGGGAGCCACTTGATGCAAATCAGACGATGGCAGTTGGCGAAGAAGAAGGGGGAGCATTGGTGGTGAACACTAGAGGTACTGCAGCGGGAAGGATCGCAGTATGAGATCTTGTGTTGCAGACAATGCACTATAGGTATGATGAGGAGGGGAATGCTACTTTAGAAGGTTATCACTCACCAGCCTTGCCGGTCTCAAGAAGGTGGCGATGATGAGCTACTCCTCGCTGATAGATTGGATTCTCTTCTATTCTTCACATGCACATACTCATGTCCAAGATATTAGGAATCTAGTACTTCAGTTAGTTGTTGTTCGTGTATGTTGACAAGGAGTTCAGGGAGCTTGGCAGAGGTGTCGACACAAGAGAAATCATGTTGTAGCCTTTCCCATCTGTAGCGATCAGATTAGAGATTTCAGTGACCTATTTGGTGAAGGATGGGTCCAAACTTTGATAGTTAACAGTTGTCCAAGTATTTAAATTAGTATGTGATTGGAACTGGCGCGCACTAGTATGCATCAACAACAATGAATGCTCGTTCAGAAGAGTGCAAGTAGTAGCCGTTGAGATGAAAACAGTCGCTACTATTGTTGATTGATTGCATGAGTGACATGACATTGATGTTGATTGCAGCTTGAATAAATACAATTCTTCTTGACCGTATAATCCTGGACATCGGGCAGGGCGAGGAGGAGCTCCCAATAGGTATGGTGGTTTTTGATTGATTGAATGAATGATAAGACATTGATGTTGATTGCAGCTTGAATAATTGCAAGTGAAGAGATGTGTCTTCTTGATCGTAGGATCTTGGCCATCAGGTAAGGCTAGGAGCTCATCAGCTAGTGCAGAGACGACACATCGGACGATCTCTTTGTCAGTAGCGACAACGGTGACAGAGGCAGCCTCTAAGTCATTCTTGGAGAGATAGAGGATGCAGTCGCAGAGGTCGGAGATACCATCAGAGCAAAAGCCACACGCGAAGATGGTTGGGTAAGATAGGGACAGGGTTTTGGGGGAGCGACAATGATTGAGCTATAGAAGAAACTCTCGGATCCTCGATACTTGTCTAACGTGGATGTTGATTGGCGACAAGTATCAGATGTTCTCCAAAGTGTAGATGGTAGAGAAAGGAAGTCTCAGGATTGGCTTGCATAACTTCAATGTCACCGAGATCGACGAGTGGAGGCGGACGATGCCAAATGCAGAGCTTTCAGTGGTGCAGCTGGACTACTCATATTCAAGCATCACTTGGGATGTTCTCTACCCCGAATGGATCGATGAGGAAGAAGAAGACGAAGTGCCTACTTGTCCATCTCTACCTTAGGCCCGAGTAAAGGAAGGATCAAGGTTAAATGTTGTCATTATGAAGCTGCCTTGTTGTAGGTCGAAAAGTTGGGCAGAGACGTCATGAGGTTGCACTTGTAGGTCTTGACAGCCAATCTCACCGTAGCTTCTACAGGAGGAGCCTCCACTATCTATTTACTCCTCCTCATCGAGTGTTTCCCGATCCCCAACTTGTTCTGTTGTAAAAGGAATTTGGTAGTGTTAGAGGGCAAAGATGTCGAGGAGGGCGACGAGCACTGGGATGGCGCTGGAGCCACCGATGATAGCATGGAGGTCGTCAAGCTATGCGAGTTTTGTTAGAGCCGAGGACATAGGCGACATTTTCATGGGCCGAGAGGGTGCCTCTCGTCGCATAGGGCAAGGTTGAGTAGTTAATCTCTTTTAAAAGGTCAAAATTCTTATTGACCATCCATACTATGTATCAAAATCAAAGTCATCCCTCATATTTTAAAACTCATTTAAGTAACCCTCTATACTACAATTTCACATCAAAGTCATCCCTTGTACTTTAAAGGTTGTCTAAGTGATCCCCCCGTACTATGCCTCAAAATTAAAGTCACCCCATACTTTAAAACTCATCTAACTCGTACTATACCACAAAATTAAAATCACCCCCGGTACTTTAAAACTCGTCTAAGTGACCCTCGATACTACGATTTCATATTAAAGTGGCTCCCTATATTATTCTGTAGACGTTAAACAAACTCCTTCTATTAATAAAAAGGGTAATGATGTTTGTTTTTAAAACGGGGGGGAGGGGGTTCTTAACGTACATGATTATTACGATTATTTACTCTTTTAGTGTGACTAAATTTTGGTAGCACCTCCCCTAGAACTCAAACATATCTCATTTACAATCAATCACATAACTTGCAAAGAATAACAAGATAATTGATTGAACTACTATAAAGTTAGAAACCTTGCCAATTAAACATATCATACAAACATCTAATATATCCAACTACTAGTAATTCAACAACTATGTCAAGTGGAATGTATAGCAATAGTAATCCATCTCATGTACCTAACTCATGAATAAAAAGTGAAATGCATGTAAACATCAATAGTCAACTACTACCAATTATTGCCCTAATCACTTCATTCCCTAGGGCTTGCTTCAGAATGAGCTTGCTTCTTCCCTTTATCTAGGGAGAATTTGTATTGTCTTGATGTAGTCTTCATATGTATCTTAGTTGAGCATCATTCCTATATTAAAGATCATTTTCATAAAGCTAGTTTCAATTATCAAAATATGTCATAATTAATAGTATTATTAAAAATATACCTGTGGTTGAGATTGAGACTCCAGTGGTGGTTGACTTGGGGCCAATTCCAAGTGGGTTGCTTCTATTGCTTCAGCTTGCTTTAATGTTATCCTATGTCGCTTTGTCCTATTTGTAGATCGTTGATAACGCATTGTACATATGAGATCAGTTATGTTATTTTGGTATCAACGAGCATTATGTCCTTCTTGTCCACATCGCTTATACTTGTTTGAGTGCCCTGGTTTTGTTCTCATTTTGTGATTGTTGCCCCTCACCATCAATCAATTTTCTTACCTTTTTGGGTCGACCAATCCTTTTGTTAAAATGTGGTGGTTCAATAGGAAATGGAAGGCTAATCATTAATATCTGTAAGTGATAATCTTTAGTAAAGGATCCATAAATTGATTATAATATTAAAATAAAACCTATGATAGATAAAAAAAAGGTTATCCAACTAGGCACTATGTGAACTCTCCCGCTATAGCATTTCTCCCACATATCCTTATGGTAATAAGGATCTATGCAATCTTTTGGGGCTTGCATCTGGAAATATATAGCGGCTATTGTTGGTTACAGGTATCCTACAAGCCAATCACATGAGTGATGACATATGTGACACGCTGTGTGATCTTTTTGCTTATGATTAATATTGACATATTCTCATATTATATTATATGTAACATATATACTGTGATGTCCTTGGTTTTATGCAATGGGAATCATATTGTGATGAGATCATAATAATGAGATCGATTCACCTTTAAACATAGATCCTAAATAATCTCGATCATAGATTACTCAAGAGGGACATCAAAATAATTAGATAGACTGATATACTATATACCCATCCATATGATTGAGGCGACTAGTCTCATAGCCACTTGTGTGGAGACACTAAGGATATAGTACAGGTGCTCATTAGAGAATGAATTCACTGATTAATCCGCTTATGGAATACTATATGGTTGATAATACCTAATATCAGATAGCGATTCTATAGTCCCAGTTATGTATATGGTCCTTTGACTTGAGACACCAAGGATGCATTGTATGAGTACTCCTTTCTTTGATGCTAGACTTATAGGTTTGGAAAGTTTCAGATCTGTTATAGCTGGTTATCGGGATTGATAGCCAACCTTACGAAGGCAATTGAGTGTCAATAAAGGATTATCCACTCTCAGTATCACGAGAGGAATATTTCATATATGTTTGCTCAGACAAATCCCTGGTCATGGTCATTCGGATTGAGAGAGAAAGAGTTCTCTGGGAGAATCTGATTAGAGCGAGACTATGACAGATTTTGTACGTGACCTGATAGTACCATGTCTAATATATAGTCTCTAGGATATTAGTTGGATGAGGGATTATAAATATACGATAATTATGGATAGACAGGTCCGATAGATTCGATCCCCCTATACCATTTGGGGACTATAGCGTAGTGGCCTAGTACGTCCATAGTCGATGAGTCAAGTGAATTATTATGAGGATAATAATTCACTATATCAAAAAGAGTTCTTATGGGAGTGACTCACGGCCAGCTCAATATCGGGCCTAAAGGGTCACACACATGCGGTGGATGCTTCAGCGAATAGAAGATTATGTGGAGATTCAATTAGCCCCTATTCCCATTAGATGAGACCCTATGCTGATGGGCTCCTTGCTGAAAGGCCCAATTAGAGGTGTAAGGAGATTATTGGATAGAGATCTAATAATGCAATGTTAGTGGGTTATTGGATAGAGATCCAATACCTACTCAGGCACGAGCCCTAGGGTTTTTGGTAGCTCTCTATAAATAGGAGAGGAGACTCATGATTGAGAGGCTGCAGCTTTAGCCACCATCTTCTATTCTCCTCCCTCCCTTTGTACAAGAGTTGCGAGATCAGATTGGAGGAGTTTTGCTGCAGAGATCCATCGTGTGGATACCGCTAGAGAGAAGGATGCTTAACCTCCTTCGTCTTCTCCATCCGGGTCTGGAATACAATGATATATGGTCTCCCTAGGTAAAATTAATCTCTCACACATCGTGGTTTTATTGATTTTTGTATTTTTCTCACGACCCCAATATTTTGCATGATAATTTGATCTGCGTGGGAAACTAGTTTTTGTTTTGATTTCCGCTGTATATGTGATGAGTTGATCGAGTCCCTCGAGGCTCACCTATCTACGTGATCAAGATCTTGCTTATGACATAGAGATGTCACTAGTAACCTGAGGACATGATATGCTTGGTCAAGTCCCTCGAGAGCATATCATCGAATCAGACTCATCTTGTAACAATGGTAATGACTTAACTGAACGTAATTGTTGGTCGAGTCCTTCAAGACTATGATAATTCAGAGGCCGAACATGACGAAAATCATAAAGAGTTGTGATTGGCAAGAAGTTGCCTACCTTCTGGGCTTAGTGTAATTGGTCGAGTCACTCGAGGTTACACTAAGATGCCAATTGAATATCGATTCCCACTAGGAGTTTGTGGGAGACTTCCGTCTCACGTGTTCAGGGTGTCACATGATTCATTAAGAAAATAGTGGGAGTACATTAAGATAGAAGTCTATATCTTAATTAGTATTTTCTATAAAATCTGCATGTTATTTAATTTACGCTATATCTTGCTTATCGCTTATAAAACCCCTATGTGGCATACTTGATGCCAACCGCCTCACTAGTCCAAACTATACAGATTAGTTCCATAATTTGAGAATTATTCTCATGGTGAAGAAAATCGTATATGTCCTTGATATAATTGTGCCCACGCTGGAAGAAGGGGTAAGCGAGAATGAGATCACTCACTATGTGAAGTATATAGATGATGTCACGTTGCCAAAATATTACATGCTAGCCTCCATAACTCCTGAGTTATAAAGGCCACATGAGAACATGGATATGGATTCTATCCTTCTTCATCTCTGCTAATTGTTTGAGAAACAGGGAAAAACTCAAAGATATGAGATATCTAAGAGACTCTTCCAAGCTAGGATGACAGAAGGGACATCGGTTGAGAACCATATCCTAAAAATGATAGAGTGGATTGAGAAACTCAGAAGTCTAGGAATAGTCCTAGAGGATAACCTATGCGTTGATCTTATATTTCAGTCCCTACCAGATTTCTTTTCTCACTTCATCATGAATTTTAACATGAGCAAGTTTGAGGTGACTCTCCCTGAGCTCCTCAATATGATGAGGGAAGCTGAGAGTGCCATCAAGAAGGAGAAGCTAGTTTTCTATATTGGTGAGACCAAAAAGAAAAGGAAGGCTAGCAAGACCCTTAAGAACAGCAAGGGCAAAGAAAGACTAGGTAAGGCAAAGATTGCCAAAAAAAACCCGAGAAAGGACAAAGACTAGTGCTTCCACTATGGCCAAGACGAGCATTGGAAGAGGAACTGTAAGGACTACCTTGCAGAGAAGGCGAGACAGAAGCTTGGATAAGCTTTAGGTATATTCATGATCAGTCTTCACTTGTCAAATTTTCATGATAACACATGGGTATTGGATACCGAGAGTGTTTATCATATCTGTAATTCGTTGCAGGTTTTGGCAAGACCTAGGAGATTGGCTAGAGGCGAGATGGACCTCAAGATGGGCAATGGAGCAAGAGTTGCTGTAATTTTTGTTGGAGAGGTCACCCTACATCTGCCTGGTATAGCTATTATTGCATTAGATGAATACTATTTTGTTCCCTCTATTATCAAAAATATTATTTTTATCTCTTATTTGACAATTAATGGATATAAATTAGTTTTTGAGAATAATAATTATTCAATAATTACGGATAATGAGATCATCACTAGAGGGACCCTTACAAATGACTTATATGTGTTAGACACTTCTCCACATATCATAAATATAAATATATCTAAGAGGAAAAGAGTTAAGGTGAATAATGCATACTTATGACATTATAGGCTAGGTCATAGACATGAGGGAAGAATTTAAAAGTTGCTGTGAGATAGATACTTAGTTCCATTTGACAATGAGACATATACAACTTGCAAATCTTGCCTTCGTAGGAAGATGACCAACTCTCCTTTTAGTGGAATTGGAGAGAGAGAGCCACCGAGTTATTGAAACTCATATATAGTGATGTATGTGGTCCCATATCGACTCAAGCTATAGGTGGTTACTCATACTTCATTACATTCACTGATGATTTCTCTAGGTATGGACACATGTACTTAATGAAGTACAAATATAATACCTTCAAGAAATTCAGGGAATATAAGAATGAGGTAGAGAACCAAATTGAAAAAAGTATTAAGATTCTTCGATCAGATCGAGGAGGAGAGTACTTGAGCATGGAGTTCACCCATTTCCTCAGGGACAATGAGATTCTATCCCAGTGGACACCTCCTTATATACCTCAGCTCAATGATATATCAGAAAGGAGGAATCACACACTGTTAGACATGGTGCGATCTATGATGAGTTTCGCTGACCTACCCATCTCATTCTAGGGGTACGCCCTAAAGACTACAACTTACCTTCTGAACAAAGTTTCATCAAAGTCGGTAGTGTCTACACCATATGAGATATGTAAAGGAAAGAAGTCTGATCTTAAGATTGTTAAGATTTGAGGCTGCCCTGCCCACATTAGAAGATACAACCCTGATAAGTTGGAATCAAGGACAGAATGGTGCACAATCATGGGATACCCAAAGGAAACTTATGGGTATTATTTCTATCTTCTCGAGGACCGAAAGGTCTTTGCCAAGAGAGTTGTGTTCCTTGAGAAGGAACACATTCTTAGTGGAAACAATGGGAGTGGGATAGAATTGCGTGAGGTTGGAGAACATAGCTCAAGCATCATTCTAGAGCCCGAATCTGTTTAGATACCTAACACATAAATTCTAATTTTACATAGGTCTAATAGAGTATCTCACCCTCCTAAAAGATATGTGGGACATATCAGTGGAGGTAGACTCTCAGGATGTTGATCCTCAGACCTACGAGGAGGCTATTATGAGTATAGATTCCGGGAAGTGGCAAGAAGACATAAATTCTGAGATGGATTCTATATACTCTAACAAGGTTTGGAACCTTGTGGATGCACCTGAGAGTATTGTACCTATCAGCTACAAATGGATCTTCAAGAAGAAGATCGGAGTGGATGAAAAGGTAGAGACCTATAAAGTAAGACTGGTAGCTAAAAGATATCGTCAAAGACAAGGAGTTGACTATGATGAAATATTTTCACCTGTAGCTATGCTTAAGTCCATTAGAATTATTTTGGCCATTGCAGCACACTATGACTATGAAATCTAGCAGATGGATATCAAAACGGTATTCCTCAATAACAACCTCAAGGAGGAGGTGTATATGATACAGGCAGAGGGATTCGTATCCAAATAGAGTCTATATAAAATGTGTAGGTTGCTTAGATCCATTTATGGATTGAAAAAAGCTTCCCAAAGTTAGAACATAAGATTTGAAGAGGTGATCAGATCTTATGACTTCGTTAAGAATGAAGATGAGCCTTATGTGTACAGAAAGGTAAGTGAAAGTACTATCACCTTCTTGGTGCTACTATATATAGATGACATCCTAATCATTGGGAATGATGTAGAAATACTCTCCATAGTAAAAGCTTGGCTATCCAAAAACTTCTCCATGAAAGACTTAGGGGAAGTATCATATATTTTAGGGATCCGGGTCTATAGAGATAGATCCAAAAGGATACTTAGCTTATTCCAGTCTAGGTACATAGACTCCATTCTCAAAAGGTTTGGCATGGAAAATTTTAAGAGAGGTCTCATACCGATGAGACATGGAATATCACTTTCTAGAAGTATATCCCCAAAGACTCCTGAAGAAAGAATAGACATGGATAAGATACTTTATGCCTCAGTGATAGGGTCTATCATGTATGTGATACTATGTACCAGGCCTGATATAGCACATGCTCTAAGTGTCATGAGCAGGTATCAGGCAGCTCCAGGTCTAGAACACTAGAAGGTAGTAAAGTATATCCTTAAGTACTTGAGAATGACTAAGGATCTTTTACTGGTATATGGAGGAGTTAGCCTCTAGGTTGAGGGCTACACGGACTCGAGTTTTTAGTCCGACATTGATGATAGCAAGTCAAATTCAGGATATGTTTTCATCCTAAATGGAGGAGCAGTAAGCTGGAAGAGTTCCAAGCAAGATAGTACTACTGATTCGACCACAGAGGCAGAATACATTGCTGCAGCAGAACCAGCAAAGGAAGGGGTGTGGATGAAGAAGTTCATCAAGGATTTAGGAGTCATACCAAGCAGCATGGAGCTGACTCCCATATATTATGACAACAACAAGGCGATAACTCTAACAAGGGAACCCAAGTCTCATCAGAATTATTCTAAGGATGTTCCATTTGATTAGAGCGATCATGACCCGAAAAGATATAGTAATGAAAAGAGTTCCATCCGAAGATAACATTGCAGATCCACTGATGAAGCCGCTAGCTCAGATTGTATTTGAGTGTCACAGGGCTCTGATAGGTTTAGACACATAGGTGATTGGCTTTTGGTCAAATGGGAGATTGGTGATTACAAGTACCTTGCAAGCAAACATATAAGTGATAGCACGTGTGGCACGCTGTGTGATTTTTTTGCTTATGATTAATATTGGCATATTCTCACATTATATTATTTATAACATATATATTATGATGTCCTTGGTTCTGTACAATAGGAATCGAATTGTGATGAGATTATGATAATGAGATCGATTCACCTTTAAATACAGATCCTAAATAATCCCAGTCATAGGTTACTCGAGAGGGACATCGAGATAATCGGACAGACCGATATACTATATACCCGTCCATATGATGGAGGCGATTAGTCTCGTAGACACTTTTGTGGAGACACTATAGATATAGTACAAGTGCTTATTGGAGAATGAGTTCACTGATTGATCCACTTATGGAATGTTGTATGGTTGATGATACCTAATGTCAGACAGTGATTCCATAATCCCAATTGTGTATCTGGTCCTTCGACTTGAGACATCAAGGATGCCTTGTATGAGTACTCCCTTCTTTGACGCCAGACTTACAGGTTTGGAAAGTTTCATATCTGGTATAGTTGGTTATCAAGATTAGTAGCCAACCTTACGAAGGGAATTGAGTGTCAATAGAGGATCATCCATTCTCAGTATCACGAGAGGAATATCTCATATATACTTGCTTAGACAAATTCTTAGCTAGGGTCATTCGGATTGAGAGAGAAAGAGTTCTCTAGGAGAATCTGATTATAGCGAGACTATGATGGATTTCGCATATAACATGACAGTACCATGTCTAATATACGGTTTTTAGGATATTATTTGGATAAGGGATTATAGATACATGGTAACTATAGACAGAGAGGTCTGATAGATTTGATCCCCCTGTACTGTCTGGGGACTATGGCGTAATGGTCTAGTACGTCCATAGTCGATGAGTCGAGTGAATTATTGTGGGGATGATAATTCATTATATCAAAAGGAGTTTTAATGGGAGTGACTCACAACCAGCTCGGTATCGGGTCTAGAGGGTCACACATATGTGGTGGATGATTCAGTAAATAGACGATTGGATAGACATCTAATTAACCCCTATTCTCATTAAATAAGACCTTATACTGATGGGCTCCTTGCTTAAAGGCTCAATTAAAGGCCTAAGGAGATTATTGGATACAGATCCAATAATGCAAGGTTAGTAGGTTATTGGATGGAGATCCAATACCCACTAAGGCAGGAGCCATAGGGTTTTTAGTGGCTCTTTATAAATATGAGGGGAGACTCATGGTTGAGAGGCTATAGCTTTAGCCACTACCTCCTATTCTCCTCCCTCCCTTTGTACAAGAGTTGCGAAATCAAATTGGAGGAGTTTCGCTGCAGAGATCCATCATGTGGATACCGTTAGAGAGGAGGATGCTTTATCTCATTCATCTTCTCCATCCAGATCTGAAATACAGGGATATACGATCTCCCTTAGTAAAATCAATCTCTCACATATCGTAGTTTTATCAGTTTTTACATTTTTCTCGCAACTCCAATATTTTGCATGATAATTTGATATGCGTGGGAAACTAGTTTTTATTTTAATTTTCGCTGTGCATGTGATGCACCCGCTGAAGTTTCCCAACAGCTATAGCATGCTGACAAGGAATACCTGTGAGCCCCCATCTGTTGGAATTGTAGAACCATTCCCTTAGCCTAACGATGCGTCTTTTTTCTAGTAAAATGATCCACCTCAAATAAATCATCGGTATGAATTGTAATCCAATCTTTACATTGCTTCTTATCTTCATCCATCTTCTTCAAGATCCTAGGGCATGTACCATAGCAATGACCATTTATTTTGGCTCTTTGGATCTTAATTCTCTTTATCACCATTCTCCTAATCATCTCATACATGGTGATAATCAGTTTGTCTCGTGCTTTTAATATCCAAGAATTGAATGTCTCTGGGATGCTACTAACTAACATGTCAGATTTGAGGTGCTTAAAATTGGGAAAAAAAGTCAAAGTTAGTAGTGATATATATTTTTTGTATAACAACAACAAACAAAATATATAAAGGGCAATATACCATGCAAAGTCACCCCTTGACCACTAACGACTGTCCATTGCTGCTAACCAATGATACACATACTCATTAAACTCCTTAATTTGGTTCATGCAATAACCAAATTCCCTTTTAGTTGTAGAGGAGGCTACTTGCCACACGAGGTCCTTAAATACCCCACCATTGAATTGCTTCTTGAAGTTCTCGTACATGTGGCAAACATAAATCCTATGGTTCGCATGTGACATAACCTCTAAAAATGCCTTGATGAGCCCCTAAATTAATAATATACACAATATTCCAAGTAAGGTTAGTAAACAATTATAACTTATATCACCCAAAGCATGATATAAGAAGTAGTTTAAAGTACCTTATATTGATCACTCATGAAATTCCAACTATGCGCCTTAATTGATCTGATGTCAAATAATAGCTCTTCAAGAAACCACTTCCAATTTTCTTTATTTTCTATGCTAACTACCGCCCATGCTATTGGGAGCATCCCATCATTGGCATCTATTCCAATAGCTACTAATAAGACCCCCCTTGTAACGAGTCTTCAAATGACAACCATCAACTATAATTATAGGCCTACACCCCTCAATAAATCCTTGCTTGCATGCAGCCAAACAGTAATAAAAGCAACTAAACCTATTCCCATAATATGGATCGGTTCCAACCTTACATGTTTACCCTAGGTTAGTCTCTAGGATTATGGAAAAGTGAAATCTATCCTCACCTTGAAGGATCCTTAGAGTCTTCCTCTTTGTACGATAGCATTTTTGCTATGTTACCTCCACATTAAACCTCTGCCTCACATCATTCTTAAATGCATTATTAGGCCACCGTATATTATCCTTCACTGTAGCAAGATGCTTCTTGGCTAAGAAAGAACTAGTAATCTGCTGACTAATGCCATGGCGCTCGCAACTGTGTGTGTTAGTCATCGTCTTCACTTGAAAACAATTAAGCATAGGATTAGGGCTGGCTTAATTGCGAGCCTCCACCTACACTTAGCTATCATACAAACTGCAACTATCCTAATACTTTCATTCTTCAAATACTTGAACTCAAAACCCTCTTGAAACTATATTCACTGTCACAGACAACAATGTAAACAAGGTGTTTAAATACTTGAACTCAAAACCCTCTTGAAACTGTACTCACTGTCACGGACAACAATGTAAACAAAGTGTTTGATGAAATAGTTGTGCTAGTCCATGTCCTTCGGTTTAGGTACATATCTTATACAATAAGAAGCGGACTTGCAGTAGGCTTAGCAGCCCTAGTTTGATTTGTTTTATGGTCATGTTTGTCTTATAAATACAAGTGTGTCTTATAAGTACTTATGGCGACATCGGTCTGTAATAGACCATTATCCTTTGTGTGCAACCTCTCTGAGTTTGTAATGTCCATGGGTATAATTTGTAGTTAGCTTTATAAAATATTTTCTTAAGCAGTTGCTTGTGGATCCTGTGAAAATTATTTCTTCTGGCCCGTTTTCTCTTTTGCAAGTCTAAGGGACTCTAGGAGATCTCGGGGAGAGCTGACCCGTATGGACGGACACGCATGGGTGCCGCACGACTTAGGCAAATCAGCTAAGCTCGTGACAATGTAGTATCAGAGCGGGACAAGCACACGTAGAAATACTTGCCATACAAATGTAGGGGACCTAGCTGGGCTGTATAGAGGATAGCCAGCACGCGTAACCGTTTGGGGGAAATAGACATTGAGATGTAGGGAAAGGAGTCACTCAAAGGAGCGAGCATCCAGGTTTGACATTCAGAGGAATGGCCAACCCCTTTGCACGAGAGGCACCATGAGGACAAGCAAATGAAATATCATAATACTGTAAAACAATAAGTCTAGGCAAGATCATCAATTGAAATTATAGCACACTTAAAATCACAAAAAAAAGCTAGTAAAAGTTACCTAAGTCCAACAAATAGGAGTTCATTTTTGAACGCCGAGGCATTGACCTGTCTCTGTATTCCATGTCTACAATAGCATTTGACAAAAGATGTGAGAACTCACAAATAGAACATCCGCTACAGTGTCCATTAGCCAGTAAAAGATACACATGAAGCAAATCTAAGCTTAACACCATTGAGAACCCCTGGCAAAATGCTCCTAGCCTTTTATTGAACATGCATCTGATTTTAGCTCTCATATCCACCATCACATCGCACTACTAGAAAGTTTGAAGTTACAAAGAAACACCAAATACAAAGACACCAATGCATGTGTGTAGCTTATTCGACTGAGATGGAATCATTATCCCCATGATCCCCTTTCATGAGAACAAAAATCCAAGGGTAATGATGAAATCAGCAAAGCCAAAAGCTTTGAGTTTGACCTACCTTCACATTGCCTTTAAATCAGTGAAGTATTCAAATGTCCTTGAGATCAATTATGGTATCTAAGATACATTTCACTCAATCATGGTATCAGAGTCATTCTTTTTAAAAGAATAAAAATTCTTAT
The DNA here is from genome assembly GCA_021527575.1 of Ensete glaucum. Classification (NCBI taxonomy): domain Eukaryota; kingdom Viridiplantae; phylum Streptophyta; class Magnoliopsida; order Zingiberales; family Musaceae; genus Ensete; species Ensete glaucum. The sequence continues at coordinate 28,391,872 of CM038555.1, forward strand.
TGACCCTTCATATTATGTCTCAAAATCAAAATTACCCTTCGTACTTTAAAACTCGTCTAAGTGACCCCTCGTACTATGCCTCAAAATCAAAGTCACCCCTTTGTACTTTAAAACTCGTCTAAATAAACCTCTCATACTATGTCTCAAAATCAAAGTCACCCCCTGTACTTTAAAACTCGTTTAAGTGACCCTCCGTACTATGATTTCGTATCAAAGTGATCCCCTCTGTTAGAAATAAGGTTACACAGTTAGGTAAAATAATTTATGGATTATTTTTATTTAAGGATTACAACTAAATAGTCTCAAAGCCCTAATTTATTTTTTTCGCTTTTTTTTTCTTCTCCAACCTCTATCGGCATTCTTTTCTACAACTTCGATCGTTGTCTTTCTTCATCAACCTTTGTCAGTATTAGTTTGTTCCTCTTTCCATTATCTTTCTGCCTTTCTTATTTTTTCTTCAACGTTAGTTTGTTTGTCTTTCCGCTATCTTTCTGCTTTTTTATTTTTTTCTTTACTTGAGATCTATAATTTCTATAATTTTGTTGATAAATAAATTAAAAGTAAAAATGTGTGTGCTTTTTCTGGGTCAAGCGCTATGTTTTGTCTTTTCGATCATTCTCTATTTGCTGATTCTCATCTTCAAAGAGTAGTGATGAGGTTAGAGCTTCTATCATGTTAGGCCATGTTATTTTCCCATTGTCAGATCAACAAAGTTAGTCAAAACACTGGCATCATCCATAAGACTCCCAAAATTACATAGTCCACGGAGGGGGTTCATCTGCAACAAGACTTCCAGAATCATATCTTAATTTTTTTATAAAAAAAATTCCTAAAGGACGTCTCATCTCAAATTACTTGATGATGATCTGAGAATACTTAGTTTGATAATTTTATTCTTTGTTTCACTAATATTTATAGCAATATTACTTTATGTGTACATCTTTAACTATTAGCAAGACTTCCTAGAAATGAACTTCAAGTTTTAGTTGTTGATGTACCATGTAAATTTTAGCTTTTACTTATATGTTTGTGTGAAGGTTCAGGTTATGTGTCTCATCTATTTTATGGTACTTTTAAAGTATGATAAACTATGGAATATTTCTTATGTTTAAAATTTAGGTTTAGATTTTATTGTTGAAGTCTTGCATTAAATTTAAAGAACCAATATGCTAATAGTGCACCGTTTAGTAGGTGTCCCTTGAACCGAAGATGAGCATCTTCAAAAATTAGGAAAAGGTGACTAACGTGAAATAGCTCGAAACTTTGTTGTATGTAGGACCCTAACACAAGTTGCAAGCCATGAACAAAAATATTTCATTCGATAGAGCAATACCTCATGAAGAAAGAGAGGCTTCACCTTCGTCAAACAATGACTCAAACGAAAAGGATACAGAGAACAGTGATAACTCATCGAGTAGTGAGGATATCGATATTCCTAAATGTATTTACAAAATTAATATTTCAAATATTGATACAGTGGAGTCTGAATATAAGAATGATATAGAGAGTTTTTGTCCTCCTAAGGATTCTGGAAGTTAGGATCATTGCGAACATGCATTCAGAGAGTTTAACTCATGATTTTTGAGAGGTAAATATTAGTGACTACTTCAGTGATATTAAGAGGTTTCAGAGTTATCTGCATGATGTCACAGGCTTAGCTGATTTGCCTAAGCCGTGCGGCACCCATGCATGTCCGTCCACACGGGTCAGCCCTCCCCGAGATCTCCTAGAGTCCCTTAGACTTACAAAAGAGAAAATGGGCCAGAAGAATCAATTCCCACGGGATCCATAAGCAACTACTCAAGAAAACACTTTATAAAGCCAACTACAAATTACACCCATGGATATTACAAACTCAGAGAGGTTGCACACAAAGGATAATGGTTCATTACAGACCAATATCGCCACAAGTGCTTATAAGACACACTTGTATTTACAAGCCAAACTTAGCTATAAAGCAAATCAAACTAGGGCTGCTAAGCCTACTATAAGCCTGTTTCTTGTTGTACAAGATATGTACCTAAACCGAAGGACATGGACTAACAGAAGTATTTCATCGAACACCTTGTTTACATTATTGTCCGTGACATTCTCCCCCACTTATTCCTTCGACGTCCTCGTCGAAGCCACTGTGATGCTGCATCTTCTTGCATTCTGCTGAACCTTCAGTCTTCTGCTTCGGTTGCAATATGCCCCTTTGGCTCCTAGCCGCTCTCCGCCGCTGTTGTTGAGTAGTCGAACTTTAATCCGTCATACTGCTTCAACTCACCAATGACTGAATCTGGTGTGGGATTGGCTGAGTTGTGTTGATCCTTGTTGGTTCTCGCGGATCCCTCTGATGAAGAAAAAGACTTACCTTATTATGCGCCAGTATCGTAGTATACTCATATTGCTTGAACTGGGTAGATGCTTGTTGGAGCTTTAATGAGCATCGCCTTGCAGACTTTGAAGTTTTTAAGGTCCTTCCTCCACAATGTTTGCCCATTAAGCCTTCTTCCACTGTTAGTTGTCACTTCCAAGTATGTTCACATCACTCCCGCTTTCGATTAGTCAATTGAGAAATGAAGTAAAAAATCAACTCTCAATAGTACTGATCACCAATGGTGAGGATTTGACAACTATTATCTTCCATAAACTTTCTTTAAAGGGTCACTGAACTTATGCAGAGCTCCTCTACTGGATAGATAAGAGAACTGGGATACTTGACTTCACTCATTCTCTTTGTAGTTGAGAAGGTAAGGTTACTTGGCTTCGCTCACCTCCTTGAGTTAAGAGAATTGGGGTACTTGGTTTCACCCATTCTCTCGAGTTGAGAAGGCAAAGGTTACTCGATTTCGCCTGCCTTCTTTGAGTTTATACTTCATGCATTGAGCTGGTTACTAACATTCACTGGCTCTTTGCCCATACTTCTGAAGCACTTGAAGTGTTTGCACTCCTTGCGTTAAGTTAGCTACTGTGATTCACCTTCTCACTACCATTAAACTTTTGGAATGCAAGAAGTTTTGCTCAAAAAGAGTAAAAAATTTACCCCAACTTGGAATCCCCCAACTTGGAGTAAGTCTTTGATAGATCTGGTCACCTCTGGGATTGTACCATCTTCTCCATCACCTTTGTCGCCTACTCCTCTTAAGTAGAAAGGTACAGTACCATGTACTACCTACTTCGTTCCTTGGTCAAGTACTCCTGCATCAACCTGAAGTCCCTTAATTTTGGCTATCTTGATGAGAAGCCCATCGATATTGGTCTTATGAAGTTTTTGGCCTCTACACTTTTGCCCTGTCTTGGTACTTGAAGTTTGCCTTTGCATTCTCCACCTCCTCGGCCCCTTTTACGACCAATGCTCTCCCTCCATGAGAGCAAGGGATCGATGACTCCACGGAAGTCCTACCTCTGCGGTACCATGTGCTGCCAAGCCCATAGCACTACTATCCGTTATCTTGCATCTTCATCCCTTCTTTCGCAATCGGTAGATCTGCCTCTGTGGCACTATGGTACTCCTTCGAGTCCACATTTCTAACCGACGCTTTGCTTTTAGGTAGCTGAGCCCTACTAGACTCGTCGTCGCTTCCTCACCCCTTTCGACCACCTGCTTCGACACCACTGTGTCCTCCTAGCAATTCTCCTTGGTCAATGGAAAGACAGATTGTAACTCTTATGCATGGCCTCCGCTATTTTGTTGCAGGACTCGCGCTGATTCTGTTCTTCTTAGCTTCCTTGGTAGCAATGTTCGCTTACTCGGCTTTGTCCTCTGACTTGCTGGGCTCCCTTAAGCGAATGTGAGTACTGAAGCAGTCCATCTCTCTAGCTGCTCCGATTATACCTTAGTATAATCAAGTCCCCTCCATGAGACTTACTGGTGCTTACAATCTGACTACTCCCTCAGTGGTACACAGCCCCCATATGCTGACGACCAAGGCTTTCATCTGATGCAAGCTTCAATGCATACACACGGAAGACCCACCTCTATGGTACTATAGCATTCACTCCTTGAATCCATAGTCCTTCTTGTCATTGCATTGTTCACCGAAATGGAGCTCCCAATAGCTCCTGATCATCCATATGATCACGTTCCCCTCCATGGGACTCACAGGTACTTGCACTTGGACCTCTTCCTTGGTGCTACACAGCCCCCATATGCTGATGACTAAGGCTTTCATCCAATGTAAGCTTTGATGCATACACGAAGACCCACCTCTGTGGTACTACGATATTCACTCCTTGAATCCATAGCCCTTCTTCTTGTGTCGTACACCAAAGTGGAGCTCCTAGTAACTCCTGATCATACCTCCGCATGATCTTGTCCCTCACGGGACAAGATTGCCTGTATTGCATTGCCATGAACTATTCCACCACGATCCACTGCATCATGTCGCCTCCTGGTGACATCTCCATTGCATACGGATTCTCGTGCGATGAACTCAGACTACGACTTCTCCAAATGTGGCCTTTGCCAACACATCATAGGGCCTCCGCCATCTCCGATATAGTTCGCTCCCTTGGTAATTCCCCTTCGTCCACCCACTCTTGGGTTACACCTAGACGAAGCACAGCTCTAGGACAATCCATCGCCTAGTAGCTCCTGAAGTCCCCCTGACTTCGCTAGAGTTGGTGCATCATTGATTGGATCTTGGGCCTCTATCCCCCACCAGCATAATCTTGCTATGCACCTCTTGTTCTTGACAACCTGAACGGTAACACTATGGCATATTCTTCAAGAGTACCCGCCTCTGCGTCCTCTTGCCCCGTACTAAGGTCTCCTTGTTCCCAACTTTGCCTCCACAAGTTGAATCACCTTAGTTACTCCGTCAAATGCATCTCTGAGGTAGCTTGCATGTGCCTCGAAGCTCCCTTCATCTTTGGCACTATGCAAAATAAGTTTGTCCCATCATAATGAAGGACCCATGGAACGATATGATCCCACTCTTGCCTCTACAAGAGTTCATGCCCTTGACCTCTGTCCAAGGAAAGCTCTATGCCTCCGCTCTATGTTCTATCTTCTATGTCGACTCCCTTCATGCGGCTTAGATACTTCACCGAGTTCCACCCAAGTCGCTCCGCTCCTTGATTTGCATTGAGTTAATAGTGGCCCTCACGTCCACCATTCCATGGGTCAGCCCTCTGTTGAGTTCGATTTCTGCATTGACTCTAAGTGTGCCTTTATATGATGTTGCCTTAGATTGCTCCCCCACTTGATCTCGAAATGCATCCACCAATGCATTACCTCCTTCTAGATTATGCGACGACTCTTCGTCGCTCACTCGGTCCATTGAGCTTTATGGAGATATAGCCTTAAGGAACTCTTCCTCAATATGTGCAGTCTGTTGCATATGATTCTCTCACAAGAGAACTAGGACTTATCCCTCCTAGATATCTGTCCTGTTGGAGCAACTTTTCTCTTTACATACTTCCCACTGGAAGTTTCGGAGACCACCATCCCCTTTGGACTACTCCGTCTTGCTGAACTTGTGCCTTGTTCTGCCCCCGCAAATGCAGTTACTAGATTGCGACCTTTCGCCAATACAGTCTCCACTGCACCCTTCAAGGTCTAGCAATGTGCTGAACTTATTGCACATTTCAGCCGCCTACGGACGTATCCTTTCCATGTCGAAGAGAAAGTTCTGATGCTCCATGGCGCCGAGTTTCGATCGCGCCTTGGGATGACCACGAACACTCTGTCATCCGTGTACAAGCCCTTGCATGAGTTTCAAATTCTTCGAGTTAGCAATTCCCCTCACCTCTGTGAGCTTTGCATAACTCTTTCGGTCGTTACACAATACCTCCCACCTTGCACGGTCTCATCTTTCACCAAGCCCCACTTTGTCTTGAGCACCGTCAAGTTTGGTTGCCAACGTCGAGCTATAGCTCAAACTCAACCATCCCAATCTTTGTGATAGGATGGTTGAGTTTTGCAACTCCTCCCTTGTTTTCTTTCCTTCTTTTTTGCAATATATATATATATATATATATATATATATATATATATATATATATAATAGATAATATACTTTGAGAATATGTCAACAATAATCATAAGTAAAAAGATCGTGCAACATGTCATCACTCACATGATTAGCTTACTTGGCACATGTAACCAATAATCACATGGTCCATGAATATCCATCCACATCATACATCATATGTACACATCATCATATAATATTGTTAGATAAATAATAATTGATTAAATTATTTTATTAATTATATTAATAAAATTTTTGGGATACCCTACCATAGGGTGCCTTACATGGTAGGAAAGAGACCCTTATGTGGCTAGGAAACCCTAGCCACCTTGGGTGTGTTGAGAAACCACAAAAGAGTATCACATGCATAGTGAAAGAACAAAGCAAAACTGGTTTCTCATAGTTATCACATCATCGTGCAAAGATTGGTGCATAAAAAATTATAAAAAATCGAAAACTGTATTGCATGAGAGATTGATTACATAGGGAGATCGTATATCCCTAAAATTCTAGATCCAAATAGAAAAGATGAAGGAGATCATATGCACTCATCTCTAGCAGTATCCACACGATGGATGGTTGCAGTGATGCTCCTCCAATTACTCACTCCTCTTAGATTATTAGATCTTTATCCAATAATTATAGCAAAAGCTCGCAACTCTTACGCACCTTCTCGCAGCGAATATGGAAGAAGATCATTTATCTTCTTCGCCACCCTTTCGCAGTAAGGAAGAGCTGGTTGACTGAGAAGATGAGGGAGGGAGGGAGGGAGGATAATAGGAGGGAGCGGCAAAAGGTGTAGTCTTTTTATTATTTTACTGCCCCTACCTCTTATTTATAGAGAGACACCAAAAACCCTAATGGATTATACCTTAGTAGGTACTAGATTGCTATCCAATTACTCACCTCCTCTTAGATTATTGGACCTTTATATAATAATATCAATTGGCCTCTAATTAGGCCTTATGTAAGGGATCCATTAATGTTAGATCTCATCTAATAAGATCAGAAGCTAATTGAATAACTCATATCCAATCATATACTCGCTGCAACATCTACCATATATGTGTGATCCTATAGGCCTAATACTAAGATGACAGCAAGTTCCACCTATCAAAACTCCTTTTGACTCAGTAAATTTGTATCACATAACAATTCACTCAACTCATTAACTATGAACGTACTAGGCCATTATGTCATAGTCCTCATATAGTATAAGGGATCTAATCCATTTGATCTATCTATCCTCAATTATCATGTATCTATAGTCCCTCATCCATGTAATATTCCAAAGATCATATATTGGGCATGGTACTGTTAGGCCCTATACGGAATCTGTCCGAGTCTCGCTCTAATCAGATTATCCTAGAGAACTTATTCTCTCTCAATCTAAATGACCCTAGCCCGGGATTTGCCCGAGCATAAACACATGAGATATTCCTCTTGTGATATTGAGAGTCGATGATCCTCTATTGATACTGAGAGTCGATGATCCTCTATTAATACTCAGTTGCTTTCATAAGATTGGCTACCAATACCGATAACTGGCTATACCAGATCTGAAACTTTCTAGACTTATAAGTCCAGTGTCAAAAAAATAAGTACTCAAATAAAGTATCTTTGGTGTCTCAAGTCTAAGGATCAGATGCACAACTAGGACTATGGAATTATTATCTTAAGTCTAAGCTCACATTATATTATTTGTTGAATATATATATTATGATGTCCTTAGTTATGTGCAATGGGATCAGATCATGATGATATCATGATAATGAGACTAATTCACCTTTAAACATAGATCTTAAATAATCCTGATCATAGGTTACTCGAGAGGGAAATCGAGATAACCGGACAGATCGATGTACTGTATACTTGTCCATATGATGGAGGCAGCTAGTCTTATAGCCACTTATATGGGGACACTAAGGGTACAATACAAGTGCTCATTGGAGAATGAATTCACTGACTAATCCGTTTATGAAATGTTGGATGGTTAATGATACCTATCATTAGACAGTGATTTCATATTCCTAATTATGTGTCTGATCCTTAGACTTGAGACACTAAGTATGCCTTATTTAAGTACTCATTTCTTTGATATCGAACTTACAAGTTTGAAAAGTTCCAGATCTGGTATAATTGATTATCGGGATTGATAGCCAACCTTACGAAGGCAATTAAGTATCAATAGAGGATCATCCACTCTCGGTATCAAGAGAGGAATATCTTGTGTATTATCGCTCAAATAAATCCTCAGCTGGAGTCGTTCAGATTGAGAAAGAAGGAGTTCTCCGGGAGAATCTAATAAGAGCAAGATTCTGATGGATTATATATGTGGCCTGATAGTACCATGCCCAATATAGGATCTCTAGGATATTAGATAGATGATGGACTATAGATACATGATAACTGAAGATAGACAAGTCCAATAGATAAGATCCATATATCGTCTAGGGACTTGGCATAGTGGCCTAATACATTCATAGTCGATGAGTCAAGTGAATTATTATGAGATAATAATTCATTGAGTCAGAAGGAGTTCTGATAGGTAAGACTCACGGCTAGCTCGGTATTGGGCCTGAGGGTCACATATATATAGTGGATGTTTTAGCGAGTAGAGGATTGGATGTTTCGTCGAGGCCCGCCGGTGTCCACTACTGATCTTCTTCAAGTGAAGCCCAAACCCTTACACTTCTCACTCTCTCTTTTTTATAGGTTTAGGAGAAGAACCTTACTTACAACTCATAAGAAAGATTCTCAAGATCTTTATAAGGATTACAACACTTTTTGCTTACTCTCTTGCCCTCGTTCTTTTTCTTGCACACTTTTAGCACACTTTTTTCTCAATTTTCTTGCCCAATTTCTTGTGCTTAATACAAGAAGACTTGGGGTATTTACAGACCCTAATTGGCTTCAGAAAATAGAGCTAAAAATTTAAACATATCTAAAAAATCTAGGTACGAGCGATACAACCACCGGTGTCAACAATATTGTTATCAAAAGTTACCTTGAAAATAGGGTGGCAATGATACAACCACCGAACTAGATTGTATAATCACCCTCTTGGGCGGTACAATCGCCACCCACCAACGGTACTACCGTCGGAAATCCCGAAAAAGTGTTTCCTATACTTTTCTATTTTCAACTTGTACCTTCAGTTGACCCCTTTCCAGGTTAACCAAATAAACACAACCGAACTCTCGATGACCTTCCGAACTCATGGTAACCAAATGAACACTTTTGAATTCAAGCACAATATAATTCATAAATATTTCAAATAGAGTAAGCTTAAATTAGAGAGAACTAACCATTCTTGAATTCAAGTATTATGATATAATATTTCAAATGAGTTTCATCAAAAAAATGTAATATCATTTATCAACTTCAGAAATGATGTAACATCAATATCAATCATTTTTGCCTTAAATCATCAATCATCAAATCATTAAAGATTTCAAAGCATACAATAATACATTGTGAAACAACATTAATTTCAAATTCTCTCCCTTAAGTCATCAATCATTAATTCTCTCCATTAATTCACCAATCATTTGTTCCCCTTTGTTATCAATAAAAAGAAGAAATACCCAGTTTATCATTTTTTTATTAATATTTTATATTTGTCATCCATATATCATTTCTCCCCCTTTGTCATCAACAAAAAGGTAAAATATTAAGCAAATAATTTCAAGACAAATGTTCATCATATTTCAAGTTTCTCCCCATTTTCAACAAAATAAGAAGTATTGATTATATATCTAAACATTCAATACATGAAAAATTTATTTCATTGCTCTCCCTTAGTAAAATAGGATGAAAGGTAGAATTTTCTCATCAAAAATTTTCTACCCTTTTGTGTATAAAATAGAAGAGGAAACTAGGGGAGGTGGGGGGCGTCAAAGATCCAAAATTTAATATCCAAAAAATATTAGGTAGGGAATGATACATTCAAAAGTATTCATCAATGATATAAAAGATCCATAAATCAAAATAATTTTTGAGATATGATACAAAAAGAGCTTATATCAAGCATCATAAAAATTCATGTCATATATTTTTCTTTTATAAATATTCATCAAGATTCATGAATCGCATGAATCTTTGAGAAAAGATAAAAATATCTCATCACAAAAAAAAAACTTCGAATATCATTCTTGTAATGTCAATTTCAAGGAGAATCTTTTCGAAAGAACTAAAAAAGAATCAATAAATCCAAGAAGAATTAAGAGCTACTCATGTAATTAAATTCATCTTATATAAATATTTATTTCATCAAAGATTCCATTAGACAAAAAGTTTATGAATGATGTAAAACTATCTCATGCAATCAGAAGCTTTGAAATCATCTCATCTAAATTTTGAGAAGAAGCTAAATTTACAAAAGCAGGAATATGATATAAACGTACATATTTGAAGAATTTAAAATCATCTTATACAAGTTTTAAGAAAAAGCTCATTTTACAAAAAATAAGAATATAATGACAACTCATACATTAAAATTATTTCAAAATTTCTTATAATCAAATTGTTCCTCGTCTAGTGGCTTTGTTGTTAAGATATCAATTTTCTCTCTCTTTGTGATTGCTAAAAAGTAATATAATTGTATAATTTTTCTTTTACATTCATGTTCTAATTACACCAGAAAATACATGGGGATCATGTCATTAAAGATGAAAAATCAAATCTTTAAATAATAAAAGACATGATTTCATAAATTTACCCCTCCTTTTTTGTTTGTGAATTTCAACATAACCAAGAAATCTTATGTATTTAAAATTTCAAGTAAAATAAAATTCAAATCATGCAAATCTCATGTATTTAAAATTCCTAATTTTCTTTTAAGCAATTCGCTCCTTATCCAATATTAGAAGGTTTTTCATAATCGAAGTACTTAATTTCGTTATTGCAAAATATCACTTTTGTCTCTCCCTTGGTCATTATTAAAGAAAAAGTTAAAATACTATAGTACAAAATTAATTTTATGATCATAACAAATAGTATAAAAATCTCAATGTAATAGAATATATCATCCATGAATATAAGAGAGTCATAAATCATGAAAAGATATCAATTCGTGAATACTAAAGGTTATGATTCAATTTGACATCTCTCCTCTTAGATAATAAAAAGAAAGTTTAAGAGATCAATTTTATAAGTAAAATTTTAATTCATAAAAAATTATCAAGTTATAAATATCGAGAAATTAATATCATGATTTTGTAAAATGAGATATGGAAATAAGGATCTCAATTTATGTATAAGTGATTTCAAACCATCAAGATCATTGTTTATAAAAAGATTATATTATAGTTCCAAAAAGATAAACTTATGATTCATTTATAAAATTCTCTTTAATAAAAGGAAGGAATCTTAGTAAACAAACTTGGTTTATATAAAGATCTTGAAGGGTTGATAGGATAAAAATATTTTTAAGAATAATTATCCACCTTTTTAGTTGTTTCATATGATTTATTTCAAGAATATTTTTCAAATCAATGAATTATCATTTAAGATTGATTATTAAATTTCATTCTATAAGAAATCATCAAGGTCATTACTATAACATATCAAAATAATAAAATATCTCCAAAACAAAAAATCAACATATCTCAATTCCAATATTTAAATGAGTCTTACTCTTTACACATAGTGCAAGGAGTTGACAAACTTATTTTCAAATTTTTATTTATTTTTGTTCAAAATCAAAAGTGATATATCATTCAATTATACAACCTTATTTATATCAATATATAACCCATTCAATATTTCAATCATTCACGCCAATAATTTTTAATCTATCATCAAGAAAAATATTTGATAATTCATCAAAATTAGTTAGTTAGTAAACTTAATTAGATGAGACACTTGGAGGAATCACTTACCTTATTGTTGATGGTTATAAGTGTAAGATTCTCCATTTCTTCTTGATTGTGCTCTTCATTTTCAGAGTGCCTTGCCTTCTTGCGTTCATAGCAAGAGGTTTTATCAAGTTAATTTTTTATGGTTTTTGTTTATTAATTTATCTAATTCATTTGTCAAAGGTTCAAAGTTCTCACCACTCGAGGTTTTACTCGTAGAGTCATCTATTATTCTTAGTTCTATTTCCTTCATGTTCTTTGGAAGGTATAGTTCTTTTATTCTCAGTTTATAATCATTCTTGTTCTTTAGAAGGTTTTGTTCTTATGTTCTTAAAGTACTTTCCTTCCTATTCTCTAAAAGGTATTATTCAAGTTCATTTTTATGGATCATTTTATTTAATGATTCATTTAATTTAGTTATGCTTTTATATGTGATTTTTAATGTATGACATCTATCAAAAGCCGAATCACAATAAGAAACCCAATCAAACTCGTTTTTATCAAGAGCATAAAATAAAGCTCATTACTTTTGCATTTAAACAAAAGACTTTCTTTTCCCAATCATTCCATTTGTTCATTGGTTTGGAAGACTTTTCAAAATCATTCTCAACAATGTGTCATAAATGAAAATCCATAGAGATTAAACAAATATGCATCCTTGTTTTCAATACGTATAATTCGTCCCATTGAACATAGGAGGACGTGCAATGAAATGTTCCTCGTTCATACCAAATAAAACTATTTACTCACTTGGGTGTTAGTACAATGAGTAGAACTTCACTCTGATACTAATTGTTAAAATCAATTGGTACTAAGAGGGGGTGAATTAGTGCAAGTGCTGAAATCTCGATTTAAAGAAAACTTTCGTTTGAAGCAAAATCAGAAATCGGAAGCGTTTCATTCAAGTTGAGTAAGTGAGCAATAAAACTATTGAACGAGGCTAAGTTATGATCTTGCTAAAGGAAGGCTTGAATAAGAACATGTAAAATCAAAAAAGCAAAGATAAGAGATACTCACAATTTATAGTGGTTCGATCACAACTTGGCCTATGTCTACTTCCCGAGTCCCCTTCGTCGAGGCCCATCAGTGTTTACTACTGATCTTCTTTAAGTGAAGACTAAACCCTTACTTCTTACTCTCTCCTTTTCATAGGTTCAGGAGATGAACCTTACTTGCAACTCCCAAGAAGATTCTTAAGACCTTTACAAGGATTACAACACTTTTTGCTTACTCCATTGCCCCCTTTCTTTTTCTTGCACACTTTTAGTATATTTTTTCTTGGTTTTCTTGCTCAATTTCTTGTGCTCAATGTAAGAAGAATTTGGATATTTATAGACCTCAATTAACTTCAGAAAATAGAGCTAAAAATTTAACCGCCAGCACCGACAGTACTACCACCAAAAGCTACATTGAAAATAGGGCGATGGTGGTACAACCACCGACCTGGGTGGTACAATCGCCACCCACCAATAGTACTACCGTTGGGAATCTCGGAAAAGTGTTTCCTACACTTTTCTATTCCCGACTTATACCTTTAGTTAATCCCTTTTCAGGTCAACCAAATGAGCTCAACTAAACTCAAACATGAATCTGGTTTGTCTCACTTGAGTTAATTAGATTCCTTCTAAATCTAACTCAATTTGGACTCTACACCAAATAGATGCTAACTACGACTAAGGAATACAAATACAATCAGTTTGACCAACGTGTCAAGTGACCTTCCCAACTCCCGATGATTTTCCTGGTAACCTCCGGCGAACTCCCGGTGAGTCTCGGTCATCTTTTGGCAAACCCCTGGCACATCCCGTTAAACTCCCGATCACCTTCGGCGAGCTCCTAGCGAACTCCTAGCAAGCCCCTGATACCTTCAATGAGTTTCTAGCAAGCCCTTGATACCTTCGGCGAGCTTCCGATGATCTCCCAATAAGTTCCCACTGCATCGTCTGATCCCCGGCCTAATGTCTAAACTTGATTATGGCCCAACACTTGATTGTATTACCTTGTCATAGTTAATCCTGCATCATTCATCTCTAATACACATGTAAGGTCAATAAACCTATCAATTGATTTCATCATAAAAATCTGAGATTCAATAGATTGCACCTTTGGTCGTCCCCTCCCATTCTCCTCTCTTCCTCTATGTAAGAGTTGCGAGCTTTTGGACTACGATTGGAGGAGCATCACTCCAACGATCCACCGTGTGGATATAGCTAGAGAGAAGGATATTTAACATTCTTCATCCTCCCTATCTGGATTTGAAATTTTAAGGATATACGATCTCCCTAAGTAATTGATCTGTCATGCATCACATATTTCATTTTTGTAGATTTTTTCTTACGAAATCATTGTCTGACATCATGTATTATTAACCATCTAACATTTTATAAGTAGATCAATCAGTGAACTCATTCTCTAATGAGCACTTGTACTATACTCTTAATGTCCCCACACGAGTGACTATAAGACCAATTACATCCATCATATATATGGCTATATAGTACATCGATCTGTCCAGTTATCTTGATGTTCCTCTCGAGTAATCTATGATCGGGAGTATCTAAGGTTTGTATTTAAATGTGAACCGATTTCATTATTGTGATCTCATCATGATCCAATTCTCATTGCATAGATTCAATGATATCACAATATATATATTCACAATAGACAATATATAATGTGAGAAAATACCAATAATAATGATAATATAAAAAAATTATGTCGTGTGTCATACATATTATCACTTACGTGATTGGCTTGCACGGCACTTGTAACCAGCACGTTGTAGGGCTATCGCACCCCATAGTGCTTGTACGTATCCGCTACCCATGATTAGACTAGCGATCACTAAAGGTCACTTCCCTTAACAATACTATTTTTGATGGAAAGCTATTGATGGTGGTCCATTGATCAAGAACAAGGAACTTACATCGCCTGTAAGTAGGCGTTAGGGCCAACTAAATAGAAAAGCAGACCAACAAAATAAATGAATCATTCGTGCATCCTAAATAAAAATCAAATAACATCTTTTCACGGGTGAAAGGTGCTAACAAATAGATCTAAAACATTTGATTTCACAAGCTCTGATACCAATTATGAGCATAAAAAACCATTTTTATGCTTTTGTTATGTAATAAATTTTAATATCAAAATCTGAAATCAAATAGCAATAGATCTAAATCTATAATGCATACCTTTCGATATCATTCAATAAGCCTATATCTGATCTATAACCACACTATCGTCAGATCCAAAAGTTATAACGATATTGATTTGCAAAGAGAACTGACTCGTCTTCGTTTCTCTTTCTATTCTTCATAGGATTGGTATGAGCAATAGATTAGGGATAAAGGGGATATGAGAATAGATCTATAATCTCTTAAGTTCACATAACTAAGAGTTGAGAGAAAATCTATAATCTCTTAATAATGTCATATATCCTCATTTTCTCATAGGGTCTAGAATAAATAATTAGAAGAGTTCTTGTCATGTATCTTCATCTACTCTTATCTTCGTATTCTCCTATTAGTTATTAGGAAGTCCTATCCTCAAATGGATGAGAGCAGAGGATCTAAGATAGTTAATTAGGAGAATCTCTCCCATTAAAATTTTCTTCTAAGCAATCCTATCATAATTGAACTTTATTTCTATCAATCAATAATTATAATTAATTTTTAATTATATCTATAATATATCTTACCTAATTACATAATATCACATATAATACTCAATATCTTATCTTTCTTTTGTTTTTTGTTTTTTGTTTAAGAAGTTGCTGAATATAATATCGAATAGGTTTAGCCATATGGGTTTCAGGTTTTGATGTGCCAAAACCAATCAAACTTCTCGAAGAATGTGGGTTTTCTGTTGAAAGCTATTGCATTTGTGAAAGACTGTTGCTGCTAAAAGTTATATCTGCTAAAAGCTATTGTAGCTGAAAGCTCTTGCTACAGGAAACTGAACGTTTGTACTGCAGATGAATTGCTGCAACAGCAAACTGAACAAATGGACTCATTTGGAATATGAAAGCATGAACAAATATAGTTTATATTTGCAGTATTGCCATCTGGTATATGACTATTGCATCTGAAAGTTGTTGCTGCAGGAAACTAAAAACATTTGTGCTGCAGATGAATTGCTGCTGCTGAAAACTGAATAGATGGACTTATCTGGAATATGAAAGCATGAACAAATGCCGCTACATTGCAGTAATGTCATCTGGAATATGACTAATGCAGCTGAAAGCTGTTCAGATGAATTGCTACTGTAGAAAAGTGAACAAATGCAGCTATAATTTGACCTAAACAAATGAACATGTCTGAAATATGAAAGCATGAACAAATGCACATATCTAGAATATGAAAGCATACACATGTTAACATTTGATCTGGAATACAAAGCATTCA
The DNA here is from genome assembly GCA_021527575.1 of Ensete glaucum. NCBI lineage: Eukaryota > Viridiplantae > Streptophyta > Magnoliopsida > Zingiberales > Musaceae > Ensete > Ensete glaucum. The sequence continues at coordinate 28,408,093 of CM038555.1, forward strand.
TCTCAACAAATCTGGATTATGACATTGTTGCATTCAATCAGAACATTTGATCTGGAATATGAAACTAAATAAATATGAAAGCATGTTATATTGCAGTAGCTGTCAATGCAGTTTCTGGATTAGAAATTGCTTTTAACCTGCACATATATGCATTCATTTAAGAGACTTATCGACAAATCTGCACAAATCTGAAATATGAATTTGAACAAAACATTTAGAGTCTTCCCAAAACATCAAGCCATGTAATTTATAGTCTTCCAAAACATTATACAGTACAGTAAATTGACAGCATCAAACAAATAGCCCTCCAAAAATCATCAAAGACTGTCCAAAATCATTAAAATTGTCTAAAATGATCAGAAGCTATCCAAAATCACCAAAGACTATCCAAAATAACCAAAAATTATTCAAAATATCGTTATTTCTTCTAACCTACCGTAAAAGAAACAAACAAGAAATCAGATGATAATAGCAATTGAATCATAAACAAACATATAAATTACTCGTAAGTTATTTCTTTGTATTAGAGGATGTTCATTATCTGGAGGTAGCATTGGTGTCCACTCTGGAGTCCACCTAGCACTGCACTACACACCATAGCACTAGTCGTGCCTCATTAGCAGGATATTCAACAAGTGGTTGTGCTCAAGTAGCAGAATGTTTTGCTTATGTTGTTGCTAAAAATGCTTGTCGACTGTAAGTCACTATGGTATTCTGCCTTTTTATCTTAGGACCCTTCAGTGGCTCAAGAGAACCTCTCTTTCTTAATTTTTATTATTTTCGATGTTTTCTTTTAAGCAGATCAAGAGACTAAAGTGGTTTGTGATTGCTAACTGGCCACATCTCCTTACCGTCCGTCCAAAGGATTGAGGAGATGACTATAGACATCTAAGAAACATCTTTGCACTTTCATCTCTACATCCTTTCGTAAATAATTTAAATATGATATAGCATGACAACAAGAGATGTTAAGTTTCATTCTCTACAACTACAAGTATAGTAAGCAACATCAATTGTTCTTTTTATCTCCCCTCATCCTAGTAACCTCAAACTTATCACCACCATGTAACCAATTGACGAAATCTACTTTACTCTCCTCAAGGATAATTCTGATGTTAGGACAAAATAACCCATTAAGCCTGATTAATGAATTTTATTGCATATGAATCATCTCCATTAACTTGACTCGAATTATCTCAAGCGTCATGATGATTGGTTGTGTTATGGTGAGCGTCCAATATGACTGAATTAAAATTTTTCATAAAAGTTATTTAGTTAAATATCACACTTCGCTATTGTTCTGAAGTGTGATTTTGCCTAATTTAAAGGTGGTCTATCTGTTAACCAAATATATGAATCCTTATCAACTTTTTTGAAGTTTGTACATTACTTGCTTAAAGTCATGCACCCTTATAGCTCTTGTAGCTCTCCAAAAATAATTTCTCCAGTATTAATCTCTTTTGCTTCTCCTTAGAATTATTTTATAAATATTTCAAACAAAATTTATGCTCGGTACTAGAAACAGGTATGCAATGGCCTCCATATACCTTTTTGTTTAACAGTAATGAATGTCCACTTATCTGAACTGCTTACTGAGACGTTTAAATCCCTGACCAGTAAACTAATGAACAAATTCCATGCATCATTGTTCTCCTTCTAGACAACTGCATATACAAATGGATATATTTAATTATTTGGATCAATCTCGACAACAATCAATAATATACCTTTCAATGTATAATGCAAATGACATCCATCAAGGCCTATAATGTGCCTACATTATAGGAATCCTTCCTTTAGTGCATTAAAGCAAATGTAAATTTTGTGAAATATATCAATTTTCGTCATATCTATATTTTATGACACATGTTCTCCTCAAATATTTGCCGTATATCTCATCGTACTAATTTCATAGCAAACCATATTCCTCCCTTGCAATACTTGGGATCATCGTCAATACTTCATTCTTCTTCACTTTATATACTTCATACATAGGAACATTCAAAGTATACTCTTGTTAGATTATTTTGCCTTCAAAGACTTTATTAGCCAAGTGGGATTCATTCTAATCCTATCACAATATTGTAGCTAAAGGATTGTCAAATGATCTCGCACATGAATGTTCTGCATTCAAAGTTTTTTATTTACAAAGTTGTCTATTCTTGCATTTTCGATGCATTATATTATCTAGTTACATCACATACCACCCTAATCATATCCTTATTAATCTGTACATATTTGAGTTGTTTGCCTATAGAAATGACATGTTGCTTAATAGTAGCATAAAATTCTTCAATTAGCAAGACTTATTTCAAATTGAAAGTTACGGTTATTATTGTTACCTCCAACATCAAAGTATGAATACTATATCTTATTTTTCACTTTTGTCATTCACTTTCACACCAGTTGCTGCATCTTCACCATCACCATTGTTATTTTCTTCATCTTCTGATAATATAGTGATAGATTGCCTAAGCTAGACATATATATATATATATATATATATAAATCGAGTAAGGTCTTCCTCATGATTGATTTTCTCAACCTCCCCTTATACTATTGTATCCCCCAACCATTTTCTGTTCCATCCCTTTCATTCTCACTCTCACTATAACAACTGTCATAATTGACAAAAAGATCATCTACAACAAGATGTAAAATCACCGTCAACATAACAAAAATATAAATAACTCAGCTGACCTATTAAATAAAAATCTATAACTACAGTAGGAAGTAAAAAATTTAAAACATGAGAACTCAATTGATCTATTAGCTCAGTAAATAGCACTGATAATATAGCAGCACTGTGTTAACACATAATGATTAAGATAATATGTTTAAGTCGGAGACAGGAAAAAAAAAAAAACAAAAAAAGAAGAAAAGAGCCACTTCTTAAATAGCTATCAAATAGATTTTGCTTCTTACCCTATTTTATCTATGAAATAGATTTTGTTACACTTGGTGACTTTTTTCTGACTTGTAGATGTAATGACAAAAGTGGCTTAAAAATTTACCACATTGTAAAGGCAAAAGAGGCAACTGTTGGGAAGGGTTTAACATTTAACAGATACATGTCTATTTATAGAGAGAAAAAAAGATATAGCTATTCATTTACTTTCCAAAAATCTTAACTAAATGAACCATCAATGATTTTCTTTCACTTCCAAGAGTTAACTCCTAATGCTTCCGTATTTTTAAATCATATATCTTGTAAAATTCTATCATTCTTTTACATACATCAAGTTAGAGCTATAAATTATAAAATTCTCATCATAATATCTATCACTCTATACATCTAATCATGTAACTTATAGGATTAATTGTAATGGAATCCAAAAGCTAACTCCTAATGCTTTAGTATTTCTCTATGGACACGAAGAATAAATAAGAAGCTATTTGAAAATACGAGACAAGTTGGCAGTGAGTGTCATTTGAAATATGGGACAAATTGGAAGCAAGTGTTTGTGGTTCCAATATCTAAATACTCCTTTGATTAAAGAGTGTCACAACACATACAAACAATAGCACATTCCCACATAGGGGCAGCAGCCTCTTTTTTTCTTGGGAGTTGGAAGCACACGCATTAGAGTTATAGTAGACTATAGTTTCGTATGCTTCATTTATTAACTCAATAAACAACAAGATGAATAGGAGTCGGAAGCACATCTCGGCACATAGTGATTATTTATTTATCTTACCACATGGACCCTATTAACTCAGTAAATAATAAGGTAAACTATGTTTCACCATAGTGATTCAACATGGTGATTAAAAAGTAAGATAAGTAATCACTCTTTCAACATAATGATTCAAATTAAACAAGAGTTATTAAAAAACCATAATTTAAACTATGATTCAATAAATCTATATTTATTTAACGCGTCCACTGCATGGGCCATTCATGACAACAACAACAATATATATATATATATATATATATATATATATATATATATATATATATATATATATATATATATATATATATATAAAGACTACTTTAACACTCACAAAAGTCATAGACATGCAAGATTGTCGGCTCAACTACCCACCTTAAACTATTACCAAAACTCTCAGTCATTTGTTGCAGCAGGGAAACATAATAATAATTTTGTTTTTGGGGCAAAGGCTTGTTATTACTAACTAAAACGTAATCATTATTACTATCTATAATTGTAAAGGCTCGCATGTATCAAGCAAGATGCATTATTATCCTTCTCTTAATTATTAACTGAATCGAAATCATTTTATATATGTGAGCTAGCTTGTTATAGGAAGGTTTTAAAATTAAATTCCAACTTTCGCTTATCACTTATCATCTCCCAAAAAATAGAATCAATGCTTGATAATTAATATAGATTCTTTATATATATATATATATCAATGCTTGATAAGTACCATAATAAGTTGTGAATGAAATCAAATATAAATGGAAATTTGCGAAGATCCGAAGAGTAGGTTATCGAAAATTATTGACCTTGGAAAGCACCGGTCATCACGGAGGTCTTGATGAGAAGGGTCAACGGATGGGACCTATTCTTGAGCTGTAGCTTACGTGGCAGGACGGATAAATAAATAAATAAATATGACATGACTTGTGGGGTCAACGTGTACAGCCATTCTGAGGTGCTGCATATTGGGTCAACGCTCGCACGTCAACCTAACGGCCTAATGGGCATATATATATATATATATATATATATATATATATATATGAAAATTGTGGAAAAAATTGATATTAAATATAAAAAATGTAGAAGGAAGATTTCTTGAAGGAAAAAGAAAATAGAATAATAAAAAGACAATCTCTATTTATATTTAAATAAATATAATATATATTCCTTTTGACCATTGTATTCAATCCAATGAGGAGGCGGCATTTGGTCCCCATATGTAATCCACCCTTGAGTAAGGGTGAAATCATAATATAAACCTTCCTTTGAATATAATATGCTTAGATACCCTTTGATTGAGTTTAGAATATATTTGAATATAATATTCGATACCTAGTTTGACATCAAGATTAGTTTTAGATATTAAGTAATTAGTCCAATTCGACTTAAAAAAAATTAACGTATATGAATATTTTAAACTGTTGCTATTCTATTGTTAAACTATTAAACCAGCATCGTCCAATCTTTTTGAATACCTCTCTCTATCTAAGTCAATTTCGAGAAACCTTTAATCAAGTCAGAAAGTAGATAGATATCCGAATCAACTTTGAATTCAATTCTTAGATGGGTATTCCAATTCCAGTTGATAGTAACATAAAATAAGGGAGTATCCTATCCATTGTCACTCCCAATTAGTGTTTTCTGATATTGCCAGATAAAAGTCAAACTCAACTTCTATAAATCCACAGATGAAACAGATAATTTGACAAGTCAAATCTATCCAAAGAAATATTTTCAGATTTCTGTAAATGTAATCCGTTGACTCTGGTCAATTTATAAAGAAAAGGGGTGTGCGTGTCTGTTTAATTCAATAAAAATAATAATATAATAATAACCCCAAGTAGGCGAACCTCATTAACTACATCAATGGATCGCTATATTCTAATCATTTTGTATTAGGCAAAATGATTATTACCATGTGATAGTTATTAAGGCTACAAAGTTTTAGTTGAATATTGAATTCGAAAACTCTATTTTAGATACAAAGATACAAATATTAATGCGAATGTAAGATATAAATGTGGATATGATTTAGGTGTTTCCAAATCGAATTTAAGCTACGATTAACAGGTCAGTAGAAAAGTAGGTCGGTTTAGGTGGGTGGAACGGAGAAGCGTTGTAAGAAGTTTTCTCTGTTCCGGTCCGGTCCCACGGCAGCCAAAACAGCAAACGCGTGTAATGGATGCGGACCGGGAACCACCGGACACCACTCGACCAAATCTACCGCTCCGCTCAACCCCCACGTGCCTTTTACCGGCTATGACCGGTTGCGAAAATTTTGGTTCCTCGATCTCTTCCCCACCTTAATTCGTATATAGCTTCCTTCGTCTCTCCCTCCGAAAGAACTCTTCTTGTTCTCTTCGTCTCCTCCCTCTCCTCGATCTCCTTTGCTCTCTTGTTTCGTATATATAGCTTCTTCTTCTTCTTCTTCTTCTTCTTCTCCTCGATCTCCCTTGTTCTCTCCTCGGCCTCATTCCGGATCTCCAGGGTTCCGTTTCTCCCTCTCGCTCTTTGCGGATTTGTCCGGTTCGTTTTTTCTGGCCGAATCTCCTAGCGTCCTGCCTTCTTTTGAGGCAGATTCTGCTGCGCTTTTGGATTTCGCATTGCTTTGAATCCCGAATTCCTTGTTTTCCGATGTCTTGGTGAAGAAATGTGGCTCCTTTTGTGAAAAAAAGTCGCGAGTTTTCTGTGCAGGTCGCGGAGGTTTCCTTCGATAAAGGCGGAATCAATGGACGGGGTACGCGAGAGGACGGGCCTTCGGAAGGTGGAGTCGCGCGCTTCCGTTACGGAGGCGGACGACCTCGACCTTTCGCGGCTGCTAGAACGGCCGAGGCTAAAGCTCGAGCGGAAGAGGTCGTTCGACGAGCGGTCACTCAGCGATCACGCCACGGCGGGGAGCCTCCAGCCGGTCGACAGCTTCGAGAGCATGTTGTCCCTCGGCGCAATGAGGTCGGTGCTGGACACGCCGACCTCCTCTGCTCACAACTCGTTCGAGCCGCATCCCATGGTCGCCGAGGCCTGGGACGCCCTCCGGAGGTCGATTGTGCTCTTCCGCGGGCACCCGGTGGGCACGATCGCCGCCTACGATCACGCCTCGGAAGAGGTCCTAAACTATGATCAGGTGATGACACCATCTTGGCCTCTTGATCTCTCGTTCTGCCCCTGTCAATGGCGAATAGATGGTTAAGATGATCTTGTTTCCGCATTTGCGTGCAGGTATTCGTCCGTGACTTCGTGCCAAGTGCTCTAGCTTTCCTGATGAACGGGGAGCCCGACATCGTCAAGAACTTCCTCTTGAAGACGCTCCAGCTTCAAGGCTGGGAGAAGAAGATCGATCGGTTCAAGCTTGGGGAAGGAGTGATGCCAGCGAGTTTCAAGGTGAGCCACGATCCCATCAGGAAGACCGACAACCTCACCGCAGATTTCGGCGAGAGTGCCATCGGAAGGGTCGCCCCTGTCGACTCTGGTTTCTGGTGGATCATCCTTCTCCGCGCCTACACGAAGTCCACCGGCGACTCAGCCCTGGCGGAATCGCCGGAGTGTCAGAGGGGGATGAGGCTCATTCTAGCTTTGTGTTTGTCCGAAGGCTTCGACACCTTCCCCACCTTGCTCTGCGCAGATGGGTGCTCTATGATCGATCGCAGAATGGTAAGTCTCGTCGAGAAAGTAAACTCTTTTCTTGGCTTGGTTTGATTGCTTCCGCTGAAAAGACTGATCTTGCAGGGAATCTATGGCTATCCCATGGAAATCCAAGCCCTGTTCTTCATGGCGTTGAGGTGCGCTCTGTCGATGCTGAAACAAGACGCGGAGGGGAAAGAGTTCATAGCGAGGATAGTGAAGCGCCTGCACGCGCTGAGCTACCACATCCGGAGCTACTTCTGGATCGACTTCCAACAGCTTAACGACATCTACCGTTACAAGACGGAGGAGTACTCCCACACCGCCGTCAACAAGTTCAACGTTATCCCCGACTCTATCCCCGACTGGATTTTCGACTTCATGCCGGTGCGCGGCGGGTACTTCATCGGCAACGTCAGCCCGGCGAGGATGGACTTCCGGTGGTTCGCACTCGGCAACTGCGTCGCCATCTTGTCCTCGCTGGCCACCCCGGAGCAGTCCGTGGCCATCATGGACCTGCTCGAAGAACGTTGGGACCAACTGCTCGGCGAAATGCCGCTGAAGATTGCGTACCCTGCTCTGGAGAACCACGAGTGGCAGATCGTGACGGGCTGCGACCCCAAAAACACCAGATGGAGCTACCACAACGGAGGAACTTGGCCTGGTGAGTGCTTCTGCAACATCTCTGTGGAAGACTGGCTGCAGTGAGGTTGAGGATGGATTCATGGTGTTGGTCTTCCATCGCTTGCAGTCTTGCTGTGGCTGTTCACCGCAGCGTGTATAAAGACGGGGCGGCCGCAGATTGCGCGGCGGGCGATCGATCTCGCGGAGAACAGGCTGTCGAAGGACGGGTGGCCGGAATACTACGACGGGAAGCTGGGACGGTACATCGGCAAGCAGGCGAGGAAGTTCCAGACGTGGTCGATCGCAGGGTATTTGGTCGCCAAGATGATGCTGGAAGACCCTTCGCACCTCGGCATGATCTCTCTGGAGGAGGACAAGGCCATGAAGCCTCCCATAAAGAGGTCAGCTTCGTGGACCATTTGAAGACCGCGGCTTCGAAAGAATCCGTTCCTTCTCACCAATTCTTTGACACCAATTCGTTCTTCTTCCTCCCACAGCAGCGAGATCAGTGGCCCTATATGTTTAATAGTAGCATGGAATCATACATCAAATTTATCTGCAGTAGACGCAGCAGGTCAGGCTCTGCATTCCTCCATCTCATGGTTGCAAGAAACCCACGCTTGGGTTGGTTTAGTGTAACAAAAATTACAACGAAAACAAAGTTTGAAACCTTTTTCTTTTACCAACAGTGATGTTGATGATAGAGGTTGGTTTTTCGGCTTATATTTCAAAAAAATTATTGGCTCATTCTGAGTTTAGAAATTTGTATTATTTATAAGCTGTTAGGCAATTAAGAAAAGAATCCAATCATATGATCCAACTTCAAACGAAGAATGATATTGTACCAATATTTTTAATTAAATGCAGAAAAAAACAAATTCATGACTCACTCCTAACAACATCATATTTTAAAAGCTTCAACACCAAAGAGTTAACCTTTTATCTCTAAACAATAAAAAGGCTATGGAAACTTATAATAAACTTGATACCATATGAAATCAAGGGCGTAGTTAAATCAAACTTCACCTCGAGGCGTGTCGAAATTTAGATTCTCGAAGCTTTTTCGGGAGCTGGAACATAAATTCCACTTCAAAACACATTTTTTTCTCTAGCTCATAAGAACGTAAACATTAAGAAATTCCACTTCAAACACTAATAGTTTGTACCACATGAAAATAAGAATAAGCACTTGTTGGCATCATTAGGTAGAAGTTCGAGCAGCTTCCTGTGTTGAAACAACAATTCTTTATAGTGTTCAGCTTGTGTACTTGATGGAAGCAATGCAATCCGTCTCGCACAGGCAAAAAGGATCAGGTTACTCTGACATGCAGGCTTAAATGACTGACTGAAATAATCCAAGTGGGCCTTGAGGCTGAAAAGGAAGGGTTTTCACACAAATAATTCACTTTAGCAACAGACAGATCAACTACAAAACCAGTCTTGGAGAGCACAAAAAAAAGAAAAAGAATCTAATTTAAAGCTGTGATAGTCGCATCCTCGAGGTTTTGATGCAAAGCATATAATTGTTTATGAATTAAGGCTAAAGATCAAAACCCTACAATGCTCTTGCATTCCTCCCACCTTTCCTGCTAACAAACTCACACAACCTGCATGGTAGTGTATCAAGGCTGGTGGCACGAGTCTTCCCATAGTTTCCCATCACACCGCACCTCCTCCAAGCATGGTACTCTGCATAAGCAATCGGATCATCTGCTAATTCTTTTATGTATGAAGCCAATTCTTCTAGAGAACTAAACTTTGACCCATCTATTATAGAATTTGGTGGTACAAAATCCCAAACATTGGGAGCACCAAAATAAATGGGCACTGCACCAGAATCAAGAGCATAGTAAAGTTTCTCTGTAACGTAGCTCTCAGTCATGGTGTTCTCAATGGCAAGGACAAATTTGTAATGTGACATCGCACAATGTAGGTGGTCCCACCAATGTGGAACAGAGTTCTCACCCATAGAACACTCTGGGTAGAGAGAAAGTGCAACATTAGGACCCCCAACATTGTTCAAGCATTTACCAAATGAATGATAGGATATGAGGGAGAAGAATTTTTGAGCAAGCTGGTTTCGTTGGGGAAGGCACCTTGAAGAAGACCAGTAAACAAGGATGTCCTGATAGGATGTGAAAAAAAGAGCTTAGTACATTCATAATAATTTATGATTTCTGTGGTATTTGAAAACCAACTGTCCATCCATAAAATTTACAACATAACACCATGCATTCTCAATAGAACAACTATGTTGATTGGTATTAGTGCCATGAGACCTGCTGCCTACCAGTATGTTGTATCTGTACATGGAAAATATGTAATGCCATGAAGCACACTGTCCACAAATTTCAGGAAGGAGCTGCACAAATGCATCTAGACATGTCTCTTCTAAAAGTTTGATGTTATGAACAACCTACATGGGTTAGGCATGACAAGATAGCTGTGATGCAATTGTTACTTGGTGCAGAACCAAAGTTGAGAAAATAGAAAAAGGTTATTAGCTTACAAAAATAATGATGACCAATGAATGCAACATGTAGAATGTAAATATTTGAGCATGATTTGAATGAGCAATACCATCAGGAATTGAAACTGAAGTATCAAATTTTAGCCATTTGTGGCTACAGAAAAGAAGTCTTGAAGTGTAGCATGAAAACTTACATTTCTTTTTTGAGAGGAGACCTGATAATTTCGATTCTTATGAAACAGAGTCCCAGCATATGTGGATTGAACATCATCCTTGGCATGATAACCAATAAATATGTCTTCAAAGCCTGAAGGTTTTCTGCTGGCCTCAAGATCCATATAAACACGAAGTGGATCACCTTTTTTCCTCTGATAAATGGAAATAGCATATGGCCATTAATAACATAATTATATTTGAAATCTGAATATATACAAAGCTAACAAATATTTTTGCAGGTCAAGAGCTCAGCATGAATGTGTTGAGATTTACAATGCATAGATGCATTTGCTGTGTTGTACAAGAACTGAGAGGACCATGGATGATACAGCTTGCAACTTACTATGTAAACCTCCAGTAAGATTGTCATTTAAGTAATAACAGAGATGCATTAATTTTACTTTACAGATTTTCAATGATTTCAAGTTCTTGAAGCCCATTATTGATTCCATGTACCACAGATTCTTCAAGATGATCAATAAGAAATTTATTAAAGATTCCAGAGATCTTTGCAAACGTTTATCTTCAGAATAAGCAAGCAGAGAAGCAGGGGAAGAATGTTCTCTAAAGTTAAGAGCTTAATGCATTGAAACAGATGTTCAATAATCCCTAAACAATGATAAACATTTATATAAATTAAACATATCATTGACATATTTTGGTAGTCACATCATGCACTAACCTTTTAAACTTTGAATTTATGAACATCTCAGAAAATCTGGGTGTGAAAACATCAAATCCATGAATATTCTACAAGATCAACCATTATTTAGTGTTGTAGGCAAACACCTTATTCAAGTTTTCATCGTCTTTTCAACCATGTAAGGATTGCATTTCCTTGATTGAAAGGATAATTATAACCAAGCTACATCAATAAGAATTCCTAATTTGTCATCACATTTTTTCTTTTCAACCATGTTACATTTCCTTCCTTGGAAGAACAAATTCTCGACAAGCTAAAACAACAAGAATTCATTTCCATACATTACATTTCAAATTATACCACTACCAAATTTTATTGGTGCAATCTATTGTTAGGACCCTAGCTAAGTATTAGTTTTAGCCAGAAGGTAAAACCCTAAAAGGCAGATCCCCTCGAAGTGATCTAGGAGGCCCGATCCCCTCGAAGAGATCGTTTATCCCCCTTTTCCACCCTCTTCCTCCACGATAGAACCCTAGGGGCCTATCATCTGTTTTACGTTATGCTTTTCCATCATGGTTTTAATCATCACAACCGAAGAATGAAACATATACAACACAAAGAAATTTCTTTTTCAGCAGCAGCAGTCATCTGAAATACCAATAGCACATGGAGAAGGTTTAATATGTGCCTGCCTAATGGGCAAAAATAAATATAAATTTTGAATTCATTTATAATCTTATGTTTACAGATAGATAATGTTATTTTTTATTTTCACACTCAGTTGCAGTAACCAAATGTAATAATTAAAGCACATAGGGTGCTTGGCACAAAGATGTATCATGTATATCATAAAAATATAACTGGGCATGTGGAAACCCAAAATATGTACCCACTGAAGCATTTCACCATGTAAATAAAATGTCTGAAAGGATTGCATTTCAACTGTACCTGCACATAGTTAAGATATTTGGTGTTTTGTTCATATCATAAAACAAAATAAATTAAAATAAAAGACATAGGAAAAGAAGATGATGTGTTGGAAGACAGGAAAAAGAGGAGGGGTTTTATCATCTGTTATATCATGGGTGTTAGCTTCTAATTGTGGGTTTCTCTTGGAGGGTTCTATCCCCTTGTGCTACATAATCGTGGGTTTCTCTTGGAGGGTTCTATCCCCTTGTGCTACATATTTTATGAAACTCCTATAATTGAATGTAGCACTTGCCAGGTAAGTTGTTAATTAACTCCACCTTAAAATATTTGCCTATTTGACAAGATTGATCTAAAGTTTTCCCATCTTCTTCATTGTTTTGTTCTCATGGACAAGTTGTTTGGATCAACAATCTGCCTAGTCAATGAAACTATCCTTAAAAGAGCGGTCTTCATGCAAATTTCATATAATTAGCTTGAAAGTTCCGTGATAGAGGTCCATTAGATGGAAAATGGTAAATTTGTGCGATAATGAAAGAAGGTGCCTACTTTTTAGATGTTCTAAAGAAGCTATATGAAGCTCGAGAAAATGTCAAGCAAGTCTGAACAATCACGTCAAAGGAAGCTACCCTAATTTCCAAAGTACCTTTGATAATGTGGTGCTTCATGGATGCCACTAAATATTTTAGGGTGCCTTTATACAAAGAGATTCGAGTTGGAAGCACCAACCACCATGTGTAATGCATAGTTGAGATTATTAATGGATGATGGATTAATGGGTTCATAAGATTAGTGATGATAATCAGCAACAGACAATTTAAGAGTAATTAGAAGTATATTGACAGCCTTGACTAGCTGATTCAAGCTGTGAGATCATTGATTTCAGTGTTAAGCTTGTTTTATGTTTGTCAACACAAATAACCTACGTTCGTCAACTCCGTATTTTAAGCTTTTTACTGCAGTGATGTCTTACCCCTTATTCTTCCTAACCACTGAATATTTTTAGCTAATCTCGTTTTTGGACTAAAATTAACTGTCCAAAATGAGTCAAAACATGTCCGTGAGCTGATCGAAATAACTTAGAATCCCAAAAGACAACATGAATTACAACTGATCCCCATCTCGAGAGACATATGAAGAGCAGATACGCTGATTCCGTTTCTAAAGCTACAACTCGCCAAAAAATCACACTTTTCTGCTTTACTGCTCAAAATTACAGACAAAATTACGAATTAATAGTAGCAAGAAGAGAAGTCGTCGCGAGAAATTTTCTAACTTAGGTAAGCTAAAAGCATATGTCCGACGATAATTACCGTCAACGGAGGGGTCGCGCTCTCGAACAGCATCGCATCGGGATGATCGGCAAGAACGGGCGATTTGGTCCAGAGGCAGGTCATCCCACAGCGGCACGAATATAGATTGTTCATGCTATCGGGGATCCAAGTCCACCCCTTGACGAGCACGCTGACATGGCCCATGCCAACCGCCGCGCAATCGCCGCCGTCGTCCTGTATGGCCGAGGCGTTGGCCACCCATCTGGCGTGCGCCGATCGGAAGCGGTCGCAGCCCACCTGGGAGTCCCAGAGCTCGAACGCGGCGGCGAGATCGGTGAAGGGTGACTTGGGGCCCCTGACGCGGACGGAGGGGGTGGGGATGGGGGAGGAGAGGGAGGGGAACTCGAGGTAGCCGGAGAAGAGGACGAGGAGGAAGAGGGCGGAGACGAGCATGGGGGCGAGGTAGTTGATAGGCTTTAGTAACGGCAGCATAGAGACGGAGATCACAGAGATCTCCGTCGCGTGCCGGTCTCTCTGAGAGTGCGGTTTATGCCGAGGTTAACATAGGTTTTTATTTACTTATTTGGACTAAAAATATTGAATTCAGTAGCAAAATTTGGAAATATATAGACTAAGCACTAATTCCACAGAAAAAGTCCAATTTTGCTTTTTCCCCATAGCTAAGCTTTGTGAGTTTTCCGTAAAGTAAAACGTCTTATTTTGTTCCTTTTCAGTTACGTCCGCGTAGTATTTACCCTCATTTTTCTCATTGAAAGAAATTTTTTATTTATAGTTTGAGAAGGTATTTGAGCAGTTTTCCAGGCAAAGCCTCACATAAGTGGACTTTGTTTTCAAATTAATTTTTCTTTTACATTTTTTATACAGATAGTCAAGATTTTTCGATTAAATATAACTGGGCTGGATGGACTGTTCTTTTATCAAACCAATTCAGCATTAAATCAAATGGATTATAATAGAGATATCGTATTTTAGTTTAACAATCGAGAATAAGTCGATTAAAAAATAGTGCTCCTATTAATCAAAATTTATACTACCTCGAGTGTGCATCAACTTTATTATTGATTTTGAAGTTATATATATATATATATATATATATATATATATATATATATCTTGATAATTTAAGTAGCTTTGAATGGAAATTGGAAATGTCTTGATATTTTCAAAGTGGCTTTGAAGTTAATTTTGAAATTAAAAATTAAAATTTTAAGTTTTATAAAATAATTTATAAGGTAATCATAAATGTTTCAGTTTTTCTTAAGTGGTTTTAATAGACATAAATCTTGAAAAACCTTATAATATTTGTATTCATTACATGTCTTTGGTTAGTAATTATCAGACCAGTCAATCATTTGGTAATAAACACTATTATGATTGATTGCCATCTTGAAAACAGAGTGAAATTTTATTTTAATCATTTTACAAAGACAGTGAATCGCTACATGTAAAATGGAAAAGAAAAAAAAGGAACTTGATTCGAAAAAAATTCCAGAAATATAATGTTTTTGTTTTCGGAAAATCACCAAAGGTAATTAATTCATCACAATGCGGGCAAAATTATCAAAAAATTGTAAATGAACAAAGAATAAAATAATTTTTTCTAAGAATCTGTCCAAAAAATATTAATGGTATTTATGGCTCTCATAGTAGAAGATCTCCAGTGCCAAATCTTTCTTCCGGCGTGTCATTCTCGTCGTCCTGCGCTGTGCAATTCCTAATCGTTTCCTCTTCTCCTCCATGTATTTTCGGTACCGATATCTCCCTGAGCATGGTAGTCGACATGGTGGATGGAGACGTTTTGAAGATTAACACCACGACGAGGGTTTACAGGCATTGAGATGGGGAAACTGTTGGTTCCTTTGGTTGAAGACAATGAAGTAACACATCCAAGTCTGTAGCTTCCCTTTCTTTGCAATCATTTTGCCCTTTGCTCTCTCGATAGGTAACTACTATGTGCAAGTACTATGTTTCGTCTACCTGATCGTTGCTCTCATTTCTATGTCACAGGAGTAGGAGTAACATGAATGAGTGGTGAGCTGGTAAGAAAGATATCTGAGGAGGAGGAGGGGGAGAAGGATAAATCAAGCTTCTTCTCTGACACTAAGATGATGGAGTCTCTTGAACGCCAATAGCGACAGAGATAACTTCTCAAGTTTTATCTATTGTAGGGTGTCTTAATGATAATGATTCAAATAATTTGAAAACTAGTCAAAGTCATTTGTAAGCAACCAAAACAAAAATTGTTTTGAATTCACCTTAAGTGAAAAAAAGAAGGATCAATCATTTTCTTGTTATTTTCATCCTATCTTCTTTTGGATTCTACCCTATGATTGTTTTCTTGAAGATAATTTATTGGGATGTGATTTTTCCATTAAGCCATTCCTCTAAATCTTACAATGAAAAATTGATATAATACTCTTCATAACAAAGAATATTAAAGTGGTTCAACAAAACGATTGTATAATATGGTTTGTAATAGTTTGGTCATATATGTAGCTCATAAATAGCTGGAGAAATGATGTTGATGGAGCTTTGTATGATTTTCTTTCTTCCATTTTTGTTCAAACTGATGTCAAAGATAGCTCATATTTTGTACTGTGACCATAGCACGTCCTTTTGTAGATCGATTCGATCTTAGTTTTTATTAATAAATAATTATTTTTTAAAAAATAATGTTAATGTTTGAATTGTGGAAAAACCCAATAATGCTATAAAATACTTTTTTTATCATTTAACAAATTGATGCATATAATTAATAGATACTGTTAAAAAATCAAATATTTACTTCGCAACTGATTTGTGATAAGGCAGCTAAATAAATAGATTGACATGGATATTTTACTTTTATCTCATTACAGAAAACACATCACTGCTGAAACATAACAATACAAATATTATTGGAATATTTCGATGCCAAAAATATGATTTTTTATTATTATTATTATTATTATTATCATTATCATTATAGTTAGTAGACATTAGATGTCATAAAAATCCGTTGGCAATAAGGCGACGACAAAAAAATGAGTTGTCGTTGTTTATCTATGTAAATGACATAGTTACACCCACGCGTATCATTAATTCCATGTTAGACACCGTAATTTTTAGGAGATCGAAGGGCATTTTCGGATGCTTTGCGCACTATAACATTCGTCGTCGGCTTTCTTCCTCGTCCATTGACACCAATAAAACGAAGTCGAGGAAGGAATCGAGATCTGAAGCTTAGGGTTTCATAGGATCTCTTGGGGCTTCTTCCATCTCCGGGGCACGATGTCCACCTTCAGCGGCGATGAAACCGCCCCCTTCTTTGGCTTCCTCGGCGCCGCGGCCGCCCTCGTCTTCTCCTGTGATGCCCAGATCCCTCGTTCTTTAATCTTTTCATCTGTCTAGCAGATCCAGGTCGTGTGTTCTGATGCGTTTTCTCTTCGGCCGTTTCCAGGCATGGGAGCGGCGTACGGGACCGCGAAGAGCGGCGTCGGGGTGGCCTCCATGGGGGTGATGCGGCCGGAGCTAGTGATGAAGTCGATCGTGCCTGTGGTCATGGCCGGAGTGCTCGGGATCTACGGGCTGATCATTGCTGTGATCATAAGCACCGGGATCAACCCCAAGGCGAAGTCCTATTATCTGTTTGATGGGTATGCTCACCTCTCCTCTGGGCTTGCTTGTGGTCTTGCCGGTTTGTCTGCAGGCATGGCGATCGGGATAGTCGGTGATGCTGGTGTTAGGTAAATCTCTTTGGATCTGTTCCCTATGCATCCTTTTCTTATTGATAGATCTGAATTTTGTTGCTATTCATGGATTCATTGAATCAGACTCATGATCCTCCCCGACCTACGAGTGCTTCTCATACTTTAGCTTATATAATAAAGATTGGAATTAGAAATTAAGGAATGAAAAGAAGCAGTTCGACTCTTGTTATCAGTAGTTGGTTTCCCAGTTGTGAGTTACAGCCCTGGTAGCTTCCCTATTGTAAGTAAAGGCCCTGTTAGCACTAGTAGCAGTCTTGTCAGTAGCAGTTGATTTCCCTGTTGACAGGAGAATCAATCAAGAGAAAGAGAAATAGAGTTAATGGAAAACAGGCTTACTTTCTGCTCTCTCATTCCTTGAGAAAGGTAGTCTTATCGCCAGGAAACATAGACTGAGGTGCAGCAAAGTAAGGTTTAAAGTCAAGGTAGTGAGAATGAGGCGATGGAGCAATAAGATAGGGCTGTTTACTTCGATTATGGAAACTTAATAAGAAAATTATTCGATTTTGAGATATATTTAACATGAATTTTTGAACCTTGCTTACAGTGACTGAGTAAAGACAGATGTTACTCAAGATGAGTTGTTGAACCTTGCTTACAGACATGAGATGCCTTTTTATAGGCTTACATAATTTTTTCTGAAAGAACAACGATATTACAGAATATCTTAACTTAGAAATTAACTTGGAAGAATTCTATCTTAACTGATGAAATTCTCAAGACACTTAAAAACAAACATATAAGATCCTATGTAATTTAGAAGAATCATAAGTTAAATCTCCTAGAATTGGTAACATAAAACAAGCTGTGTCACTCCCTTGTGAAAGTTTGTATCTTTTCCATATGTCTGTTTTGCCTGTATCTATAATAAGTGATTATATTGATTTGAATATTGCATGTTAGCATGTGATATAATTTGTCATTTTCATAGTTGTTGAGTGAATTATTTGAAAGTTCATCAATGTTGATTGATTTGAGCTCATTTTGATGACAATGCTGTGCTTTTGATATCTTGCTTTTGTTTATTAATTAATTTATGGTGCTTGCACATGAAAATAAGTGTACGTACACCTGCAAATAGTGAATCACTGGTACTGTGAATAAGCACTTTAAGAAGGAAGCCTAAGGTTAAAGGATCTAAGTTTAATTCAATATAGACAGCTGTTTTCTTGATAACCTTACCCTTTGTGGGGGTGAATGAGGAGGCAAATGCTGTTGAACTGACTGTATGAAAAGAGTGAGTAATTCAGTTTGATTTTGTATTTATATATTAATATCATAAACTTCTCTTTTTTCTCTCTTTCCACTGTTTACTTTCTTCCCTCTCCTGATGGTTGTGGGTCTGTAGAGGAGCAACAGCAACACATAAATCATGGCAGCAGCAGACAACAACACAATGGCAATAAAGGTCTTTCTTAGGCCAATTGCAGAAGCAAAAAGATCAGCTGAAGTGATCACATCAAGCTGGACTATTTTGAGTCTGGAGCAGACTGACCCGGCTCGTTTAGAGGAGTGCTGAACCCATTGTCTGATGTGAGAAAGGAATCCCCGGACTCCTGTTCTCATGCAAGAAGGAGCCATCCGATTCCTTTCCTCAATCAAATGGGGTTGAGTGCCGAATTTAAAAATAAACTTTGATAAACATCCAAAAGTAGTCATATTTGACTCCTTTTCTTAGAAGAGGATAGGCACTAGTTACCAATAAATAAGCTTTGTATTTATATCTACAGCATCTTTTGCTCAATATTCTTTATTTCATCAACAATAACACTTTTTTTTAGTCTTATTTTTTGTGTGGGAGATTTACTCTTTTCCCAGACTAGATAAGGTCTGGTAGTGGGTCCAATCCCTAACATGATACTTGTACAGTTTCCTCTAATGACAGTTGTTGAGTAACATACCAACAGTTTCTGAAGTATAATGTAGTATAAAAAGAGTTGGGTTGGATCATGGTATGAAATATGGGTCAGACAAATATGTAGGTAATATCAGTTCAACAAGTACCATGATCAAAATGTATAGCTTGTTCGATTTTTTATTTTATTCGACAACATCAGGCAATATAAAAGTCTGATAGCTTATTGAATCAGTATTGACTGGTATTTAAATCCTTGGGTCTGTTGCTACGCAACATACCAACAGTTTCCGAAGTATATTGTAGTATAAGAAGAGTTGGGTCGGATCATGGTATGAAATATGGGTCAGACAAATATGTAGGTATTTATCAGTTCAACAAGTACCATGATCGAAATGCATAGCTTGATATTAGTACAATATTGCTTATTTTAGTTTTTTTATTTTATTCGATGGCATCAGGCAATATAAAAGTCTGATAGGTTATTGAATCAGTATCGACTGGTATTTAAATCCTTGGGTCTGATATCTTCTTAGCCGATGGATTGGTTGGATGAATTTGAAGTAACAACAGAGGGCTGTGGAACTAAGATTCTTGTGTCTGAAATATGTGAAGAATGGTCATTCTTTAAACAAGTTATAGATCAAGACTTTTCCTATCATGTGAACTAGAGTGAACTTATAGAAGTAGGAAGATGCCTTTGTTGTTTTGAATTAGTTGTTTGTACACTGTAGGGTCAATTTGTGAAGTTATAATTGATAAAAATGACGGGAAGATTGGTAATGCTGTGAAGGTATGCTGAAAACCTTCCTGTGATGTAAAGTCAAGAAAGAAGATTCACATGGAGAGTCGTGAGTGAACATATGCTGAAAACCTATAATGGAGCAGTTTCAGAAAATGAGGTTGCAAAGAACCAACTGAGATGAAACATGTGTAAGGTCTGAAAAAGCTGACCAATCTTAAAAACTGAACTATGTTAGTAGTTTATAGAGAAGTGTGGGATATGTGACAATCCTTGCCTATCTGGAGTAAGCTGTGAACTTGTGATGAAGTATTTCACGGAAGCTGGTTGCTTATGGTCATCTGGATTGTGGAGCTGTGGTGATTGCAACTTTGCCCTCTGTTTACAGGATAACAAATGGTTGACCAAGATTGTAGGTGATGCAATCTTGGTGCTTTGCCAGATAGCATCTTCGGGTTAAATATCTCTACAATTGCCAACGCATGTAGCTTTTATCTCACAATCCAATCACTTTTGGTGAATGGCTACAAGCATAAAGGCAATGATCTTAGGGCACCTAACATGTTCTATGCCTTTTAAACCATTGTAGCTTTGCATTTAATATGAGCCTTGATTGTAGAAAACTTGTATGCTTTATTTTTTACCATGATATAGATAATTAATGATTTTAGGGGATTATTTTATGTGTTGATTTCAGGGCCAACGCACAGCAGCCAAAGCTCTTTGTCGGCATGATTCTGATTCTCATTTTTGCTGAAGCACTTGCGCTATATGGTCTCATTGTCGGCATCATTCTCTCCTCTCGAGCTGGTCAATCTAGGGCAGAGTAAGAAACAGGAGCCACCATATTTTGCGCTGAATATGATCCTCCTTTCATGTTCATATGGAACATGCACTCGAGGTCTTTTGTTGATTTAGCACTACCCAAGTGGATGGTATGCTTGGACTGAGAAGTTTTCTCATACTATATTTTCTTTGATTCTTAAATTTTTTAAGTTATCAGTTGTTTCTGTTTCCATGTTTAAGCATTTTTGTGGACTAAGATATATGCATCTCTTAGCTGATCTTTTCAGCGTTGGTCCACTAAACTGCTTGATAATTGTTTTGGGACTACATACTTCATGAGCTGCTTCTGTTAATTATGTTTTGTTTTTGAGGTGTAGCTAAATTTTTGCGGTTTGACCACCATATCTAACAGTAGTGAGTTATATTGAATTTACAAATAAGAGATGGGAAAGAAGCCCAAAAAAAATAAAAAAAATCGTAGGTAACAGTATGTGACGTGCTAATTAAGTAAGTCTCGAGCACAAAAATGAGGATGACTATGATTATATAGATGGACTACATGATTTTAGATCTATCCAATTAACAAGTGTTTATATGTATCCTTTACATTCCTGTTGTAATATCTACCTTCAACAATAAAAAATGAAACAGGACGATGATAGCTTTGAGATGTGTATAGGAAGTAGCATGGGATTTTATCACGAGAAGAAACAGAGCAAGAAGCATCAAAGCGTGGAGATGCTTCACTTGCAGTGCCCGTCCATAAAGTGTGGTTACGGTCACGGCGCTGCCGAAGGAGATTGAGAAGACGAGGAAGAAATAGAAAAGGACAGTAATAAAGGAAGAGGAAGAAGTTTGAGGTATGGAAATAAGATGAAATAAAAACATTCTTTTGCAGGTAACGTATCATTGTCCTTAATTTATATATACTTAATTCAAAAAAATCAAAATTATTCCTCAAAAAGTTGATTATATATTTTTTTCATCCGTGATAGTATTTGACTTATTATAGTAATTTTGATGTTTTAGCCACCACCAAAGAAAAAATATATAATTTATTTAAAAACGTTATAAATGAATCCAATTGAGTCAAAACACACCAAAAATTGTTTGATATATACTACTAGAATTCAAATATATATGTATAATAATTTATGAATAACTCCATCCAAATAGGAATTAAAAATTAACTTCTTGTGATGTTTTGAACATCATAATAAAAATACCATAAAACCTACCAGAAAATACTATAAATGACTCAAATAGACACTTGATCTTAACCAAATTAACTACAAACATATATGAGATCAGAATGATATAAAATGACATAATATGATGTCAGTTCCTGTATTTTTCAATAGCTTTATAATATTTTTAATACCTCAATAAAAATACTATAAATATTATAAATGAGCTAAATAAAAATATTATAATGATTTAAAAAACTGATGAAAAAATTGTAAGAAAAATTTAACAGGAAGATTTGGTGAGGGATATTTTGATTTTTTTAATCATGGGGTAGTGTTTGAAAAAACAAAAAAGAGGATACTTTAAAAAAAAGTGAAAAAGTATCTTTTCTATGGGAGCCAGAGAAAAAAATTACTCTCAATTCATATCGGGAAATTAACAAAAAAAATTGCTATCTACACGGTCCGCTTTGAGAAGGACGTCTCTGATATGATCCGCCTCTACACCATGCAAATCAATACGCATGCACGAGAGCAATGTACCTAATGACGAACAGAAAGTAACCTGAACAGAGTTAAAACTATCTCTATGCTTGATCATTCAAGAGAGAACAACAAAAAAAACACCTAAAGAAGTGCGGGAACAACACTAGCAGATCTCCATGATTGAAGCGGAAGAAGGATTGATCGTCCATGGCCTGTCTCTAATTTACTGGACATAGATTTCGCCAGGAACTAAACTGATGCAGATGACAGCTGACATTCTTCCAAGTTTTTGAGTAATAATAAATTAACCAACAAAACTAGGTAAAAGCAATCGCAGATGCTCGACGATCTAAAGATTACTATTTGTATAATTCATGGGGTGAGTCAAGGTTATTATTCCGTAATAATTTTGAAAGGGTTTTTGATAGATACAGAGTTACATTACAAGTTATATGGGAATTGGGTAATACTCAATAGCTTCATCAAATATCGTTGGTCGGCATTCACGTAGTCTGAAGATATTGCTCCAAGAGAAAATTGATGAGTCTTTTGGTGTGGTCATCTATCTGACGGTGGAAGCTTGTGGAGAAGTATAATTTGAATAGCTAGATCTAGAATTATCCCAAGAACCGAGCATCTTGATCACTAATGATGTTGTGTGGGGCTCTCCAATACTTCACCACATTTTTAATCATCAACTTAGTTGCCTTTTATATTGAACAGTGTCGGGTATTACTATCGCTGGCATCGGTGGTACTACCACCGAAAGTGTCTCGAAAAACTAAGCGATGGTGGTACCACCGCCACCCACTAGCAATACTATCATAAAAAAACTCAGAACAATACTTTCTCACACTGTTTCATACTTGAGTTGTACTTTTTGTTGACCCATTTGTAGGTCAACGAAATGAGCTCTATCATGAACTTAAATTTGACCCAAAGTGGACCTAATTGCCTCTAATTGAGTTAGTTAGGATTTCCCTAAAACTAACCCAATTAGGACTCAAATCACGATGCTAACTATGACACACTAAAACAATTATAATAGTTCTTGTTGTTCGGTATGTCAATTGATATTTTAAACTCTAGGCAAATTTCCTGACATCCTTCCGGCGAACTCTCGGTGAGCTTTCAATCATCTTCCGACGATCTCCCGGCATATTCCCTGCGAGCTCCCGATCATCTTTGATGAACTCTCAGCGTACTCCCGCTGTATCATTCGAAGCCTTGGCACGATGTTCGATCTTGACTTCAGCCCAATATCAAATTGATTTGTCTTTTCATAATCGTAGTTAATCCTACATCACTTAGCTCCAACACATAGGTTAGATCATAAATTCATAAATTAATTTTTCATCAAAATCTGAGATTCAATAATAATATCTCTCTTTTTTATGATGATAATCAATTGATGATGGAGTTAACCTTAACTCCTCCTACCTATATGTCGTAAGAGAAATAGAGTAAACTTGAATTCAAAAGAAACCATCACATTTGAATTCGAGTATAGCATTTTGACCATTTTACTAATTATTGAAATTTTAATAATTTAACCATTTATTACCATGATACCATACATGATAAAATTTTCAAGACAACAATCATCATCTTGGTATCACATGATAAAAATTTCAACTAAAAATATGTTTCACGTGATAAACATTTCAAACATTTGACTTATGTCATCAATTATATCATTTCTCCTACTTTGTCATCAACAAAAAAAAAAAGAGAAATGCTCAACTTATATTTAAATATTTTTAAATATTTATCACAATAGTTAGCATGTAAAAAAAGGAATTTAGTCCATTTCTCTCCCTTTATAAAATAAGAATAAGAATAAAGAGAGGATTTTGTTCATCATAAATGCCATATCAAATTTCTTTCTCCCCCTTTCTAAATAAAATAAAAGAAGAAGAAGAAGAAAGGGGGTGTCAAGTATATTGAGTCTAAGAATCAAAGATCAAGTATATATACAAAAAATTGAATATCAAGAGTTGAAAGCATTACATCAAAGATTCATGAATCCAAGAATCAAATTATTATTATTATTTTTTAAAAATAAAAAATTCTAAAGAAATTTCATAAATCCAAGAATCAATTAAGAGGGAGGATTCTAAAAAGAGCTCACTAATCACATATCAAGTATCATAAAAATTCATGAAACACATTTTTCTTTTGTAAATTTTAAGAATAATGTAAAATCATTTCAGAAGAGAACTCATTTTGTAAAAATTGAGAAATAAAAATTTAGAAGATTTAACATTCATAATTCTCTTCTAATAAAATCAAAATATTTTTTATTTAATTTCTTTGTGAAAATATCAGCTAATTGATATTTTATATCAATAAATTTTAAAGATTTATTGACATGATTATTGATATGATCTCTAATAAAGTGATGCATAATGTCAATATATTTAGTTCCCAAGTGTCGAATGAAATTTTTAGTTAAATATATAATACTAGTATTATCATATTTTATAGGAATATTTTTTAAATAAATTTCATAATCTTCTAGAGTGTTTTTCATCCAAACAATTTGTACACAATATGCACCTGCTACTATGTACTCAGCTTTGGCTATAGATAATGTAACCAAATTTTATTTTTTGAAAGACTATGAAACAAGTGAGTGTTCTAAGAATTGACATGTTTCGGTTGTATTCTTTCTATCTATTCTATAATCTCCAAAATCGACATCTGTATAGGCAAGTAAATCAAAATTTTTGGATTTAAGATACCATAATCATAAACTAAAAGTTCCCTTTTAAGTATCTAAATATTCGTTTAGATGCCTTAAAATGATAATATTTAGGATTAGATTTAAATCTTGCACACAATCTAACAAGTAAATCACAATATGCACCTTCATTATCCAAGTTTAATTTTGTAGAAGTACCCATGGGTGTGTTTATAACCTTAGCATTATCTATACCAAAACGTTTTAACAAGTCTAAGGTATACTTAGCTTAACTTACAAAAATACCATTATTTAATTATTTTATTTGTAATCCTAAAAAGAAAGTTAACTCGCCCATTAAGCTCATTTTAAACTCTTGGCAAAAGATTCATATAAGGATTCATTAGAAGAATAAAAACTAATATCATACATATAAATTTAAATAATAAGAAAATTATTTTTAAAATACTTAATAAATAATGTAGTATCAACTTTGTCTTTCAAAAAATTACTTGAAATAAGAAAAGAGGTAAGTCTTTCATGCCAAGCCCTAGGCACTTATTTCAAACCATAAAGAGCTTTAGATAATTTGAAAATATGATTTGAAAAAAATCATTTTCAAAACGAGGGGGTCATTAAATATAAACATCTTTGGAAATGAAACCAATAAGAAAAACACTTTTGACATCCATTTGAAATAAATTGAAGTTCTTAAAAGAAGCAAAGACAAGACATTCTTATGCTTCAAGTCTAGCCACAAGAGCGAAAGTTTTTTTATAATTGATTTCTTCTTCTTGGTTGAAACCTTTAGACACTATTTTAGTCTTATTTCTAATCACGATACCAATTTCATCTTACTTGTTTCTAACATTTAGTACTAATCATTAAGTGATTACTAAGTCTAGGAACAAGGTTCAACACCTCATTTCTTTCAAATTGGTTCAATTCTTCATGTAATAACCCAAGAATGATCTTTTAGGGCTTTATCAATGCATTTTGGTTCAATTTAAGATAAAAAATATGATGTTAGCAAAAAAATTCTTAAAAATAGGAATGAGTTTGAACACCTAAGCTCCTTAGGATAAGTATTTATAGATTTTATTTCTTGGGTAAGGATTTGGAAGTAGATTCATCCAAGTTATTTTTAGGAGGGTTTTTATTCAAATTTAAAGTGCCAAAATAAAAATCATCCTCAAAATCAATTTTCTTAAATTCAAAAACCTCATTAAACATGATATGAATAGATTCTTTAATAACTAATATTCTTTTATTAAAACACTATAAGTTTTTGAAGTTGAAGAATAACCAAGAAAATGCATTCGGATTTTACATCAAACTTTCCTAAGGCATCTTTTTCATTTAAAATAAAGCATTTACAACCAAAAATTTTAAAATATAAAATATAAGTTTTTTATTATTTCACAATTCATAAGTAGTTTTAGAGAGTAATGGTTTTACAAGAACCCTATCCATGTTAACGGCTTTGACCCAAAAATATTTGGGTAGACTATATTCATTTAATATGGTTCTAGTCATTTCTTGTAAGCTCCTATTTTTTCTTTCCACTATTTCATTTTGTTATGGATATAGAAGTAGAAAAATTATGATTGTACTCATTTGACTCGCATAAAGTTTAAAAATCATGACTTTCAAACTCACCACCATGATCACTACGTATGGATGAAATCATAAAATCCTTTTTATTTTAAACAAGTTTGTGAAATTAAAATAAAATAAAATAATCACTTTTGTGTGCCAAGAAATAAGTCAAAGTATATCTACTATAATCATCTATAATAATAAATGTGTATTTGCTACCTCCTAAGCTTGTAGTATAAATTGGTCCAAATAAATCCATATGGATTAATTATAGTAGCCTAAAGATGTTTATTTGATTTTTTGATTTAAAACTACTTTTTATTTAATTTTCTATTTAGCATGCATAACAAACTTTGTTTTTGACAAACTAAATGCCAGACAATCCTCTCACTAGATTTTTAGTTGAGATTTGGTTTAATAGTTTCATGCTAGTATGTCTTAGTCTCTTATGCCAAATCTATACATCATCTTTCAAGGTTGAAAAATATATTTCATCACAAAATTTGTCAATATCAATAGTATACACATTATTACTTCTTAAGGCAATCATAGATATATTTTTATGTGATATTTTAATTATACAAGCATTAGATTCAAATTTGATAATGTATCCTTTTTCACATAATTGGCTAATGCTTAGTAGATTATGTTTTAAATCATCAACTAATAACACATCTTTAATCAAGAGGTTTGATTTGCTACCTATGGTTCTTTTTCCAATGATTTTTTCCTTTGTTATTATTTCTGAAGGTGATAAATCCTTCATTTAGGCTAGTGATTTTAGAGAAATGAGTTGGATCTCCGATCATGTGTCTTAAGCATTCACTATCAATATACCATTTTTTGCTTTTAGCTTTTGTTTAGAGACATACCTACATAAAAGAAGGTTTGGGTTTAGGTTCCAATTTGACTTTGGGTCCCACATAAAAAGCTTTTCCTGATTTTATTAATGGCATTGAGTTGTTTATAGTTCCTTTAGGAACCCAATTGTGTGGACTATACCTTTTAAATGAGCATCTATAGGCAAAATGTCCAAGGCTACTATAAAAATTATATTTGATTTCAGGTGAAGAGTGTACTGTAGGTCCTCTAATGAAGATAGTTGGCTTTTGTTGAGTGTTACTAACAAAACCAATACCTTCATTTCTATGAACATACCTCTTATTAGGAAAGATTATGTTTAGAGATTTATTGCTTATTTTAAACTTTTCTAAAGTTTGTTATATATGACATTTTTTTTTTAATGGCATCTAGTGTCTCACACTTAGAGCAAGAAACACATGGTGTTGATGCTTCATGCATAGTTTCAAGTTTACTAGCAAGTAATGCATGTTCCTTCTTAAGTAATTTATAAGTTTTACTAATCTTTTTAAATTTATCAAATAATTCATGAAAGACATTTAACAACTCATTAAATGTAAAGGAGGCTTTAGAAGAGCTACTTACCTCATCATGGATAGCTATGAGTGTGTAGTTAGCCACTTCTTTTTTGTTGTGGTCTTCATCATCTGACGAGTTTGAATCATCCCATGTTGTTGTGAAGGCCTTCTTCTTATTTGCAGTTGACAACTTTTTCTTCAACTGTAGGCATACTTTTGAAATGTCCTAGCTTCTTGCATTCGTAACATATTATATTATCCTTTTTTAGTTTATTTTTATTTTTATGATATTTATTCTTTTTTATGAATTTTTTGAGTTTTCTTGTTACAAGTGCAATATCATTATCCTCATCACTGAGGTTTTACTTGAGAAGTCATCTGTTGTTCTCAATGTCATGTCCTTCCTGTTCTTTAGAAAGTGTTCTTCTTTGCTTCTCAATGTAATGTCCTTCCTATTCTTTGGAAGGAGTTTTTCATATTCATCATAAGTTTTGCAACTCATTTAGTAAGTCCTTAGAGACTCAATTAATTCTTCGAGAGGTAAATTATTTAAGTCTTTGGCCTCTTGTATAGTAGTTACTTTTGAATCCTAACTTTTAGGTAAAGATCTCAAGATTTTACTAATAAGTTCAATATTAGTATAAACTTTACTAAGAGATTTCAAACTATTGATGACATCCGTAAAGCGGATATACATGTCACCAATAGTCTCACTTGGTCTCATTTTAAACAATTCATAGTTATATACAAGGAGATTTATTTTCGATTCCTTTACTCTTTCGTGTGTGACTTCTAAGGTGTGCCATATATCATAAGCATAATCACAAGTAGAAATCCGATTAAATTCATTTTTGTCCAAAATGCAAAAGCAAAGCATTCATAGCTTCGGCATTTAAAGAAAACATCTTTCTTTGATGATCATTCCAATCATTTATAGGATTGGATAACTTTTGAAATCTATTTTTGATAATATTTGATAATTCAAAACCCATCAAAATTAAAAACATTCACGTTCTAGTTTTTCAATAGGTGTAGTTCGTCCCATTAAACATAGGAGAATGTGCAATAAAATTCAGAAGTCACACACGAATTGAGTGATAATCCAATCTAATTGAGTGGGGCTTTGATACCAATTGTTTGATAAAAGATATGATTTAGTTAGGATTTAGATATGATTTCCCCAACTGAATGAGGAAATCTCGTATGTTAGTTGAGGGAAATCCTCCTTTTTATTATATATAAATAAACGATGAATCAATGAATCAATTGGGCATTTTCATTACTTCTTCTTATTTCCAACATGGTATCAGAGCCCCTCTCTCTATAAGAGAGATTACCTTTCTTTTTTTTATTCACTGTCAAACGACAGCTTCTATCATCATTTGTTCGTGGACAACTCCGCTGTGAAACCACAGATACCCAAGGGTCATCCACCGCCATCCTCTCGGACATCCTTTGTTTCCTTTGCTCCGAAGTAACTCTCTCCTCATCGGTGCAGATTTATCTCTTCTAACTGTCAAACGGCAGTCTCTTGTCGATGTCGAAGCTGGAGATTTCCAGTACATCGACTTTCTCTTCCTCCGTTGGACCTTGTTGGCTTTCTCAATTCCTCTACTGAGACATTCTTCTGCATGAGGTCATCTTCCTTGTGCACCACCACTATCGCATCAGCTCCAATAAGCAGCGGCACCTTGCCTACCCCATCTGTAGTAGACGATGGCTTCTACACCTACTCGTCGGCGCCATCCCTCCTGCAGCCTCTGTTGCTCTGTTCTCTTTGCTGAGAGTACCTGTACGGGTCGTCGCTTATCGTCTCTCAGTGCTCTACAGAGAGGGCACAACAAGTTTTTCTCATTGTCAAACGATAGTAAATCTACGATCGTAGCGCTTCTCTCGCCACCTGTTGCGCACGCGTCGTCCTTTGCTACAACCCTTGCTCTTTGCCGCTGATATCACTGTCAAAGTCAATTATCGTCAACGTCAACCACCGTTAGGTCTTCACCGTGGCTGACAACACAGCAGCTTCCTTCCTTCAGTTTCATTGACATTGATTCAAGATTGACATCCTTAGTTCAAGATCGGCGTCCTTACAGGAGCTCGATCTTGCGGGGGCATGATAAAAGATATGATTTAGTTAGGATTTAGATATGATTTCCCTAACTGAATGAGGAAATCTCGTATGTTAGTTGAGGGAAATCTTCCTTTTTATTATGTATAAATAAACGATGAATCAATGAATCAATTGGGCATTTTCATTACTTCTTCTTATTTCCAACATTGTTAGGATCGAGTTGTCACTAAGAGGAGGAGGAGAAGGAAGAGGAGGAATGGTGTGGGGGGGGGTTGGGGGTATGGGGTGGTATGGTGGGTGAATCAGTGCAAGTGCTAAAAAATTTCAAAATTTTACTTGAAGTAAAATCGAAATCACAAGTTCTTTTCTTAGAATTAGTTGAGAGCGACAAAGTTTAAAATTAAGAGAAAATTGAAAGAAGATGCTCGTGCTTTTCTTTAAACTAATTTAGAACAATCAAATTTGAATGCAATAGTAGAGAGAGGCAAGAGTAGAGATGCTCATAGATTTTATAGTGGTTTGATTAAAAACTTAACCTATGTCCACTCTCGAGTTATCCTTTGTCAAGGTCCACTAGTGTCCACTAATAATCTTCTTTCATAGGTAAAGATCAAACACGCCTTTGCACTTTTCTCCTTTTTACAAGTTCAACAGAGGAACCTTTACAATCTTCACATCTTCTCTTAAACTCACTTTACACTTGAAGGACACAAGGAAATCTCTTAATTGATTTTTATAGAATTTTTCCAAAGATATTCTTCACTATCTTAGCACTTTCTTGCTTTGTTATGCAAGAATACTTGGAGTATTTATATACCACAATTGGTTCAAAAATTGGAGCCAAAATTCAACCTATCTCCGAAAAATCCGGATATGGGTGGTACCACCATCGACACCGACAATACTACCACCGGAAGTGCCCTATAAAACTAGGTGACGGTGGTACTACCGTCACTTAGGCAATGATACTACCATCGAAAAACTTGGAATAAAAGTACTTTCCCATACTGTTTCATACCTGAGTCATGCCTTCTATTAACCCCTTTCCAAGTCAATGAAATGAGCTATATCATGGCTTAATTCTAACCCAAAATGGACCCGGTTGACCTCTAATTGAGTTAGTTAAGATTTCTCCAAGACTAACTCAATTAGGACTCAAATCATGATGCTAACTACAACATATTAAAACAATTACAATTGTTCTTGTTATTCAATATGCCAATAGATCTTTTGAACTTCCAACGAACTTTCCGGCATCCTTCCAGCGAACTCGGCGAGCTCCCGATCATCTTTCGGCGATCTCCTGGCGTACTCTCAACGAGCTCTCGATCATCTTCTATAAACTCCCAATAAGCTCCCACTGCATCGTCCGAAGCCCTGGCCCGATTCTTGATCTTAACTCCGACCCAACGTCAAATTGTTTTTATCTTTCCACAATCATAATTAATCCTACATCATTTAGCTCCAACACATAATTTAGATCGCAAATCCATCATTTGATTTCATCATCAAAATATGAGATTTAATAAAAAGTCTCACTGGCTTTCGCTGCTCTACCTTATCTTATTGGCAATTAAGGCATGTTCGAACATATTCCTCTATGTCAGTTCCCATCTTCGACTAATAGAAGGCCCTCTTCATGAGAATCATGACACTCTCTCAAGACTTCATGCCTCAAATTGTTCGCCCGCAGAACATAAACTCTATTCCCTTTAGTGTATATGAGTCCCTCCTAGATAAAAAATTATTATATCTTGCCCTCTTCGATGAGTTTCATTAGGGTTACTACTTGGGGATCACTGTACAATCCATCCCTTATCTTGGAAAGAAAGTTGGAGTGCATTTGACTTGCTTCGCCTTTGCCTTTCAGTTGTATGGCATTCATTAGCTCCACTTTTTGGCTCAGCACATCGGCCATGATATTTGCTCTTCTAGACTTGTAGACCATTGCCATATCGAACTCAACTAAGAAATCCTACCATCAGACTTGCGTTAGGAGAGTTTCTTTTGAGTTTTAAAGTAACTCAATGCAATGTTGTTCGTCTTTAGCACAAATCATGCTCAGAGAATGTAGTGTCTCCAAACTCGTAGACAGTGGGTCACCGTTGTCATTTTCTTCTCGTGCACTAGATATCGTCACTCGATCTCATTGAGCTTGTGACTCTCGTAGGCTATCGGGTGACCCTCTTGCATAAGTACTCTCTAATAGTGAAGCCTAAGCATCAATATGAATTTCAAAGGACTTCCCATAGTCCAACAATTTGAGTGCCAGTTCTTCCAACATAACAGTCTTTAGGCTTGGAATGTAATTTCATATTTGTCCGACCTTCTCTAAGATTGCTCCTTCTTCAACAACTTTGTTAGTGGAGCTGCATGTTTTAAATATCCAACTATAAAGTGTCGACAATAGTTGATGAAACTAAGGATCTTAGCTCTGAGACCTTCTTTGGTGTTCACCATTCTGCCACAGCTTATACCTTAGATTTGTCTATTTGAATGGAACTGTTATCGATTTGATGCCCCAAAAACAAAATCTCTATCTAAGCAAAGCAGCACTTCTCCCTCTTCACAAACAAAGTGTTCTCCCTGAGAAAATTGTTCGAAGGTGTTTGATATGCTCCTCGAGCATTTGGTTATTAGTTGTAGATGACGATATCATCTAAGTAGATGACTACAAACTTATCAAAATACTCATTGAATAGTTGGTTCATTAGAGTGCAGAATGTGGTCGGAGTGTTGGTTAGCCGAAAGGCATTACTAGGAACTCAAACGCTCCATATCTGGTCACACGGGTAGTCTTTACTTTATCACCTTCTGCAATACACACATGCTAATACCTTGACTAAAGGTTGAGTTTAGAAAAATACTTTGTCTTGGCAATTGATCGAACAAGTCCGTGATGAGCAGGATGAGATACTTGTTCTTTATTATCACTTTGACGAGGGCTTGATAGTTGATGCATAATCAGAGGCTCCTATCTTGTTTCTTTTAGAAAAGGATTGGAGCTCCAAATGGTGCTGTTAAGCTACGGATGAGACCACCGCTTAGCAGTTCATCTAACTGCTTCTTGAGTTTTGTCAACTCTGAAGGGGCTATATGGTATAGTGGTCTCGCTGGAGGTTTAACTCTCGACTCCAGCTCAGTATGATGATATTTATGTATCTTCGTGGTGGTAGAGTTTTCGGCAAGTCAAATGGCATGACATCTGTGAACTCCTTCAGAACGTTTGCCACCATAATAAATTCATGAATGGTCTCCCTATCTAGTGGCTCTAGCTTAACAGCAGCCATGAAAACTAATTCAGCATTTTATACACTTTTTCAATTGTAATATTGATATTTGTTGTGGGTCCTTGGTTCCTCCACAAGAAACTGGAACTACGTATGGGTCGTCACCTCCTATTAGGTATAGGGAGTTTAGGAACAACATTAGCGCCAACTTTGTTGTGTGCATGAACTCCATTACAAGAATTACTTAGAAATTATCCAATGACACCATCATCATGTTTGTGCTCTTACTCCACATTTTGATCTTAATAGGGACCCCCTTTGCTTCTCAGTCAGAAATGAGATTGTGGGTAGCGTCTGTGTCTAACATTACACGGGTTATTCGACTGTTAAGTTTAATGTCCATATACATCAATATTCCTTGTCTTCTGTGGCTTTGCCTTTATGTTCTCTCCCACTTGACCTCACAACACATTCAACAAATGTATTTCTCCCATTTAAGACCCTTGTGATTCCTTATAATCACTACTATATTCTGAACTACTCGAACTAAGAGCGGCGACCTTGCCCTAGTTCGATTTGTGAGGGTGGATTGATGCAGTTAAGGCATTAAGTGCCTATTTTTGTGGGCACTCTCTTGCCATGTGCGGTCCTCTAGGCAAGAAGCATTCACTAGGTTTTGGGGTCTTGCCTTTTGAGCTTAGTCTTTTGTGAAAGTTCTTCTTCCTTTGTTCGCC
This sequence comes from Ensete glaucum, assembly GCA_021527575.1. NCBI lineage: Eukaryota > Viridiplantae > Streptophyta > Magnoliopsida > Zingiberales > Musaceae > Ensete > Ensete glaucum. The sequence goes on from CM038555.1 coordinate 28,442,058, forward strand.
CCTCACCGGTGTCCACTAACGGTCTTCTTTCAAGAGCGAAGATCAACTACCCCTTACACACCATTCTCCTTTTCACATGCTTAGGAGAACAACCTTTACAACTCTCCTCTTCTCAAGCTTAGGAGATCAACTTTTATAACTCTTTCAACCCTTCCCTTTACACATTTACACTTAAAAAAAAAGGAAGCTCTTAACGAAATTTAACATAATTTTAGCAAAATTTTCCTTCACTTTCTTGCTCTCCCAAGAAAGAATACTTTGGTTATTTATAGACCCCAATTGGCTTCAAAAATTAGAGCCAAAAATATCAAACACCATGAAATTTCGGGGTACGGGAGGTACTACCGTCAGCACTGGTGGTACTATCATCGAAAGCTACCCAAAAAATTTGGTAATAATGGTAATACCGTTGCCTGGGTTGTATTACGATTGCCCACTAGTAGTACCACTGCCTAGATCCTAGAAATAGTACTAAAAAGTACTATTTTATACTTGAGTTACACCTTTTATTGACCTTTTCGGTTAACAAAATAAGCACTATCATGAGCTCAAATCAAACCCAAAGAAGATCGGTTAGCCTATAATTGAGTTAGTAAAACTAACTCTAATCAAGATACTAACTATGATACTTTAAAGACAAACACAATTATACTAATCTTCGTTGTCTGGCACGTCAATCAATCTTTTAGTGAACTCTCGGCATCCTTCCAACGAACTCCCGATCTCCTTTCGACGAACTCTTGGCAACCTCCAGTGAACTCCCAGCAAACCTTCGATGAATTCCTGGTGAGCTCTTATCGCAGCGTCCGAACACCGACCCGATACCCGATCTTGACATCGACCCAACAACATATTCTTCCTTAATTATTTTACTTTTTTCTAGTCATAATCAGTCCTACATTACTTATCTCCAACATATAGGTTAGATTATAAATATACCAATTGGTTTCATCATCAAAATCCAAGATTCAATGGTTAATATTTCCAAAGGTGTTTGTATTCCACTCCTTAGTTACTACTTTACATACTTTTTGCTTTGGACATAAAATGTAAGGGGGAGAACCAAGGACATTAATGTTCCAAGCTGATCTGATAGCCTCGATGAACTGAGGGTGAGTACTCCACATGTTAAAGATTCCGAAAGGTTTGTTGCTATTGGGTATTGCTTTGTTTGTGTGTATATATATTATAGAGTGATCTGAAAATAGTTGAGCACCATACTCCAGAAGTGAATCTAGGTAACTATTAACCATTCTTGATTAATCAAGCATTTGTCAAGTCGAGCCATAATTTTCTTTGGGGACTGCTCCATAAGAGACAATCACCTTACAGATTTCATAGTAATTAATGCAGCAGTATCTATACATTTATTAAAACTTTGAAGTTGGCTTTCTGAAAGCATCTACCCCCACTTTTACATTTGTGTATTAGATAGTATTAAAGTTACCAAGAATAATCCAAGGCACTTTAGGATAACCATTTGTAATGCTTATCAGATTAGTCCATAAAGCAATTCTATCATGCATACTGTTAGAAGCATAAATACTAGTAATATTGAATTGACATCCAATCATTTTGTCCTCTGCCTTAAAGTGGATGGATTGTTCAATAGCATAAATAAACCAAACACTAATAAAGTTAGGATGTCGTAAGACCCATACTTTATCATAAGTGCCATGAGAATCATTAGTAAAAAGTTCTGCCTCAGGTCACATTAAATTCTTTTGAACACAAATACGAGGAGTTTTAATTTTTGTTTCCATAAGAATAATAATATCACATGCACTGATTATTCTATTGAGCTCCTAATATTTTTAAAGCTTATTAAGTCCACAAACATTCCATCAGATTATTTTTATTAAAAATAAAAGTTAGATGGGAAATGAAGTCATAGATTCTTCCTAGATAGAAGGAAGAATGTGTGACCTAGGAAGGCCATTACCAACCTTTTTTTTATCCTTAGATTTTTTGCATGTTCCTCCTACATAATATCCTTACCTTTTAAACCTTTATTTCTATATTTGTCTACTTCTTCCATAGCTTGCAAATGTTTAAATTTTCGAGTACCTTGAGACAAGGTGTGTTGGAGCGTAATGAGTTTGTTGAGACACAATGTCCTGATTGACGAGATTTGTTGGGACATGAGGCTATTGAGACTTAATTTCTCAGTTAGCAGGAAGAATGGATCTTAGAGATGTGGTTGTTGTGGTGGCACGAGAACCATGGTAAACTCCTATTGTGGAAGGCATTGACAAAATAGGAAGAGATGAAATTCTTGACTTGTACTTCTCCTATCCATGTTGCTGCACTAGCAAGTCTGAGTGCTCACCCGTCTTCACCACCACTATCGCTATTGGCACTAGAGGAGACTCGCCTTATTCATCAGTGCTCAGAATAGCAGCAACAACCCCATGCTGAGGCTCTTAACATGGCCGATAGACCTATGTGATTTTTTTTCGGAGGTTACTGACAAGCACCATTTGTATGAGTAAAAAACAGGCAAACCCTACAACATTGTGGCTTCCGAGAATATGAGGCATGTACCTTTCAGGTGTTACCATCAAGATTACTGTAAAAAATCTAATTAGGTACATCCTCATCAGAAGAAACTAATACATAGGCTTGTACAAAAGCTAATCTTGTTTATGCAGTTATAGCCTTGTCGATTTATAATGGCTATCCAAGAGTGTTGCATAGCCTTGTAATAAAATGTCGACTCCAAAGATGCAGAGGAAGACCATGGAAGGATACCCTAAAGGAACATATTGTAAACTATGTAACTCCAATTGGATGTCAAGGGCCAAACATCATAGAATCATTGGATGGCCATGGATAGTCCAAAATCCTTTGAGGATCCATTGTTTTAAATCTTCTTCAGAGTAGAGCTTGCACACAAAGAAAGATCAAATGTTAATGTTCCCCATCTAGTCTTGATAAACGAGGATAGCGGGAAAAAGAATGTTTTGAGACCGACGACATAGCCAACAAGCACCATGGACCATGTCTCAATCAGCTCTTCAAAATCAATAGTCTCATACATAGTAATCTTCTAATCAGTCTGGACTTCTAGAGTAAAGAAATCCAAATGAAGATCTAAACTTCCAATCGGAACCTTGAAGAGACTATTCCAAGGCTGAGGATCTCGGAAAATGGGAGTAGTAGGTCATGATCTAGAGCACGACTGACCTCTAGGCTATTTCATCGAAGGAGTATCCCATTGGGAAGAAGGCAATGAAGGAGTAGCCTCAACGTTAAACTGCTTGCCTCTATGGTGGGGAGAGCCACCCTACCACCACCATCAATCACCCTAGGGATCATCGTTGCCCTAGGGAGAAGCAACCAAGAGACCATTGCTTGCCCTAGGGAGAAGCAACCGTAGCCATAGATGAAGCAGCCATCGTCGCAATTACTTGCCCTATGGAGAAACAACTATCATCCTAGCACCGATCACCTAAGGGAGAAGCAGTCATCCCTTCCCATGCCTTAGGGAGAAACTATCATCACCCCAGCATCGATCGCAACTAGCGATCGAATCACCCATCCTAGGGAGAAGCAACCATCACCCTTCCCTCATTAAGGAGAAGCTATCGTCCCCAACACCAATCATAATTGCATGTGCTAGGGAGGACGTGACGCTCGAGGGAAGTTATTATTTCCTTCACATTATAGAGGACATGAGGCATAGGGAGAAGCACCATTTCCTTCCATCAATGACTATAGTAGTTCATTCATGCAATCATAGATTTATTTTTATGTGGTCAGTCTATAGTGCTAGCATTATATTCAAATTTAATATTATATCCCTTATTACACAATTAACTAATGCTTAATAAATTATATTTTAAATCATCTACTAACAAAACATCTTCAATCAACACATATGATTTAATACCAATATTTCCAATACTGATAATCTTTCCTTTGTCAATGTCTCCGAAGGTGACATATCCTTCGTCTCGACTAGTGAGCCTTAAGAATTACATTAGATCTCCATTTATCTTAAGCATCCACTATCAAGATATCATCTTTAGCTCATAGCTCTTGTTTGAAGACATACCTCATCATTGAAGGTCATCAATATGTAGTTTGCTACTTCGTCTTTATTGATTTGCTCTTTGTGGTAAATTGATTATCATAACTTAACATTAAATTTATGTTTGCTTGGACACTTAGGCATATTATGCCTAAGGACCATACCTTTTTTACTATAAAATATGTTTAAAGTAGACATTGATGCTTATGTATGCTAAGTCAATATTTCATAAAATATTATGAATAATATTTTTGGAAAACATATAATTCAATTTTAAGAGCCAAAAATATGAGTATATCATTTATCATATTTATGAAGCATAGATATCACAAATTATATCACTAAGTGAGGGTATCATTTATGCTTCGATTGCTATCCTAGTTTTATCCTAAAAGTTTTTTACTTGAATAACTATGAACATTTATCTCACATATCTTTTCTCTTTCCCAAGTTACTTCATCCATTATATGATGCCTCAATAACACTTTGACTAAAGCGATTTCCTTATAAAAAAGTCTTTTTCTTTTTATTAAGAATTTTTATAGCTCACTCCTTGTATGTCAAATTTTTATCGAATTCTATTGGTTATTCTTCTAGGACATAAGAATGGTCGAAAACATGCTTCCTCAATATTGATGCATAGAATATATTATGCACATCGGCTAGTATAGGAGGTAAAATTAGTCTATATGTCACATCATCAATTTTATCAAGAATTTCATATGATCATATATATGGAGGACTTAGTTTATTTTTCTTCTTAAATCTCACAACTCTTTTTATTTATTGGTATCATCTTTAATAGTACTTTATCCTATATCTACAACTTTACTTTATCCTATATCTCAAACTTCAAAGGTCTCCTGTTATCGTCATAGCCATTACTATTTACTTTGTGTTGCCTTCATTCTTAGAGAATCTTTTTTATTATTGTTGTTGTTTCTCTCGTTGACTCTAGCCCTAAATATTTTCTTTCACTCATCTTATCTATATGATATGCTCTTTTTGCCTATAATGCTTCAAATAGTATTATCCTAATGGCTGTTTGATAATTATTATTGAAGACAAACTCCATCAAGGGTAAATATCTATTTCATGATCCCTTAAAACTCCAAAACATAAGCTCTCAGTATACCCTCTAGTATTTGAATGATTCTTTTTTATTGACTATTTGTTTGAGGATAAAAAGTAATGCTAAAAGCCAACTTTGTCCATAGTAACTTGTGAAAACTCTTTCAAAAACCTGATATGAGTTTAAAATCTCTTACATAATGGGCATGGGCACTTAATAAAGTCTAATTATCTTTTAGATAATTGAGCATATTGATCTATGAAATAATTAGCACGAATAGGTAGGAATGTGTTGTTTTAATCAATCTATCTGGAATGACTCAAATTCTATCATGTCCTTTGCTGGTATTAGGCAAACCCATAACAAAATCTGTGTTGACATCTTTTCATTACCATTGCTATATTTATAATAGTTTTAGAATATCTGCTAGACTCTGATATTTATTTTGATTTATTGACACATGAAATACTTCTTAATAAATTAGATCACATATCTCCTCATTCCTAACTACCAACAGGCTTTTTTAGATCCTTATATATCTTAGTTGTTTCAGGATGCATTGAGTATTAAAGATGAGTATATCTCTATTAAATTTTTTTGCTTTATGCCAGTCTCCTCTAAGACACATAATCTACTGTTAAATCAAATTACTCCTTCGTCAATGTGAAAATTCTTTATTTGTCATGCCTCTCCATCTTAGACTTTGATCAGTTCAAATAAGGGTCCTTAACTTGTAACTCTTTAATTTTTCCCAAAGGGTTTGGCTTCAATGACAACATTGCCAATCTATAATCTAGAATTTTAAAGATCATCTCATATTCAAATTTTTATATTTTCATATGAGAAGTATTTGAAATATTAATAAAGTAATTAAATTGATTGAATTTCTATTCAATGCATCAATAACTACATTCATTTTCCTACCATGATAATTGATTACACAATCATAATCATTTACTAATTGTGATCATTTATTATGTCTCATATTCAATTTATTTTGAATATAAAAATATTTTAAATTCTTATGATCAATATATATTTTATATTTTTTCCTATCAAGATAATAATATCGTTAATTTTTTTGGGCAAACACCACCGTTGCCAACTTTAATCATATGTTGGATAGTTCTTCTCATAATATTTTAGTTGTATTGAGGCACAAACTATAACTTTGTCATTCTATATTAAAACATATCCTAACCATTTTTAGATGTGTTACTATATACCACAAATCCTCATAACCTAGATGGTATATAAAAAATTAGAGCTAAAATAAATTTCTATTTTGGTTCTTGAAAATTATTTTCATAAGTACCAGTTCATTTAAATTTAATATTCTTTTTTATTAAATGGGTGAGAGGTGATTCTATATTTAAGATTCCTTCCACAAAATGTTTGTGATAACTTACTATCCTAAGAAAACTTATTACCTCAATTGCATTGCCAATTTTGATCGATTACTAACTGCTTCCATCTTAGTTAGATCTACTAAAATCCCCCCTTGGATATATTATGCCTAATAAATTCTATCTTCTCTAGCCAAAATTTATTTTTCTTAAACTTTACATATACTCGTTTTTCATTCAAATTCCTCAAGATACTCCTTGAATATTGATTAAGTCCATAGAAATGATTGATACATTTGTTAAACCAAATTACTTCAATAGAAATTTAAAGTAACCATATATGATATGATCTTAAAGGTGGTCTTGGGAATGTGATACCTTTTGATTTTTAGTTAATGATGTCTTACTCTCAAATCAATTTAGGAGAATATTAATACATCTTATAATTAATTAAACAAGTCATCAATTTTAGGAGTGAGTATTTATTCTTTATAGTTACCTTATCTAATTCTCTATAATCTATGAATAATCGCATTGCCCCTTTTTTGCTTTTTTATAAATAGGATTGACGTTTCCCATGGTGAAAAGCTATAGTGAATGAACCCTTTATTAAAGAGGCCTTGTAATTGTATATTTAACTCTTTCGGCTCTACTAGAGCTATTAAGTAATGTGCTTTGGAAATAAGTTCAGACATTAAATTTATGACAAACTCAATCTCTTTATCTGGTGACAATCCAAATAAGTCTTTTGGAAATACTTGAAGGAATTCGCTCACCACTGGCACATCCTTTAGCTTTACCTTCAGTTTCACTCTAGTGTCAATGATATTTGTTAGATATTCTGTGCATCCACTCTTTAAGTATCTCATTATTTTTATTATCGAGATAAAAAAATTAATATTTTTTTATAACTAGCAAATATAAACTCTATTGACCTTCGAGGTTAAAATACTATCATCTTCTTATTGCAGTCAATAAAAGCATGATGTTTAGGCAACAAATCCATGCCAAATACAATATCAAAGCTTATATGTTGAATATTGTTAGATCTGTAACTAGTTATTTACTAATAGTTTGAATTAGACAATATCTGGATCCCTGACCTAACTATATTATATCCCTAAATATATAATGCTTTGTATGGTTTGCTTAGTTTCTCCACACAAGCTAGTGATGTAAAAGAATATGTGATAATAGAATCAATTAATGCATGTAAGAAAAAATTATAAATAAATATATCATTTGAGATAACTAATGGGCTAGTCTCTATTTCTATCTTGGACAATATAGAGACTCTACCTAGTACTCTTTGTTATTATGATGAGATATTAGAGATTTCTTATCAAATACAAAGGACGATCAGATTTATATTGCACATGGATCACAAAAGATCTTCAATAATTCAACTCTAAAATCTACAATCAGTATTACCTCATCACTTCATCAAAAATAAATGTTTTTAAGTCATAAGAGACTTGAAGGGAGTTCAGATTATCCTCTAGATTTCTCTCCTCCCTCATCATCAATCACCTTGCAACAAAGACCCATAAACTAATCTCTCAAAATCTAAAGTTATCTTAGTATGCAATTGAATCTTTGCTTTATTTTTTATTACTTAAATTAAATTTCTATAAATCAATTTTTTCTCGCCTGCACTCGCTCTTTGTTTTAGCCATTTTTTTTATTTATTACCCACTCAAACCATCTCACTATTCATATTAAGCATCTCTTTAGGGTTATCCAATATCAACATTCCTTTTTGAGCTCTATATTTTATCATAGCATGTTTCCAAAAATTTCTCAATTTTGATGTTTTATCATTGTAAATTTTTAAATAATAAAAAATAATACTAATTATTTTATAATTATATCCTTGTACTCATGTTAAAGTTTGGATAGGTTTAATAAAATTTCATTGAGTTACATCCTTTTTATAACTAAGTTATCCTTGATAACATCATCTTACCAAAAAAAATTTAATTTTGAACTTTTACTATCATATTTTTTATAAAAAAGAAAATATATATACTAATCATTTTATGATCATGTCTTAGTAATTTTGTGAGAGTTTTAGTATATTTTGTGAAAGTTAACTAAGTTACATTCGATCTCTATCAACCTAAAATATCCAAAAATAAAAAAATGATAATCATTATCTTACAATCATGTCCTAATTCTCTTTGACAGTTTCTATATATTTTGTAGAAGTTGATCCAGTTATACTTATTTTTGAACCAAGTTACACTCCATCACAATATCTTACCAAAAAATCTTTAATTTTGGTATTTTATTATCCTAAAATCTTTTAAAAGTAAAAAAGATAGTACTAATCATCTTACAATAATGTCTGAGTGTTTTTTTGTGAAAATTTGGACAGGTTTCATGAAAATTAATTGAGTTATACTTATTTTTAAAGGAAGCTACACTCGATGATAGTACATATCCAAAAATTCTTTAATTTTGATAATTGTTTAATATAAAATCTTCAAAAAAATTTAAAAAACCTACTAATCATCTTAGCGACACAACAGATACATCCATCTTACTAATGCATAGTAAACATCCATATTACACAGCACAGTAACAACACAGCAAAGACATTAATCAACTTTCATAACAGCAACATATACAAATGAATATGATACAAATATACAACCATCATAGTAAACATCACGGCAACAAAAATATCATTACTAAGATCATAACAATAACTCACTGTAATAATATACAACTAATGATACAAATATGCATAGATATTAATTAATACACATTATAAGAACACATATCATTCAACTTTCACAACAACAATATAGGGTAAGAAAAATATGCTTTCACTACACTCAATCATATCACAATAAACATACATTAATAGAAGTAAACATAACAACATTCACAACAACGATACATGATGTCACAACAGTGGTACGAATATACATTTACATCATAGAAAACATATACACACCAAATATAAGTGAAACAAAATATTCATATAATACTAATTATAATGTCTAAATGTCAAATAATATATTACAATGCATCCCATATCTAATGAGCAAAATTTATCTCATTATCACAATCAATTTTCTCCCTGAATTACACACAGTGGACATCAATCAATATAGTATTTTATTATGATGAGAATATTGTGTAATTTCTTTTTAAATTCCTAGATTTCTATATTAAAAATATAATTCTTTTTCTTTAATATATTCTCTCATATGGTGATTCCCACATTCAAGGCAAGTGGGTGTTTGCATTTGAGCTGGCTGAGAAGACTGACCCATTTTTTATTCTATAGGACATTTGGGTTATCCTTATTATTGTTCTTTACCTGTGTTTTATTACCTAGAATCTATTATAGGTTCTTGTTACCAAAAATTATATCTTTCCTTGATATATCATGATTATGACGTATCTTTTGAGCTTGAAAATTTTTTGCTTAGCCCTCCTCTGCATTGAAGGTCTTTTTCGCTACCATAGAATAGAGAATATCTAGAGCATTCATTATCATCTTCATATTTTGATAAATTTCTATTCTAAGTTTCAATAAAAATTGATTTACATATAATGCATTAGTACTAATGATATCGGATACAGAAAGGGATAACTCCTCAAACTTTTTAATGTAATCTATCATCGATTAACCTCCTTGTTTGAAATTAATAAACTCTACCATTTTAGTTGATCAGTGATTGCACTAAAATAATATTGATAAAAGATCTTAAATCTTTTCTTGATTATTTGTTCAGCATCTACAATCCTCCTTGTTTCCCACCAATAATGGGTATTTTTTTGACAACATGTAAGTTACATAAATAACCTTAATCCTTAAGTGAGTAATGAAGATCATTTAGCTAATGAAAATGATAATGAAACCTTCCTATCACCCAAGGTAGGGGAGGATTGGAGACGAACCATTATTTTTCACACCTATATTAAAGTGGGTGGCAAGAATTGTAAAGAATCATTCATAGGGATAGTTGTGCAAGTATTCCATAGTAGCCTTCTAAAGAATAAAACTGAAACTTGAAACATAACCTCAATGCTATAAGACATCATAGGTAAATAAAGTTAATATCCCTGTAAACCAGTGTTGTCTAGTTCTCGTTAAATTTGTAACTTATCAGGGACAAGTTAGTGTGATGTACTTTCGATGGAAGTTATCTTTTTATGATAATTATAACTCTTTGACATGGATATGATACTTTTTTGTCACACCAACACTAACACTTAAACGTTTAAACATGAGGGAAAGAAGATTTTATTAATATTAAACCAATATAACTCAATTGAGGTTAATAAAAGCTCATAAAAATCACAAAAGAATAAAACCCTATATGTGTTAAACAAAAAAACTTTTGAATATAAAAAGCCAAAGAGAATAATTTGTGCGCTTATGACTAATGAAATACAAAAATATCTATCACCTGAAGAAAGTTGATAGGGTTCTTAAATAATTCAAACATCTCACCCATGAGGAATTGGCTGATGAATTACCCCCTCCTAGACACATTAAACATACTATCAACTTTGTCCTAGAGTCAACTCTTCCAAACTTACCACATTATAGGATAAACCCTATAAAACATATTGAACTAAAAAGGTAAGTGGATGAACTCTAAAGGTTTTATTAGTGAAAACTAAGTCCTTATGTTGTCTCTACATTGCTTGCACCCAAGAAGGATGGTAGTTGAAGAATATGTGCAGATAGTTGAGTCATCAATAAAATTATAATTAAGTATAGGTTTATCATACCTAGACTGGATGACATGATGGTAGGATCAAAGCACTCCACTAAAATTGATCTAACGAGTGACTATCATTAGTGTGAATGGGTAGTCATGTCTTTCAATCTTCCAAATCTACCTAGTATATTTATGAGGGTCCTAAGATAAGTATTTTATTCTTTCACTAGTTATTTTCTTATTGTCTATTCTATTTTAATGACATTATATCTATAGTAAAACCAAGGATAAATATCCTCTTCATCTTTGTCAAGTTCTAGAGACCCTTGATAAGGAAAAACTTTATATCAATTTAAAGAAATATTCATTCTACAATCATATGTAGTTTTCCTTGGCTTTGTTGTCTCCTTTGAGAGAGTCACGATTGACCCTAAAGAGGTTAAGACTATACAAAATTGGCCTACCCTTACAAACATTTATGAAGTTAGGAGTTTCCATAATAGCTACCTTTTACTGTAGGTTTATTTGATCCTTAAGCACTATTATGTCCCCTATTACAGACTGCATGAACAAGGGTGAATTTAAGTGGACCAAAATTTGTTGAAAGTCTTTAAAGGAAGTGGTATTAACTCAAGAAGAACATTTGATTGATTTTTTAGTGAAAAATTAAACGAGGCCTGACAAAAATGTTCCACCTATGATAAGAATTTTTATGTGATTGTCCAAGCCTTGAGGTATTGGTGACATTACTTGTTGCCAAATAAATTCATCTTATATTCAGATCACCAAGCCCTAAGATATATTTAATCACAAACAAAATTAGGGCAGCATCAGATTAAATGAGTTGAGTTCCTCTAGGAATATACATTTGATGCACTTGGGTTATACAGTTGAATTCATCTTAAGAACCAAACTGGGGTTGAAACAAAGCTATTGATGCACTTAGTCGTATGACACTTGACTTGCACTCTATGACCATTGAAGTGATTAGAATTGAACACATATCGAGATGAGTATGTATTTTATGCTAATTTTGAAATACCTATAAAATATTATTAGAAAGATAAAAATTAAATAATACACACTTTACCATTCTTAATAAATCCTTATTCAAGGTATTCATTTGAGATTTTATTGTTTGGGAAATACATGCTATAGGGGTTGCACGTCATTTTGATCGAGATAAAACCGTTGTCATGGTTGAGAATAGATTATTTTGGCCCAACCTCAAGAGAGATATGGCTAGCTAGCATCATATCTCAATTTCATACTTATCAATTGGCTAAAGCAAGAAAATATAATATAAGGACTATATTCATTTTTTTACTGTACCTCACATCTGTCGGAAAGACCTAGGTATGAATTTTGTCCTGGGGTTACCAAGAACCATATGGGGCCATGATTCTAACAAGATGGCATATTTTATACCATATAAGAAAACTACTTATGCTTCATATGTAACCAAGTTATTCATGAAATAAGTTGTTAGGTTGCACGGTTTACTAAAACCATTTTTTATGATAGGGATGTTAAATTCATAAGTAACACAAAGTTATAGTTTTTTTTTTTTTCAGTATTTCACCCTCAACTGATGAGTAAACTAAAGTGGTTAATAGGAGTGTAAGAAATCTTTTGCATCATCTTTTTTGTGATCATATGTCCACTTGGGATTTTAGTACTCCCTTCTGCTAAGTTTGCATATAACAGTTTTGTTAACAGGTCTATTGGTCTTAGCCCTTTCGAGATTGTCATTGAATATCAATAAACCAGACCTAGTGAAGGGATTTTAGTACTCCCTTCTGCTAAGTTTGTATATAACCTATTGATCTTATTCCTATTCCTCCATAAGCCAGACCTAGTGAACCTGTTGAATCCTCTGCTAAACACCTCTACATATCCAAATTTGCAAAAAGATAAATTTAAGTAATGAACCATACAAGTTTGTTATAGATGTCCGTTGTAGGTCACAAGAATTCGAGGGAGATATGATAATAACAAGAGTTCGCCCCAAGAGATATCTACAAGGAACTCTAAAAAAAGTATAATGTAAAACACTTTGGTCCTTTCAAAATCACATAAAAATTTATCTCTAATGCCTATGAACTTGACCTTCCACTATACTTGGTATTACCTGAGTTATCAATATTAAAAATTGGATATCCTACTAGAAATCACAAGACAATATTTAACCTCACTTCCCAAATACCCAACTTTCTATCTTATCAACACCAAAACCTTATAATGCAATGCCTTCTCCACCTATACCCACTTATAAGAGGAGAAAATAGAAAATAAATGATATTTTAGAGGAATATTAATCTCCACCCATAATGAGAGATATTAGAGATTTCTTATCAAATACAAAGGATCATCAGATTTATATTGCACATGGATCACAAAAGATCTTCAATAATTCAACTCTAAAATCTGCAATTAGTATTGTCTCATCACTTCATCAAAAATAAATGCTTTTAAGTCATAGGAGACTTGAAGGGAGTTCAGATTATCCTCTAGATTTCTCTCCTCCCTCATCATCAATCAACTTGCAACAAAGACCCATAAACTAATCTCTCAAAATCTAAAGTCAACTAATAGGGTGTTAAAGTACTCATCCTTGATGATCTTAGTATGCAATTGAATCTTTGCTTTATTTTTTATTACTTAAATTAAATTTCTATAAATCAATTTTTTCTCGCCTGCGCTCACTTTTTGTTTTAATCATTTTTTTAATTTATTATCCACTCAAATCATCTCACTATTCATATTAAGCATCTCTTTAGGGTTGTCCAATATCAACATTCCTTTTTGAGCTAAGCTATATTTGATCATAGCATGTTTCCAAAAATTTCTCAATTTTGATGTTTTATCATTGTAAAATTTTTAAATAATAAAAAATAATACTAATTATTTTATAATTATATCCTTGTACTCATGTTAAAATTTGGATAGGTTTAATAAAATTTCACTGAGTTACATCCTTTTTATAACTAAGTTATCCTCGATAACATCATCTTACCAAAAAAATTTTAATTTTGAACTTTTACTATCATATTTTTTATAAAAAATAAAATATATATACTAATGGTTTTATGATCATGTCTTAGTAATTTTGTGAGAGTTTTAGTATATTTTGTGAAAGTTAACTAAGTTACGTTCGATCTCTATCAACCTAAAATATCCAAAAATAAAAAAATGATAATCATTATCTTACAATCATGTCCTAATTCTCTTTGACAGTTTGTATATATTTTGTAGAAGTTGATCCAGTTATACTTATTTTTGAACCAAGTTACACTCCATCACAATATCTTACCAAAAAATCTTTAATTTTGGTATTTTATTATCCTAAAATCTTTTAACAGTAAAAAAGATAGTACTAATCATCTTACAATAATGTCTGAGTGTTTTTTTGTGAAAATTTGGACAGGTTTCATGAAAATTAATTGAGTTATACTTATTTTTTAAGGAAGCTACACTCGATGATAGTACATATCCAAAAATTCTTTAATTTTGATAATTGTTTAGTCTAAAATCTTCAAAAAAATTTAAAAAACCTACTAATCATCTTAGCGACACAACAGATACATCCATCTTACTAATGCATAGTAAACATCCATATTACACAGCACTGTAGCAACACAGCAAAGACATTATTCAACTTTCATAACAGCAACATATACAAATGAATATGATACAAATATACAACCATCATAGTAAACATCACGGCAACAAAAATATCATTACTAAGATCATAACAGTAACTCACTGTAATAATATACAACTAATGATACAAATATGCATAGATATTAATTAATACACATTATAAGATCACATATCATTCAACTTTCACAACAACAATATACGGTAATAAAAATATGCTTTCACAACACTCAATCATATCACAATAAACATACATTAATAGAAGTAAACATAACAACATTCACAACAACGATACATGATGTCACAACAGTGGTACGAATATACATTTACATCGTAGAAAACATATACACACCAAATGTAAGTGAAACAAAATATTCATATAATACTAATTATAATATCTAAATGTCAAATAATATAGTACAATGCGTCCCATATCTAATGAGCAAAATTTATCTCATTATCACAATCAATTTTCTCCCTGAATTACACAACATCAATCAATATAGTATTTTATTATGATGAGATTATTGTGTAATTTATTTTTAAATATCCTAGATTTTTATATTAAAAATATAATTCTTTTTTTTAAAGATATTCTCTCATATGGTGATTCCCACCTTCAAGGTAAGTGGGTGTTTGTATTTGAGCTGGGTGAGAAGACTGACCTATTTTTTCTTGTGTAAAATATTTGGGTTGCCCTTATTATATCTTTCCTTGACATATCATGACTATGTCGTATCATTTGGGCTTGAAAATTTTTTGCTTAGCCCTCCTCTACATTGAAGGTCTTTTTAGCTACCATAGAATAGAGAATATCTAGAGCATTCATTATCATCTTCATATTTTGATAAATTTCTACTCTAAGTTTCAATAGAAATTACTAATGATATGGGAGACAAAAAAGGATAACTCATCAAACTTTTTAATGTAATCTATCATCGACTAACCAAATTAATAAACTCTATCATTTTAGTTGATCAGTGGTTGCACTAAAATAATATTGATAAAAGATCTTAAATCTTTTCTTGATTATTTGTTCAGCATCTATAATCCTCCTTCTTGTATCCCACCAATAATGGGTATTTTTTTTGCAACATATAAGTTACATAAATAACCTTATCTTCATCTAGAATCCTTAAGTGAATAATGAAGATTATTTAGCTAATGAAAATGATGATGAAACCTTCCTATCACGAGACATATCTTAACACACACCTAAGGTAGGGGAGGATTGGAGAAGAACCATTATTTTTCACACCTATATTAAAGTGGGTGGCAAGAATTGTAAAGAATCATTAATAGAGGTAGATGTGCAAGTATTCCATAGTAGCCTTCGAAGAATAAAACTGAAACTTGAAACATAACCTCAATGCTATAAGACATCATAGGTAAATAAAGTTAATATCCCTGTAAACCAGCGTTGTCTAGTTCTCATTAAATTTGTAACTTATCAGGGACAAGTTGGTACGATATCCTTTCGATGGAAGTTGTCTTTTTAAGATAATTATAACTCTTTGACATAGATATGATCCATTTTTGTCACACCAACGCTAACACTTCAATGTTTAAACATGAGGGAAAGAAGATTTTATTAATATCAAACCAATATAACTCAATTGAGTTTAACAAAAGAATAAAGCCCTATATGTGTTAAACAAAAAAAACTTTTGGATATAAAAGGCCAATAAGAGAGAATAGTGGACTTCATCCGATAAAAAAGTAAAAGTACAAATATTTATCAATAAGATACCCTTTATAAAAATAAAATTTCTTTATATAAAGCACATGACAAGCATTTACATTATCAAAATCGATTTGAATGAAAAAATATCATTGGAATTAAAAAAATCATTCTAAAGGGAATGGGAATATTTGATTCAACAAGTCTTTGTTAAGAAATATATTAAAATGAATTGATTAGGTGATTAATGTTCTATTCATCCTTTTCAACAATGACATAGAAATTACTTCAGAAACTAAAACAATGACATGGGAAAGGAAAAATTGATATTTATAAATTTGATCCTATTTGAATCCAAAACTAATATCTAAATCTAACCATATTAAAGATTATGATGCTTTCATGTATAGTGGATAACCACGCTTACCGTATTGCCCGATAGTCGGACTCACATTACATATTAGAGTAATATAGGATCAGATCATTTCATGTAACTATTGTATGAATTTAAAACCTACTTTGCGAAACTGCTGCTTTCAATCTTTCAAATCATTTGAACCATCATCTTTCTAACTTAACTATTAGTATAATCTACTAGAAACCCTAAAAATTCAGAATAATTCTGAAATTAAACTAGAAATTAGGAATATTTCATCTCTAAGGAAATATTATATTCCTTTTTCAACTACATATAATAATAACTTGATATAAAAAGAAATTTTAATTTAAACAAAATCTTTTATGTTAGGAATTAAATAAAATTAGATTAATTAAAAGATTAATTCTGAAATATATTTATTAGAGTCCAGACTCTCTCCCCCTCTCCTATATACGGATGGGCGGCGCCTTCTTATTCTTTACAATGGAAAGAGATCGTGATCCTAACGAAAAGGTGCGAGAGGTTATCGGAGAGGTAGGTGCTCCGACTCTCCCATTTTATTTGCTGTCATATAAAGCTTATATTTTTGTATTTAGATCAAATAAAAACTTGTCTTAGACATAGTAGGAATTTCTAATTTGAAGTCAATTATTTCTTTATATTTTGATTCACTCACGTATTAGGATTTTATCAATTATGTTTATGTTTTTATTACTGTATGAAACTTCGATCCCTTTGTTCTGGAATTTCTCCAGTTATTAGATTTACTATGGCATTTTAGAACTATATGTGAACATGAAGAAAAAAAGAGGATCTCAGGATCAACAAGGGGTCCAAATCGGCCAGACTCGGATCTGATCCAAGTCAGATCGTCAATTCGGACTTGGTTAGACCTGGCCAGCCCATCCTGCATATTAGATTACGTTCTCACGCGATGTTGCTCTATGGCCCGGCCCGACGTAGTATGGAGCCTACGGGTTAACACACAGAACAACGCACTTTGTCCGGTCGGAATCAGTTTGCCATCTGCGTCCCAGCATTGAAGCCCAGCTCACGTATCCTGCTGGCCTGGGCACGTGCAGCACATGTTACACTATTTCCAGCCATACTAAGAAGCTGAGCCAGAGGTGGGCCATCCGGGCATGGCTCACGGCCCATTCGCTGAGTCTATTGGCCCGTCCTCTCACTACTGAGTGTGTCATTACATGTGAGCTTCTTGTGGGCTGGTCCAGAATCAACGTAGCACTCTACTAAGCCCGCTCGACCTGATTCCAACCTTATAAATGATATGGATTCAGGCCTAGTAGCTCTGTTTTGACTTTTTTTTTCTTTTTTTTTTTTTTACTTTAATGAGTTTGAGTCTAATTAACTCTTAAAAACCAGTTTGATCAATTTTGACTGATTCGGGATGATTTTATACTAATTCAGATCGGTCCAAGGTTCTTTAATATGAATTAGATCTAACCTAATTCAAATTATATCTATTCCAGACTAGTCTAAGACTCTAATTGAATTTAGTCTAGTTTAAATCTATTTGTATCGATTCAACTAGGGTTCAAGTCAATTGAAGATTAATTAAGGTATGATTCTTGATATTTTTTTAATTACTTCTGGTTTGATAAATGTATGTGATACCATTAATCTTAAGACTAATATTAGATATGAGATTAATATAATCAAAAGCTTGAATATGATCTTTCTCAATTATAAAAGAGTTAATATGATTCTCTTTCAAAATCAGTGGGCTGTTAGACATACCAACTAAATGATTTATCCATCTATTGTTGGGAGTAACATATCTATTCACCTGTGAATGACATTACCCTATCTATTACTACGAGTATGATATGTATTTAATTAGTTGGGAGAGAATTCATCCTAAAAGATAAAAATATCTTGTTTTGATTTATACTACCAAGACCAGTTTTCGAGCATGTGTTGAAATATAAAAAAAGGGGCTCAAGATATAACAATCATAACTTTTGTCATGTATATATCACAGTGCAATTTTGCAGAAATCCTACCAAACTCAACCATTTCCCTATCACCGAAGCTCCCCACTACTTCAGATACTAAAAAACTAGATTAGCTCGAAATCTCCGACACATCTAACAACCATAATATTTTAATCAAATATCTAAATTTGATTTAGACAAATTACTATTTCTTTATTATTATTTATTATAAATAAGCTTTCATAAATTTCATCTTGCTAGTTCTCTAATAATCCTAATTTTGGGTATTTATTTATATATATAAATTCAATCATATGATATTCTAATTAAAATTATAACTCATACAGTAAAACTGAGTAGGTCGAAATCAAGTTTCCAATGATACTCCATAATAGATCCGAGATAGAATTCAAATTTCGTCCTCGTCGCTTAAAAAATTAAATATTAACCCTATATTAGTAGTTGTCAAAATCATCATCTCAATAATCGAAATTACTATAAGATAGTGATAAATTCCGTGCTCGCCTACAAAAGGAATGTTCTAAATTCCACGCTCGGTTACAATAGCAACGCTTGTAGGGGCCGTCAGGTGCCATTATTCCGATGGTGATGCTTGGCTACTCCGCCGGCGGCAGATCCCCGCAATCGTATCCCCGGATGGCCTCCACGATCCAGGGATGAATGTACCTGTAATAGATCCTGCGCCGGAACCACTTCACCGCCCACCGCCACGCCCCGGCGTTGCCTCCCTGCTGCACCCACCCGGACAGGTAAGCAGCGGCGACCACTCCCGCCGAGCGCCATCGCCGCTCCCTCGTGTAGCCCTCGACGCCCGCCGCGAGCTGGGCCGTCGACCGAGCCCGGGCAAGGTTGCGGGCGAGGACCACGGCGTCCTCGAGCGCGGCGCAACCACCCTGGCCGATCTCGGGGGTCATCGGGTGCATGGCATCGCCCGAGACCGCCACGCACCCCCTGTGGATCCGCCCCAGGAGGAGGTTCCACGGGACCCGGAACAGCAGCGGCGCCCAGCTGACGGTGGCCGGGTCCAAGTGGCGGACTGCCATCTGGACCTCCGGAGGGAAGTCCTTGGCTAGGTTCTCTGTTACCTCAATCAGGCTCAGCTCGTCTTCTGCAGCCATCTCTTTCTCTGCAAAGGAGAATCAAACTCACGTTAGTGAATCAAGCTCTTCGTAGATTACTGTGAAAGACGATGGAGGTGACAGAGGCTTGCCTGCGGCGGTGGAAGTATGGGTGATGAAGAAGTAAAGCTCTTTACTGTTGAGAGAAACCAACCCAGCCCTCTTGCCATCGCCAAGGTACTGCAGGGCCTCGGCATTGATGAGCTCATGGCCTTCAGGGAACACGGCGAGGCCTCGGATGGCCGACCGGCCTGAATCAATCGCCTCCGCCAGCCCCAGCCACCGCGCCACCACCGAGTGAACACCGTCGCAGCCTATCACTACCTGTGCGTTGCCAACACAGCGTCACGGAACCTGGTTCACAAATCACTGCTTCTCTTCTTTGTGGGATGGATTGCATACCTTGGCTTTGATGACAGACCCGTCTTCTAAATTCAGGGCTGTGAGTGGAGATGATCCTTCTTGATCAATGGAGGTTATCTTCGAGGAGAACCTTATGGTGCCGGGTTCCAGTTCCTCCGCAAGCGCCTCTAACAGGGCCTTTCTGTGCACTGATCTAATTCCTGAGTCACCCCTGTGTGTAAAACAAAGAACATGTTATCAATTGGATCTTCTGCATCCTAATGATCTTCTACAAGTACAGGAAAAAGGAAAACCCACAATTTTGCATGTTGGAATAAATTTCTTTTCATTTATGGAGATCAACATGATCGAGGTTTTAAGACGATCTTCATAGACATATGAAGAAATATACCAAGCTAACATCCATCAAAAGGACTAGATTTTGGAGCGAGACCCATGAGATGATCTGCTTCAAGCTACATGGCTATCTCAGGGATCAGTACCTGTTTGTCCGGCTAAAGGGCACCTCTCTTGTAGTTCCACTTGAGAGGTCTGTGACGCGCGATCTGGAAGAAGCAACGATGATCGTCATACATGAACTGGGCATTATGACAAACAGAAGAAGCGAAGAAAAGAACGGAGAAGAAGACGAAGACGAGGCGTACCTTTCGATGGCGTGGTACAAGGGGATGAGCTTGTGGGCAACACCGAGGGCTTCGAGGGCGCGCCAGGCGTTGGGGAACAGCGTTAACGCAGCTCCGGCGGCGCGGAGCTCGGGGGACTTCTCCAGCACGAGGCTCGGCAGCCCCACCCTCCTCAACCCCACCGCCGTCGCGAGCCCTGCGATCCCCGCGCCCACGATGGCCACCTCGTGCTGCTGCTCCTTCTCCATGGGAGTGTGTGTTGCAGCTGAGGATGCCATGATCTGGTTATAAAGGCCGCTACTTTGAAGTTCCACTCAATCATCTGGTAGCAGCCTGCTTCTCGGAGTGAGAAGGTTTTTGCCGGTGGCGGTCAAAGTTGGTTAGCTACTGAGGTTTCATGATGACCACATCTTGTTGACGACGAGATGGCAAATGTATGGATGGAGGCGCAGCAGCCACGGACTGCGGTAACTCCCGAGACCGATCAAAGAACCTCCAGAGTCGAATCTGATGTCTACCAACCAATAAATTGCGGTCGGAAAGGACCCTCTGATCTGACCGTGCGCGTGAACAAGAATCTTGTGTGCTGTCTTTCCATATCTTATCACGTTTTTAACCACGTCACATCACTAGCAAACTGACTTCCCCTATTAAATCAAATGGGGTTCGTTTGCACCGAAGATCCATTAAATCAAAGCAAAAGTTACATTTAAGGGTTCATTTCCCTTGATTTTTTGGACATAAGTTTTTTTTTTTTTTTTTTTTTTTGGGGTGAAAATGTGTTACACAGCGATTACATTGTGAGTCTTACTTACATCGTGAAGCATATTGTCATAAATACTACGTAAAATCTAAAAAAGCAACACTTGAGATGTATTCAATAACAAGACAGAGTCCTTACACAACAAATAAAAGTCTTGACAAAGACTGCATCCAGTGTTTTTTTTATCATTTATGCAAACGAGATGTTCATTACATAAGACAACTTAATACAAATGAACAAATATACCTTGTGCAAATATAACTTAATACAAATATAACTTAAGCTCGTCCTTCTGGTCTGAGCTACAAATTTAAAAGATTATACAAATATAACTTCTACTGGAAGAAGATTATATATAGATTATGAAATGATAATCACATCTCTACGCATATTATCACAAATACTATGTGAAATCTTAAAAAGTAACACTTGAGATGTGTTTAACCACAAGACAAGATTCCTTGCAAAACGAAGAAAAGTCTGACTAAGACTGGATCTAGTATTTCTTTGTCATTTATACAAATGAGATGTTCATTACATAATACAAGAAGCACCACAAATTGCAAGTCTTGGTTGTGGTAGAACTATATGTTTAAAAAGATTATGCAAATGTAACTTGGCCACCGATTATAACCCAAAAAATTGTACAGCAAAGAACACTATAATATAATGTGGCACCATCAATTTGGAATCTTAGAATTTAAACTAATATACTTTCTTTTTTAGATTATATATAATTTTATTTAATTAAGTAAAAATATCTTTAAAATATAATTCGATTCTCATTATGATTATTGATCAATAAAAAGAAAGTTTAATTAATATAAAATTCTTTAAAAAACATCTTTAATAAGAGAAACTGTCATAATTATTTATTCTGGATCCTATACTCTTGTCTATAAATAGATAAGACCTCTTAGGGACACAATAATAATTATGAGAACACAATATCATATAACATAAATATGTGACACAGTTGAGAAATTACATATCTTCTCTTCATCTCCCCTAGTCACATGAATCAGTTAATGAGAAATTATACTTCTTCTCTCATATTCTTGTGTTCCTAAATCCATCGATCATAGTGGTTTTGTGAATTGATAGGAAGAGAGGAGAAGTTGTATCTACTTCTCCTTGCAGATTGATATTATCACAGATCTTAGATCCGACAATGGTACATTTATAGATCAGATGAAGGTTTTTTTGAATAGTAGCATCAAAAGATATGCATCGTAAATATGATCTAATATTATTTTATTTCAATCTTGGAATGAAAGTTTTCTGCATAAAAAATAGTATATTATGGATTTTATGCTAACAATTGGTATAGAGCTATGGTTTTGAAATTAAATATTTTGGATCTATTTGTTAGTATCTTTTGCTCGTAAGAAGATGTTGGTCGATTTTTATTTATAATATATGAATAATTCGTCAGTATTATTGATCTATTTTCCTATCTAATCTATCATATCACTTGCTTACGAGCGATTATGGTTATTGTGTTTGATCGATGGACTCATTTCCTGCTTGCTCTCAGAATTGTTGGAGGTGACGATCTTTACTAATCGCCTGCTCCATTATCGGCAGCGGCTATGCAACATTACTTGGTATAATGACTACAACAACATCACTGCTACTTACAATGGCTATAGCAACACTACTGCATAACGATGGCCGTGTGTGAGCGGCAAGCCGACTGCAACAACACTACTAGTTGAGAAACCTTGAGAGCATCACATGTGTAGTGAAAGAACAAAACAAAAAGTTTCCCACGTTTATCACATCATTGTATAATAATTGGTGTGCAAAAAATTATAAAATCGAAAACTATAAATCATATGAGATTTACCTAGAGAGATCATATATCTCTGAAACTTTCAGATCCAATGAAAGAAGATTAAGGAGGTCATATGTCATCCTCTATAGTGGTATCCATATGGTGGATTGATGCAGCGATGCTCCTTAAATCACAACAAAAAGCTCATAACTTTTGAGTATCTTCTTCATAGCTTTTTGCACACCACCTTGCAACGAATGTGAAAGAACTTCTTTCTTCTTCATTGTCCTCTCGTAGCAATAAAAGGGGTGGTCGGTTGAGAAGAGATGGGAGGGAGGAGAATAGGATGGGGCGACCAAAGATATAACCTATCAATTTTATTGGCCATCCCTCCCTTGTATTTATAGATCCCCTAAAAACCCTAATAGATCTTACCTTAGTGGGTATTTAATCTTTATCCAATTTTTAGGATTAATTAGCACTGGGGGGGGGGGGGGGTTGAATTAGTTCAAAAGTGAAAATACTTATTTCAAAAACCTTGCTTATAAAAAGTAAAGAAAGAAAATTGAAATGTCTTTTTATATTTCATTGGAAATGACTACAAACCCGATTCAAAAGAAGTCATGTAAATAATGTTCATATCTTTCAATAAGCTAATTAAGGGCAATAGAAAGTAAGTAAAGAACACTCACAAATTATAGTGGTTCGACTTCAATACGGCCTATGTCCACTCCCGAGTCCTCTTCTCTAAGGTCCACCGGCGTCCACTATCAATCTTCTTTGGGTGAAGATCAAACTCTTACACCTTCCTCTCTCCTTTTCACAGGCTTAGGAGATGAACCTTACAAACTCATAAGGGAGACTTTACAAGAACAAACTCTCTTTCTCACTCCCTTGTCCCCTTTTTTTCTCGTAAAATTTTAGCACACTATTTTTTTATAGAATTCATAGTCTAAATTGTTGCTTAAAAATATAAGAAAACTTGGGGTATAGGCCCCAATTGGTTTCAGGATTTAGAGTCAAAATTCAAACCTATCCGAAAAATCTAAGTACGGGTGATACAACCACCGGCACCCACGGTACAACCACTAGAAGCTGCTTGAAAACCTAAGCGATGGTGGTACAACCATCGAAAGTTACCCAAAAACCTAGGTGATGGTGGTACAATTGCCGCTTATCAATGGTATAACCATCAGAAAACTAGAACAAGTGATTACCTTCACTTTTCCAATTCCGACTTGTACCTTTCATTGACCACTTCCCAAGTCAACTAATTGAGCTTAACCTAAGCTCAATCCACTCTCCATAGTGGACCCAGTTAGCCTCACTTGAGTTAATTTAGATCCCTTCCAAATCTAACTCAAATAGGACTCAACCTTAATGATACTAACTATAACTTAATTAATTTTAATCAACATAGACAATAAGTCCAATTAAGACCTTCCCAACTCCCCGTAAGTATTTCGGCTACCCCCTATAATCTTTCGATGAGTCTTGGTCTTCTTTCGATGAACTCCCTTGCGCCATCCTAGCAAGCTCCCGACGCACTCCAAGCGAGTTCTCAATCGCATCGTCCTCACTCCGGCCCGATGTCTGGACTTGACTTTGGCCAAACGTTTGATTGTAATTTTCTCTTTGTCGTAGTTAATCATGAATCAATCAACTCTAACAACTTTGTTAGATTAACAACCCATCAATTGATTTAATCATCAAAATATGATATTCAATACCAATTACTTTCATCTCTTGGATTATTAGATCTTTATATAATAATCTCAATTTACTTTTAATTAGGTCTTATGTAATAAGTTCATTAATGCCGGGACTCATCTAATAACAACATAAATTTACTGGATAACTAATATCTAATCTTCTACTCATTATAATCATCCACAATGTGTGTGACCCTCTTTGCCCAATACTGATCTAGTCATGAGTTTCACTCGTCAGAACTCCTTCTGACTCAGTGAATTATTATCCCATAACAATTCACTCAACTCAACTAGGCCACTACACCATAGTCCATAGACGATATAAGTGATCTAATCTATTATACCTATCTGTTCTCAATTTCCATGTATCTATAGCCCTCATTCATCTAATATCTCAAAGATTATATATTGGGCATGGTACTATCAGGTCATATATGAAATCCATCTAAGCCTCGCTCTAATCAGATTATCTCAGAGAACTCCTCTCTCAATCTGAATGACCCTGGTAAGCGATTGACTTGAGTGATAATATACGAGATATTTATTTCATGATATTAAGAGTGGATGATCCTCTATTAACAATTAATTACCTTCATAAGGTTGGCTACCAATCATGATAATCAGTTATACCAAATCTAAAACTTTCCAAACTTATAAGTCCGATGTTAAAGAAAGGAGTGCTTAAATAAGGCATCCTTGGTATCTTAAGTCTATGGACCAGACACACAATTGGGACTACAGAATCGTTGTCTGACGTTAGGTATCATCAACTATATAATATTTTATAAGCAGATTAATCAGTGAACTCATCTCTAATGAGCATTTGTATTATATCATTAGTGTCCCCACATGAGCGACTATGAGATCAACTGCCTCCATCACATGGATAGGAATATAGTACATAATATGTTTGGTTATCTTGATGTCCCTCTCGAGTAACCTATGATCAAGATTATTTATGGTTTGTGTTTAAAAGTGAATCGGTCTCATTATCGTGATCTCATCACGATTCGATTTCTATTACATAGATCGAAGGATATCACAATATATATATAACAAATAATATAATATGAGAAAATATCAATAATAATCATAATACAAAAAAACTATACAGCATATCATACGTGCCATCACTTACGTGATTAGCTTACATGACACCTATAATCGGTAATCCCTCATTTGATTCAAAGATAATCACTTACGTATTAGATCCCCCATCAGACCCCTGCGATGCTCAAAGACAATATGAGATAGTGGCTTTGTCAGTAGATCTGTTATGTTATCTTCGGACGAAACTCTTTCCATTACTACATCTTTATGAGCTACAATCTCTCTAATTAGGTGGAACCTCCAAAGAATGTGCATGGACTTCTGATGAGACCTAGGTTCTTTTGCTTGAACAATCGCCCTATTATTATTGCAATATATGAGAATCGACTCTTTGCTGCTTGGTACAACTCTCAAATCCATGATGAACTTCTTTATCCAGACCCCTTCGTTTGTTGCTTCCGTTGTAGCAATATACTTAACTTTTGTGGTTGAGTTAACAATAGTATCTTAATTGGAACTCTTCTAGCTTACTATTTCTCCATTCAAGATAAATGCATACCCTAAGTTTTACTTGCTATCATCATCAGATTGGAAACTCGAGTCTGTGTAGACCTAAACCTGAAGGTTACCTCCTTCGTATGTTAGTAAAAGATCCTTAGTTCTTCTCAAGTACTTAACGATGCATTTTACTACCTTCTACTATTCTAAACCTAGATCCATTTGATACCTGCTCGTGACACACTCAAAGCATGTGTTATATCAGGTTTGGTATATAACATAATATAAATGATAAACCTTATCGCTGAGGCATAGGGTATCCTTGTTATGATCAATTGGCACTAAGAGGAGTTGGGGGGGAGGGGGGAGGGGAGGTGGGGTGGGGGTGAATTAGTGCAAGATTAATCGTGCTCGTTTAAAAACCTTTACTTTTGGAAAGTGAAGAAGGAAAAGTGAAAGCTTCTTTCTATATTTTTGACAAAACTGATTTAAAGTCGATTTGAAAGAATTAGAGAGATTAAAGCTCGATTTTAACTCTAAGAAAATTGAGAGCAATAAAGAGTAAAAAGCAAAGCAAATAAAGATACTTATAGTTATCATGGTTCAGCCTCAACTTGGCCTATGTCCACTCTCGAGTCCTCTTCTCTGAGGTCCATCGATGTCCACTATCAATCTTCTTTGGGTGAAGATGAAACCCTTGTAGCTTCCTCTCTCCTTTTACTAGGCTTAGGAGATGAACCTTACAACATTACAAGAGAGATTTATAAGTATTACAAGACTTTCCTTACTTCCCTACCCCTTTTCTTTTTCTTACAAGTTTAGCACATAATTTTTTCTCAAAATTTCTAGCCCAAAATTATTGTATAAAATGAAAGAAAACTCGAGTCAAAATTTATAGGCTCTAATTGGCTTCAGAATTTGGAGTCAAAATTTTAAATGCATCTGAAAAACTCGAGTATGAGTGGTACCACCACTAGCACCAATGACGCTATCGTCGAAAGCGGCCTAGAAAATAGGATGATGATGGTACAATCGTCAACCTGGGCTGTACAACCACCAAGAATCCTAGAAGAGTGGTACCACCACTAGCACCAATGATGCTACCGTCGAAAGCGGCCTAGAAAATAGGATGGCGATGGTACAATCATCAACCTGGGCTGTACAACCACCAAGAATCCTGGAAAAGTGATTCCCTCCACTTTTCCAATCCCATCTTGTACCTTCAGTTGACCACTTTCCTTATCAACTAATTGAGCTCGACCGGAGCTCAATCTACTCCCTAAAGTGGACCCAGTTTACCTCACTTGAGTTAATTTAGATTTCTTCTAAATCTAACTTAAGTATGACTTAACCTTAATCGATGCTAACTATGACTTAATTAATTACAATCACCATATTCAACAAATCCAATTCAAGACCTTCCAAACTTCTGACAAGCTTTTCAGCTACCCACGACAATCTTTCGGTGAGTCTCAGTCTTCTTCCGATGAACTCCCTTGCATCATCTTGGCAAGCTCCCGATCTCCTTCGGTAAGCTTCCGGTGACCCCATGGCAAGCTTCTGATACCCTCGTCAAGTTCCCGACGTACTCCAGGTGAGTTCCCAATAGTATCGTCCTAACTCCGGCCCGATGCTTGGACTTAACTTTGGCCACACTTCTAATTATAATTTTTTCTTTATCATAGTTAATTCTGCATCAATCATCTCTAACACATATGTTAGATCAATAATCCATTAATTAATTTCATCATCAAAATCCGAGATTCAACAATCTCCCTCTTTTTGATAATGATAGTCAATTGATGATAGGAGTTAAACCTTACTCCCCCTAAATCCATACTACAATACGAATAAGGATAATTTAAATTCAAGATACCCACATACCCTTGAATCCAAGTATCATAACTTTCACTTATCAAATTTTAAAAGATGATGTAGTATGAATATCAAATCATCATGATATTTATTCCGATAATTAAAATTTCAAGGGTATTCTAGGAAATGCAAACTTTCATTCTTTCAAAGACCATCATAATATAAAATTAATTTCAACTAGCAAATCATTAAATTTTCAAGCACATTCTAAGAATTTTATGCACACTCTAAAATTTTCAAGCAAAAATTTCTTTTAAGAGAATGTTATTTCTTCCTTTTGATATGTATGCATTATTTTTATGTCATTAATTTATTTCGAGCAAAATTTTTCTTTAAGAGAATGTTATTTCTTCCTTTTGACATGTTTGTATCATTTTTGTCTCATCAATTTACTATTTCTCCCTCTTTGTCATCATCAAGAAAGGTAAAATAACAAGCAAGTAATTTCATAATACATAAGGTCATCATAAGTAAACATGATTAAATTCTTAGGGACTTTATTTCTCCCCACTAATAAAATATAGTTTTCTTCCCTTTTTTAACTAAGAAAGTAGAAACAAGGAAGGAGATTTGAAAAATATCATAAAATTTTAAAGAAAAATTTTCATGTAATTTTATATAAACAATAATAGTAAATGAAGTAATTCATCCATTCTCATATTTTAGCATTCCTAGCTCTCTTCTAATAAAATAAGATTACTTTTTATTTAATAATTTTATAAAAATATCTACTAATTGATGCTTAGTGTCAATAAATTCTAAGAAAATATCTTGAATCAATATGCATAGTTCTTTAGTGTTGATTGAGATTTTTAATTAAACATATGACACTAACATTCTATAGGAATATTTTTCAATTGAATTCTGTAATCTTCTAATGTGTTTTTCATCCAAATGACTTGGGCACAACATACACTAGCTACAATATAGTTGGCTTCAGTAGTAGATAAAGCAACTGAATTTTGTTTCTTAGAAGAAAGAAATAAGTGCATGCCTTAAAAGTTGACGTGTCCCAATAGTATTTTTTCTATCTATTATACATCCTCCAAAATCGATATCCGTATAAGCAAGTAAATCAAAATTTTTGTATTTTGGATACCAGAATCCTAACTAAGTTAGAAGTTCCTTTTAAATATCTAAATACTATTTTAACTACTTTAAGGTGAGAAAGCTTATGGTTAGATTGAAATCTTGCACATATCTATCTAGTCTGATACCAATTAAATATAACAAACTATCTATCATTTCTCTATAAGATTTTTGGTTAAAATTTTCTTATTCATTGTTTAAGTCTAACTTTGTAGATGTGCTAATGAGAGTAGTTATAGCCTTAGCATTCTCAATACCAAAATGTTTTAACAAGTTTAAGGTGTATTTAGTTTGACTAATAAATATGTCATCGTTTAATTATTTTATTTGTAGTCCTAAGAAATAGGTTAACTCACCCATTAGACTCATTTCAAATTCTTGACTCATACTTTTGGCGAAAGATTCATTTGTTGAACCAAAAATGATATCATCAACATAAATTTGAATAATAAAAAAATATTTTTAAAATACTTAAAAATAATACGGTATCAACATTATCTTTCAAGAAATTATTTGAAGTAAGGAAAGAATTAAGTCTTTCATACCAAGCCCGAGCAGCTTGTTTTAATCCATAAAGAGCTTTAGAAAGTTTAAAAACATAGTTTAGAAAGAGATCATTCTCAAAACTGAAGGGTTGTTTAATATACACTTCTTCGGAAATAAAGCCATTAAGAAAAATACTTTTAACATCTATTTGAAATAATTTAAAATTTTTGAAAGATATAAAGGCAAGGAGCATCCTTATGGCTTCAAGTCTAGGTTTCTTCATAATCGATTCCCTTTTCTTGGTTGAAACCTTTAGCCACTAATCCAGCCTTGTTTCTAACTATGATACCATTTTCATCTTGCTTATTTCTAAAGACCCATTTAGTACCAATCACTAAACGATTAGTAGGTCTAGGAATAAGCTCCCATACCTCATTTTTCTCAAATTGATTTAGCTCTTTATACATTGTATTAACCTAGGAATCATCTCTTAGGGCATCATTAATGCAATTTGGTTCAGTTTGAGAAAGAAATGTGGCATTAGCATAAAATTTTTTAAAGAAAGAAAGAGTTTGAATACCTCTTGATGTATCTTCTATTATAAGCTCCTTTGCATTTGTATACTTCTATTCCTTGGGTAAGGATTTAGAAGTAGATTTATCCAAGTTACTTTTAGGAGGATTATCATTTAAATGTAAAGAACCAAGATCAAATTCATCATCAAAATCAATTTTATTATACTCAAAAATCTCATTGAAAATAACATGAATAGATTTTTCAATTACTAAAGTTCTTTACTGAATACACAATAGACTTTTGACATCAAAGAATAACCAAGAAAAACACCCTTATCGGATTTTGCATCAAATTTTCCTAAGACATCTTTTACATTCAAAATAAAACATTTGTAATAAAAAACTTTAAAATATGAAATATTGGGTTTCTTACCATTCCATAATTCATACGGAGTTTTGGAGAGTAATGGTCTTACAAGAACCCTATTTGAAACATAACATTGTGTTAATGGTTTTGGCTCAATAATATTTGGGTAGACTTTGTTCATTTAATATGATAGTAGCCATTTCTTATGAACTCCCATTTTTTCTTTCTACTACTTGTTTTGTTGTGGATTTTTTGGAGTATAAAAATTATGATTGTACCCATTTGACTCATAAAAATTTTGAAAATCATTATTTTGAAATTCACTACCATGATCACTGCATATTGACAAAATCATAAATCTTTTTTTATTTTGAATAACTTTACAGAATTTTATAAAATATTTAAATGCTTCACTTTTGTGTGTCAAGAAATAAGTCCAAGTATATCTACTATAATCATCTACTATAACGAATACATATTTGCTACCTCCTAAGCTTATTATGTCAATTGGTTCAAATAAATCAATGTATATCAATTGAAGTGGCCTAGATGTGCTTATTTAATTTTTTAACGTAAAACTACTTTTTATTTATTTTCCTAATTGATAAGTATTATATATTTTATCTTTAATAAACTTAAGATTAGGTAGCCCTCTTACTAAATCCTTAGTTAAAATATGATTTAGTAGTTTCATTCTTGCATGACCTAATCTTCTATGCCAAATCCAAACATCATTTTTTAAGGTAAAAAAATATATTTCATCACAAAATTTTTCAATATCAATGGTATACACATTGTTATTTATTAAGATAATCAAAGATTTATTTTTGTGTGGCAATTTAATAAGATATACATTAGGTTAAAATTTAACAATATAACCTTTATCACATAATTAGCTAATGCTAAGTAAATTATGTTTTAAGCCATCAATAAATAACACATCTTCAATCAAAACATTTGATATGTTACCTATGGTTCTTTTTCCAATGATTTTAAATTTGTTGTTGTCTCCAAAGGTGACAAATCTTTCATTTAGGCTAGTGAGCTTGGAAAAATAAATTTTTCCAATGATTATATGTCTCGAGCATCTACTATCAATGTACCATTTGATGCTCCCAGTCTTAGTTTAGTGATACACTTATAAGAAAGATTTAGGTACCCATTTTACATTGGGACTTGTATGAAAAATTTTATCTATCTTATCTATTGGTTTTTTGTTGTTTGTGGTTCTTTTAGGAAACCAAACTAATTTGTGTAGCCTATATTTTTATATAAACATTTGTAACCCTTATATCCTAATTTTTCACAAAAAATATATTTAATTTTAGTTGGTAAGTTAAGAGTGGGTACTTTAACAAATGTAATTGGCTTTTGTTGAGTGTTGCCAATAAAGCCTATAACTCTTTTTCTATTAACATGACCCTTATTGGTAAGGATCATGTTTAGGGATTTATTTCATATTTCAAAATTTTCTAATATTTGTTTTAGCATGACATTTTCCTTTTCAACATTTTCTAACGTTTCATATTAGAGCAAAGATTGTGTAATGGTAAAGTATCATGCATTTGATCAAATCTACTAACTAAAGAATTATGTTCCTTTTAAGTGACTTATAAGATTTACTAATTTTTCTAAATTTATTAAATAATTCATGAAATATATTTAGCAATTCAGTAAAAGAAATACTTGAACATTCACTAACCGCGTCTTGGATGGCCATTAGAGCATGGTTGGCTATTTCTTCCTGCTATGATCTTATTTATCTGATGAGTCTGAGCCATCCTATGTTATTGAAAGAGCTTTCTTCTTATGTGGCGCATTCTTCTTTAATTGAGGATATATAAATTTTAAATGTTCCATTTTTTTACATTTAAAGCATACAATATTATCTTTTTTATTTATTTTTATTTTTGTAATTTTTGTTCTTTTCATAAATTTTTTAAATTTTCTAGATAATAGTGCAATATCATGGTCCTCATCACTCGAGGAGTCATCTGTAGTTTTCAATGCTAAATCCTTCTCATTCTTTAGAAGGAGTTCATCAAGCTCGTCATGAGCCTTACAATTCAGTTCATATGTTATAAGTGATCCGATAAATTCTTCAAGAGGCAGGTTATTAAGATATTTGGCCTCTTGTATAGCAGTTACGTTGGGATCCCAACTTTTAGGAAGGGATCTTAAAATTTTACTAACAAGTTCAAAATTAGAAAAATATTTTTCGAGTACTTTTAGACCATTGACAACATCCATGAAATGAGTGTACATGTTATTGAATCTCAGATTTTGATCATAAAATTAATTGATGGGTTTTATGATCTAACTTGTGTGTTAAAGAAAATGATGCAAGATTAACTGTAATAGTAAAGGGCAATACATTCAAATGTTGGGCTGGAGTCAAGTTTGAGCATCGGGCTGAGGTTCGAACGACGTAATGGGAGCTCGTCGAGAGTTTTCTTGAGGTTAGCCGAGGTTTGGACAATATTGTCGGGAGCTCGCTAAGAACTCACCAGAAGTTTATCGGGAAGTTCATTAGGAGTTCGCCGATAGGTTGTCGGGAGCTCGCCGGGTGTTCACCGGAAGAATGCTGGAAGTTCGTTGGGAGTTCGCCGAAGGAAATTAAGAGCTCATCAAGAACTCACCAGAAGTTTACTGAGAAGTTCGTCGGGAGTTCGCCGGAAGAATGCTGGGAGTTCGCTAAAGGAAATCGGGAGCTCACCGGGGTTCATCGGAACGATGTTGAGAGTTCACCAAGAGACGATCGGACAATGAGATTGTGTGTTGAGAGCCATAGTTAGCATCATAATGAGAGTTAGTTTTTACTAACTCAATTAAAAGGCCATTAGACCTTAATTAGAGCTGATTTAGACTTATTATAAAAGTCATTTCAATAACCCAAGGTCAGATAAGACACAGTCTTTGAAGACACGGTCTCCAAGATGACACAATCTTCGAAGGTGTAGCAAGCGGTTGAACCACCTAGATATGGTCTCCTAGACTATCAGGCAACTAAACCACCCATAACATAGTCTCCTAGACTGTGTCAAGTGGCTGAACTGCCCAGAATGCAGTCTTCAAGATTAGCACCTCGGGAACAATTAAAAATAATTTTTGGCTCCACTTTTGAAGCCATTTAGGGCCTACAAATACCTCACCCTTTTTTGTTAGTGAATGAGCAAGAATCAAGAGTGAAAAACTTGTGAAAACGTTATTGTAATCCCTTGAGAGTTTCCCTCATTTCTTCTTGTATAGTTTTTATTTAAGGGAGAGCTGAGAGAATTGTAAAGATTATCTCCTGAACTTGTAAAAGAAGAATAGAGCTGTAAGAGAGGGTGTTTGATATTTGCCCATTAAAAAGATTAGGAGTAGAAGCCAATGGTCTCAAGTGAAGAGGAATCGGGAGTGGACGTAGGTCAAGGGGACCAAACCACTATAAAATCGGTTTGCTTCCTCTTCTTTGCTTTTTATGTTCATTGCTTAATTGTTTCCTACCTTTGTTTTTACTCTTATAAATATCTCTATACTTAAATGTATCTCTATGCTTAAACGCATCTTTACGCTTAAATACATTTCCAATACGATTTTTATTAAGTGAGTATTTAAATCGAAGTGAAATTTTTATAAGCACTAATTCATCGCCCCCCCCCTCCCTCTTAATGCTGCTTTGATCCTAACAATTGATATTAGAGTCACGTTTCTCTCTAATTGGCTTAAAATCCAAAAGAGATGACTTTTGTTGACAATCAAGAGGGACTTTCTATCACATGTCCTCCTATGTTCAATGAGACGGACTACACATCTTGAAAAATTCGAATGCATATCTTTTTTATTTCGATAGATTTTGATTTGTGGTGTATTATTGAAAAGAATTTCAAAAGTCATCCAATCCAATAAATGATTGAAATGATTATGAAAAACAAATATTTTCTTTAAATGTCAAGGCTATGAATGCCTTATATTGTACTCTCAATAAAAATAAATTTGATTAGATTTCCTCTTGTGATTCGGCTTTTGAGGTTTGGCATATATTAGAATTAACACATGAAAGTACACTAAATCTAAATGAATCATTAAACAAAATATCTTACAAAAATGAACAAGAAGAATACATTCCTAAGAGTAAGAAAAATTTGACATTGAGAACCCAAGAACACCTTCCAAAGAACAGGAAGGAATTGGAACTAAAGAGAACACATGACTCCTCAAGTGAAATCTCGAGTGATGTGAACTTTGAACATTTGACAAATGAACCAGATAAATTAATCAATATGAATCATAAAAATGATTTAAAGATGGATAAAACTTCTTGCTATGAACGCAAGAAGCTGAGGTGCTCCAAAGATAAAGAATACAATCAGGAAAAAGTGGAAGATCTCGCGCTCATGGCCAACCACGATGAGGTAAGTAACCCACCCAAAACTCTTTTACTTTTAATGAGTTATTACTTTCTTTTCATGACCTTTATGATGAATTTAGAAAGACTAGCAAATCCTATAAATTACTTAATATAGAGCATGTATCATTAGTTAGTAAACTTGATGAAATGCATGAAGTAGCACCATCACACAATACATACACCAAACATGAAACCTTGCATGATACTTTACCATTACATAATTTGTGCTCTAAATGTGAAACACTAGATAATATTAAAGAAGAGAATATCATGCTTAAGACTACATTAAAAAAATTAAAATTGGGAACAAATCCCTAAATATTATCTTTATCGATAAGGGTTATATTAATAGAAGAAATGACATAGACTTTGTTGGTAATATTAAAAAAAAGTCAACTATTTTTGTTAAAGGACCTACCTCAAATTTGTCATCAAAAATTAAATATAATTTTTATGGTAGATTACGACATATGACTTACAAATGTCCATTCAAAAACTATAGTCCTCACAAGTTTATTTAGGTTCCTAAGGAACAATAAATAACCAAAAACCATTAGATAAGAAAGATAAATTTCTTCATATATGTCTCAATATAAAATGAGTACCTAAATCTTTCTTATAGGTTTGTCACCAAACTAAGGCTAGAAATAAAATAGAATGATATCTTGTGGATGCTCAAGCCATGTGACTTGAGATCTAACTTGCTTATCAAGCTTCCTAGCTAAAATGTAAAAAATAAGAAAAATTATTTGAATTAAGATGTTTGAAGCTTAATAACCATTGTTTCTATTATAACAAATCCTTTTATTAAAAATAGTTATCATTATACAATTAATTTGATGATGCATAGATAGAACATATAAGTATGAAAATGAACTAGAACCAAAGAACCATAGTTATTAAAAAATATGTTAAAATTTATATAAATGAGATTTTGATGATGATTGAATAATAAGTTCAAGATCATTGGTTTGAATATTTGGAAAGACTATTGTTGAATGACCTAAATGTTATGAATGATTGATGGTTGAATAGTTGTATGGTTTGAATGTTATATTAGATAGACTTGAAATAAATAATTTTTTTTAAATGAGTTTATCAACTCCTTACACTGTGTGTAAAGAGTTAGACTCATTTACATATTGGAATTGAGATTGGTTTAATTTTTACTTTGAAGATGTTTTATTATTTTGATGTGTTATTGTAATGGCCTTGATAATGTTGAAGAATTAACTTGAAATATAGGTTACATAATTAAATGAATATTATTGAATGATAGAATTTGAGCATAGAACATTATAAAAAAAGAAAAAAAAATCATACTTCATTGTCTAGTATTTTTAAAAATTAAAAATATATTTAATGAGAATGAAATAAGTATGGTAAATCACTCTAAAAATCATTGGAATTAGAATAAATCAAAGTTTTTGTTTGAAAATGTTTTATGATTTCTTTTGGAAATGATACTTGATTTTCAGTTTTAAAAAGTTAAAAATGTTTTACTTATTTTAATGATCTTGATAATTTTTTTATGATGAAAGTAGAATTTAAATGACAATCAATGCATAGATTTGACATAAAAGGTGAAGTAATTTGTATGAAACAAATCACATAAATTGAAATAACTAAAAAAAGGAAAAGTTTTTCTTTGAAAATTTCTCAATCAAGTTTTTAGTAAGAGATAAAGTGTTATGATTATTGTTGAATCTCTTGAACTACAAAAGTGATTTTGATAATGAAAATTTAAAGAAGATTTTTTTCAACCAAATAATGAACTTTCTCATGATTTTTGACTTGAGGCATGTTATATGGGAATCATTCTTTTTTACTTTTATAATTTTTTTTTACCAAAGAGGAGACTTATGATCTTATAACTTGAAATTTTTATTAAGAACTATGATCTTGATAACTATCATTTTTTTTACTTCTATAATTTTCTTTTCATAGGTTGTCAGGAGCTCGTCGAGAGTTCACCGGAAGAATGTTAGGAGTTTGCCAAAGGAAATCAGGAGCTCGCCGAGGGTTCATCGAAAGGTTGTTGGGAGTTCACTGAGAGATGATCGGACAATGAAGATTGTGTGTTGAGAGTCGTAGTTAGCATCATAATGAGAGTTAATTTTTATTAACTCAATTAAGATGCCATTAGACCTTAATTGGAGCTTATTTAGACTTATTATAAAAGTTATTTTAGTAACCCAATGTCAGATAAGACATGGTCTTCGAAGACATGATCTCTAAGATGACACAGTCTTTGAAGGTGTGTCAAGCGATTGAACTACCAGATACAGTCTCCCAGACTGTTAGGTGGTTGAACCACCCAGAACACAGTCTCCCAAACTATGTCAGGCGGTTGAACCGTCCAGAACATAGTCTTTGAGACTAGCACCTTGGGAACACTTAAAAATTAATTTTTGGCTCCACTTTTGAAGCCATTCGGGGCCTATAAATATCCCACCCTTTCTTGTTGATGAATGAGCAAGAATCAAGAATGAAAAACTTGTGAAAATGTGGTTGTAATCCCTTGAGAGCTCCTCTCATTTCTTCTTGTATAGTTTTTGTTTAAGGGAGGACTGAGAGAATTGTAAGGATTATCTCCTGAACCTATAAAAAAGAGAATAGAACTGTAAGAGGGGTGTTTAATCTTTGTCCATTGAAAAAGATCAAGAGTGGAAGCCAGTGACCTCAAGTAAAGAGGAATCAGGAGTGGACGTAGGTCAAGGGGACCAAACCACTATAAAATCGATTTACATCCTCTTCTTTGCTCTTTATGTTCATTTCTTAATTGTCTACCACCTTTGCTTGCACTCTTACAAATATCTCTATACTTAAACGCATTTCTACGCTTAAACACATCTTTACGCTTAAATGCATTTCCAATACGATTTTTATTGAGTGAGTATTTAAATTAAAGTAAAATTTTTATAAATACTAACTCATCTACACCCCCCCCCACACACACACACCCCGCATCCTCTTAGTGTCACTTTGATTCTAACACATATATCCAATGGACTCACTTGGTTTCATTCTAAACGATTTATAACTATGAACTAAAATATTAATATTAGATTCTTTAAGCTCCACTAGTGCCTTCATGTGTAATTTCTAGTGTATGCCAAATATTATAAGCAGATTCACAAAAAAAAACTTGATTAAATTTATTTTTATAGAGAGCACAAAATAAGGCTTTCATAGCCTTCGCATTCAACGAAAAAACCTTCTTTTCAAATTCGTTCCATTCATTCATGGGTTTAGAAGATTTTTCGAAACTATTTTCTACTATATGCCATAAATCTAAATCCATGAAAATTAAGAAAATACATATTAAAGTTTTCCAATAAGTGTAATCTGCCCCATTGAATATGGACAGATGTGCAATAGAATGTTTCTTGTTCATGCCAAACAAAATCATTTACTCACTTGAGTTTTTAGTCCAATGAGTATAACCTTGCTTTAATACCAATTGTTAGGATCAATTGGCACTGGAGGGGTAAATTAGTGCAAGATTAATCGTGCTCGTTTAAAAACTTTTACTTTCAAAAAGTGAGGAAGGAAAAGCGAAAGCTTCTTTTTATACATATATATGTATATATACATATATACATATATATATATGTATATATATATATATATACATATATATATATGTATATATATATATATATACATATATATATATATACATATATATATATATATATATATATATAATCTCAATCACATATCACATATTCGTATCACACCTGATGATCATGAACCGTCACCTAATGTGATCAGGCCCGAGCCAATAGGCCCAAATCACTGTGTATTAGCACATCCTTATCTCCTGTGATCGTCAATCTCATAATCATCCATTTCGCTGACTCCTCGACGTGTCACTATGTGTTATGATCACCCGTCTTGACATCGTGGGTCCCGTTAGCACCCCCACGCTCTTGCGACGTCTCTTCATGTAATTACAATATTATCATAGGCAAACAAGGTCAACAATAAATGAAAAAAATGAA
This sequence comes from Ensete glaucum, assembly GCA_021527575.1. Lineage (NCBI taxonomy): Eukaryota > Viridiplantae > Streptophyta > Magnoliopsida > Zingiberales > Musaceae > Ensete > Ensete glaucum. The sequence goes on from CM038555.1 coordinate 28,481,526, forward strand.
AGCTCGCAAGCTCCAAAATAATAATAATCACATATAGACACATCATATCATATAGTCTATGATTGTCCGTCCACATCATACATCATATGTACACATCATCATGTAGGGCTACTAGATAAATAATAATTAATTAAACTATTTAATTAATTATATTTCTAAAATTTTTAGGATGCCCTACCATAGGGTGCCCCATATGGCAGGAAAAAGACCCCTTCTGCAGCTAGGAAACCCTAGCCGCTAGGGGCACCCCTATGACTAGGAGTCCCTAGCCACAGGACAACCTTGGGAGGTCAAGAAACCCTAGTATCCAAGGTGTTCCTTGCAGCTAACATCCTTGGCTGCATTGTGCTATGGGCGGCCAGTAATCCCTGGCCACCATGCTACACCTTGCAGCTAGGAGTCCCTGGTCATGGGGTTACTACAGGTGACTAGGAAACCATAGCCACCAGGGTTCCCATGTGGCCTAGACTCCTTGGCCGAATGGGGTACTCAACCAAGGCTAAGAGCAACACATTATGCTCTCTACCATGCTAGTTTTTGGCCAAGTTGAGAGCACCAAAACATGCTCTCGACCAAGGCTATAATAAGCTTTTGGCCAATATATAGGGCAGTAATAGTTGCTGCTCTTTTTCTCCCCTTTCAAGTCAATAATTTTGACATCAAAGAGCCTCTCTATAGCACATCTCAAAAGTGAGAAATGGTGCTATCCAGATCTGGAAACCACGACAAGATCGTAGTAAGTTACATAGAAAATAATTTACGCATTTCAATCTCATCACATGTAGTTTAAAAGCCAATCATTACACGAGCAACTTAGCTCTAATACCACTATTGGGAAACCTCGAGAGCATCATATGTGTAATAAAAAATAAAACAAAAGGTTTTTCATGTTTATTATGTTGTTGTGCAACGATTAGTGTGCAAAAATCGTAAAATCAAAAACTACGAATCATGTGAGATACATTACTTAGGGAGATTGTATATCTGGTAGAACCCTAGGGTTCTATCATAGAAGAAGAGGGAAAAGGGGAGATAATCGATCACTTCGAGGGGATTAAGCCTCATAGATCACTTCGAGGGGATCTACCTCCTAGGGTTTTACCTTTTGACTAAAACTAAGACTTATTTATTGATTGATTCATAAAAGAGTTTATAACATTATTTATAGAGCTCTGCCAAGAGTCCCTTTAGGCTCACAATTCCAATTATAGATTTGTTGGATCCCTAAGGCACTACTATACCTAACATAGCAAATTTCTATTCATCAACTTGATCCTCTTCCCCAGGGATCCCAGATGAAGGAACCCTAGGAGAGCCGTTGACTCCAACTATTGTCCATGTACGATCCATAGTAGATCTGACCAACTACCCATCCTACCTCCTCTACGTTCTTGACAGCCCATCTCCTACTAAATTTGGATTCTTAACTAAGTGATAGACTTTTAATTAAAAATAATAACTGACTCCATCTTAACTAAAGATAAAAACCAATTCCAACCAACTCATAACTGACTCGATTGGGCTCACCCAACCCATAATTGACTTCGACTGAATAAACTAACATGACTCAGCTCGAATTAATTATGAATAGATAGACCCAACTTGGCTAGGGTCCTAACATACCCGCCTACTTCAAATCAGTCTTGTCCTCAAGGCTGAGCAGTATCAGATTTTGAGAGCGCTTCAATATTTACCATGCATCACAACTCTTTGATTGATTAAGTAGGGTCTCCACTTGATGTAAGCAATGGTTTGCTCTTCTTGTACAATTACCATTGTAGTCTTCTAAAGAACCCTTTTCACTGATGGCTAGTGGTAGTACCATGCCTTCTTTTGAGGATTGCCACTTCGAAGACTTCTTAGGGCATCAAAAAGAAATCAAGAAGTAGTTATTTTACCTTTGAGTACATGTTATCACAAATTAGGATTCTCTCATTACCAATTTTGTCTTTTAATTTGGCACAACCTTCATGATCGGACTCTACATTATCAATTCTTGATTCTTTCTTAGCTGATTCAATCATCAGAAGTTTATCATAGCCTTAATGATCAAACTTCATACTATTAGTTTTTTATTCCTCTTCAGTTGGCTTGATCGTCTGAAGTTGTTTTTGTTTATGATCATCTATGTTGACTACTTTAAAGTCCTTTTTAATTTTTCCTATCCATAGAAGCCTATATTTTGGTGAGTGTCCGTATTGATTTTTTCTTTATGCACACTAGTGAATGATATAACTGCTATTATGGTGTAGGGATTGCAAGCTTTAACTTCACACAGAATCTCGGGATTAAGTTCCTCAATAAAATTTCTCACCAATTATATCTCAGACCAATCTCGGGTTTGGTTCGATAGGTGCTTAAATCTGCTCTAGTACTCTTGTATTGTGGATGTCTAACAGATTTTAGTGAGCTATCCATTAATGTTCTTGTACTCCGACAGTTCGAAGTGAATCAGGAACTCTCTCTTGAATTGTCCCCCATCTCATACAAATCATACCACTGGATCGCGTCACCCTTGAATTGAATGGAAGCTATCTCCACCATGGATTCTTCGGAGTCCTATGAAATTGAAAAATCTTTTCAGCATGAGAGATCCAATCGGTGAGCCTCCATCTTCCTATCTGGGAAACTTCTTGCATGTGTATCCTGTGTCTTACCCTTGATCATACTTTTTAGATTGTCTTCTTCTGAATTTACGAAGGAGTTCTTGTAATTTGTCTTCTATGCGGGCTTCGAAGGCTTCAAATATCGCATCCATCAGCATTTGTTGCCAGTATGAGGTCGTCGAGGCTGCAACAGCTAGGGCGGCGATAGGATGAGGCATTATTGATGGAAACAGAGGAGGAGGCAATGACGGTGAATGGGCTGCAGCCTTCGATCGCACAGTTGCATAGTAGCAACGGTGGCAGGGGCAGAGGGCATGGTTGGAAGTGGCTTGGGCTATAACATATGTGGGGAGAAAGGTGGGGGATGGTTGGAATTTAGGAGGGTGCGACTGTGTGGGTTGCAGTGATAACAGAGGTGAGAGATCGCTGCTGGGTGGGGCTACAGCAGGGTCCGACGAGCGATGGCTATGCGTGGCCAAGGAAGGATAGCGATGGCCAGCGAGGAGAGGCAGCAGGGGCGTTGGTGTTTGGGGCAGCTGGTGCGGCAAGGGAGGAAGAAGCAGTTGGAGCGGCAGTAGTGATAGGGGAAGACTACAGTAGAGGAGAGAAGGAGGTTGAGGGCAGTGGCTGTTACAGAGGAGGGGCACTGACCCTAGAGCGGCAGTTAAAGGCGGACATTGAAGAGGAAGGGAGGAACGGCGACTGAGGCTGCAATTGAAGAGGAGGAAAGCAGCAGCGACAAGTAGGGTAGCAGCAATAGTGGTGGTGGCTTGCGTGGGCCGCAGGGGGAGATGGGATGGCAGCACCATCTGGTTCTCGATCCCTTCGGCGAACTCCCAGCGAGGTCCCACTACACCATCCGAACCTTGGCCCGATTCCCAAGCTTGATCCTGGCCCAACACTTGGTTGTAACTCAATTCCTCCGTCATAGTTAGACCTGCAATACTCCTCTAACACACACATATTAGATTAAACACTCATCAATTGATTTCATCATCAAAATCCAAGATTCAATAATCTTCTCCTTTTTGATGATGATAATCAATTGATGATGGGAGTTGAACCTTAGTCTCCCTAAATTCACACCATAATAATTAAAACTTAAATGAAAGAGAACCACATACTCTTGAATTTAAGTATCATAAAGAAATTAATATTTCAAGGATTGCAATGAGACACTCATACATCAACAAAAAATTATTTTTAAATTATCAATTCATCAACTTATCAAGGATTTTTATGAATTTCAAAATTTTAAAAATCTCCCGTTAAGTTATTAACTATTTTTCCCTTTTGTTTATCAACAAACAAAGAGAAATGCCCTTATTACATAGGTCATCAACATCTATTTTTCCCCCCTTTGTCATTGGCTACTTGTATAGCGGTTACTTTAGGATTCTAATTTTTAGGTAGAGATCTTAAAATTTTACTCACAAGTTCAAATTCAAAAAATACTTTCCAAGTGCTTTAAGGCCATTAATGACATCTGTGAAACGGGTGTCCGTATCTCTAATGGACTCACTTGGTTTCATTCGAAATAACTCATAATTATGAACTAAAATGTTAATCTTAGATTCTTTTACTCTACTAGTCCCCTCGTGTGTGATTTCTAGTGTGTTCCAAATATCAAAAGCTGATTCACAAATGAAAACATGACTAAACTCATTCTTGTTAAGAGCCCAGAATAAGACATTCATAGCCTTTGTATTCAAAGAAAAATTCTTCCTTTCCAAATCATTCCACTCATTCATTAGATTGAAAGATTCTTGCATTTGATATAATAATTTTAGGGATTAAATCTCTGTTAGAAACCTGAGATTAAATATCTCAAGAATTTTTATAAATATCCCAAGTTTGAATTTTAGCTCCAAACACACCCGAAAAAATCGGGTACGGGTGGTTCACCCACCGCCGCCGGTAGTGTAGTCGTCGAAAGCACCCTAAAAATAGGGTACGGGCGATTCAATGGTTGACCTGGATAGTTTAGCCATCATTAGCTACTCAAAAACTTGGGTGGCGATGGTATAATCGTCGATCACAGGTGGCTCAATCGCTAGAATTTCTGGAAAAACTTAAACCTTATGTTGACCAATTCTTTGTTCAACTAATTGAGATCAACTTGAACTCAATCAAACCCCTTTAGTGGACCCGGTTGCCTCATTGAGTTTATTTGGATTTCTTCCTAATCAAACTCAATTAGAACTCAATCTCTGACTATGACTCAATGATTACAATCATATGACTATCAAGCTAAACAATGACCTAACTCCCGCTAATCCGATAGACTCTGACATTCTTATGGTAAGTCTTACAGTCTTTTTCCAGCGATCTCCCGGTGTGTTCCCAGCGAGCTTCCTGATCCCTTCGGCGAACTCCTAGCAAACTCCCGGTGAGATCCCACTACATCGTCCGAACCTTGGCCCAATGCCCAAGCTTGATCCTGGCCTAACATCTGGCTATAACTCAATTCCTCTATCATAGTTAGTCCTACAATACTTTCTCTAACTCACACATATTATATTAAATACTTATCAATTAATTTCATCATCAAAATATGATATTCAACAAAGTAGCGATGCAGTGACAATTGGCGACGAGTGGTAGCGGTGAGGGCTGGCAGCAATTGTGACGTTGTCAGTAGAGGAGGAGAAGAAAAGGTGGTCGATGACTAGGAAGAGAAGCAGCTATGGAAAGGAGCAGTAGTAGGGGCGGTGGGTGTTGGGGATTGGGAGGAAGATGTGGCTGCATGAAGATGGCTGCGGGAAAAAGGGAGATGGCAGGGATGGCTAGCGGCGATGAAGAGGAGGGGAGGAAAGCAGCAGTGAGGGCTGGCAGCAATGGCGACACTGCCAGCAGAGGAGGAGATGGGCTGTAATGGGAAGATGGTAGTAGTAGGAGGCTAGCGGTTGATAGCAATAAAAGGGGTTGCGGATGGCGCAGCTAATATAGAGGAGGGAAAGAAGATAGGTGGCCGGCTAGTAGTCCTTTGGTTAGGATGGTGCTACCAGCTTCAATCTTATTCTTTTTCTTCTCTCTCTCTCTCTTTTTTTTATGATCACTGATGATAGTTGCAGCAAGGTGGCTATGGCAGCGATGGATGAAGATGACGACTGCAGCAAGAGAAGATGACAACAGTAAAGGTGATGATGATGATGGTGACAGCGATGTAGATGACAAGGGAAGCGGTTGCAGAATCATAGTGGAAACACCAAGGATCACTGCTCTGATACCAATTGGTAGAACCCTAGGGTTCTATCATAGAGGAAGAGGGAAAATGAGGATAATCGATCATTCGAGAGGATCGGGCCTCCTAGATCACTTCAAGGGGACTAAAACTAAGACTTCTTCATTGATTGATTCATAGAAGAGTTTATAATATTATTTATAGGGCTCTGCCAAGAATCCCTTTAGGCTTGGACTTAGAGTCCCACTAAACTTGGACTCTTAAATAAGTGATAGACTCCTAACTGAAAATAATAACTGACTCCATCCTAACTGAAGATAAAAACCAACTCCAACCAACTCATAACTGACTCGATTAGGCTCACTAGACCTATAACTGACTTCGACTGAATAGACTAACATGACTTAGCTTGAATTATTTATGAATAGATGGACTCGACTTGGCTAGGATCCTAATAATATCCCTGAAACTTTCAGATCCAATAGAAGATAATTAAGGAGGTCAGATGTTCTCCTCTCTAGTAGTATCCAAATGGTGGATCGATCATAGCTAAAAGCTTACAACTTTAGCATACCTTCTTCGTAGCTTTTTATACACTACCTTGCATCGAACGTGGAAGAAGAACTCTTTTTTTTTCTTCGTTGTCCTCTTGTAGTGGGGAAAGGGTTTATGGGCTACGAAGAGATGCGAGAGAGGAAAATAGGAGGGGGTAGCCAAAGATGCAGTTTATCAACTTTGTTGGTCGCCCCTCCCTCCTATTTATAAAGAGCCCCCCCCAAACCCTAATGAATCCTACCTTAGTAGGTATTGGATCTCTATTCAATTACCCTCATCTCTTGGATTATTGGAATCTCTATCTAATAATCTCAATTGTCTATAATTGGGTCTCATGCAAGGAGTCCATTAATGTTAGATCCTCATCCAATGACAATAGGAGCTTATTGGATAACTTATATACAATCCTCTATTCACTGCAATCACCCACCATATGTGTGTGACCCTCTACCCAATACCGAGCTGGTCATGAGTTCTACCCATCAGAACTTCTTTTAACTCAATGAATTGTTATCCCATAACAATTCACTCAACTCATCGACTATGGACATACTAGGCCAATAGGCCATAGTCACCAGATGGTACAAGGGATCTAATCCATTGGACCTGTCTGTCCTCAGTTATCGTATATCTATAGTCCCTTATTCATCTAATATTCTAGAGACTGTATATTGGGCATGGTACTGTCAAGCCACATATGGAATCCATCCGAGTCTTGCTCTAATCAGATTTTCCCGGAGAACTCCTCTCTCAATCTAAACGACCCTGGCTAGGGATTTCCTTAAGATCATTAAGATATTCTATTTTTTATCATGATTCTTGAGATCATTAACTAGTGGTAAAGATCCATGTTTCATGATAAAGATCCAAAAAAACACGATCGCGAGTCTTTAAGAATCTCTAGCATAAGTTGAGCTCCATATTTATTTCTTGCTCCATACATGATCGTAAGTCTTTAAGAATCTCTATCATAAGTTGAGCTTTGTTTGTGTTGTGATGCTCAAAGATTCTACCATATCTCTCTCTCCAAATCTACCAAATAACACATATGAAATTAACCTTTGTTAGTTGTGTAAGAGGCTCATTTCTTAAGAATTTTTGCATGAGCATTTCTAATTCTTGATGCAAGTTTGGCTATAATAGCCTATTGAGTTCAAATTGCTTCAAAATATCTTTCTATATCCAATTAGTGTAGTCACAACCAAAATAGAAATGGTCAACACTTTCTTCGTTTTGCATACAAAGAGAGCATCGATTTACAAGATAAATATCTCTTCGCTTCATATTGTTTATTGTAGGTAGTTTAGCAAGAAGGGACTGTTATATATATAAGGAATATCTCTGTGACCTTAATCTATCCTATGTCTATTAGGATCAATTGACACTAGGAGAGAATACTCATAACTTATATGTGAATTAGCGCAAGTGCTGAAATTTTGGTTTAAAGAAAAATTTTGCTCAGAGTAAAACTGAGATCGGAAGCGTTTCTTTGAATTTAAATACATGAGTGAATCAAACTTAAGATCGAAATATTTTGATTTAACTGGTGAATATTGAAATTAAACAAAGAGAGAATACTCAAAGTTAATAGTGATTTAGCCATAACTTGGCCTATGTCCACTCCCCAAGTCCTCTTCTCTAAGGTCCACCAGTGTCCACTATCAATCTTCTTTGGGTGAAGATCATACCCTTACACTTCCCACTCTCCTTTTCATAGGCTCAGGAAAGAAACCTTACAAACTCACAAGGGAGACTTTACAAGAATTACAGCTCTTTTTCTCACTCCCTTGCCCTTTTTCTTTTTATTACATAATTTTAGCACATTATTTTTTTTCAAAATTTCTAGAACAAAGTGTTGTGCTAAATGTAAGAAATCTTGGGGTATTTATAGACCCCAATTGACTTCAGAAATGGAGCCAAAAATTCAAATGTACCAAAAAAATCGGGTATAGGCGGTACAACCGTCGGCGTCGACGATGCAACTGCTCAGATAATAGGGCGATGGTGATATGATCGTTGACCTGGACGGTACAATCGCTGACCTGGGTGGTACGATTGCTGACCTGGGTAGTATAACCGCTATCCATCGGAGGTAGAACCGTAGGGAATCCTGAAAAAGTGTTCCCCTCTATTTTTCTGACTTGTACCTTTAGTTGACCCATTTTTTGGACAACTAATTAAGCTAAACCTGAGCTTAATCCAAACCCAAATGTGGACCTTGTTTACCTCACTTAAGTTAATTTGGATTCTTTCTAAATCTAACTCAAGTAGGACTTAAACTTTAATCGATGTTAACTACGACTAATTAATTATAACTATTATGACCATCAAGACCCTCATAACTCTCGGCAAGCTTTTCGACAACCTCCGACAATCTTCAAGCAAGTCTCTTACTCTTCTTCCAGCGAACTCCTGACGCCTTCCTAGCAAGCTCCGGATCACCTCCAGCAAGCTCCCGGCGAACTCCCGACAAGCTCCTAATACCTTCGGCAAGCTTTCAAGTAGTCTCTTAGTGAGTTTCCACTGTATCATCTGAACCCCGGTCGATGCTCTGGACTTGACTCTAGCCCACATCTGATTATAATTTTCTTTCTTTATCATAGTTAATCCTACGTCAATCATCTCTAACACACATGTTATATCAACAATCCATCAGTTGATTTTATCATCAAAATCTGAGATTCGACAATTCTCTCCTTTGATGATGACAACTAATTGATGACAAGAGTTAATATTAACTCCCTCTAAATCTATACTATAATTCAAATAAGAAAAACTTAAATTCAAGAGAACCAACTACTCCTGAAATCAAGTATCAAAACATCCATTTATCAAATAATATACCATGAATCATCAAATTATCAATGACACATGATATAACATTAATTTCAACTAACAAATCATAAATCATTCAATTTTCAAGAATATTTTAAGAATTTCAAAATCCATGCATTAGTCATACAATGAATTTAGAAATTTTATACTTTTAAAAAAGGAAATGTCTCATTTTACCATTTACCATTTACCATTTTTCATCAATATGCTATTTCTTCCCTTTTTATCATATATGTATCATTTTTTCATTAATATGTTGTTTCTTCCCCTTTGTCATATATATATCATTTTTATATTTATATCATTAATATATTATTTCTCTTCCTTTATCATTAATAAAAAAAGGTGAAATAATGAGCAAGTAATTTCATGATACATAAACTCATCATGTGTTAAAATTTTCATATGTTTAAAAAATAAATAAACATTTATTTCTCCCTCTTAGTAAAATAAGATAAAAACATAATTTTTCATGAAAATTTTCTTTCCCTTTTTGTAAATAAGAAAGTAGAAACACGGGAGGGAAGTGAAATATATTAACACAAAAATAGGGCTTAATCTTTGTATATTCTAAAATTCAAGAAAAAATTAAGAACTATCCTTTAATTTAATGTAGGTTTCTCACAAGAGTAGTGAATCAAGCAAATCATACATTCTCATGGTTTAGCATTCCGAGCTCTCTTTTAATAAAACCAAATTACTCTTCATTTAATAGTTTAGTAAAAATATCTACTAATTGATGCTTAGTATTAATAAATTCCAAAGATATGTCATGATTGTTCACATGATCTCTAATAAAGTGATGACTAATATCAATATGTCTAATATTTCTAATAATGAGATTTTTAGTTAAACATATAGCTCTTATATTGTCACATTTTATAGGGATATTTTTAATTGAATTTCGTAATCTTCTAATGTGTTTTTCATCCAAATGACTTGGACACAATAAGCACTAGCTGCAATATATTCGACTTCAGCAGTAGATAAAGCAACCAAATTTTATTTCTTAAAAGACCAAGAAACAAGTGTATGCCCTAAAAATGGACATGTTTAAGTAGTAATGTTTCTATCTATTCTACATTCTCCAAAATCGACATCTACATAAGCAAACATATCAAAATTTTTAGATTTTGGATACAATAATCCTAAGTTAGAATTTCCTTTTAAATATATAAATATTAATTTAACTGCTTTAAGGTGAGAAACCTTAGGATTGGATTGAAATCTTACACATAATCCAGCGCTAAACATTATATTCGGTCTAGTAGTAGTTAAATACAATAAGCTACAAATCAATCCTTTATATGTTCTTTAATCAAAATTTTCTCCCTCATTATCCAAGTCTAATGTTGTAGATGTGCTCATGGGTGTATTTATGGCCTTAGCATTTTCTATTCCAAAATATTTTAATAAATCTAAAGTATATTTAGATTGACTAATAAATATACCATCATTTAATTATTTTATTTATAATCCTAAGAAAAATGTTAACTCACTCATTATACTCATTTCAAATTCTTGGCTTATACTTTTGGCAAAAGATTTATATAAGGATTCATTTGTTGAACCAAAAATGATATCATCAATATAAATTTAAATAATAAAAAAATTATTTTTAAACTAATTAAAAATAATATGGTATAAACTTATCTTTCAGGAAATTATTTAAAATAAAGAAAGAGCTAAGTCTTTCATACCAAGCTCGAGGGGCTTGCTTTAATCTATAAAGAGCCCTAGAAAGTTTGAAAATATCATTTGGAAAAAGATTATTTTTAAAATCAGGGGGTTATTCAATATATACTTTTGTGAAAATAAAACCATTAAGAAAAAAACTTTTAACATCCATTTGAAATAAATCAAAATCTTCGAAAGATGTCAAGGCAATGAGCACCCTTATGGCTTCAAGTTTAGCCACAAGAGGAAGGTTTCTTCATAATCGATTTCTTCTTCTTAGTTGAAACCTTTGGCCACTAATCTAGTCTTATTTTTCACTATAATACTATTTTCATCTTATTTGTTTCTAAATACCTATTTAATATCAATCACTAAATGGTCACTAGGTTTAAGAACAAGCTCCCATACTTCATTTCTCTCAAATTGATTTAACTCTTCATGTATTGCAATAACCCAAAAGTCATCTCTTAGAGCTTCATCAATGCATTTTTGGTTTAACTTAAGAAAAAAATATGGCATTAGCAAAAAAAAAATTAAAAGAAGAATGAATTAGAACACTTCTTGATGTATCTCATAATACAATAAAAGGAAAACGTATCTAGAGAGAGTCTAAATAAAGTATGTAGGTTGCTCAGGTCTATAAGAAGACTGAAGTAAGCTCCTGAAGTTGGGATATAAGATTTGATGAGGTGATCATATCTTATGACTTTGTTAAGAATGAAAATAAGCCTTGTGTATATAAGAAGGTAAGTAGGTGCACTATCACCTTCTTGGTATTGTATGTAGATGATATCTTGATAATTGGGAATGATGTAGGAATGCTCTTTAAAATTAAGACTTGGCTATCGAGAAACTTCTCTATGAAGGACTTAGGGGAATCATCATATATTTTGGGGATCCAGATCTATAAAGATAGATCCAAGAGGATCTTTGGCTTGATCTAGTCCAGGTATTTAGACTCTATTATTAAAAGGTTTTGTACAGAGAATTCCAAGAGAGGTCTAATACCGATAAGACATGAAATATCACTTTTCAAAAGTATATCCCCAATAACTCCTGAAGAAAGGACAAACATAGATACGATACTCTATACCTCAGTGATATGGTTTATCATATATGTTATGCTATGAACCATGCCTAAGATAATGCATGCTTTGAGTAGGTATTAGGCAGATTCAAGTTTAGAACACTAGAAGAGAGTAAAGTGCATCTTTACATACTTAAGAAAGACTATGGATCTTTTACAGGTAGGTATATGGAGGAGGTAGCCTCCAGGTTGAGGGCTATAGGAACTTGAGTTTCTATTCTGACATCGATGATAACAAGTCGAACTCAAGGGTATATCTTTACCCTGAATGGAGGAGCAATAAGTTAGAAGAGTTTCAAGCAAGATACTACTGCTGACTTGACCACAGAGGAAGGGGTGTGGATGAAGAAGTTCATCAGGGATTTAGGAGTTGTACCGAGTAGTGTGGAGCTGATTCCTATATATTATGATAAAAATGGGGCGATAACTCTACCAAGGGAACCTAGGTATCATCAGAATTATTTTAAGGAGGTTTCAACTAATTAGAGAGATCGTGGCCCATAAAGATGTAGCAATGGAAATAGTTTCATCTGAAGATAACATTACAGATCCACTAACGAAGCCGCTAGCTCAAATTATCTTTAAGCATCATAGGAGTCTGATAGGGATTAGACACAAATGTGTTTTGTTTTAGGTCAAGTGGGAGATTGCTGGTTATAAGTGCTCCACAAGCTAATCACATAATGATGGCATATGTGACATGTTGTACAGTCTTTTTGCATTATTATTATTGATATATTCTCACATTATATTGTATGTTGTATGTATATATTGTGATATCCTTGGTTCTATGAAATGGGAATTAGATCATAATTAGATCACGATAATGAGACCAATTCACCTTCCAGCTTACTACTCCTCAATTCAGAGTAAACACATACCTTGTGTTTTACTTCCTATCATCAATATTGGACTAGAAACTCGAGTTTATGTTACCCTCAACCTAGAGGCTACCTCCTTTTTATATCAATGAAAGATCCTTAGTCTATCTCAAGTACTTAAGGATACACTTTATTACCTTCCAGTGTTCCAAACCTGGATCCGCCAAATACCTACTCATGATACTCAAAGTATTATCAGGCCTGGTACACAACATAGTATATATGATAGACTCTATCACTAAGGTATAGGGTATTCTATCCATGTCTATCTTTTCTTTAGGAGTCTTTGGGGACATACTCCTAGAAAGTGATATTCCATATCTCATTGGTACGAGACTTCTCTTGAAAATTTTCATGCTAAACCTTTTGATAATAAAGTTTATGTATCTGGACTGGGAAGAGCCAAGCATCCTCTTGGATCTATCTTTATAGATCCAAATCTCCAAAATGTACGATGCTTCCCCTAAGCCTTTTATGGAGAAGTGTCTAGATAGCAAACCATTAACTGTGGAGAGCATTCCTACATAATTCTCAATGATCATGATGTCTTTCATCTACATATAGCTCCAAGAAGGTAATAACGCTCTCACTTAACTTCCTATATACACATGGCTCATCTTCACTCTTAACGAAGTCAAAAGATCTGATTGCCTTATCAAATCTTATGTTCCGACTTCAAGAAGCTTTCTTCAGTTCATAGATAGACCTGAGAAACCTACACATCTTATCTGGACTCATCTTGGATATAAATCCCTCTGGCTGTATCATATACACCTCATCTTCAAGGTTGCTGCTAAGGAACATGATTTTTCATCCATCGGTCAGATCTTGTAGTCATAATGTGTTGTAATGGTCAAAAATTTTAATGGATTTCAGCATGGCTATAGGTGAGAAGGATTCATCATAGTCAACTTATTGCTTTTAATGATACCCTTTGGCTACCAGCCTTGCCTTATAGGTCTCCACCTTTCTATCTACTTCGATCTTCTTCTTGAAGATCCACTTACAGCCGATAGGTATGATATCATCAGGTGTATCAACAAGGTTCTCAACCTTGTTGTAGTACATAAAATCTATCTCAGAATTCATGGCTTCTTGCCACTTCCTAGAGTCTATACTCATAATAGCCTCATCGTAGGTTTGAGGGTCAATATCCTAAGTGTCCTCTCCACTGATATGTCTCATATATCTTTCAGGAGGATGAGATACTCTACTAGACCTGTGTAATCTTAGAACTTATATGTTAGATACTTGAACATATTCAGCCTCTATAGTGGTGCTTAAGCTAGATTCTCCAACCTCGCTTAACTCTATCACACTCCTATTGTTTCCTCCAAGAAAGTGTTATTTCTCAAGAAACACAGGCCCTCTTGGTAACAAAGACCATTTGATCCTCGAGATAATAGAGATTATACCCACAAGTTTCCTTGGGGTAATCTATGAACTTGCATCGCTCCATCCTTGATTCCAACTTGTTAGTGTTATATCTTCTAACATGGTGTCATAGGCTTAGTTGGTTTTATCTAAGTTGTGCGGCACTATCGCATGTCCATCTATAAAGGTCAACCTCCTCGAAAACTCCTATGGTCCTTTAGGACCTATAAAAGAGAAAATGGGTTAGAAAAAATATTTTTCACGGGATCCATAAGCAACTACTTTCGTAAATACTTTATATAGCCAATGTAAATTATAACCATTTGGAGTTTACAAACTCTGAATGATCGATCGTACACAAAGGATCAAAGTACATTATAGACTAAAGTCCTTACAAGTGTCCATATGATACAACTCTCATTTACTTGTTGAAATCAGCCACAAAAGCTAACTAAACTAGGGCTACTAAGCTTTCTATTAGCCTGCTACTTACTATACAAAGTATGAATGAAACTCGAAAGACACGAACATACATGAACATTACATTAAGCACCATTTTTACATTTTTGTCCGTGACATTCTTCCCCACTTATTCCTTCGACATCCTTATCGAAGCCGCTGTAGATGCTACATCTCCTGCTTTTTATTGAATCTTCAATATTCTGCTCCAATTGTAACACGCCTCTTGGCTCCTAACTGCTCTTCATTGCTATTGTTGAGTAGTCAAACTTTGATCTATCATATTACTTCGACTCACCAATGACTGACTCTAGTGTGGGATCGACTGAGTTATGTTGATCCTTATTGATTCATGTGGATCCTTTTGACAAAAGAAAAGTTTATGCTAGTATCTCAAATGTCTCATGTCGCTTAAACTGGGTGGATGCTTGTTAGAACTTTAACGAGCATCATCTTGCAAACTTTAAAATTTTTTAAGGTCCTTCCTTCACAAAATTTACCTATCGATCCTTCTTCAACTTAGTGATCACCTCCAAGTAGGTTTGTATCACTTCCATTTTTTATTAACATTTTGTTGGGAAATGAAGTGAACAATCTACTCCTAGTAGCACCAATTACCAATGGTAAGGATTTGATAACTATTGTCTTCCATTAGATTTCTTCGAATAGTCTTTGAACTTGTGCAGAGCTCCTGCATTAGATAAATAAGAGAACTGGGATACTCGATTTCGCCTATTCTCTTATTAAGAAGGTAAAGGTACTTGACTTTGCCCACCTCCTTAAGGTTGTACTTTATATATCGAGTTGGTTACACTTTTGTAGCACCCAAAGTATTTTCACTCCTTGCATTGAGTTAGCTACTATGATTCACCTTCTCTCTACTATTAAACTTTCGGAATGTAGGAAGTTTTGCTCGAAAAAGAGCAAAATTTTACCACTAACTTAGAGCAAGTCTTTGATAGTTTTGGTCTCTTTTGGGATTATATCATCTTCTCAATCATCTTTGTCGCTTACTCTTTTGAGTAGAAAAGGTACAACACTAAGTACTGCCTACTTTGTTCCTTAGTCGAGCACTCCTGCATCAACTCAAAGTCTCCCACTTTTGGCTATCTTGATGAGAAGCTCGTTGATACCGGTTTTATGAAGTTCTCTGGCCTCTACACTTCAGCCTTGTCCTAGTATATAGAGTTTGCCTCTACATTCTCCACTTCCTCGGCCCCTTTCATGACCAACGCTCTCCCTCTATGAAAGCAAGGGATCGATGACTCAACGGAAGTCTCACCTCTACGGTACCATGGCATTACCAAGCCTATGGCCCTACTATTTATTGTCTTGCATCTACATCCCTTTCTTCACAATCGGTAGATCTACCTTGGCGACACTATAGCACTCCTCCGAGTCCATCTCCTTTCTGACTGATGCTTTGCCAAGAAAGACCTAGCAAAGGATAAAGGACAATGCTTCTACTATGGCCAAGATGGGCATTGGAAGAGGAACTGTAAGGACTACTCTACAGAGAAGGCAAAATAGAAGCGTCAGGTATATTCATGATCAGTCTTCACTTGTTAGATTTTATGATAACACATGGATATTGGATACCGAGAGTACTTATCATATCTGTAATTCATTATAGTTTCTAGCAAGACCTAGGAGATTTGCTAGAGGCAAGATGGACCTCAAGATGGGTAATTGAGTAAGAGTTATTGCAATTGCTATCGGGGAAGTCATCCTACATCTGCCTAATTGAGCTATTATTGCATTAGATGCATGCTATTTTGTCCCTTCCATTATTAAAAATATTATTTACATCTCTTGTTTAATAATTAGTGGATATAAATTAGTTTTTACGAATAATAGTTGTTCAATAATTATAAATAATGAGATCATCACTAGAGAGACCTTGATAAGAGGCTTATATGTGTTAGACACTTCTCCACACATCATGAATATAAATACGTCTAAGAGGAAAAGAGATGAGGTGAATAATGCATATCTATTGCATTGTCGGTTAGGTCATATACATGAGGAAATGATTCAAAAGCTGCTGAAAGATAGATACTTAGATTTATTTGACTATGAGTCATATGCAACTTGAGAATCTTGCTTTTGTGGGAAGATGATTAACTCTCCCTTTAGTGGAACTAGAGAGAGAGCCATTGAGTTATTGGAACTCATAGATAGTAATGTAAGTGATCCCATGTCGACTTAGGCTATAGTTGGTTACTTATACCTCATTACATTCACTGATGATTTCTCTAGGTATGGACACATGTACTTGATGAAGTACAAGTCCAAGGACTTTGAGAAATTCAGAGAATATAAGAATGAAGTCAAGAACTAGATTGGAAAGAGTATTAAGACTCTTCGATTATATCGAGGAGGAGAGTACTTGAGTATGGAGTTCACCCATTTCCTCAAGGACAATGAGATTCTATTTCGATGGACACCTTCATATACACCTCAGCTCAATGGTGTAATAAAAAGGAGGAATCACATACTGTTAGATATGGTGCGGTCCATTATGAGTTTAGCTGACCTACCCATCTCATTTTGAGGATTCGCCTTGGAGACCACAGCGTACCTTCTGAGCAGAGTTCTATCAAAGTCGGTAATATTTATATCATATGAGATATGGAAATGAAAAAAACCCGATCTTGAGATGGTTAAGATTTAGGGTTGTCCTGCCCATGTTAGAAGACAACCCGGATAAGTTGGAATCAAAGACAGAACAGTGCAAATTCGTGGGATACCTCAAGAAAACTTATGAGTATTATTTCTATTATCCCAAGGATCGAAAGGTCTTTGTTGCCAAAAGAGCTATGTTCCTTGAGAATGAACACATTCTTGGTAGAAACAATGGGAACGAGATAGAGTTGAGCAAGGTTGAGGAACCTAGCTCAAGCACCATTCCAAAGCCCGAGTCTATTCAGGTACCTAGCACATAAGTTTTAACTTTACGTAGGTCTAGTAGAGTATCTCACTCTCTTGAAAGATATATAGGACATATCAATAGAGAGGACTCTCAAGATATTGATCCTTAGACCTATGAGGAGGCTATTATGAGTATAGACTCTAGGAAGTGACAAGGAGCCATGAATTCTGAGATGGATTCTATGTACTCTAACAAAGTTTGAAACCTTGTGGATGCACCTGAAGGTATAGTAACCCTCGAGTACAAGTGGATCTTTAAAAAGAAGATCAAAGTAGATGGAAAGATGGAGACCTATAAGACAAGGCTATTAGCTAAAGGATATCGTCAAAGACAAGGAATTGACTATGACGAAACCTTTTCACCTATAGTCATGCTTAAGTTTATTAGAATTCTTTTGACCATTGTAGCACACTATGACTATGAGATCTGGTAGATGGATGCCAAAACGATATTCCTTAAAGGCATTTGTGAGGAGGTGTATATAATACAGCCAAAGGGATTCGTATCTAGAGAGAGTTTAGATAAAGTGTGCAGGTTGCTCAAGTCCATTTATGGACTAAAGCAAGCTTCCCGAAGTTGGAACATAAGATTTGATGAGGCGATCAGATCTTATGACTTCGTTAAAAATGAAGATGAGTCTTATGTGTACAAAGTAGGAGTGCTATTACCTTCTTTGTATTGTATGTAGATGACATCTTAATCATTGGGAATGATATTGGAATGCTCTCCATAGTAAAGACTTGACTATCCAAAAACTTCTTTATGAAAGACTTAGGGGAAGCATCATATATTTTGGGGATCCAGATTTATAAAGATAAATCTAAGAGGATACTTGGTTTATCCCAGTCTAGGTACATAGACTATATTGTCAAAAGGTTTGGCATGAAGAATTTCAAAAGAGTTCTCATACCGATGAGACATGAAATATCACTTTCTAGGAGTATGTCCCCAATGACTCCTGAAGAAAGGGCAGACATGGATAGGATACCCTATGCCTTAGCAATAGGGTCTATCATGTATGCTATGCTATGTGTCAGGCCTGATATAGCAGATGCATCGAGTGTCATGAGCAGGTATCAAGTGGATCCAGGTTTAGAGCACTAGAAGTCAGTAAAGTGTATCCTTAAGTTCTTGAGAATGACTAAGGATCTTTTACTAGTATATGGAGGAGGTAGTCTCCAGGTTGAGGGTTACATAGACTCAAGTTTTTAGTCCAACATTATTGATAGCAAGTCAAACTCAGGGTATTTTTCACCCTGAATGGAGGACTAGTAAGCTGGAAGAGTTCTAAGTAAGATATTATTGCTGACTCGACCACAGAGGCAGAATACATTGCTGTAGCAAAAGCAGCAAAGGAAGAGGTATGGATTAAGAAGTTCATCAAAGATTTGAGAGTCGTACCAAGTAGCATGGAGCTGATTCCTATATACTACGACAGCAATAAGGCAATAACTCTGGCAAGGAAACCCAGGTCTCATCAGAATTGTTCTAAGGAGGTTTCATCTAATTAGAGAGATCATAGCCCGTAAAGATATAGCAATAAAAAGAGTTCTATCTGAAGATAACATTGCAGATTCGTTAATAAAGTCGCTGCCCCAGATTGTATTTGAGCATCACAGGGGTTTAATGGGGATCAGACACATAGGTGATTGGCTTTAGGTCAAATGGGAGATTTTTTTGTTACAAGTGCACTACAAGCTAATCACGTGAATGATGGCACGTATGACACGATGTGCAATCTATTTGCTTATAATTAATATTGGCATATTCTCACATTATATTATCTACAACATATATATTGTGATGTCCTTAGTTCTATGAAATGGGAATCGGATCGTGATGAGATCACCATAATGAGATCGATTCACCTTTAAACATAGATCTTAAATAATCTCGGTCATAGGTACTCGAGAGGGACATCGAGATAACCGGATAGACCGGTGTACTATATACCCATTTATATGATGGAGGCGGCTAGTCTCATTGCCACTTATGTGAAGACACTAAGGATATAGTACAGGGCTCATTGGAGAATGAGTTCACTGATTGATCCGCTTGTGGAATGTTGTATGGTTGATGATACCTAATATGAGACAATATCCCAATTGTATATCTGATCCTTTTACTTGAGACACTAAGGATGTTTTATATGAATACTCCTTTCTTTGACGCTAGACTTACAAGTTTGAAAAGTTTTAGATCTAGTACAATTGGTTATCTGGATTGGTAGCCAACCTTACAAAGGCAATTGAATGTCAATAAAGGATCATCCACTCTCGGTATCATAAGAGAAATATCCCTTATGTGCTTGCTCAGACAAATCTTTGGATAGGGTCATTCCGATTAAGATAGAAAGAGTTCTCCGGTAGAATCCAATTAGAGCAAGACAAACTGATTTCGTATGTGACCTGATAGTACCATGTCTAATATATGGTCTTTGGGATATTAGTTGGATAAGGGATTATAGATATATTATAACTATGGATAGATAAGTCCAGTGGATTTAATCCCCCTGTACTATCTGGGGACTATAGCGTAGTGGCCTAGTACGTCTATAGTCGATGAGTCGAATGAATTATTATGGAGATAATAATTCACTATATCAGAAGGAGTTCTGATGGGAGAGACTCACGGCCAGCTCGGCATCGAGCCTAGAGGGTCATATACATATGGTGGATGCTTCAGCGAATAAAGGGTTAGATTGAGATCCAATTAGCCCCTATTCTTATTAGATGAGACACTATGCTGATGGGCTCTTTGCTTAAGGCCCAAGTAGAGATCTAAGGAGATTATTGGATAGAAATCTAATAATGCAAGGTTAGTGGGTTATTAGATGTAGATCCAATACCCACTAAGGTAGGAGCCCTAGGGTTTTTTTGTTGCTCTCTATAAATAAGAGGGGAGACTCATGGTTGATAGCCTTAGCCTCCCCCTCCTATTCTCCTCCCTCCCTCTGTGCAAGAGTTACAAGATGATATTGGAGGGCATTTACTGTAGAGATTTATCGTGTAGATACCGCTAGAGTGGAAGATGCTTGACTTCCTTCATCCTCTCCATCTGGATCTAGAATACAGGGATATATAATCTCCCTAAGTAAAAACAATCTCTCACATGATGTGATTTTTTTAGTTTTTGTGGCTATCTCGTGACCTAATCTTTGCACGACGATTTGATCTATGTGGAAAACCTGTTTTATTTTGATTTCTGTTGTGCATGTGATACACTCATTGAGGTTTTCCAACAATGGTATCAGAGCTAAGGTTTTCATGCGAAAGATTGATTTTAAACTACGTGTGATGAGATTACATCATGTAGTACTGTTCTATGTATTCTTGTTGCATTTTTGCAGTGAAGGCAGTGAGGAAAGAGGGTGGCTGGCTACGGCCAAGCCCCCTACAGGGGCGGCCGACCACGGCCTAGCCACTTGCAAGGGGGCGGTCGGCTATGGCCAAGGCCCCTACAAGGGCAGCCACTGCAAGGCCAGCCACCTACGGTGCGGTGCCTGAAGGCGACCGCTTGCGCCGCAGGAGCGGTGACCTATAGCATGGCGCCCACCTGTAGCGGTGACCGCCTGCAGACACAACGCTCGTGGGTGGGCCTGTGGACCGTGGTTGCGTGAGGCTCTTGTGGCACGACACCACCGCATCTTGTGACCGGCGACTGAGGATGAGGCGAAGGGAGGGCTAGGGCATCCTTTTGAGAAAAGGATGATTATACCCCTTAGAACTTGAGAAATTTCGAGGTTTGTTCTATGCCCAGAATATCGAAACACCCTCAATAATTCTAAAAATTTCGAGGACTATCCTCCTATCCAAAATGATGAAAATACCCTTGAAAATTCTAGAAATTCTCAACATGTCCTAATTTTCAGAGAAATAATTAATTAAATAGTTTAATTAATTATTATATATCTAGTAATCCTACATATGATGTGATGTACATGTGATGTATGATGCGGATGGATGATCATGAGCCATGTGGTGTGATGTGTGTAATTATGATTATTATTATTATTATTGGGGCTTGTGAGCCTTTGTTTTTCTTATTTATTATCGAGCCCACGTGTTTGTGATTATTTGAAATTACATGGAGAGGCATGGTAGGAGCGTAGAGGTGATGGCGGGACCCACGATGTCGTGGCGGGAGATCACGACACATGGTGATGCGACGATCTGACGGAACCAATAATGATGAGATCAACGATCACAAGGCATGGAGATGCGCCAATGCACATATAGATCCTATTGTGAGTGATTAAGTCCATTGACTCGGGCTTAATCATATTAGGTGACGGCTTATGATCATCCGGTGTGGCTTGTATATATGATGTGTTATACACCTAATATATATATATATATATATATATATATATATATATATATATATATATATATATATATATATATATGTACGATGTAGATATATAAATATATATATATATTAAATGTGTATGTGTGTGACATGACATACTAGGAGACCGATACAAAACCAAAAACCCCTCCTACGATAATATTAAGTCAGTAAGCATGAGGCAATAAGATTGACCCATGTGGCCTTCCATCGTTATAGAAAGAAATTGAATCACGACATAAGTTGAGTTGGTCGAGTCCCTCGAGACTCACATATCTACGTGATCGAGTTCTTGCCTACAACATAGAGATGTCACTGGTGACCGAGGATATGATATGCTTGGTCGAGTCTCTTGAGGGCATATTATCAAATCAGACTCATCTTGTAACTTAACTGAATATTATGGTTGGTCGAGTCCCTCGAGACCATGATGATTTGGAGGTCGAACATGACAGGAATCAAAAGGAGTTGTGATTGCTAAGAGTTGTTTATCTTTTGGGTTTAGTAAAATTGGTCGAGTCTCTCAAGGTTGCACTAAGACGTCAATTAGATCCTCATCCCCACTAGGAATCTTCCGGAGACTTCTGTCTCATATGTCAAGGGTGTCACATGATTCGGTAGGAAAATAGTGGGAGTATATTATGATAAAAGTCTATATCTTAATTATTATTTTCTGTAAAATTTATATATTATTCATTTATACTATATCTTGTTTATCAAAAATATGTCGCTTACAAACCCTCTGTGTGACATACTTGATGTCAACCGCCTCACTGGTCAAAACTACACAGATTGACTCTGTAATTTGAGAATTGTTCTCATGGTGGAGAAAATCACGTGCGTCCTCGATATAATTGTGCCCACACCGGAAGAAGAGGCAAGTGAGGATGAGATCGCTCGTTATGTGAAGTATATACATTCCATATTGGCAAAATGTTATATGTTATGCCTCTATGACTCCTGAATTACAAAGGCAACATAAGAGTATGGATGCAGATTCTATCCTTCTTCATCTCCGCCAACTATTTAAGAAATAGGGAAGAGCTCAAAGATATGAGATATATAAGAGACTCTTCCAAGCCAGGATGATAGAAGGGACATTGGTTGATAACCATGTCCTAAAGATGATAGAGTGGATCAAGAAACTCAAGGTCTAGGAATAGTCCTAGAGGATAACCTGTGCGTTGATCTTATACTTTAATCCCTACCAGATTCCTTTTCTCACTTTATCATGAATTTTAACATAAGCAAGTTTGAGATGACTCTCCCTGAGCTCCTCAATATATTCAGGGAACCTGAGAGTGCCATCAAGAATGAGAAACTAGTTCTCTATATTGGTGAGACCACAAAGAAAAGGAAGGCCAGCAAGATCCTTAAGAAGGGCAAGGGTAAAGGAAAACCAGGTAAGGAAAAGGTTGTCAAGAAAAATCCGACAAAGGACAAATGACAGTGCTTCCACTACGGTCAAGATGAGCATTAAAAGAGGAACTGTAAGGACTCCCTTGCAGAGAAAGCAAAACAGAAGCTTGGAGAAGCTTCAAGTATATTCATGATCAGTCTTCACTTGTTAGATTTTCATGATAATACATGGGTATAAGATACCAGGAGTACTTATCATATCTACAACTCATTGTAGGTTTTGACAAGACCTAAGAGATTGGCTAGAGGCGAGATGGACCTTAAGATAGGCAATGGAGCAAGAGTTACTACAATTGTTGTTGGATAGGTCATCCTACATCTGCCTAGTGGAACTATTATTGCATTAGATGCATGCTATTTTGTCCTTTTCATTATCAAAAATATTATTTTCATCTCTTGTTTAATAATTAGTGGATATAAATTAGTTTTTATGAATAATAGTTGTTCAATAATTATGAATGATCAGATCATCACTAGAGGGACCTTATAAATAGCTTATATGTGTTAGACACTTCTTCACACATCATGAATATAAATACCTCTAAGAGGAAAAGAGATGGGGTAAATAATGCATACCTATAGCATTATAGGCATGGTCATATACATGAGGGAATAATTCAAAATTTGTTGAAAGATAGATGTTTGATTCATTTGACTATGAGTCATATGCAACTTATGAACCTTGCATTCGTGGAAAGATGAACTTCAAGAAGAGAACGGAGAGAGAGCCACTAAGTTGTTGGAACATATATATAGTGATGTATGTGGTCTCATCGACTCGGGCTATAGATGGTTTTTTATACTTTCATTACATCATTGATGATTTCTCTAGGTATGGACACATGTACATGATGAAGTACAAGTCCAAGGCCTTTGAGAAATTTAGGAAATATAAGAATGAAGTCGAGAACCAGATTGGAAAGAGTATTAAGCCCTTCGATCAGATCGAGGAGGAGAGTACTTGAGTCTGGAGTACACCCATATCCTCAAGGACAATGAGATTTTATCCTAATGGACTCCTTTATATACACCTCAACTCAATGGTGTATTAGAAAGGAGGAATCACATGTTGTTAGACATAGTGTGATCCATGATAAGTTTCGCTAACCTACCCATCTCATTATGGGGATACGCCCTAGAGACTGTAGCTTACCTTCTGAATAGATTTCCATCAAAGTCGGTATTGTCTACACCATATGAGATATAGAAATGAAAGAAGCTCGATCTTAAGATGGTTAAGACTTTGGGCTGTCCTGCCCATATTAGAAGACACAACCCGATAAGTTTGAATCAAGGATAGAACGATGCACATTCGTGGGATGTCCCAAGGAAATTTGTGGGTATTATTTCTATCATCCCAAAGACCGAAAGGTCTTTGTTGCCAAGAGAGCTATGTTCCTTGAGAAGGAACACATTTTTGGTAGAAATAGTGGAAGCAAGATAAAGTTGAGTGAGGTTGGAGAACCTAGCTCAAGCACTATTCTAGAGCTAGTGCTTGTACCTCTACAAGTTCCAACTTTGCAGTCTAGCAGAATATCTCACCCTCTTAAAAGATATGTGGGACATATCAGTGGAGAGGACTTTTAGGATATTGATCCTTAAACCTACAATAAGGCTATTATGAGTATAGACTCTAGGAAATGGTAAAGAACCATGAATTCTGAGATGGATTTCATGTACTCTAATAAGGTTTGAAACCTTGTGGATACACCTGAGGGTATAATACCCATCGAGTGCAAGTGGATTTTTAAAAAGAAGATTAGAGTAGATAGAAAGATGAAGACCTATAAGGCGAGGGTAGTAGCTAAAGGATATTGTCAAAGACAATGAGTTGACTATGACTAAACTTTTTCACGAATAGTCATGCTTAAATCTATTAGAATTCTTTTGGTCATTGTAGTACACTATGACTATGAGATCTAGTAGATGGATGTCAAAATAGCATTCCTCAATAGCAATCTCGAGGAGGAGGTGTATATGATACAGCCAGAGGGATTTGTATCCAGAGAGAGTCCAGATAAAGTGTATAGGTTGCTCAAGTCCATTTATGGACTAATGCAAGCTTCCTGAAGTTGAAAGGTAAGTACAGGAAGGTAAGTGAGAGTGCTATTACCTTCTTGTTATTGTATGTAGATGACATTCTAATCATTGAGAATAATATAGGAATACTCTCCATAGTAAAGACTTGACTATCTAGAAACTTCTCCATGAAAGACTTAGGGGAAGCATCCTATGTTTTGGGGATTTGAATCTATAGAGATAGATCTAAGAGGATGATTGGCTTGTCTTAGTCTAGGTACATAGACTCCATTGTCAAAAGGTTTAACATAAAGAATTCCAAGAGAGGTCTTATACCGATAAGACATGAAATATCACTTTTGAGGAGTATATCCCCAGAGACTCCTAAAGAAAGGGCAGACATGGATAGGATACCCTATGCCTCAGCAATAGGGTCTATCATGTATGCTATGCTATATACCAGGGCTGATATAGAACATGCTCTGAGTGTCACAAGCAGGTATCAGGCAGATCCAGGTTTAGAACACTAGAAGGCAGTAAAGTATATCCTTAAGTTCTTGAGAAAGACTAATGATCTTTTACTAGTATATGGAGGAGGTAGCCACCAGGTTCAGTACAATGTTGTTGATAGCAAGTCGAACTCAGGGTATCTTTCACCCTGAATGGAGGAGCAGTAAACTAGAAGAGTTCTAAGCAAGATACTACTACTGACTCGACCACAGAGGCAGAATACATTACTGCAACAAAAGTAGCAAAGGAAGGAGTGTGGATGAAGAAGTTTATCAAAGATTTAGGAGTTGTACCAAGCAACGTGAAGCTGATTCCTATAGGGCAATAGTTCTAGCAAGGGAACCTGGGTCTCATCAAAATTGTTCTGAGGAGGTTACATCTGATTAGAGAGATCATAGCCCGTAAAAATATAGCAATAGAAAGAGTTCCATCTGAAGATCACATTACAGATCCACTAATGATATCACTGCCTCAGATTGTGTTTGAGCATCATAAAGGTTTGATAGGGATCAGACACATAGGTGATTGCTGGTTACAAGTGCCTTGCAAGGCAATTACGTGAGTGATAGCACGTGTGACACGCTTTGCGATCTTTTTGCTTATGATTAATATTGGAATATTTTTATATTATATTATCTATAGCATATATATTATGATGTCCTTAGTTCTGTGCAATAAGAATCGAATTATGATGAGATCACGATAATGAGATCGACTCACCTTTAAACACAGATCCTAAATAATCCCGGTTATAGGTTACTCGAGAGAGATATTGAGATAACCGAACAGATCGGTATACTATATACTCATCCATATGATGGAAGCGGCTGGTCTTATAGCCACTTATGTGGAGACACTAAGGATATAGTATAGGTGGCCATTAGAGAATAAGTTCACTGATTGATCCGTTTATGAAATGTTGTATGGTTGATGATACCTAATGTCAGACAGCGATTCCATAATCCCAATTATATATCTGGTCCTTTGACTCGACACACTAAGGATGTCTTGTATAAGTACTCCTTTCTTTAACGCTAGAATTATAAGTTTGGAAAGTTTTAAATCTGGTATAGCTGGTTATTAGGATTGGTAGCCAATCTTACGAAAGCAAATGAGTATTAATAAAGGATCATCTACTATCGGTATCACGAGAGAAATATCCCGTTTGTGCTTGCTTAGACAAATCCATAATCAGGGTCATTCGGATTAAGAGAGAAAGAGTTCTCCGGTAGAATCTGATTATAGCAAGACAAACTGATTTTGTATGTGACCTGACAGTACCATGTCCAATATATAGTCTCCAGGATATTAGTTGGATGAGGGATTATAAAAATACGATAATTATGGATAGACATGTCTAATGGATTTGATCCCCCTATACCATCTTGGGACTATGGTGTAGTAGCCTAGTATATCCATAGTCGATGAGTCGAGTGAATTATTATGGGGATAATAATTCACTATATCAGAAGGAGTTCTCATGGAAGTGACTCATGGCCAGCTCGGTATCGGGCCTAGGGGGTCATATATATATGGTGGATACTTCATCAAATAAAGGATTGGATAGAGATCCAATTAGCCCATATTCTCATTAGATGAGACCATATACTGATGGGCTCCTTGTTTAAGGCCTAATTAGAGGCCTAAGAAGATTATTGGATAGAGATCCAATAATGTCAATGGGTTATTGGATGGAGATCCAATACCCATTAATGCAGGAGCCCTAGGTTTTTTGGTGACTCTCTATAAATAGGAGGAGATTCATGATTGATATACTACAGCCTTGGTCTCACCCTCCTATTCTCCTCTCTCCCTCTGTGCAAGAGTTACAATATCAGATTAGAGGAGATTCGTTGTACAGATCTATCGTGTGGATACCACTAGAGAGAAAGACATTTAACTTCCTTCATCCTCTCTATCGAATCTAAAATACAAGGATATACGATCTCTCTAGGTAAAAATAATCTCTCACATGTTGTGATATTTTCATTTTTTGCAGTTTTTTCATAAACCAATCTTTGCACGATGATTTAATATGCATGGGATACCTGTTTTATTTTGATTTTTATTGCGCATGTGATGCTCCTACTGAGGTTTCCCAACAATCTTCATTGTCATCGCTTTCTTCATAACAACTTGAATGGCAACAATATGGCATATTCTTCAAGAGTACTTACCTCTACATACTCTTGCCCTATGTAAGGCCTTTTGATCTTAACTTCGCCTCTATAAGTTAAATTACCTTAGCTCCTTTATCAAATGCATCTCTCAGACAAGGTGCATGTGCCTCAAAGCTCCCTTCATCTTTGGCACTATACAAGATGAGTTTGCCCAATCAGAATAAAAAAACCATAGAATGATATGATCTCACTCTTGCCTCTACAAGAGTTTATATCCTTGACCTCTGTCCAAGGAAAGTTGTATGCCTCCGCTCTATGTTCTATCTTCTACTTCGACTCCCTTCATGCAGCTTGGATACTTTACCAAGTTCCACCCAAATTATTTCACCTCTCGATTTGCATAGAGTTGATGGTGGCCCTTGCACCCACCATTCCATGGGTCAACCCTACGTTGAGTCTAATTTCCACACCGGCTCTAATTGTACCTTCGTTTGATGTTGTCATAGATTGCTCTCCCACTTGATCTCACAATGCATCCACTAATGTATTACCTCATTCGAGATCATGTGACGACTTCTCACTGCTCGCATGATCCATTGAGCTTTGTGGAAATATTATCTTGAGGTACTCTTCCTCAACATGTGCAGCCTGTTGCACATGATTCTCCCTTTGGAGAACCAGGACCTATCCCTCATAGTTATCTGCCCTATTGGAGCAACTTTCCTCTTTGCATTTTTCCCTCTAGAAGTTTTAGAGACCACCATCCCCTTGGACTACTTTATCTTGCTGAACAACCTTACATTACTCTGCCCCCATAAATGCGCTTGCTAAATTATAACTCTTTACCAATACAGCCCCCACTGCATCCTTCAAAACCTAGCAACATGTTAAACTTGTTACACACTTCAGCCTCCTACAGACGTATCCATTTCATGCCTAAGAAAAAATTTTAATGCTCTATGGCGCCAAGTTTCGATCGCTTTGGGATAGCCACGAATACTCCATCGTCCATATACAAACCCTTGAATAAGTACCAAATTCTTCTAGTTAGTAATTTCCCTCTTTTGGTCATTGTGCAACACATCCCACTATACACAGTCTCATCTTTTACTAAGCACCTTGTTTGCCTTGAGCACCATCAATTTTAGTTGCCAACGTCAAGCCGTAGCTCGAACTCAGCCATCCTAACCTTTATGCACTATGCAATCTTCCTAGCTTACTTATCCTCATAATTCCTCTCGTGCAAAGGTTGGTCATTCCTCTGAATGTCAATCATGGATGTCTGCTCCTTTGAGCGACTCTTTTCCCTACATCTCAATGTATGTTTCTCTCAAATGGTTGCGCATATTGGCTACCCTCCACACAACCTAACTAGGTCCCCCACATTTACATGGCAAGTGTTTCTATGTGTGCTTGTCTTGCTCTAATACCAAATGTCATGGACTTAGCTGGTTTTGCCTAAGTCGTGCGACATCATTGTGTGTCTATCCACAAAGGTCAGCCTCCCCAAAACCTCCTATGGTCCCTTAGGACCTAAAAAAGAGAAAATGAGTAAAGAAAGCATTTCCCATGAGATCCATAAGTAACTACTTTCACAAACACTTTATATAGCTAATGCAAATTACAACCATGGACTTTACAAACTCTAAACAGTCACACACGGAGGATTAATGTCCATTATAGACTAAAGTCCCCACAAGTGTACACATGACACAACTCTTAATTACAAGCCGAAACTGGCTATGAAAACTAACCACACTAGGGCTGTCAAGCTTACTACTAGCCCACTACTTGATATACAAAATATAAATAAAACCCGAAAGACACGGACATACATGAACATTACATTGAGCACCCTCTTTAAATTTTTATCCGTGACAATGGGTAGAGCAACCATAAATCTTAACAACCTTAAAATCAGGTTTCTTCCCTTTCCATATCTCATATGGTATAGACATTATCGACCTAGATGGAACTATGTTCAGAAGGTAAACTATAATCTCCAAAGTGTATCCCCAAAATGGGATAGGTATATTGGTGAAACTCATCATGCACCGCACCATGTCTAACAGCTTATGATTCCTCTTTTCTAATACACCATTGAGTTGAGGTGTATAATGATATGTCCATTGGGATAGAATCTCATAGTCTCTGAGGAAATGAGTAAAACTCTGTACTCAAGTATTGTCCTTATTCACCTCATCTCATTTCCTTTTGGATGCATTTTCATACATGATCTGAGGAGCTATATCTAGCACAAATAAACCATCATACAACGTTCCTCTAGTGATGATTTTATCATCTAAAATTAATGACAAACTATTGTTCTAAAAAACTAATTTATATCCCATAATTATCAAACATAAAATGGAGATAATGTTTTTGATAATAGAAGAAAAATAATAACATGCATATAATGCAATAGTAACTCTATCAGGCAAAAAATAGGGTGACCTCACCAATAACAACTATAACAACTCTTCCTCCATTACCTATCTTGAGATCCATCTTACCTCTTATTAGTCTCCTAGGCCTTGTTAGAACCTATAATGAATTAAATATACGATAAGCACTCCTGGTATCTAATACCCATGACTTATCATAAAAGTCTGATAAATAGAGACTGATCATGAATGTTTTGTCTTCTCTATAAGGTACTTTTTGTAGTTCCTCTTCTAATGCTTGTCTTTGTCGTGGAAGGACTAACCTTTATCCTTTGTCGAGTCTTTCTTGGCAACCTTTGCCTTACCAGTCTACCCTTATTAAGGGATTTATCAATCTTTCTTTTCTTTTTGGTCTCACCAACATAGAGAACTAGATTTTCTTTCTTAAAAGTGTTCTTAACTTCCCTCAACTTATTGAGGAGCTCAGGGAGAATCACCTCAAACTTATTCATATTAAATTTCATAATGAACAGATGAGAAAAAGAATCCAATAGGGACTGAAGTATAAGATTTAAGTCTTTAAAGGCAAGTGTTCTAACCCCATCCTACATAATATCTTTATCCTTGATTATATCTTATTTGATATAATTTTAAAATATTTATGGCTTAGAACATGATATCTCTCTCATTCAGCTGTAAATGAATGAATTTATGAAATTTAAGAATTTTGACATTTTAATCTTATTTTTACCATAACTTTTTGTATTGAACTATGATTTAGGTAAAACCCTTATCACTCAAAAGTAGATTCATAGATCTTTCATTTGATATCAAAATTGAGAATTTTGGAGTTCATATGACTAATTTAAACTCTTGTTTGAATTGACCCTAAAGAATATATAAAGTAGACTTTGTATTCTCTGACCTTTTGATACTAAATTTCTTGTAACTTTTTGTTAAAAAATTTAATTATGGTAAAACTTATTTTATTAGAAACTAGATTTATATACATTTCTATTAATATCTTGATTAAAAGATTTGGAGTTCAAAAGAGTTCCCATATCTCTATTTTGATTGACCCACTGGATTCTGTAAAATAGGGACTATAATTTCTGACCTTTTGATACTAAACTGATTATAACTTCCTATTGGGAACTCTGATTAGAGAAAAATATATTTTGTTAGAAACTAGACATCTAGATCTTTATTTTAATACTTATATTAAAATATTTAGAATATAAATACTTACCTAGTCTCCTATTGAATTTGATCTTATAGATTCTATAAAATAGAGCTTTTGTTTTATGACCTTTGGTTACTAAATAATTTATAACTCTTTGTTAGAAGCTTCAATTTGCATGAAACTCATTTTATCTAAAACTAAATTAATTTAGCTTTCTAATGACACCCTTTATGAATAATTCTGAGTATGATTGTCTATTCAAATAATTTATGAAATATGTATCTTAAATTCTGCTAGAATTTAGCCTTTGTCGATATTGCCTATTCTTGTTTACTCTTTTAGAAATTGATTTCTAGCTAAAAATTAATACTTCTATTGAGTTTTACATTATTAGTTTGAAATTTTAAATATTCTTATCCTTAGATAATTTGTATACCTGAATCAATTATATGATATTTATATTTGTATCGTATTGTTTCGTTTAGGTGCATGCATGTTCGTTGTTTCATATATGTTTCTGATATATGTCATTTTATTGCTTATGTCATTTTATACTCTAGTATTTGTAGGATATTCTATACCTTTACTAAAAATGGTAAAGGATATTATGCTTAGAGCTAGTTATACTCTTACCAATCCCTATTGACTTCACTCAGACATGGGTGGATGGAGCTTCTAGACATGAGAGACTTATGTTTAGTGGTCATTCAATGATGGATGATCCACATTATGCTTGTGATCCTATTCACCCTCTATGTCTTTGATATGATATCTAAAGCATTACTTATAAGTTTATTTGTGTTCTTTAGATAAGAATGAAATGAATGTTATGTCTGATATGATATTTGAGCTTCTGTTCTTTAATTGTTCATTTCATAAGCTTTGAGATTATTTATACACCATTGATATGCTTTGAAATATGACCTATGCATCTTTAATAAGCTCTGAAATATTTCATTTGTCATTGATATATTTTAAAAATATTTTATATCTTTGACATGCTCCTAAATGTTTTGAATGTCATTATTATGTTCCGAAATGTTTCATTGGCTATTGATATATTTCGAAACATTTCACATGCCTTTGATATGTTTCGAAACACTTTATACATCTTTGATATACTCTGAAATATTTCATATTCTGATTGATATGCTCTAAATATTTCGTTTGCTATTGATATACTGCTTGACATTCTTATGCCTTTGATATACTCCGAATCATTTCACATTCCATTGATATACTCTGAGATGTTGCATATGACATTAATATGTTTCGAGATATTTCACACCAATGATATGCTCCAACTACTCTTCCTCTACTATTGTGATTAAAGTATATTTTGAATGAAATGATTTGTGATTATATATCTTACGAGATGCTATCTATAGATTGTTATACCTTTGCCTTGCTATTTGATATCAAGTTTATTTTGAAAACTATCTTTCTTTGTCTTGGATATGTTAGTCACTTGCTGAACTCTATATGCTCACTCTGTTGCTATATAAATTTTACAGGTTAGCTTATCACTTATAAAAAAAGTTAGAACTAAGCTGAAATAGTGAAAAGCTATGTAGATTTTAGGCAAGTCTCGTTGGGAGATATTGTATAAGAATATTTTACATATAATAAAAATATTATAGATCAATATAAACTGATGTATTTTGTAAAAAGATTAGAATATCTCTTAGTGTGAAATCTTTGAATGTTAAGTTTTACAATCATATGAAGTGGTGGAAAATGGTTAGTTTTGCATTCGTATAGATTTCTAAGACGGATAGTTTTATAAGTGTGGTTAATATTTTTAGTTAAGTTAACTTTAAGTTTTGTGGATTATTGAGTGATGTGGTATAAGATTTATAAACTACACAGGTTTTATGAATGGATGTAAATGATCTTTGAATATTTTTCAGTGTCCTAAAATTTAGTTTGGATCTTAGGTTCAGATTATTGATAAATTATAATGTATTTTTTTATTTATGATAGGTTCATGCTTTTCAAATGTGATAAATTTAGGGGGCGTGACAGAGAGGTTATCATCCTCTAAGACCATTCTTAGACTTATGTGTTTCTCAATCTACTATATCATCCTCAAGACATTATTCTGAATCGATGTCCCCTTTGTCATCCTAGCTTGGAAGAAACTCTTGGATATCTAATATCTCTGAGTTCTTCCCTGTTCCTCAAACAACTAGCAAAGATGAAGAATGATGGAATTGGCATCCATGCTCTCATGTTGCCTTTGTAGCTCAGGAGTCATAGATGCCAACATATAGCACTTAGCCAAAGTGGAATCATCTATATACTTTACGTAGCGAGTGATCTCATCCTCGCTTGCCCATTCCTCTAATGTGAGCAAAATAGTGTCAAGGCATACATAATTTTCTCTATCATGAGAATAATTCTTAAATTATAGAGCCAATTCATATAGTTTGGAACAATGAGGCGGTTGGCATCAAGTATACCATGTAGGGGATTTATAAGCACATGTTTTTGACAAATAAAATGTAGCATAAATGAATAATATGTAGATTTTTTAGAAAAGTAACAAATAATTAAGATACAAACTTCTATCTTAATCTACTCCCCTTATTTTTCTAGCGAATCATACGACACCCTCAGCATGTGAAACAGAAGTCTCCGATAGACTTTTAGTGAGGATCAGGATCTAATCAGCATCTTAGTCTAACTTCGAGGAACTCGACCAATCACACTAAGCCCAAAAAGGTAGGCAACTTTTATCAATCACAACTCCTTGTGATTCCTGTCCTGTTCGGCCTTCGAACCATCATGGTCTCGACTAACCATGATGTTCAAATAAGTCATCACCATCACAAGATGAATTTGATTTTATGATATGCCCTCGAGAGACTTGACTAAGTATACTATGTCCTTATGTAGCCAGTAACATCTCTATGTCATAAGTAAGATCTCGAATCGCAAACATAAGTGAGCCTTAAGGGACTCGACCAACTCAACCGATGTTAGGATTCAATTTCTTCCTATAACAATAGAAGGCCATGTGGGTCAGTCTAATTATTTCACACTTATCAGCTTAATATTATCAAGATTTATTTTATATAAATTAAAATCTTTTTCTATTTGTTCTCCTATAATTCTTTCTTTTTACTAAAGAGTGTTGGGAAACCTCAGTAGGTGCATCACATATAAATCAAAATAAAAATTGGTTTCCCACGTAGATCAAATCATCGTACAAAATATTGGGGTCATGAGAAAAAATAAAAATCGATAAAATCATGATATGTGATAGATTGATTTTACCTAAGAAGATTGTATATCCCTGTATTCCAGATTCGGATGGAGAAGATAAAGGAGGTCAAGTGTCCTCCTCTCTATTGGTATCCACACGATAGATCTCTGCAACGAAACTCCTCCAATATGATCTCGCGACTCTTGCACAGAGGGAGGGAGGAGAATAGGAGGTGGTGGCTAAAGCTGCAGCCTATCAACCATGAGTCTCCCCTCCTATTTATAGAGAGCCACCAAAAACCCTAGGGCTCCTGTCTTAGTAGGTATTGGATCTCCATCCAATTATCCACTAACCTTGTATTATTGGATCTCTATCTAATAATCTCCTTAGGTCTCTAATTGAGCCTTAATCAATGAGCCCATCAGTATAGAGTCTCATCTAATGAGAATAGGGGCTAATTGGATATTCATCCAATCCTCTATTCACTGAAGCATCCACCATATGTGTGTGACCCTCTAGGCCCGATACTGAGCTGGCCATGAGTCACTCCCATCAGAACTCCTTCTGATATAGTGAATTATTATCCCCATAATAATTCACTCGACTCATCGACTACAGACATACTAGGCCACTACGCCATAGTCCTTAAACGGTACAGGGGGGGATCAAATCCATTGGACCTGTTTGTCCACAGTTACCATATATCTATAATCCCTCATCCAACTGATATCCCAGAGACCATTTATTAGACATGATACAATCAGGCAATATATAGAATCCGTCATAGTCTCACTCTAATCGGATTCTCTCGGAGAACTCTTTCTCTCTCAATCTGAATGACCTTGGCTAGGGATTTGTCTGAGCAAGCACATATGAGATATTTCTCTCGTGATACCGAGAGTGGATGATTCTCCATTGATACTCAATTACCTTTATAAGGTTGGCTACTAATCCCGATAACTAATTGTATCATATCTAGAACTTTCAAAACCTGTAAGTCTGGCGTCAAAGAAAGGAGTACTTATACAAGGCATCCTTGGTGTCTCAAGTCTAAGGACTAGATACACAACTGGGACTACGAAATCACTCTCTGACATTATGTATCATTAACCATACAACATTTCATAAGTGGATCAATCCATGAACTCATTCTCCAATGAGCACATGTACTATATCCTTAGTGTCTCCACACAAGTGACTATGAGACCAGTCGTCTCCATTATATGGACGGGTATATAGTACACTGATCTGTCCAGTTATCTCAATATCCCTCTCGAGTAACCTATGATCGGGATTATTTAGGATCTATGTTTAAAGGTGAATCGATCTTATTATCGTGATCTCATCATGATCTGATTCCCATTGCACAGAACCAAGGACATCACAATATATATATAACAAATAATATAATATGAGAATATACTAATATTAATCAGAAGCAAAAAGATTACACAATGTGTCACACGTGCCATCACTCACGTGATTGGCTTGTAGGGCACCTGTAACTAGCAATCTCCCACTTGACCTAAAGTCAATCACCTATGTGTCTGATCCCCATCAGACCCCTATGACGTTCAAATACAATCTGAGCTAGTGGCTTTGTTAGTGGATCTATAATGTTATCTTTAGATGGAACTCTTTTCATTGTTATATATTTATGGGCTATGATCTCTCTTATCAAATAGAACCTCCTCAGAACATGCTTAGACTTCTGATGAGACTTGGGTTCCTTTGCTTGAGCGATCGCCCATTGTTGTCGCAATATATAGGAATTTATTCTATGTTACTTAGTACGACTTCCAAATCTTTGATAAACTTCTTTATCTATACCCTTTCCTTTGCTGCTTCTGCTGCAGCAATGTATTTCGTCTTTGTGGTCGAGTCAGCAGTAGTATCTTGCTTGGAAATCTTCCAACTTACTAATCCTCCATTCATGGTGAAAACATATCCTGAATTTGACTTGCTCTCATCAATATCAGACTGAAAACTCGAATCTGTGTAGCCCTCAACCTGGAGGCTACCTCCTCCATATACTAGTAAAAGATCTTTAATCCTTC
The DNA here is from genome assembly GCA_021527575.1 of Ensete glaucum. Taxonomy (NCBI): domain Eukaryota; kingdom Viridiplantae; phylum Streptophyta; class Magnoliopsida; order Zingiberales; family Musaceae; genus Ensete; species Ensete glaucum. The sequence goes on from CM038555.1 coordinate 28,518,366, forward strand.
TCAAATATTTAAGGATATACTTTACTGCCTTCCAGTGTTCTAAATCTAAATTTACCTAATACCTGCTCATGCTATATTAGGCCTATCGTTGAGGCATAAGGTATCTTATTTATGTCTACCCTTTCTTCAGAAGTCTTTGGGGACATACTCCTAGAAATTGATATTTTATGTCTCACGGTATGAGACATCTCTTGGAATTCTCCATGCTAAACCTTTTGATTATGGAGTCTATGTACCCAGACTGGGACAAGCCAAGTATCCTTTTGGATCTATCTCTATAGATCTGGATCCCCAAAATATAGGATGCTTCCCCTAAGTCTTTCATGGAGAAGTTTCTGGATAGCCAAGCCTTTACTGTGGAGAGCATTCCTACATCATTCCCAATGATTAGGATGTCATCCACATATAGCACCAAGAAGGTGATAGCACTTCCACTTACCTTCCTGTACACACAAGGCTCATCTTCGTTCTTAACAAAGTCATAAGATCATATCACCTTATCAAATCTTACGTTCCAACTTCGAGAAGCTTGCTTCAATCCATAAATGGATCTAAGTAACCTACACACTTTATCTAGACTCTCTTTGGATATGAATCCCTCTAGTTGTATCATATACACCTCCTCCTCAAGGTTGCCATTGATGAATGTTGTTTTGACATCTATCTGCCAGATCTCATAGTCATAGTGTGCTACAATGGCCAAAATAATTCTAATGGACTTAAGCATAGCTACAGGTGAAAAGGTTTCATCATAATCAACTCCTTATCTTTGACAATATCCTTTAGCTACCAGCCTTGCTTTATAGGTCTCTACATTTCTGTCCACTCCGATCTTCTTCTTGAAGATTCATTTGCAGTTGATGGGTACAATACCCTCAAGTGCATCCACAAGGTTCCAAACCTTGTTAGAGTACATGGAATCCATCTCAGAATTCATGGCTTCTTACCACTTCCCAGAGTCTATACTCATAATAACCTCCTCGTAGGTTTGAGGATCAACATCTTAACAGTCTCCACTGATATATCTCACATATCTTTCAGAAGGGTGAGATACTCTACTAGACCTATGTAAAATTGGAATTTATGTGTTAGGTACCTGAATAGACTCAGGCTCTAGAATGGTGCTTGAACCAGGTTCTCTAACCTCCCTCAATTCTATCTCACTCCCACTGTTTTCACTAAGAATGTGTTCCTTATCAAGGAATATAGCTCTCTTGGCAACAAAGACCTTTTGGTCTTTGGGATGATAGAAACAATACCCACAAGTTTCCTTTGGGTATCCCACGAATGTGCATCATTCTGCCCTTGATTCTAACTTATCAGGGTTGTGTCTTCTAACGTGGGTAGGACAGCCTCAAATCTTAATAATCTTAAGATCAGACTTCTTTCATTTCCATATCTCATGTGGTGTAGATACTACCGACTTTGATGGAACTCTATTCAGAAGGTAAGCTGTAGTCGCTATGGCGTGCCTCCAGAATGAGATGAGTAGGTCAGCGAAACTCATCATGGACTGCACCATGTCTAACAACGTGTGATTCCTCCTTTCTAATATACCATTGAGCTGAGGTGTATAAGGAGGTATCTACTGGGATAGAATCCCATTGTCCCTGAGGAAATGAGTGAACTCTATACTAAAAGTACTCTCCTCCTCGATCTGATCAAAGAGTCTTAATACTCTTTTCAATTTGGTTCTCTACCTCATTCTTAAATTTTCTAAATTTCTCAAAGGCCTCAGATTTGTACTTTATTAAATACACGTGTCCATACCTAGAGAAATCATCAGTAAGTGTAATGAAGTATGAGTAACCACCTATAGCCTGAGTCGACATAGGACCACATACATCACTATGTATGAGTTCCAATAACTCGGTGGCTCTCTCTCCAGATCCACTAAAAGGAGAGTTGGTCATCTTCCCATGAAGGCAATGTTCGCAAATTACATATGTCTTATAGTCAAATGGATCTAAGTATCCATCTTTCAGCAACTTTTGAATCTTTCTCTTATGTATATGACCTAGCCTACAATGTCATAGGTATTCATTATTAACCTCATCTCGTTTCCTCTTAGACATATTTATATTCATGATATGTGGAGAAATATCTAACATATATAGGCCATTTGTAAGGGTCCCTCTAGTTATGATTTCATCATCCATAATTACTGAACAACTATTATTCTCGAAAACTAATTTATATCTACTAATTATCAAACAAGAGATAGAAATAATATTTTTGATAATACAGGAAACAAAATAGCATGCATCTAATACAATAATAACTCCACCAAGCAGATATAGGGTGACCTCTCCAATAGCAACTACAGTAACTCTTGCTCCATTGCCCATCATAAGGTCAATCTTACCTCTAGCCAATCTCCTAGGTCTTGTTAGAACCTGCAATAAATTGTAGATATGATAAATACTCCCGATATCCAATACCCATGTATTATTATGAAAATCTGACAAGTGGAAACTGATCATGAATATATCTGAAGCTTCTCCAAGCTTCTGTCTCGCCTTCTCTACAAGGTAGTCCTTACAATTCCTCTTCTAATGGCCATCTTGGCCATAGTGGAAGTACTGTCTTTTGTCTTTTCCCGGGTATTTTTTAGTAACCTTTGCCTTACCTGGTCTTTCTTTGCCCTTGCCCTTCTTAAGGGTCTTGCTAGCCTTGCTTTTCTTTTTGGTCTCACCAATATAGAGAATTGGCTTCTCCTTCTTGATAGCACTCTCATCTTCCTTCAACATATTGAGGAGCTCAGGGAGAGTCACCTCAAACTTACTCATGTTAAAATTCATGATGAAGTGAGAAAAGGAATCTAGTAGGGCCTAAAGTATAAGATTAACGCACAAGTTATCCTTTAGGACTATTCCTAGACCTGTGAGTTTCTCGATCCACTCTGTCATCTTTATGACATGGTTCTCAACCGATGTCCCTTATGTCATCCTGGCTTGGAAGAGTCTCTTAGATATCTCATATCTTTGAGTTCTTCCCTGTTTCTCAAACAATTGGTGGAGATGAAGAAGGATAGAATCTGCATCTATGCTCTCTTGTTGCCTTTGTAACTCAAGAATTATGGAGGCTAACATATAACATTTTGCCAACATGGAATCATCTATGTACTTCACATAGCAAGTCATCTCATCCTCGTTTGCCCCTTCTTCTGGCATGGGCACAATTGTATCAAGGACTTATGTGATTTTCTCCATCATGAGAATAATTCTCAAATTATAGAGCCAATCTGTATAGTTTAGACTAGTGAGGCGGTTGACATCAAGTATGCCACATAGGGGGTTTATGAGCGATATATTTTTAATAAAACAAGATATAGCAAAAAATAAATAATATACAGATTTTATAGAAAATACTAATTAAGATATGGACTTCTATCTTAATGTGCTCTCACTATTTTCTTAGTGAATCATGTGACACCCTTGACACGTGAAACAGAAGTCTCCGGTAGAGTCCTAGTGGGGATCGAGATCCAATTGGCGTCTTAGTGCAACCTCGAGGGACCCGACTAATTACACTAAGCCCAAAAGGTAGGCAACACTTGTCAATCATGACTCATTGTGATTCCTGTCATGTTCGGCCTCTGAATCATCATAGTCTAGAGGGACTAAACCAACCATGATGTTCAGTTAAGTCATCACCATCACTATGTATGAGTTCCAATAACTCGGTGGCTCTCTCTCCAGATCCACTAAAAGGAGAGTTGGTCATCTTCCCACGAAGGAAAGGTTCACAAATTACATATGTCTCATAGTCAAATGGATCTAAGTATCCATCTTTCAGCAACTTTTGAATCTTTCTCTTATGTATATGACCAAGCCTACAATGTCATAAGTATTCATTATTAACCTCATCTATTTTCCTCTTAGACATATTTATATTCATGATATGTGAAGAAATGTCTAACATATATAAGCCATTTGTAAGGGTCCCTCTAGTTATGATCTCATCATCCATAATTACTGAACAACTATTGTTCTCGAAAACTAATTTATATCTACTAATTATCAAACAAGAGATAGAAATAATATTTTTGATAATAGAGGAAACAAAATAGCATGCATCTAATACAATAATAACGCCACCAGGCAGATATAGGGTGACCTCTCTAATAGCAACTGCAGTAACTCTTGCTCCATTGCTCATCTTAAGGTCAATCTTACCTCTAGCCAATCTCCTAGGTCTTGTCAGAACCTGTAATAAATTGTAGATATGATAAACACTCCCGGTATCCAATACCCATGTATTATTATAAAAATCTGACAAGTGGAGACTGATCATGAATATACCTGAAGCTTCTCCAAGCTTCTGTCTCGCCTTCTCTACAAGGTAGTCCTTACAATTCCTCTTTTAATGCCCATCTAAGCCATAGTGGAAGCACTCTCTTTTGTCCTTTCCCGGGTATTTTTTGGTAACCTTTGCCTTACCTGGTCTTTCTTTGCCCTTGCCCTTCTTAAGGGTCTTGCTAGCCTTGCTTTTCTTTTTGGTCTCACCAATATAGAGAATTGGCTTCTCCTTCTTGATGGCAGTCTTATCTTCCCTCGACATATTGAGGTGCTCAGGGAGAGTCACCTCAAACTTATTCATGTTAAAATTCATGATGAAGTGAGAAAAGGAATCTAGTAGGGGCTGAAGTATAAGATCAACGCACTGGTTATCCTTTAGGACTATTCCTAGACCTGTGAGTTTCTCGATCCACTCTGTCATCTTTATGACATGGTTCTCAACCGATATCTCTTCTGTCATCCTGACTTGGAAGAGTCTCTTAGATATCTCATATCTTTGAGTTCCTCCCTGTTTCTCGAACAATTGGTGGAGATGAAGAAGGATAGAATCTGCATCTATGCTCTCTTGTTGCCTCTGTAACTCAAGAGTTATGGAGGCTAACATATAACATTTTGCCAACATGGAATCATCTATGTACTTCACATAGCGAGTCATCTCATCCTCGTTTGCCCCTTCTTCCGGCATTGGCACAATTGTATCAAGGACTTATGTGATTTTCTCCATCATGAGAACAATTCTCAAATTATGGAGCCAATCTGTATAGTTTGGACTAGTGAGGTGGTTGACATCAAGTATGCCACATAGAGGGTTCATGAGCAATATGTTTTTGACAAAACAAGATATAGCAAAAAATAAATAATATGCAGATTTTACAAAAAATACTAATTAAGATATGGACTTCTATCTTAATGTACTCCCACTATTTTCTTAGCGAATCACATGACACCCTCGACACGTGAAACAGAAGTCTCCGGTAGAGTCCTAGTGGGGATCGAGATCCAATTGGCGTCTTAGTACAACATCGAGGGACCCGACTAATTACACTAAGCCCAAAAGGTAGGCAACACTTGTCAATCATGACTCCTTGTGATTCCCGTCATGTTTGGCCTCTGAATCATCATAGTCTAGAGGGACTAGACCAACCATGATGTTCAGTTAAGTCATCACCATCGTTACAAGATGAGTCTGATTCGATAATGTACCCTCAAGGGACTCGACTAAGCATATCATGTCCTCAGGTCACCGATGACATCACTATGTCGTAGGTAAGATCTCAATTACATAGATAGATGAGCCTCAAGGGACTCGACCAACTCAACCTATGTCGTGATTCAATTTATTCCTATAACAATGGAAGACCATGTGGGTCAATCTTATTGCCTCACGCTTACCGACTTAATATTATTTTAGGAGGGGTTTTTGTATCGGTCTCCTAATATATCATGTCACGTATATATATTTAATATATATCTTTATCGTATATATATATATATATATATATATATATATATATATATATATATATATATATATATATATATATATATATATATATATATATAACACATCACATATGCAAGCCACACTTGATGATCATGAGCCGTCACCTAATATGATTAAGCCCGAGCCAATGAGCCTAAAATAACTCACAATAGGATCTATGTGTGTATTCACGCATCTCCATGCCCTGTGATTGTTGATCTCGTCATTATCGGTTCCATCGGATTATCACATCACCATGAACCATGATCTCCCACTACAGTATCGTGGGTCCCGTTGTAACCTCCATGCTCCCATTGTGCCTTTCCATATAATTACAAATAATCACAGACACGCAGGTCTAATAATAAATGAGAAAAATGCAGGCTTGTAGGCCCCAATAATAATAATAATCATAATTACACATATCACAACACTTAGCTCATTATCATCCATCCACATCATACATCACATGTACATCACATTATATATAAGATTACTAGATATATATAATAATTATTTAAACTATTTAATTAATTATTTTTAGAAATCATGACATGCCTAGAATTTTCAGAATTGTCAAGGGTATTTTCATAATTCTGGATGAGAGGACAGTCCTTAGAATTTCTAGAATTATTGAGGGCATTTACGTTATTCTGGATGAGAGGATAGTCCTTGAAATTTCTAGAATTCATAGGGGCAGGATCATCCTTTTTCTAAAAAAGGATGCCCTAACCCCTCTTGCCCCTCTGCCGCCACCGCGCCTCTCAGGGGCGGCCACCCCGGGGCTAGCCAGCGTTAGCCTCATAGCGCGCCACTGGCCGCCTGGCCGGCAAGCAACGCCCATGGCGGTTGCCCCACGGGTTGGTCGCAATCGGTCGTGCCCACGGAGGCTCGCCTGCCGGGCCACGGCCGTGCCCACGTGCTACCCTGCGAGCTCCTACCTCACGAGCGACCACTTGTGGGCATCTAGCCTCATCGGGGCCTTGGCCACTCGGATACCCTGCACCACTGTGGGTGGCCACCGCAGGGGCGGCTATGGCCACCACACTGCAGATGGTCCGTAGTAGTGGCCGCCTCATCGCTATGTTTGTTACGAAAATGTAGCAAGAACGCATAGAACGATTCTACGCGATTTAATCTCATCACACGCAGTTTAAAACCAATCTTTCACACGAAAACCTTGGCTCTGATACCACTGTTAGGAAACCTCGGCGGGTGCATCATATGCATAGCAGAAATCAAAACAAAAACTGGTTTCCCACGCAGATCAAATCGTCATGCAAAATATTGGGGTTACGAGAAAAACATAAAAATCGATAAAACTATGATATGTGAGAGATTGATTTTACTTAAGGAGATCGTATATCCCTATATTCCAAATCTGGATGGAGAAGTTGAAGGAGGTCAAGCGTCCTCCTCTCTAGCGGTATCCATAGGGGGAGGGAGGAGAATAGAAGGTGGTGGCTAAAGCTGCAGCCTATCAACCATGAATCTCCCCTCCTAATTATAGAGAGCCACCAAAAACCCTAGGGCCCCTGCCTTAGTAGGTATTGGATCTCTATTCAATTACCCACTAACCTTGCATTATTTGATCTCTATCTAATAATCTCCTTAGGCCTCTAATTGGGCCTTAATCAAGAAGCCTATCAGCATAGATCTCATCTAATGAGAATATGGGCTAATTGGATTTCCATTCAATCCTCTATTCGCTGAAGCATCCACCATATGTGTATAACCCTGTAGGCTCGATATCGGCTGGCCGTGAGTCACTCCCATCTGAACTCCTTCTGATATAGTGAATTATTATCCTCATAATAATTCACTCGACTTATCGACTATGGACATACTAGGCCACTACGTCATAGTCCCCAAACAGTACATAGGGGATCAAATCCATCGGACCTGTCTATCCACAGTTACCATGTATCTATAATCCCTTATTCAACTACTATCTCAACGATCGTATATTGGACATAGTACTGTCAGGCTACATACATAATCCGTCATAATCTCACTCTAATCGGATTCTCTCGGAGAACTCTTTCTCTCTAAATCCGAATGACCCTGTCTAGAGATTTATCTGAGTAAGCACATATGGGATATTCCTCTTGTGATATCGAGAGTGAATGATCCTCTATTGATACTCAATTACCCTCGTAAGGTTAGCTATCAATCCCGATAACTAACTGTACCATATCTAGAACTTTTCAAACCTGTAAGTCTAGCGTCAAAGAAATGAGTACTCATACAAGGCATCCTTAGTGTCTCAAGTCTAAGGACTATATATACAACTGAGACTTTGGAATCGCTGTTTAACATTAGGTATTATTAACCATACAGCATTCTATAAGTGGATCAATCAGTGAACTCATTTTCCAATGAGCACCTGTATTATATCCTTAGTGTCTCCACACAAGTGGTTATAAAACCAGCCGCCTCCATCATATGGACGAGTATATAGTACACTGATCTGTTCAGTTATCTTAATGTCCCTCTCGAGTAACCTATGACCAGGATTATTTAGGATCTGTTTTTAAAGGTGAATCGATCTCATTATCATGATTCCATCACAATCCGGTTCTCATTGCACAGAACCAAGGACATCATAATATATATGTAATAAATAATATAATATGTTAATATTAATCATAAGCAAAAAGATTATGCAGTGTGTCATACGTGTCATCACTCACGTGATTGGCTTATAGGGCACTTATAACTAGCAAAGAGGAGATTTATCCCAATACATCATTATCTTGATTTCTTGATATAAGATTTATTTCATATGACTACTTTGTATTCATGACTTATATACACATCATTAATTGACCTCTTATGACTTGAACTTATCTTCGATATTAATATCTTCATATGATATTAAAATAGTTGTACAATTGACACATTAATGTAAATGAAGAGAAATAGAACTATGATATCATTATATTCTTCTTTTTTTTCTTTTATGATGACAAAGGAGGAGAGAAAAGTAGTAGCTTGCATATTTTTTTCTTTTTGTTGATGACAAAGGGGGAGAAGTAATGATAACTATTTAATGACATAGTAACTATGTTAAACAAGGAGAAGTAGACTGTACTCTTCTTTGATAATGTAGAAGTATTATAATGTTGCTTTAATTTATGGTGATGATGTTATTTTTAACTTATGATGATGATGATATTTAAGAATTTAATTGAAATTATGCATATGATGTGTATAATAATTATTTTGATATTTTAACTATGTATATGATGTGTGCAATAATTATTTTGATATTTTAACTAAAATTATGCATATTAATTTTGCTATGATTACTATTGAAAGTCATTAAGATTTATGATTAAAATTATTTGACTTGAATTCAAAGACTAGCACTAAAAGGTTATTATATTTTTGAATTTGAGTTTAATATATTTCACAATAGTATATAGACAAGAGGAGCCTACTTAAAAGTCTGTCATTAATTGCTTGTCATCATCAAAAAGAGAGAGATTATTAAGTTCTAGATTTTGATGATGAAATCAATTGATGAGTTTATGGACTAATATACTTTTTAAATAATTGACCTAGGAAAAACTTCAATCACAAACTAGAACCATCAAAGGGCAATGTTGAAGCAAAAGAATCAAGCATTGGGTCGAATAACTATCATGTCAAAAATTGGACGTTAAACCGGAGGATTGGTTGACATGCCAAAGATTGGACTTCGTGCCATGAGTTTGGGCATCATGCTAGAAGGATCAGGTATTATACCAAAAGATCAGATGTTATGAGAATGTTAACATGCCAATAGATCAGACGATATGTTGAAGGAATAGATGATGCATCAGAGGTTTAGACGAAGTGTCAGATGATCGAATGACATGACGAAATGCTAAACAACATGCTAAAAGCTTCGTGATTATGTCAGAAATGTGAAATGTGATTGGATTGCTTATTTCTTGATCGAGATCTTTTGGGTCAACATAGCTTAGTATTGGGTCGAAACCATGCCAACTTATCAAGAAACCTATTGGGTTTGAATCAGGACCGAATTGGACTTATTGGGAGGCCAAACTAGTGGCCTTGAGTAGGCCTGGGTGGTGGTACCGCCAAGCCCAGGTAGTGGTATCACCTAGACAATCAACAACTATTATTTTGTGTCTATTAGCGCTATCGATAGTGGTACCACCTGGGGCAGCAGTAGTACCATTTGAAAGTCTAAAATTATTATGGCTTCAAAATTTACGACGGTAGGATTATCCAAATCTCAAAATTTTCAGTGATTTAAATTTTTTGACTCCATTTTGAAGCCATTTGGGGCTATAAATACCCCCCACAAAGACTTAGATTTGAGCCAAAAAAAAAGAAACAAGTGGTGAAGTTCTTTATTTTGCCTTGCTTTGTTGTTGCATACTGATTAACTTACTCACAACTTTTACTAGCTCTTTTTGCTAATTGTATTTTTGATACGGATTCATTGATTGAACTGCATGATCGTAACAGTTCTCACCCCATTTATTGGCCTTCATTAGTATTCCACTTTCGTGATCGTGCATCTCCTTCGTGGTTGGCCAATGGGCCTTATGGCCATCATGCAGCCACTAAGTAGCTTGTAGTAGTAGTGCGCATGTCTGCGATCTACCAGTTATTGCTACATGTCATCAACATAGTGCAACCACAAGTTGCGCTACGTAGCTCGTCGCTAATGCTATTTGTTGATCATCGTTCATAGCCACACCATGGTTGACATATCGTGCCACCATTGCATGTGCAGCACCATGTGCGACTAAATTCTACTATCGTAGGAAACAACGCCACTTTAGGTAGTCGTTGTCCATGGTGGCAATCACTGCACGCAGTGGTGCCGATGTAGCATTTTCACTGCCTAGGTTGTTGCAAACAACCATTCATGTACTCATTGCCCATGATACCATCACCAACCAATAGAGGCTACCACCCTCAAGAGTGCTCGAACTGGTAATAAGATATCATGGTGAGAAGGACCTCTAAAGATGTGGTTTCACATGTTGAATCTTGAATTTTGATGATAAAATCAATCAATAAAGTTATGATCTAATGAGTGTTTAAGTGACGTAGGAAAGACTTCGATCACGAATACGAACCATCACATGCAAATTGTTGAAGTAAGAGAAACAAACATTGGGCCAACGGAGTATCATGTTAGAGAGTGAATGTCGAGTCGGAGGATTGGTCAATGTGCAGTAGGATAGACTTCATGCGGATTTTGGGCATCGGGCCGAAAGCATCAGATATTATACCAAAAGATTGGATGTTGTAGGATCAAACAACTTTTTTAAAGTGTCGTAATTTTTTGAAAGCACTAATTCACCGCCCTCACACACAACCACTCCCCCATCGCACCCCCGCCCCCAACTCATTTATGATCCTAACAATTGGTATCAGAGCCAAGTTCTCTCATTTGGTTTAACACTCAAGAGAGGTTAAATGACTTCTTTTGGCTATCAAGAGGGTCACTCTATCATTGATCTTCCTATGCTCAATGGGACGGACTATATATACTGAAAAACACGAATAAGGATCCTTTTTATTTCTATAGATTTTAGTTTATGGAATGTCATTGAATATGATTTTCAAAAATCCTTTAAACCAATGAATAAATGGAATGATTTTGAGAAGAAATCATTTTCGTCAAATGTTAAAGTATGAATGCTTTGTTTTGTGCTTTAGACAAAAATAAATTTAATCGTATTTTTTGACTTGTGAAACTGCACATGATATTTGACACAAACTTGAAGTTACACATGATGGCATAAGTAGAGCTAAAGAATCTAAAATTAATCTCTTACTATATAGTTTTGAGTTATTTCGAATGAAAAATCAAGTGAAGCTATTGTGACATATACACCCATTTTACGGATGTTGTCAATTATTTGAAAGCTCTTAGTAAATTTTTTTACTAATCTTGGACTTGTTAATAAAATTCTACGATCTCTTCTAAAAATTTAGGATCCAAAAGTAACTGTAATTCAAGAAGCAAAGGACTTGAACTATTTTTCGCTTGAATAACTTATCAAGTCGTTAATGACCTATGAGATGGCTTATATGACATATGACGAACATAAGAATAATCTTCCATAAAATATGAAGAATATTGCACTGAGAATAAAAGAAGACCACTCGAGCGAAAGCTAAAGTGACAATAATGACCTTAAACTCCTTAAAATAAAATTTAAAAAGTTCATAAAAAAAGAATCTAAAATAAAATAAACTTAAAAAGGACATAATAACTTGTTATGAATGCAAAAGGCCGAGACACTTCCAAAGTGAATGTCCACAGCTAAAGAATATGATACTGACACAAAAGAAGAAGAAATCACTCAAGGTAACTTTGAACGAATCAATTGCATTAGAAGACGAAGAGAGAACCAATGAAGACTAAATGGAGAACTACGCTTTGATGGCTCACAACAATAAGGTATGCAACTCAAACAAAACTATTTTACCATACAATGAATTACTTGATGTATTTCATGATTTGTTTGATAAATTTAAATTAGTTGATAAAAAAATAAATTATTGAAAAAGGATCATGTTTCTCTCTATAGTAAATTTGAAATATTAAAAAATAAACATGATAATTGCATGTTAACACCTTACACTAAATATGAAGAATTAGAGTCATTTAAAAATAAAAATATATTATAACAATAAATATTAAAAATTTTTGAAATATGTAACAAATCATTAATTCTTGACAATAAGAGTCATGTCTGTAAAAAGGAATGAATCTGCTTTATGAGTAGTAATAGTCAATAAAAGCTGATTATATTTGTTAAAGGACCCACGTTGCATGTTTTCCTTAAAATTAAATATAATTTTATGGTAGATTTGCTCACTATGCTTATAAATATTCTTACAAAAAATTAGCTTACATAAATTAGTTTAAGTTCCTAAAGGAACTATAAATAACTAAATACCAATAGTCAAGATAGGTAAATCTATTCGTGAGAAGCCCAAAGTTAAATGAATGCCTAAAAGTAAACCTCATTGTAAATATGTCTACAATTGAAATCTACGAGCAAAAAAAAATATCTTGATAGTGGATACGCAAGCATATGATCAGAGATCCAACACATTTTAAAAAGCTCACTAAAATATCTTTTGAATTAAAATAATTAAAACTTGATTATTTTTGTTTTGATTATAATAAATTTTTGATTGAAGATGAGTCTGATTACCATTCTCTATAGTGTTAAAGTCTTTGAGCAATTATTTATTGACTCCTAATAGTGGGAGAACATTTTTTTCTAGGTCCACGTATTTTAATGGCCGTACGATCTATTAAAAATTGAATGAGTTTGATATTTTGTTCTTTCATCGAGGGGAGGAAAAATAATTTGACTCGTCCAAGAATAATTTTACTTTGGGTAAACAGTATTTATTTTTAATATATCGTATCTCGTTTTACTTTAATTTAAGGATAGAAAATACTCGTATCACATGTATTCTACAAGAGTGATTTGACAATTAAGTCAATTTTAATGTATATGGATGAAAAAGATTTAAAATAAATTCAAGTATTTAAATAAGTTTAGTATGTGCAGAATGAAAACCACTTTAAAAGATTACATTATCTAGAGTCTGGTCTCGTAATCATCCTCAGTTATAGATTATTCAGTAGATTAATCAAGGAATGTTCTTTTTTTATGTCATGCTTACATGACCTGTCCATTGATGCTTTGTTAAAAATGCTAGCTTATATAGCGTTAGCCTTATAAGATTATTGTGGCTAACATAGATTGTCTTGAAGTCTTATAATCATTGTCGTGTATAGAATATTCAGTATCTTATTCTTCTTTCATGTCATGTCATGCTGACATGATATACCTATTGATACTGCGTGAATACTGAGGTCTGAGGTGGCACATCAATCAGGTTTTAATAATATTTTATATTTTTAATTGATTGACCATTCATACCTGCTTCTGATTGTGTTTTGGATTAGTAGTTTCATTTGGCTGATCTAATTCTTTGTGAAGAGTGTTTTAGGTAGAATTATATATATATATATATATATATATATATATATATATATATGGAAGAAAATAAGGAGGGTTATACACATTATAACTCTTAATAGATCAAGAAATTAGGCGGAATAACAAGCATGTGAGATTAAATTGAGGAGTGGTTAAATGGTAGTATGGGTGAAGCCCAACCCAATGATTGGCTTCATGCCGTGCCTCTTGCCTATTCATCTATTTTCTTCTTTGATTCTTCATCAAACTAAACTTAATTTTCTTCTCGCGTCCAATATAAGATTAAATAAATTGGATTACCATTCCAACGTAGTCCAAAACTCAATGATAGTTGCATGTCACAATGTTTATGTTCAGGTCCATCTATATATAATCATTTTTAATTGGGTGTCTCATAATATCCAATAGTAAATCCATTTAGTTAGACTGAATCATTAACTTGATAAATTAGAATGACGTAATGTTAAAACATTTAAAGTCCAGATTACTGATAGGAGCCCGCTATAAACCAACATAATATCATCCCAACATCTGACTAAATTGGGACCTCACACCTCACCAGTGAAAGACCAATATCCAAAGTTCTATTTCATTTTTTCAGTGTAGATGAAAAAAAGGTAGATATCCTTCAAAGATGTCTTTAATCTGGTGACTGCAGTTTAGGATCTTAGGCTTAGAATAGATTATAGCCTTGCATTGTAAGATGTCTCCCATATCAGATATCCTTCGAAGATGTCCATAGTTACATAGAAGTCACCATCATCTTCCAAGCCTTACGAGTTCAAGCAGCTCAAGTCTAAAAAGACCCCAATCTCCAATTATTTTTCTTCTTCAAATGCATGAAATGTGTAGCTTGTGATCTCCTCATAGGCGAAGACTTTGGATTTCTTTTTCACGTCTCTTTCACATCCGTGGAATATTTACTGTCACACTCTGATATGGCTTAGCTTCAATTAAAAGAAAATATCATAGATAAACCTTTTCACAAAATACCTTTTAATTTTTTTTGTATAAATGTACACTTTCATTAATAGACACGTAATTACAATGATCAACTATTTAGAATAAATAAGTTAGTATGAGCAATTATTTTTCTGGCACTCCATGTGTCACATTTACTCAAATTTTAGAAAAATTATAATGAGAATCCATTCCGTGATTTGAAAATTAGTTATGATTAGTACAAATATCCAGTAGAGATGAGGAAAATTCAAAGAATAGTAAATATCAAAATGATTAAATAATTATTATTATTAAAATACTTCAAAAATACATCAACATAAGATTAAATAAAATCACATATACATCAACATAATATTAAATAAAATGATTAAATAATAAGAATTTAATTCTTCCAAACAGAAAGGCTGTGATCATCATGTATGAGGAGACTAAGATAAATATAGGAGTATGTTTAGTTTGAGAATCTAATCTCTAATTTCTCTCTAAAAATTATGAAAAGTGCATCTTCAGTTGAAGGATGGGCTAGACATGAACAAATGAGGCACATTTTTTCCTTAAAAAAAAACAACATGAATTTAGAATCATAGAGAGATGTGGGAGTATGCATATTTTAATGCCTACAGTCTCTCTTGATTGTATAAATTATCAACGTAAGGCTGCCTATTACACGACTACGATATCTCCTTAAAACTTCATAGAATTGTAGTTCAATCCTACGTTAAAAGTTGAATGACAATAGAGTTGATATATAGGACTAGAGAAGTCTATTATTATCAACTTGACTTTACTACTATTATCTCGTCGGACTACGTAAGAGTTGTGTTAGAACCCTAACGAATTCTAAGCTTGGGAGTGATTACTATAGGGGATCGACCTCCTTAAAACTCTATAATAGTTCCCTCCTTCAAATTGCTGCTCAAAGGCTGCAGAAAGTATTTTTCTATTAATAATAAAAAATAGAGGATTATATAGCTGTTTATAGACCTTCTAACCCCAACTCCTAATATGACTTATACTTCAAGACTTATACTCCTAACCAACTCCTAATGCAACTCTAAGTCCAACCTCCAACTGGCTCATCTAGGGGTGACCAGTTGCTTTATTATTTCCTAATCCTATTCTAACTTAATCCCCTCATCAACCAACCCCCTCTTTAATTATGATAAGAGATGGTTAATTAGGATAACATGTATCTTACTCTCTCTTCAAATATCTTATTCAACTAATCTTAACATAGCCGGTCTCCTTACTTTCCTTAATAGGGGTCGACTAGATAGGATTTATATGAATGCCCTTAGATTTTATATAATTACCCTCTTTAATAAAACTAAATTAGAATTCCCCTAGCTAGAGTCCTAATAGACCCGTCCTCTTTAATTCAGCCTTATCCTCAAGACTGATACTCCATGAATTCTGAAATTTTGATTTTTAAATTATCATAGTTTTCCCAAGTAGCCTCTTCTTCTAGAAGGTTCGCCCATTATATTAGCATTTCAGTAGTTGGTCATCGTCGTCGTGTCATGATCCTGCGGTTAATAATGGCACTTGGCTTAGTTTTGAACTCTCCTTGGACAGGCATATTAGGTAGATGTCTTTCTTAAATTTTCTTGTTTTGTCCTAATTTGAGCTTCAAGCATAATACATGGAAGACTAGATAGATTCGAGAGTCGGTGGGTAAGTCTAACATGTATGCTACTGCCCCGATACGCTCCACAATCTGGTAGGGTCCATAGAACCGAGGTGAAAGTTTCATGAATGCTCTAGTTTGGATCGATACTTACTTGTATGGCTGGAGCCGTAGAAATATCCAATCTCCCATGAAAAATTATATTTTGCCTCTGTGTTGATCATATTGTTGTTTCATCTTTGCTTAAGCTACAGTGAGATTGTATTTTAATAGCTCTAGCATTTTGTCTCTGTCCTGTAGTTCCCTATCTACTTGTTATACTTTAGAGGTGCCCAATACATATTTTGGGATTACAGGAAGAGGTCGACCATACATAGCCTCATAGGGTGTAACTTTCATGAATGAATGATAAGTTGTATTATACCACCACTCGGCCCAAGGAAGTCGCTTTGTTCACTCTTTTGGCTGGTTACTAGTGAAGCATTTGAGGTATGTCTCTAAACACCTGTTCACCACTTCAATCTGGTCAGAGACAGAGACGAAATGTGTTGTGTCATCAGTTTGTAGGTAATATGTTGTGCTGTAGTTCAAGACTTATACTCCTAACCAACTCCTAATGCAACTCTAAGTCCAACCTCCAACTGGCTCATCTAGGGGTGACCAGTTGCTTTATTATTTCCTAATCCTATTCTAACTTAATCCCCTCATCAACCAACCCCCTCTTTAATTATGATAAGAGATGGTTAATTAGGATAACATGTATCTTACTCTCTCTTCAAATATCTTACTCAACTAATCTTAACATAGCCGGCCTCCTTACTTTTCTTAATAGGGGTCGACTAGATAGGATTTATATGAATGCCCTTAGATTTTATATAATTACCCTCTTTAATAAAACTAAATTAGAATTCCCCTAGCTAGAGTCATAATAGACCCGTCCTCTTTAATTCAGCCTTATCCTCAAGACTGATACTCCATGAATTCTGAAAATTTGATTTTTAAATTATCATAGTTTTCCCAAGTAGCCTCTTCTTCTAGAAGGTTCGCCCATTATATTAGCATTTCAGTAGTTGGTCATCGTCGTCGTGTCATGATCCTGCGGTCAATAATGGCACTTGGCTTAGTTTTGAGCTCTCCTTCGATAGGCATATTAGGTAGATGTCTTTTTTAAATTTTCTTGTTTCATCCTAATTTGAGCTTCAAGCATAATACATGGAAGACTAGATAGATTCGAGAGTCGGTGGGTAAGTCTAACATGTATGCTACTGCCCCGATACGCTCCACAATCTGGTAGGGTCCATAGAACCGAGGTGAAAGTTTCATGAATGCTCTAGTTTGGATCGATGCTTACTTGTATGGCTGGAGCCGTAGAAATATCCAATCTCCCATGAAAAATTATATTTTGCCTCTGTGTTGATCATATTGTTGTTTCATCTTTGCTTAAGCTACAGTGAGATTGTATTTTAATAGCTCTAGCATTTTGTCTCTGTCCTGTAGTTCCCTATCTACTTGTCATCAGTTACTAGTGAAGCATTTGAGGTATGTCTCTAAATACATGATCAAACACATGTTCCCTATCTATTGTTTGTAGGTAATATGTTGTGCTCATCTTCAATTTAGTGCCCTATATCTGGAATAATCCATCTAAAATTTGATCGTGAAGACCCTATCATGATCACAAACAATAGATCTCAATATCCCATGTAATTTTTACAATATTTTTCATAAAGATTCGGGCAATGCTGGAAGCAATGTAGGGATTACGAACTACACATAAGTTAGCATACTTTGTAAGGCGATCAACAACAACAAGAATCATACATTTTTCCTTATGATGAGGGCAATCCTTCTATGAAGTCCATTGATATATCAGTTTATATTGAGTCCGGGATAGATAAAGGTTGTAGCTTTCTGGGGCTTGCCACTATTTCACCTTTATATCATTGGCACACATCACATCGTGCTACAAATTTAGCAATAATATTTTTCATCCCTTCCTAATAAAAATTTTTCTTAATTGTCTTATAGGTTCTAAGGAACCCAGAATGCCCGGCTATGGGTGTGGAATGCATCTCTTGAAGGATAGTCTTTATGTAACTAAAATTTGGTGCAAACACAATGCATCCCTTATAACGTAGGTCTTTTGAGTCTCAACTGTAATGAGCCACAGAACCTGGCTCTTCCTCCAATTTCTTTATAATATTATTGGTTCCTGGATCATCTTACCATTCTTTACTAATTTCCTCAAGGAAGTTGTTGATCGAAAGTGAAACAGCCAAAAATTTATCTTGCTCGGGTAATCATGAAAGCACGTATGCAATAATATTCTCTTTCCGTTTTTTATAAATTATTTCATAATCATATCCAAGAAGTTTTATTATCCATTTTTGCTGCTCAGCAGAAGATATCTTCTGCTCTAAGAAATATTTTAGGCTCTTATGGTTGGTCTTGATTTGGAAGCGTCGCCCGATCAAGTATGGTCTCTACTTAGCCACCGCATGCACAATCGCAAGCATCTCCTTGTCGTAAATAGTCATCTTGAGATGGGAAGGAGATAAAGCCTTACTTGTATATGCTAGGGGGTGGCCATCTTGTATTAACACAACACCTATTCCCACTCCGGAGGCATCAACTTCAATAACAAAAGTCTCATCGAAGTCGGGTAATGCTAGCACGGGCGTTATCATCATTACAGTCTTAAGTTCTTCGAAGGCGGTGGAGGCTCTATCCGACCATTAGAAAGAATCTTTTTTCGGCAAGGAAGTAAGAGGCGTACTAATCTTCATATAGTCTTTCACGAACTTGCGATAGTAGCCTATTAAGCTGAGAAAGCCGCACAGCGATTTTACGTTTCTTGGGGTCGGCTAGTTCTGCATTGCTTTAATTTTGGAAGGGTCCACCGCCACTCCTTCCACTGATACGATATGCGCAAGATACTCCACCTTCTGTTGAAGAAAGCTATGATTTGATTTTTTGACAAAAAGGATATGCTTTCGAAGAATCGTCAAAACAAGTCGTAAGTGCTCAAAATGACTTTCAGGCTATAGATAATGATGTCATTGAAGAAAACTAAGACAAACTTATAAAAATAATTTTAGAAGATATCATTCATAAGGCTCTAGAAGGTGGAGGGAGCATTGGTGAGACCAAAGGGCATTACCAGAAATTCGTAGTGGCCATTATGCGTCTGAAAGGCAGTTTTTGGTATGTCTTCTTTGCATACTTGTATCTGATGATATCTGGATCGAAGGTCCAGATTTGTGAAGATTTGTGCTCCCTTTAATTCATCAAGCAATTCATCTTCTACTGAAATAGGGTACTTGTCCTTGACAGTTATACTGTTAAGAGCTCTATAGTTGATGCACATTCGTCATATTCCATCCTTCTTTCATACAAGTCGTACCAGTGAAGGGTAGGGGTTGTAACTTGGTCGAATGACTCATGTTTCGAGCATCTCCTTCACAATCCTTTCTATTTCATCCTTCTGTAGATAAGGGCACAGTTCATCAAATACATCTAAAAATTCAGCAAGCAAGGGAAGTAGATTTGGGTCTTCAACTTTGGTTGCCTCCCCCTTGGATTGTTGCTCAAGTTATACTAAGAAGCCACTGTATGTTTTATGCAAGATTTTCTCCATCCGTCGTGTGTAAATCATTGATATGTTGCTCCCTCGTTTGTCGTGCAGTACCACCTATTTTCCCTAGCTATAAAATTTCATGATTAATTTCAAAAAATTTCAAGAAATATTACCTAATATCGTCAGCCACTCAATGTTAAGCATGGCTTCATAATTATCGAGATGGAGGAGGAAAAAATATATAATTATTTCTTGATCCTGTAGTAAAAGCTTCACCCGCGGGCACTAGTGATCACACTTTAGAAGTCGTCCATCGGCAATTTTAACATCAAACTTGCTGCAATCTTCAATAGGTAAGGCCATTCAGATAGCAACCTTGTTGTTCATAAAATTATTAGTGCTTACAGTGTCAATAAGAATGGTAATCGATTGTTGCTTCAAAAATCCTCCCACTTTTATCGTTTGTGGGTTCGCATAGTCAGCAAGAGCATGCATTGTAATATCAACCGGTTAATTTTCTTCCTCTGTGACCTCTTCCTCATGCTCCTGGACCTCCTCCTCCATATTTTCAAGAGGTTCAATTAATAGGAGGTGACCCTTTTTGCAGCGATGATCGTGACTCTATTGTTCGTCGCAATGCCAACAAAGCCCCTTTGTTGATCAGTCAGGTAGTTCTTCTCTTGTCAATTATTTTGGCAGATGGCTGGGAATAGAAGGAGGCTCGTATGTCGTGGGCCTAGGAGTGGTTCTCGTCCTCCAGGCATCTTCGTTGAGCCACTTTTCTTATATTCGAGTGAAGGAAATTATCTCCAGCTTGAGTCTCTTGATGAAGGTATCTAGTAATTATTAGTCAGTCCAATCATGAGCAAGGTAGGATAGCTTCTCAAACCTGGTTTTGTACTCTTAAATTATAGAGATTTGCTGAATTTTTGTGAGTTGGATGTCGATCTTTTCATACTCCGTAAGTCCAAAGCAGTTTAGTAGTATGTTTTTAAATTGATTCTATGTCGGATCTCTATGATTATATTCCAACCAATTTTACCATTGAAATGCATCGCCTTTAAAGTGGATGATAGCAATTTCCACCATAGCATCGTTCGACATTCGATAGTAGTGAAAGTAACGTTTGGCGCGTGAAATCCATCCCGTCGGGTCTCCTTCTTCCCAACGTGGGAAGTCCACCCTCATGCATGGCTAAAGCATGTCCAAAGGTTGTCCCTCCTTCTCTGGGGGCCTCTTTGAACTCTCTCCTCCCTAAGATTTTATTGGACTCGATGGTTGTCCAATTTTGAATTCTGCGAACGAAGCACGCAGTTTGTCCTCCAAGCGTGATTCGAGCTCGATTCATGCCGAGATTCCAGTGCTTCAAACTTGGCATTAATTGGATCTTGGAAAGCCATGGCGTATGCCTGTAGATCAAATATATCCTTGTCTTTTTTTCTGTTGATGGGTCAATGGCATGGGTGATGGAAGATTTGGACAATCGATTGGTGATAGAAGGGTTTGGCTATAATAGTTTTCTATTTTGGGCTATGAGTTTTTGGGGGTGTTCGAGTTATGAAAATATGTTATGACGGCTACGTCTTAAGACTAGAGGGATGCCGTAAAGACATCTTAGGTGGTGGTAGTGAGATGATTGGGTTTCGATGAGTTAAGAAGAAGAAGAAGGACAAAGGTGTTGTAGCAGATTTTTCATCAAAAAAAAATTCCAACAGTGAAGACATTATTTTTTCCAGAAATTTTCAACAAAAATTTAAGTGAAATAACATCAATAGGTTCAGCAAAATCAAAGATCATGAAGAAGTACGACAATAGATTTTTACGTCTAAATTGTAATAGTTTGGACGTAAAAAGATGAGCAGGATATCTTAATGATTTTTCGACGAAACTAAAGGGAGATCCAAGGATAGGAAGTTATAAAGCCGTGGCAAAAATTTTGTAAAAATTTGATCAGTAAAAATGAAGCAACAAATCAAACAGTAAAGGGTATGTGGTTGGAATTCTGCGACATAACTTTCATCGTAAAGATGGAAACTTTACGACAAAAAGTTTGTGCAACAAATAGGAATGAATTTTTTTTGTTTTTGTTTTTTTGTTATGAATAGAGATCACTAAATTGCAGTAGTAATAAAGTAGGAAACCAAAACCTATTACAATTCACAAGGAGATCAAAGGATGATCTGCGATAGTGGAGATGATAGCATAATTTGGTGATGATCTTCAAGCAATTGTGGGAATTACTTTGGACGACTTTTGGGGGCTGATGGATGGCTATGGAAGGATAGCGAGATGCCAAGAATATTGCTCTAATACCAAGTGTTAGAACCCTAACAGATTCTAAATATGGGGATGATCACTATAAGGGATCGGCCTCCTTAGAACTCTATAGTGGTTCTCTCCTCCAAATTGCTACTCAAAGGCTATAGAAAATACTCATCTATTGATAATAAAAAGTGAAGGATTATATTGCTATTTATAGACCTTCTAACCCTAACTCCTAATAGGACTCCTACTTCAAGACTTCTACTCCTAATCAACTCCTAATGTAACTCTAGGTCCAACCTCCCCATCTAGGAATGGCCGGTTGCTTTATTATTTATTAATCCTATTCTAACTTAATCCCCTCCTCAACTAACCTCTTTTTTTACTAAGATAAGAGATAGTTAATTAGGGTAACATGCATCTTATTCTCCCTTCAAATATCTTCTTCAACTAATCCTAATCTAGTCGGTCTTCTTACTTTCCTTAATAAAGTTTGGCTAGATAGAATTTACATAAATATCCTTACATTTTATATGATTACCCTCTTTAATAAAATTAAATTAGAGTTTTCGTAACCAGAGTGCTAACAGACTACTTGCAAAACCCGTTACAAGTCCAATGCAAAGATATCCATTACATTACTATTGCTATTCATTACAAAGATATACAAAGAGACATAACATGTACTGTTCTCAGAACCTTGGGAATCAGATAAACATAACAGATGATTCTAAAGCAACCTCTTGTTGAATGTTAATATTCCAAATCTGGAAAAGAGAACTTTTAATTAATCATGCTTAAGATTTGACTGTCTTTTGTGAACTTTGTGGCTTTTACGCGACTGTCATGAAATCTATACGTCGAGTCATCATTCACCTACAAATCTTGGGCTTATATTATAATATATTTAATTATTTTAAATCTCACTATATATATTAGTGTTAGGTGATTTCACTAGAAAATATTCATATTTTAGATATTTTCAATCAGTATCCTCATTTTATTTGTTTATATAGTGTTCCTAATTTAGAAAAAAAACCAAACTGTCTTTCAAAACCATTTTCGCATGCTACAATACTTTGGTCTGTTACAGTATTTTAGCTACCATAACACAAATACTGTAAAGTCTACTTGAAAATATTATAAATAATTTAAATAGACTTCTAACCTCAATCAAACTAAATACAAGCTTAAAAATATGGTATCATAGTGACCTATGAACAATGATAATTAAACAAATAACACGATATGATGTTATTTATTGTATGTTTCAATAAAGTTCTATAATATTTTTAGTACATCAATAAAATACTACAAATGATATTAAAAACACGGTTAAACGTGCCAAATAAAAACGGATCCATCGATAATTTAAATCAATGAGTTGCAAGTGGTATATTTTAATGTATGCATGAATACGCAACCAATACTATTTATTTAGAGTTTTATTTAATGTTTTAAATAATAATAATAATAATTTTGAACATATTTAATCAAGTAGATTTCCTTCAATTAATAATTGATTTTATTACAGGTGTGCGAGTACGATATCGAAGTAAATGATAGTCGACAAAAAAGATAAAGTGAATGAAAGACAATAAAAGATACTGCACATCTATTTTTCTACGGATAGATATATACTCAGACAAATAAAGATATGATGCACTATTTTTGTGGATATTAGTCAACCATATAAGGGTATGAGAGGATTTAGAGAGTTCAATATGCAGAATATTTAGGTGCATATTTATCATAAGAAAAGTTAGAGATGACAAATAACCAATTCAGATGAAATAATAAGATGTTGGTTGAATTATCAGATACCCCAGAACCCACACATTCAAGAACACAAGAGTATGCCAATAAAAATAATAGGATTTTGTAGTTTGCACTACAAGTCTCTTTGTCATCCACATATCTAAGAACGGATCCATCGATAATTTAAATCAATGAGTTGCAAGTGGTATATTTTAATGTATGCATGCATACGCAACCAATACTATTTATTTAGAGTTTTATTTAATGTTTTAAATAATAATAATAATAATTTTGAACATATATAATCAAGTAGATTTCCTTCAGTTAATAATTGATTTTATTACAGGTGTGAGAATATGATATCGAAGTAAATGATAGTCGACAAAAAAGATAAAGTGAATGAAAGACAACAAAAGATACTGCACACCTATTTTTCTATGGATAGATGTATACTCAGACAAATAAAGATATGATGCACTATTTTTGTGGATATTAGTCAACCATATAAGGGTATGATATCCATGACTGCAGCGATCTCTACTCCAGCATAGCCATGGACGCAAATTACAAACCACACATCGCTGCAGTCATCATCCAGCTCACATATACTGGCTACTTCGTGATATCCAAAGCAGCTTTCGACGAGGGTTTGAGCACGTTCGTGTTCATCTTCTATCGACAAGCAGCTGCTTCGGTACTACTCGCCCCCCTCGCTTTTGTTTTCGAAAGGTATTCATCATCATCATCATCATCTTTCATTTCGTTCTTAGTTCTGCCGTGGTCATCATCTTGGTTGCTGGTTGCAGGAATACCTCCCCACCATTGACTTTTATGGTGTCGTTGAAACTGTTCATGCATGCAATGCTTGGGTATATATGTTGTTGATGTGAGCTTTTGTTGCGTGCTGTGAGTGTTGATCTTACTTTGTCTGACAGTGGTAGTCTGCGTATTTTTAGGATTACTTTGACTTTGAACTTGTATAACATCGGCGTGAAGGATACTTCAGCATCAGTGGCCTCAGCAACTACGAACTCCGTCCCGGTATATACCTTCTTCTTTGCTGTGCTCCTCAGGTTTGTTGGCTCTTCTTCTAATCTTCTTTCCTTATGAGATAGAACTAATTTTGTTGATATACTGTAAGCGACATCATACAAATTATGTACCATCATTAATATCCATTCCAAAGGTTAATTCTTTGTGGGGAAAAAGATGGAAGCAAAGTAGCTATGATTCAGTACTCAATAAAACTGAAGAATCGTGTCAGATCGGAACAGGTCATTTCAGGTTGAAAAGTTATGATCTGGTACAATGGAGATGCTCGTCGCAGGCTCATGGCTTTTGATAGAAGTTGCACTCGATTATAGGATCAATTGGCCTATTGTTATACATCTTGATGGGTGATATCCCTATTTTAAGGGCCAAACTACATTGCTTGATATATATGTTCCCTCATAACTTCATATTTATAGTACTAAAGTTTGCGAGTGTATGTTCGCAAATTAATGCACTTAGCATAGTTATTACCATGACAAATATCTCCAGCTTCAATATATGAACATGCTGCTCTCTCTCGATCCTTAATGATGCTCAAGGTATTATGTGTACCTTAATGATCCAGAATGGAGACCATGAAGGTGAAGAGCATCTCAGGAATAGCCAAAGCAGTGGGAATAGCACTTTGTGTGACCGGAGTGGTGATTACTGCCCTCTACAGAGGCTCTCACATCCATCCCTTGAACCTCCATGGCTCCTCCAGCCACCACACAAGTCCATCACATCAGAAGGCAGCTCTGCCAAAGACCACCTGGATCAAAGGCACCCTTTTCATGATCACCTCCAACATAACCTGGTCATTGTGGCTGGTCTTACAGGTGCATTTCACTAGCACTAGATCAGCCATGAGAGATCACAAAAGGGGGGATGGGATTCCATGCTAATTGCTGATCACTTTGCGTACAGGGGATGTTATTGAAGGAATACACTTCCAAGCTTCTCTTCACAACACTTGAGTGCCTCTTCGGCACATTTCAGTCGCTGTTTGTTGCAATAGCATTCGAGAGGGAGAGCTCCAAGTGGAAGCTGCAGTGGGATATGTGCCTGCTTGCCATCCTCTACAGTGTAAGTTGACTCAGCATCTTAAACCGATTATGTTATTTGATCCTTAAACAGGTTTAAATAAGTAATTGTTTATTTATTGTTAAAGATGTTTAAATTTTCTAAGGGCAATTAAATCTTTTTATTATAGGATGAAAAATAAAAAAATATTTTTGTTACTCTTTTATCCCAAAATGTCCGTTCCCTCATACCAAAAAATATATAATATTATTTATATATTTATATATATTAAATAATTTTAATTTTAATTTATCATTATAGATGTTTGAATTTTATAAGGGCAATTAAGTCTTTATATTATAAGGATGAAAAATAAAAGAAACTCTGTTTGTTTCTCTCCCATCCCCTCACTGTCGGCTTACTCGTACCGAAGAATTTTATAATATATGCTTTATTTTATTTTAAAAATATATTAAAATTACGGTCAGTCAGTTGACCACGGTTCAACCAATGGCCTATCAACGTGAGACACGATTAGATCGATGTTTAGTCTAATCCTGATAACTATGTTGAGTTATTTTTTCTTAGTGACAACTGAGAAATTTAGCTTTTTTTTTTTTAAGAAAGATGAGGAAACACTCACCTATTTCATAATTACAGGCAAGAAAAATATTCTTGGTATCTTAAGTTAAAATCCTACTGGCAATAATTTTATTTTCAACAAGTTTATTGGATATGATGCTATCAACTGAAGGTCAGTCATTTTGTTGTTGCTGATAAATCTTCTTATATATCTCACAAGATAAAGAAATAATGAATCACATTTTCTTTGATGGCAGGGGTTTGTGGTGACAGGAGTTTGTTTCTACTTGCAAACTTTTTGTGTTGAGAAGAAGGGCCCTGTGTTTCCGACAATTTTCACACCACTAAATCTTGTTTTCACCATAATAAGTTCATCTGTTTTCCTAGGAGAGATGATTTCTGTGGGAAGGTATGGCCTACGCTTACCTGGTTGACTTCCATCTTTCAAACTGTTTGATTAATTTAGCTAAGCTATATGTTGACACATTGATTTCAGTATTTTAGGTGGACTTCTAATGGTTGGAGGCCTTTATGGAGTACTATGGGGAAAGAACAAGGAAAGAGCCCTCTGTGATGTCCCAATTGGAGATGGAAAGCCAACACATGCAGGAGAAGGAAGCAACATGGCCTGAACTATTATGATGTTATTTCTACTGTGAAAGATGAGAAATCACACAATACTTGTAAGGGAAACTCTAGTGTTGAAGACATCAAGAGTTGAAGTGCTACCAAATGAAATCTACAGCTAAATTTTGAGTTCATATTGATCAACAAAACAGCCATGGTTTACGAATCAAAACAGTGTAGAATTTTGTTTTATGTAATGATTCTTACAGGAATGCAACAGCCATGGTGCTGTAAGTCAGCAAGGAGGATATACAAGAATTATTTAAAAATATCATATCCTGCTACATATAGTCCTTTTTGCCACAGAACATGAGCAGATAAAAAATCAAATCTACAATGCAATCGAGATTTGAATCGTCAAAGGAAACAACTGAGTGATGAACACAAAAGAGTAATTGCATCAGATCAGTAAACCATGTGGAAGTAAATTGTGGCATTCATAAACACACAATTATGCATCTGTCTTCTTCTCCTGTGCGTCTGGACTACCTTCTGTGACACTGGATTCTGTTGCCTCCGCCTTAGCAGTTTCGACTTGGGCTTTAGTTTCTGAACCCAATGCTACTGCATTTGCTACACTTGCTACAGAATCTGCCACCATAGAAGGAACAGAAGTCTCCTGTGGGGTAGCACTTGTGATAGCTTGAGCAGCTTCGGCTTTAGAGATCTGTATCGTCTGTTCATCCGTTTCTTGCATTACTGCCTCTTTCGATGCCTTGCACTCAATCACTTCTTCCTTTGGTAACACAGGTTCTGCTGTAACAGCCTCTGATAGAATGTTCTTACCAGTCTCAGAGGAACTGCTCGTCTCTTCCTTCTGTAGAGATGGCAACTATAATTAGTACAAGTTCAACTTCAATTTAGCTTTTGTGAACTTTGTATGGTAGTCATATTACATAATAGTGGCAGGTTCTGAGGCTTACTTCCATCTGGAAGATGACCTGAAAAGTTCCCTACCGAGAAAACAAATAAGCAAGAGCATCAACGAAAATATACATTATGGTCTTGATGTCTATTGAATAGTTCTAGGATTTATCTTGATATTTAACTCAAGAAGAGTGATATGATTAAAAAGTTCACTGCATTCATATAACTTCATACTCAATGTTGGAGGATGATGTGAATGTGAACCTTACAGAATTACCTCAAGCATTACTTGGGAATAGGTCCTTAAGTATGTGGAAAGCCTTAAAACTGACATCATATTAGTTGTTGATCTTTGTTTGCGTGTTCTGTGCCATGATGATTGTAAGTCACATACCCTTCTGCATGCTTATACTTTTCTAATGCCCTGACCAAATCATTCAATGCCTCTTTCTATCGATAAAAAAAAATCTTATAAAGGCTTTTAGGCCTATATGCAATTTTGACACTCCAGGTCAAACATAGCATATCCATAATAAACTGTTATCGGTTTTAGCTAAGCCTTACTATTAATGCATTAATGTTAAAGTTGTACCTTTGGTTTGACTTCTAGGTCAAGCAAGCTTTGAAATGTAGAAAAATCTACAACTAAAGACTACATGGATTAAGAGCACCAATGTTCTTAAGTGATCATCAGCATGAAATTTCTTTAGTACAAATCTGTGGTGGGTATAACAGAGTTTTCCACACGAATGATATCAGAGTTTACCATAGTTAAGATATCCAGTAGAATTAGCCCATGACATAAATTACATGCTATAATGCAGGTTGCCTCAAGCACTTGAAAAGGGTTGGACCTTTTGATGTGTTATGTTATGATAGATAAAGGAGAAAAAGTAAAAGTGCTGGCACTTGAAAAAAAAAAAGTTCTGAGGGCAAAGAAAAAAAAAAGACTACTGGCAGTCTTCATGAGGAAAATTAAAAGTGTGAAGTATCTTTAGTAAGGCTAAAGAAAAAGCCTCTAATTGATTTGCATGGTCATTGTCAATAGTGCTCATGTATTTTACTGGATAACCTACATGAACAGACATAGGAAACAACAACCAATTGGCAATCGGAAATCAGAAAGAAAAGAAAAACATAAGAATTGTCACATTTCAAATTCAATCTGTTTTTTCTTTTTCAAAAATCGAAGCATTGTTGATTCTTTAAGAGGATTCATTCTGTGCCAGGTGGAAAACATTTCATTCATGAGGCATCAAGCAATAAAGACAAACCATTTGCAAGATTTCTTGGCAATACTATATTATCTGTTTATTTTGTGATCCCTTGTCAGTGCCAATATTAACAAGGGTGATAAACGGAAATAAGCAAGACAAAGTACATGGGCAACACATCCAATACCCAACCTACAAGTATACACTGTCAATACTCGTTCAAAATTCCAATTATGATTGGGAAATGACAGAGCTTTCCAGTGGTGGACAAAACTAGGGCTTGGGATTACCCATAGACTCCAGAGTAGATTTTGTCATTTGTGATCATGAATGAAGTGGGTGGTGATAAATGACACATATAAGGTAGTCCATGACTCCATGCTTTTCTGTAACTTCTAATTCAGAGAAAAAAATAGTTCAGACATCACTGCCAGTCATTTTTATACAAAATATGAAGGAATTACCAGTGTCAACCAGAAGAGAAACAAACGCCTTCAATTTTGAGCCTCAATATCTCCATAATCAAGAGTAACACATCATAGTAAACTTCAACGAAAAAAAAAAGCAGGACATGCATTCTGTGGTATGAAAGTGCCGAATAGGAACCAACCAGAATACTTGTTGCTTGTTGCCATCTAAAAGCAGGTAATAAGGTGGCACATATAGGGCGGACCATTCCACACCATAAAATTAAATGATATGCCACCTTTATGGAACATATTGTCTTAGGAGATTATAAAAGATTCTTCTTAAGCTATGGTTAAAAGGAAAGTAGCACAGGGAAAATATAAAGAGAGGAGAAAACAATAATGGTGAGAATGATGCATTAGGTCTACAAACGAAGAGTATAAACCACACTATATGCAGGCAATGACACAATGACATCAACTAGCAAATTGCAATTTTTTATTCTCAAACAAATCCATGGGACAAAATTGGAGGACTAAAAGGCCGGTTGCACAATAAAGTCAACATGGAGCTTCTACCGTATTACCCTTTCCGCCACATAGCTGCTTCCAAAGTAGCAAGCTAATCAGATATTTAAATTCGAAATGAATGTGACCTTTGTTAGAATTAAACTTGTTCAAGTATCATAAAAAGATTTATTTTATCATAAGAAAGGTTCATTTCATTAAGAAGAAATATTTATGGAAGGACAACTCAAATTGACTATTGATTCTTGAAAGAGTTTCTTAAAAGATAGAGATTCATTCTTAGTACATTAATGTAATATATCTTTGGGGACTATATAAACCCCATGTGTTGAGTCATGAAAAATATAGAATTTATGAAATTATAAAAAATATTGAGAGAAATACAGAAGATTTAGCTTTCTCCTGCTCTTCCTTAGTGTGATAACTCTATCTCTTCTTCCTATTGTCTTCAACAATTGGTATCAAAGCTACAATTTCATCCCCAAGCACCTTCCAACTCTAGGTCCCTAGATTAACAAAAGAAAATTATGACATATGGTGCATTCAAATGAAGGTTCTTCTAGGCTCCAAAGATGTGTGGGAGTTTGTAGAAGATGGATTTGTTGAACCAAGTCCAGCAGAAGGAGCAATGAATGCAAAAGCAAGAAAACAACTCAAAGATAGAAGGAAGAAGGAGAAAAAGACCTTGTTCACGATTTACTAAAGGCTTGATGATATAATGTTTGAGATCATCGCTCCAGCAAATACTTCAAAAGAGGCTTAGGAAATGCTTCAAAAAGCATTTAGTGGTGTTGATAAGGTAAAAAATCTCCGTCTACAAGTTTTACGAGCCGAGTTTGAAAAATTACAGCAAGGTACTTTTGAAACTATTTCTGATTATTTTACAAAAATCATTTCTATTATTCATCAAATGAAAGAAATAGTGAACAAATAAGTGATCAAAGAGTGATAGAAAAGATACTAAGATCACTAGATTCAAAATTTGATTTTATTACTGTTGCGATTAAAGAATCGAAAGATTTAAAAAAAATATTTTCAGAACAACTTATGGGTTCCCTTCAAGTTCATGAACAAAGGATTACAAAAAGAGCATAAGATAAAACTGTGGAACAAACACTACAGACCAAGCTTACTCTTGAAAATAAAGGTGAATCAAATTTTCAAAGAGGAAGAAGTCGCGGATAAAGAGGAAGAGGTGGCAAAAATCAGACCAATTAAGCATTTCAAAACAATGAAGGTGGTGGAGAAAATTCTAGCCAAAGAGGCCGAGGTTATGGTCGAGGATGTGGCCGAGGCCATGGAGGTGACAGAAATTCTAAAGGGTCTGAAATACAATACTATGTTTGCAAAAGGTATAAGCATTACTCCTTTGAATGTTATTATAATCCTGACAATCAAGGTGGTAATACAAATTTTGTTAAAAAAGAAGAGAAGAACGAAAATCAAGTTTTGCTAATGACTTATGATAATTTGAAGGAAGATCAGTCTATGACATGGTATCTAGATACATGAGCTTCAAATAATGTGTGTGGCATTAAAATATTATTTTCAAAAATGGATACAAGTTATTCCGGGAATATTACATTTGATGATCTGTCTCAAAGACCGGTAAGAGAAAAAGGTAAAATTGTTCTTGGACTTCAAAATGGCAAAGAATTATGCATTTCAAATGTTTATTATGTGTCTGATATAAAAAATAATATTCTGAGCTTGGGACAATTACTTGAAAAAGGTTATAATATTGAGATGAGAGATATGACTCTTTCAATTTATGATAAGAATAAGACATTAATCTCACATGTGAAAATGACGAAGAATAGAATGTTTCCTATACATTTATGTATTTTTGATCAATCAAATTGTTTTAAGACTGATATTGAGGATATTTCTACATTATGGCATCTTAAATATGCACACTTAAATTTTAAGGCTTTAAAACTTTTAGTGAAATTTAATATGGTGACAGGAATGCCAAGAATTGATCGCTCATCAAAATTGTGTGAAGTATGTGTTATGGGTAAGTAAGAAAGAAAGCATTTCAAAATCAGCAGAACAAAAAGAGCATGGCATCGGCTTGATCTGGTACACTCGAATGTTTGTTGCCTTATCAGCCCAGTATCACTTAGAGGAAGCAGGTATTTTCTTATCTTCACTGATATTGAGGATATTTCTACATTATGGCATCTTAAATATGCACACTTAAATTTTGAGGCTTTAAAACTTTTAAAAAAATTTAATATGGTGACAGGAATGCCAAGAATTGATCGCTCATCAAAATTGTGTGAAGTATGTGTTATGGGTAAGCAAGAAAGAAAGCGTTTCAAAATCAACAGAACAAAAAAAGCATGGTATCGACTTGATCTGGTACACTCGAATGTTTGTTGCCCTATCAGCCCAGTATCACTTGGAGGAAGCAAGTATTTTCTTACCTTCACTAATGATTATAGTGGCAAAACTTGGGTCTACATGCTAAAGGAAAAGAAAGAAGTATTAAACAAATTCAAGGAATTTAAAAACTTGGTTAAAAGACAAAGTGGTTGTAAGATTAAATGTTTACGAATAGACAGAGAAGGTGGTGAATATACATCAAATGAATTTGGAAGTTTTTATAGAAATAATAGAATTTTACATCAATTTACAATGTCATACACACCTCAACAAAATGGTGTCTCAGAAAAATAGGACTATACTTAATATAGTCCAATGCATGTTAAAAGAAAGAAAAATTCCTAAAGAATTTTGGGGAGACGTTATTGCTTGTGCAATTTATTTGCTAAATAGGTTTCAACAAGGCGAATTGGTAATTCTATACTAGAAGAAGTACGGAGCATGCAGAAACTAAGAGTCGATCATTTAAGAATTTTTGGAAGTGTTGGATTTGCCAAGATACCAGAAGAAAAGAGAAGAAAATTTGAAGATAAAAGTCAGAAATATATTTTGTTAGATTATGCTGAGAATTCCAGTGGTTAAAAACTTTACAATCCTGTCACAAATAAAGTTGTAATGTCAAGAGATGTTCAGTTTAATGAACAACAGATTTAGGACTGGAAAAGTAATGAACAATATAAGAAAGCTATATCGTCAAAAAATGATGATATAATGCAAGCACAGAAGAGGCCTTACCAGAATCTTCGCCGAGATAAGCTATGTCACATGATTCAAGAAGTCCAATTATAAGAAGGACAAGACCGATTCAGGAGCTATATGATGTGACTCGAAGAATTAATACTAATAATGATGAACTTTCTTTATTTTATCTTTTTACAAGATATAATCCATTAACTTTCGAAGTAGCTTGTAAAGAGGAAAAATGGAGACAAGCTATGAAGGAGGAGATTTATACCATCAACAAAAATGATACATGGGAGCTTACTACACTTCCAGAATATCACCAAGCGATCGGTGTTAAGTGGATCTTTAAAACAAAAAGAAATACACAAAGAGAGGTGGAGAAATATAAAGCACGATTGGTCGCAAAGAGATATAAACAATAATATGGGATCAACTATGAAGAAGTATTTATATCAATTGCCCGATTGGAGACAGTAAGATTACTTATCTCCCTAGCAGCTCAAATGAAATGAAAAATTTTACAACTGGATGTCAAATTAGTATTTCTTAATGAAGTTCTTGAAGAAGAGGTATATATTCAACAACCCTCTGGTTTTATTATTTATGAATAAGAACACAAAGTATACAAGTTAAAGAGAGTTCTTTATGGGCTTAAACAAGCCCCACGAGCATGGAATTCTCGGATAGATGCTTATTTTATTCAAAATAATTTTTCTAAATGTCCACATGAACATGCTCTCTATACGAAATCTAACTCTGATGGAGATATAATGTTTGCATGCCTGTATGTAGATGATTTAATATTTATAGGCAATAGTAGCTCCATGATTAAAGATTTTAAATATTTCATGAAGAAGGAGTTTGAGATGACCGACTTGGGTCAAATAACTTATTTCCTTGGTATTTAAGTTATACAAGACAATGAAGGAATTTTTATCTCACAAGGAAATTATGCAAAAGAGGTTCTAAAGAAGTTCTCCATAGAAGATTATCATCCTACAAATACACCTATTGAATATGGCACAAAGTTGACCAAGGAAGGCGAAGGTAAATACATTAATCCAACTTATTACAAAATTCTAGTTGGATGTTTAACGTATTTGACATGCACTCGACTTGATATACTATTTGGAGTTGGTTTAATAAGTAGATACATGGCAGCTCCTAAGACTTCTCATTTAAATATTACTAAAAGAATTTTGCGATATATTAAAGGAACAATTGAGCATGGAATATTCTATTCATCATCAAAAAGATAGAATCTAATTGGATATAGTGATAGTGATTAGGCCGGAAGTTATGACGATCGAAAGAGTATAACTGGTTTTGTATTTTATTTTGGTGGAGCTACATTTACTTGGTCTTCAAAAAAATAGGATATCATTACACTATCAAGTTGTGAAACAGAATATATAGTAGCATCTTCTTGTGTTTGTCATGCAATATAGCTAAGAAGATTACTCCAGGAACTTCATATGCCACAGGAAAAGTCAACCAAGATTTATGTTGATAATAAATCAGCTATTGCCTTAGCCAAGAATCCAGTCTACCATGAAAGATCAAAGCATATCGACACAAGATTTTATTTTATAAAAGATCATGTCAAAAACAAAGAAGTAGAGCTACATCCAAGGTTTTCAATTTCGACATCGCTCGATGAGCGGTCGATCCACCAGTTCTGACGCGGACCACCCTCAAGGCGATTCAAAATCAACCGTCAGCGATCAATTTCAACCGTCGGTGATCGATTTCGACTGTCGACGGTCGATTTCGACCATCGACGGCCGATTGAAGAAGAAATCGACCGTCGGCGGTCGATTGAGAGAGAAATTGACCGTCGGCGATCGATTGAGGAAGAAGAAGAGGAAAGGAAAAAAAAAGAGGGGAAGAAAGAATATCTCGCCCGCGCACCGTCCTCGCTCGCCTACCATCGCCGCTCGCGGGTCGTTTACACCGTCACCGTGGATCGCTTTGTCGATCGCCGCCCGATCGACCGCGCTGGCGACCGGCCATCGTTTTCTCCCGCTCGAGGAGACGGAGTGTCTCCCGTGATGATCGAGGTGACATCGCCTTTTCTTTTTAATATTTTAATATTATATTATATAATATTATATTATAAAAATATTATATTATATTTTAATATCGGACTGTACATGTGCATACCGCCCAGTACGGACTGGTAAGTCAAACCTTGGCTACATCATGTCAAGACAAGTGAACAAGTGGTTGATATACTTATAAAGCCTCTCAAATTTCAGATGTTTCAATAACTTCGAAAGAAACTTGGAATGTTGGATGGAACAAGTTTAAGGGGCGAGAATGTTGGAATTAAACCTGTTCAAGTATCATAAAGAGATTTATTTTATCACAAGAAAGGTTCATTTCATCAAGAGGAAATATTTATGGAAGAACAAGTCAAATTGACTATTGATTCTTGAACGAGTTTCTTAAAAGAAAGAGATTCATTCTTAATACGTTAATGTAATGTATCTTTGGGGACTACGTAAACCCCATGTGTTGGGTTATGAAAAATATAAAATTTATAAAATTATAAAAAAAATATTAAGAGAAATTCAGAAGATTTAGCTTTCTCCTACTCTTAGTGTGATAACTCTATCACCTCTTCCGATCGTCAAACAACCTTGCCTAACATAATAAATGACACTTACACCGGTACGTAACAGCAGCCAAATCCAAATGAGGAGTAAATTCCCCTCGTTAGGTGCAACAAATGAGATCAAAAGCTAACATCAAGAATCTTAACACACTACAAGGCCTAAAGATCGAAAACAGAGATTTTGGCGATTAAATCTGAGGAAGGCAGCGACACGCACCTGAAGCAAGTCGCTGAGAGATCCCGGCTGTTCTCCTCCGGTTGCGCCAGGCCCCGCTGAACCTCCCGCCCTCCTCCGCCATCTTTCACCTGGTGATCCGGCGGCCGGCTGCTCCAGCGGCGGGGACGCGTTCCCGTCCGCTCTGGCCTTCGTGGCGCACGCTCCCGTGGTTCTCTCTCGCCAGGGGGGAGAGAGAGAGAGAGAGAGAGAGAGAGAGAGAGAGAGAGCGGGAGAGTCGGGGGGTGGAGGGGTTTGATGAGCTTCGTAAATACTAGATGCTTAATGCTAAATCTACATTGATTCCTCACAAACATAATTAGTTCTTCCTTTTAACCCTCAAAAATCTTATTCCCTTTTTAATCCAGGATTATGGCATCCTCCTCTCATGTACATCCATATGATATGGTCTATATTAATATGTTTTCAGATATATTCGTAAGATAGTAAAAGAAATTACTTGTATAAAATTGATTACATCAGTTTTTCTAAGATGATCCGTCAATGAGAGGTAATGAAAAGGGTTATATAATAAATTATATAAATCTTAGCAAAATATTTATGTATAAGATAAGATTGAAATAATACTAAAGAAGAAACACTTAAATTTAGAACTGTGCAGTGTTTCACTTCTGTCTGCAGTGTATCACTTCTCCGCGACAGTATTATGCATAACTGATGTGGAAGAATTTTATACTGATGTGTTGCATCACTTATTTGTTTACATACAAGTAGCATATAGTATTTTATACTGAGATTTTCCTAGTCATTCTAGAAATAATTAATAAAAATTTTATAAAATTATAATAAAATTTTACTTAGTCATTTCTATCCTATAAAGAAGTATGACTAGGATTTATGTTAAGACCTTAGGACTTCTTGGTCATTGCCTTTTTTATTGGGTTGGTCGACTAGGGTTTCTAGCAGAGCGGTATGACTTGTGCAGCCACTTAGGTCACTGCTCCTTTTATTTATGTATGATAACTATAAGAGGGGCAAAGGGAGAAATTCACTTAGGAAGCACCCCCTAGGACTAGGGTTTTAAGCCCTATATAAGCATATAGCCTCCACATCTTTTTAATTAAGCAAGTAATATCTTTTGTTTAGTCTTGTGGCCGACTCCTTAGAGCGAACCCCTATAGCGTTCCAAGGGTTGATCCCCTCAAAGATCAAAATCTATAGAGCTCCTTCTAGGGTTCTATCATTTGGTATCAGAGCTGTATTTCTATTGCTCTGTAGCCATCTCTGTCGCCTCCACCTTCCTAAGCAATTCTCATAATTGCTGCGACATGTGCTTCGATCTTCCACCCCAACTGTAGTCATAAACGTTATCGTTATTGTGAAGGTGAAATGCTATAGAAATTTTTAACCACTTATTTGCCTCTTGAAACTGGTTTATTGCTACTCCTTTTTGGCTGAATTTTTTATACAATTTCATAGATCATCTTATCTTTTATCTAAGATTGATCTCTGGAAAAAATTCCTTCTGAAATCGGAATTATAGTGCTGCAATTCTTTGTCGCACAGTGCTGGAATTTTACGATGAAGAATCTGCGTTCCGCTTGTTGGCCTCTTGAAACTAAACTTTTGTTCATCCTTTTTGGTCGAAACTTTTACATAATTTTGTAGATCATCTTACCTTTCATCTAAGATTGATTTCTAGGAAAAATTCTTTCTGAAACCGAAATTATAGTGTTGCAATCATTCATCGTGCAGTGTTGGAATTTTATAACGAAGAAACTACCTTCCGTCTTTTTCCCTATTTTCCCACCGTTACTCTGCCAAAATTTTACCAAACTTTTTTCTGATATCGATCACATCTGAATCAAAGATTTCTATATATTTTTCTCAAGTTTTTTCTCTAGAATTTACGCCGAGAACTCATCGTTTCTCTAATATAAATTCTATTCAGTAGAACTACACATACGTAATAATCTTTTGTCGAATCCTATCAGATTTTTTGCTGCTGCTTTTCCAGATCTGAAATCATCTTTCCCTAATCTTCACCCTCTACTGTAAAAACCAAAAAAACCTATCAAACCATAGCCAAAAAACTAATTCCAATCAACCCTAAAAAATAGCTCTAATCATAGCCTACTTCCTTACTGATCACCTACCTTTTCATCCCACCTTCCTTATCGATCCACCTACCATTATTGTCATCTATCTCAGATCCAAAATCTCTTTTCCTAACATTCATCCACTATTATCATAGCCCTAAAACCATACCAAATCATAGCCAAAACTCTACAAAATCATAGCCCCTAACCACACCCAATACTGCCACAAAACCAGCCCCAAAAAATCGTAACCTTCGGTCCACCAACCTTTCATCCACCCAACCTCCCTAATCCCTTCAACTGCAGCATGCATGCCTTGCTGCTGCACAATGTTGTTAATAGCGATCTCTCGCTGTCATCCTCCTTGATCATAGCTAGTAGTGACCCTTGCGGCAAAAAGCTACCAGCAACGATCTTTCGCTGCAATCTGTCTACATCGTAGCCCGCAGCAATCTTTCGCTGCTAACTGTCTTGATCGTGGCCAGCATCAAATTAAACACAACCAGTAGCGGTCTCTCACTCTATACCGCCACTGCCCTCCTCCACAATAGTCGTGCACACCGCTGCCCTGTCTTCCTCCTATTACAGCCGCACCCTTGCTGCGACCATGCCACCTGCAGCCACGAAGTCACAGTGCAGCCGTAGCCGACGTTGTTGCTGCCCTCTTCTTCCTCCACCGTCACTGTTGCCTTTCGACTCAGATCTCTTGGCTGTCATCTTTCGACATATATCAACCACCTAAAAAATCGTAGCCTCGACGACATTGTAGCATCATCGCAGAACCGCAGCCGACGTTACTGCTGCCATCTTCTTCCTCCACCGTTGCTGCTACCCTTGGCTGCCATCCTCCACTTGGAGACTTCACCACCATAGCCCCGACATTGCTACCATTTGTTACCTTCAACTTGAAGATTGCAGCTGCACTCTTCAATCGATTTATTTGATAGGTTAGAGATCCTTATGTCATGACATCGGTGGGCTTATTCAAAGCCAAATTAGAGGCTTTCGAGACATGTATAGATGTTAAATTACATGCTCTCTTCGAAAAGTTTAGATTGGGCCAATCACTGAGCCCAATAAGATCACAACATGATGTAAATTCAGATTGTAAAAAGAACCTTGATAAAGAATTAGTGATGATCCATCAAACCTCCATCATCCAAGAGTATCAAACTGGGATTGAAAGATTATCTAATCAAACTTACAATTGGTCTGAAAAATTGATATTGAGAACTTTTATTGAGGGCTTGAAGCCGGAGATTCACGAAGAAGTCAAAGCACGACAGTCGTATACACTTAAGTCAGTCATCTCTTTCGCACGACTACACAAAGACAGACTGAAATAAGATGCTCGGAGGACCAAAGCCATCGCACGACCAGTAGCACAGAGACCCTCGGCCCCATCTACCACTAGTCGATCACCTCAGCCAAAAAAGTTAACAAGAGAAGAGCTTCGTGATAGATCAGCAAAGGGCCTATGTGGGAATTATGATAATGGAGCCTAGAAAACCACTGTAAAAAGGAGACACCGTTGATAATTGCACCCACTGAAGAACCAAAATTTGAAAATATGACTCATGAGCCCAAGGAGAAGGATACACCACAACCGACCAATTGCACGGTCCCTACCTTGGCTGGCTACACTAACCTACAGAAATTGAAGATCGAAGGGTTTCTTGAGCAGTAGTCCGTCATCGTCCTCATCGACACTGGGAGCACACACAACTTCATGAGCAGTAAGGTTGATGCCCACTTAATGCTCTAAAAAGAATATTACAGTGGATTCGAAGTCAAGGTAGCTAATAACCAAATTCTGAAGTGCAACCAGAAGTGCCCGCGGATAAAATTGATCTTATATGAGCAAGACGTAGTTACTGATTTTTTCCTCCTCCCACTTGATGGTATTGATATAGTGCTCGACATTGGTTGGTTGTCCACGATTGAAAATATTTTCTAGAATTTTTTGAGACTAACCATGAAATTTTTCAAAAAAGGAAAGTAGGTGATTCTATGAGGGAGCCCAGTGGCTACAACGACAACACAACACTTAGAGGGGGTACCAAAAGAATAATCCAGTGATTTTCTAATTCAAATTCAAGAGTTTCATGAGATTGAAGATAAGAATCCTCTCCTACAACTTGCTGAAATTTTGGGCGTCTACACCAAACCGAGCCGATTACCTCCTCTGAAGCTGTCTGCCCCCTCTATGTTGAACTGGCCGAAACTTCTACCAGTTATTACTCGACCAGATTGCTTCGTACAACCTCAGAAGGTCAAAGATAAAAGGATTGTCCAAAAGATGATAGAGACACGAATTATTCGGCTATGCTTATTTCCTACTATGACACATCCCTATATCTTTTTCCCTGGAGATAAGCTACTTTTAAAGTGTTACATCCCACCGAACTCACCATGGTTGTTGATGCAACACTTCCAGATCTCATGTGACTTCTATGACTTCTCACAAGATTGGACCATGATGCTTAAAGACTTCCTTGATAATGACCTTCAATCTATTGCCCAAGACTGTAAGAAAATTGAGCCCCTCCAGTGGCAAAATCAGAATAAGAGAAGGATTATTCGTAGCTCTCAACAAAACATCATCCCTCTCACTGTGAAGAAAGATGCACCACCTTGGTCGAGTGGAACTATAGCCCTTACGACCACGATGTTGTCCCCACCAGGTCGTGGCCAGATGTTTATGATTGGAGCAGACACATCCAGAGTTGGGATCGACATCACCCTTATGCAAAATGGTCGACTCTAATTCACACTGAGGCTTCATCTACACTCCACACGAGGTTTTTAAAGGAGATACTTATTGCTACCAAATTTAAATTTTGGCTGGATACAGGTTCATGGCATGAAAGAGGTTTAAGCCCAGAAGAATTACAATCCATGCTCATGTTAGATTGGCCTCTCATCATCCTGAACCATACTAGAGAGCAGTCACTATTTCAGAAGAAAGATCGGCTATCACTAAAGATTAACTATATATCAATACATGCAAAGAAGAAATAACCTCGACAAACTTTAGAATAGACAAAAATTGAAGATCGAGTTTTTTTACACCTCGAACCCGATCAGTAGAAAATTCAAGCCTCAAGAAAGTGGTCTCCCTATTTCTTTGGGCCTTATAAAATTGGAGATCACATTAGAGCCTTAACCTGGAGATCAAATCTGTGCGCTAAATCAAGGTTATAATTAATCCTCTAAGTATCCCAATGAGGAGGTCAAAGTTCAATTAATGATCGTATTGAAATCATATGAGGAGCTGAAGACCTGGTTCCCAGAGTTTATGGACCCTCAACCTTGAGGATAAGATTGATTCAAAGAGGGCGGGTTTGATAGAACTCCACCAAGGTTGAATCTTAATCACCTAGAAGTAATTAATAAGAACCCTGTGAGATTATAATAAAACAGTCAGTTTTATTTATCCTAAAAAGAAGTGTGTGTTTTTTTTTTTTTTTTGGGGCTGGCTGGGCTACTTGTTGCTAGCTTAGCTATTTTTGCCTAAGTCGTGGCACCCACGTATATCCGTCCGTAAAGGTTAGCCTTCCCCGAGATCTCCTAAGGTCCCTTAGGACTTACAAAAGAGAAAATGGGCCAACAGAAGCAGTTCCAACAGGATCCACAAGCAATAGTTTAAACAAACACTTTACAAAGCCAATTCAAATTACACCCATGGATATTACAAACTTAGAGACGTTGCAAACAAAGGATAATGGTCCATTACAAACCGAAGTCCCCACAAGTGCTTACAAGACAAACTCCAAGCCAAAATTGGCTACAAAGTAAACCAAACTAGGGTTGCCAAGCTTACTACAAGCTCACTACTTACTATATAAGGTACATATATAAATTGAAGCACATGGACAAACACGAGCATTTCATCGAACACCTTGTTTACATTTTTGTCTGTGACATTCTCCCCAATTATTCCTTCGACATCCTCGTCGAAGCCACTGTACACAATACATCTTCTCGCATTTTGTTGAATCTTCAATCTTCTCCTTTGGCTGCAACA
Organism: Ensete glaucum; assembly: GCA_021527575.1. Classification (NCBI taxonomy): domain Eukaryota; kingdom Viridiplantae; phylum Streptophyta; class Magnoliopsida; order Zingiberales; family Musaceae; genus Ensete; species Ensete glaucum. The sequence goes on from CM038555.1 coordinate 28,560,607, forward strand.
TGACCCTTTAGCTCCCAACCGCTCTCTATCGCTGTTGTTGAGTAGTCGAACTCGATCCATCATGTTGCTTTAACTCACCAATGACTAACTCTGGTGTGGGGTTGGCTGAGTTGTGTTGATCCTTGTTGACTCTCATAAATCCTTCTGATGAAGAAAAAGACCTATCTTATTATGCGTCAATATCGTAGTATACTCATGTTGCTTGAACTAGATGGATGCTTGTTAGAACTTTAACGAGCATTGCCTCACAGACTTTGAAGTTTTTTTAGGTCCTTCCTCTATAATATTTGCCCATTGATCCTTCTTCCACTTTTAGTTGTCACTTCCAAGTAGGTTCACATCACTCCCGCTTTCAATTAGTATTTAATTAAGAAATAAAGCGGACAATCTACTCTTAGTAGTACTGATCACCAATGGTGAGGATTTGACAGTTATTGTCTTCCATAAGCTTTCTTCAAAGGGTCACTTAACTTATGCAGAGCTCCTCTGCTAGATAAGTAAGAGAATTGGGATACTCGACTTCACTCATTCTCTTAGTAGTTAAGAAGACAATGTTACTTGGCTTTGCTTACCTCCTTGAGTTAAGAGAATTGAGGTACTTAGTTTCACCCATTCTCTTAAGTTGAGAAGGCAAATGTTACTCGATTTCGCATGCCTCCTCGAGCTTGTACTTCATGCATTGAGCTGGTTACTAATATTCGCCCACTCTTTATTCATACTTATGAAGCACTTGAAGTGTTTGCACTCTTAACATTGAGTTAGCTATTGTGATTCGTCTTTCCACAACCATTGAACTTCTAGAATGTAAGAAGTTTTGCTCGAAAATAATAAAGTGTTTACCCGAACTTGGAGTAAGTCTTTGATAGTTTTGGTTGCCTCTAGGATTGTACCATCTTCTCCATCACCTTTGTCGCCTACTCCTCTGAGTAGAAAAGGTACAGTACCGCGTACTGCCTACTTCGTTCCTTGGTCGAGCACTCCTGCATCAACCCGAAGTCCCTCGCTTTCGGCTATCTTGATGAGAAGCCCATCGACACCGGTCTTATGAAGTTCCTTGGCCTCTGCCCTTCCGCCTTGTCATAGTACTTGAAATTTACCTCTGCATTCTCTACCTCCTCGGCCCCTTTGATGACCAATGCTCTCTCTCTATGAGAGCAAGAGATCAATGACTCCACGAAAATCCTACCTCTACGGTACTATGGTACTACCAAGCCCATGGTCCTACTATATGTTGTCTTACATCTGTGTCCCTTCTTTCACGAACAATAGATCTGCCTTTACGACACCGTGGCGCTCCTCCGAGTCTACCTCCTTTCTAACCGATACTATTGCTTTTGGATAGCTAATCCCCTCCAGACTCGTCGTCGCTTCCTCACCCCTTTTAACTACCTGCTTCAACACCACTGTGTCCTCCTAGCAGTTCTCCTTAGTCAATAGAAAGATAGACTGTAACTCTCATGCATGGCCTCCACTATCTTGTTGTAGGGATTATGCTGATTCTGTTCTCCTTAGCTTCCTTGGTAGGAACGTTTGCTTACTCGACCTTGTCCTCTGACTTGTCAAGCTCCCTTAAGTTAATATGAGCACTAAAGTAGTCTAACTTTCAAGTCACTCTAACCATACCTCTATATGATCAAGTCCCCTCCATGAGACTTACGGTACTAGCAATCTGACTTTTCCCTCGGTGGTACACAACCCCCATATGCTGATGACCAAGACTTTCATCTGATGCAAGCTTCGATACGTACATACAGAAGACCCACCTCTATAGTACCATGACATTCACTCCTTGAATCCACAACCCTTCTTGTCATTGCATTGGTCATTGAATTAGAGCTCCCAACAGCTCCTGATCAGTCACATGATCATGTCTCTCTCCATGGGACTCACTGGTACGTGTACCTAGACTTCTTCCTCGGTGGTATACAGCCCCCATAATGAGTAAGGCTTTTATCTAATGCAAGCTTCGATGTATACACAAAGACCCACCTTTGTGATACCACGACATTCACTCCTTGAATCCATAGCCCTTCTTTTTATTGTGTCGTATACTAAAGTGGAGCTCTCAGTAACTCCTGATCATACATCCGCATGATCATATCCCTCACGGGACATGACTGCATGTGTTGCATTGCCACGAACTATTCTACCATGATCCGTTGCACCATGTCGTCTCTTGGTGATATCTCTATTGCATATAGATTCTCGTGTGATGAATTTGGACTACGACTTCTCCATGTATGGCCTCTACCAATACATCATAGGGCCTTCTCCATCTCTGATTTTTTGTTCGCTCCCTTGCTAATTCACCTTCGTCCACCCACTCTTGGGTCATACCCGGATGAAGCATAGCTTTAGAACAGTTCGTCACTTGGTAACTCCTAAAGTCTCATAACTTCACTAGAATTGATGCACTATTGTTTGGATCTTGGGCCTCTATCCCATACCACCACAATATCCATTATGCACCACTTATTCTTGACAACTTGAATGGCAATACTATGGTATATTCTTCAATAGTACATGCCTCTGTGTCCTCTTTCCCTGTGCTAAGGTCTCATGATCCTAACTTTGCCTCCGTAAGTTGAATCACCTTAGTTACTCTGTCAAATGCATCTTTGAGATAATGTGCATGTGCCTCGAAGCTCCCTTCATCTTTAGTACCATGCAAGAGAAGTCCCACCCTATCAGAATGAAGAACCTATGGAACGACTTGATCCCACTCTTGCCTCTACAAGAGTTCATGCTCTTAACCTCTGTCCAAGGAAAGCTCTGTGCCTATGCTCCATGTTCCAACTTCTATGTCGACTCCCTTCATGCGGTTTGGATACTTCACCAAGTTCTACCTAAGTTGCTCTGCTCCTCGATTTGCATTGAGTTAATAATGGCCCCCCGTGCCCACCATTCCACTGGTCAACACCTCTATTGAGTTTGATTTCTATATCGACTCTAAGTGTGCCTTCATATGATGTTGCCTTGGATTGCTCCCCCACTTGATCTTGAAATGCATCCATCAATGCATTATCTCATTCGAGATTATGCGATGACTCTTCGTCACTCGTTTGGATATCTGTACTGTTGGAATAACTTTTCTCTTTACATTCTTCCCACTGAAAGTTTCAGAGACCACCATCCCCTTTGGACTATTCCATCTTGCTGAACAACTTGTGCCTTATTCTGCCCCCATAAATGCACTTGCTAGATTGCTACTCTTTACCAATACAGCCCCACTACACCCTTCAAGGTTTAGCTACGTGTTGAATTTATTACACACTTCAACCGCCTACGGACGTATCATTTCCATGTCGAAGAGAAAGTTCGGATGCTCCATGGCACCGAGTTTCGATCACGCCTTGGGATAGTCATGAACACTCCGTCGTCCGTGTACAAGCCCTTGCATAAATACTGAATCCTTCGAGTTAACAATTCCCCTCACCTTTGTGAGCTTTTCATAACTCTTTCGGTCATTGCGCAACACCTCTCACTTTGCACGATCTAATCTTTTACCAAGTTCCCGCTTTCCTTGAACACCATCAAGTTTGGTTGCCAACGTCGAGCCGTAGCTCGAACTTAGTTGATCTTTGTGCACTACGCATTCTTCTTCGTTTGTTTATCCTCGTGGTGCCTCTCGTGTAAAGGGTTGGCCATTTCTCTTAATGTCAAACCTGGATGCCCGCTCCTTTGAGCGACTCCTTTCCCTACATCTCAATGTCTGTTTCCCCCAAACGGTTATGCGTGCTGGCTGTTCTCCACATAGCCCAACTAGGTCCCCCACTTTTATTTGATGAGTGTTTCTATGTGTGCTTGTCTTGCTTTAATATCATAATGTCATGGGCTTAGCTGATTTTGCCTAAGCTATGTGACACACATACGTGTTCATCCCTAAAAGTTAGTTTTTCCCGAGATCTCCTACGGTCCCTTAGGATTTACAAAAGAGAAAACGGGCTAGAAGAAGCAATTCCAATGGGATCCAGAAGCAATAGCTCAAGCAAATACTTTATAAAGCCAATTCAAATTACACTCATGGACATTACAAACTTAGAGAGGTTGTACACAAAGAAAAATGGTCTATTACAAATTGAAATCCCCACAAGTGCTTACAAGACATACTTGTATTTACAAGCTAAAATCGATCACAAAGCAAACCAAACTATGGCTACCAAGCTTACTATAAGTCTGTTACTTACTGTACAAGGTATGTACATAAACTGAAGAACACAGACAAACACGAGCATTTCATTAAACACCTTGTTCATATTTTTGCTCGTGACACGCTACCCCCCTTCACTGAGTTGGTCGATTAGAGTTTCTAGCAAAAGGGCATGGCTTGTGTAGCCACCTAGGCTGTCACCCCCTTTATTTATGCATGGTAGCTATAGGAGGGGCAAAAGAGAGAATTCTCTTAGGAAGCACCCCCCTAGGGCTAGGGTTTGGAACCCTATATAAGCATGTAGCCTCCCCCTCTTTTTAATCAAGCAAGTAATATCTTTTGTTTAGCCTTGTGGCCGACTCCTTAGAGGGAAGAACCCCTATAACGTTCCAAGGGTTGATCTCCCTCAAAGATCAAAATCTATAGAACTCTTTTTCTGGTTCTATCATAGCATGCCAAAATGATACGGGATTTCCACTACTTTTGGGATAAATGGAGAAAGAGAATATTGTAGCCACCGAGATAATTATACTGAGTAAAAACATCATATCTCAAATTTCATACATTCAAATCCCAAGTTTTTTTTACTTCTTTTGCTTTTCAAACAAGTACAATAATTCAAAACAATAAGCAAACAAAACCTTGATGTAAATGTCATGCCATGGTATTCACATCTTAATGGCATTCCAAACAAAGTAGAAGAAGGATAACGGTTGCCAAGAAGGCTGCTTTCTTTAAAGAATTTACCAAAGGCATGTGAATACCATGGCATATTACAAAGATTATAATAAACCTCACCTAGTCACTTCTATCCAATAAAGAAATGTGAGTAGGGTTTATTTTGGGGTCTTAGACCTTTTTGGCCGCCATCCCCTTTATTGTGTTGGTCGGCCATGGTTTCTAGCAGAGGGGCATGGTTTATGTAGCTACTTAGGTCACTGCCTCCTTTGTTTATGCATGGTAGCTATAGGAGGGGCAAAAGGAGGAATTCACTTAGGACGCACCCCCCTTGGGCTAAGGTTTGGAACCCTATATAGGGTTCTAAATGTTATGTCATGGTATTCACATCTTATTAGAAAAAAAGTAGAAGAAGGATAACAATTGCCAAGAAGGCTGCTTTCTTTAAAGAATTTACCAAAGGTATATGAATACTATGGCATATTACAAAGATTGTAATAAAACCTCACCTAATCACTTCTATCCTAACAAAAAGTGTGACTATGGTTTATTTTAGGGCCTTACGGCTTCCTGGTCATTACCCCCTTCACTATGTTGGTCGACTAGAGTTTCTAACAGAGGGGCATGGCTTATACAGCCACTTAGGCTATCGTCCCCTTTATTTATGCATGGTAGCTATATGAGGGGCAAAAGGATAAATTTACTTAGGATGCACCCCCCTTGGGCTAGGGTTTAGAACCCTATATAAGAATGTAGCCTCCACCTCTTTTTAATCAAGCAAGTAATATCTTTTGTTAAGCCTTGTGGCCAACTCCTTGGAGGGAAGAACCCCTATAGCGTTCTAAGGATGGATCTCCCTCATAGATCAAAATCTATAGCGCTCCTTTTCAAGTTCTATCATAACATGCCACAATGATACAAGATTTCCACTACTTTTAGGGTAAACAGAGAAAGAGAATATTGTAGCCATCGAGATAATTATACTGAGTAAAAACATCATATATCAAATTTCATGCATTCAAATCCCAAGTTTTTTACTTCTTTTTCTTTCCAAACAAGTACAACAATTCAAAACAATAACCATACAAAACCTTGATCTAAATGTCATGTCATGGTATTCACATCTTACTGGCATTCCAAACAAAGTAGAAGAATGATAACAGTTGCCAAGAAAGCTGCTTTCTTTAAAGAATTTACCAAAGGCATGCGAATACCATGGCATATTACAAAGATTGTAATAAAACCCTACCTAATCACTTCTATTCTATAAAGAAGTGTGACTATAGTTTATTTTGGGACCTTAGAGCTTCCTAGCCGCCATCACCTTCTTTAGGTTGATCGACTAGGGTTTCTAGCATAAGGGCATCACTTGTGTAGCCACTTAGGCTGTCGCCCCCTTTATTTATGTGTGGTAGCTATAGGAGGGACAAAAAAAAGAATTCACTTAGGAAGCACCCCCTAGGGCTAGGATTTAAAACCCTATATAAGCATATAGCATCCATCTCTTTTTAGTCAAGCAAGTAATATCTTTTGTTCAACCCTTTGGTTGACTCCTTAGAGAGAGAAACCCCTATAGCGTTCCAAGAGTTATCCTCCTCAAAGATCAAAATCTATAAAACTAATTTTTTAGTTCTATTATAACATATCATAATGATACGGTATTTTTATTGCTTTCGAGATAAATAGAAAAAAAAAATATTATAGCCAACGAGATAATTATACCGAATAAAAACATCATATCTCAAATTTCATGCATTCAAATCTAAAGTTGTTTACTTCTTTTGCTTTCCAAAGAAGTTCAGCAATTCAAAACAATATGCATACAAAACCTTGATCTAAATGTCATGTCATAACATTCACGTCTTACTGACGTTTCAAACAAAGTAGAAGAAAGATAACAGTTGCAAACAAGACTGATTTCTTTAAAGAATTTACCAAAGGCAAAGGGTATGTATGCTATTACCACTGACAAGAAACATCAAAGTACACAGCTCACATGCTTCCAGATTAAGCTGGAACAGACTCGACAACAATGTCTGGAGTCTAATTTGTCTTCCAAATAGGTTCCCAAATGCTAGTCATGGCAGGAGAAGTTAAACCTGCTCTTCTCTTTTCCAGTCCAACACCGGTGTCACGTCAATTAATTGCTGAAAGATGATCAGAGAACCTGTGCAGGAATAAAAGCTTGGTGGGGTACGGCATGCGGCATGTTGATGTTGCTGACACTTGGTGTTGCTGTACTGCTTCCAGCCGTGGGTTGTAACAATTGCATGAGTGAAAGGAATATCTCCATCCGAGTCACATCTCTGTTGGCCTGTGCACAATATATGCAACCTTGTTTTAGCAATGGCAACATTTTTTTTTTTCAAACACAAAAGAAATTACATTGCTAGAAAGATCATGTACGATGCCTAAAGAATCAGCACTCAAAAGAGGAAGGAGAGGATCATGCCAGTAGCCTCTTGAAAAAAAAGAATTTTTAGTTTACAAAGCAAACCTAGCCAATCAGTCCCCAATGATTTCCTTCCTCAAAAAATGACTGATTTTTTAGATGTAACAATTTCTTTCCCGAAAAGGATATGACTGATCGCAACATAGTTACTATGGGCTATAAACTTTTGAATGTAACTATAAATGCATCATATGAGATGTTAGGATAAGGAACAAGTGAAAGAAGAAAATATGACCTATGAAGTGTGTGAGGCATGCGCATAATGCCTAAGAGCTGTGATTAATGATGCATACCATCAAATTAGCCTGCGGTATGTTCTGCCTATAACCTTGTAACATGAGACAAATAAAAAGTGATCGATTGTGATGAATAAAATATTTTAGTTTCATCCTCTTTACTTATCCTCTGTTGTGTTTTTTCTATGAATTAATGAAAACTATCATCCTTCCAAGATAATTTTCCGACAGGTACAGTCTGACACTAAAGTTTGTCTACATGTTACTAAACTGAAGGCACAGATCAATAGCAAGGAACTTATAAGCCAGAGGCATCTATCTTAGTACCTCTACGGAAAAACGTGCCCAAACTTTACTTTTTCTTGCTTCCATCACCCCTTTCAATATTGTCAATCCCAATCCTCTGATGAAATCAGCAATCTCCAGAAAGAAATCCGGCTCCTCACAAAGCATCTACAAATAAATCATCTTAAGGCTTTCTCTTCATTGATGAGAATTGACGAAAAGCAAGTAACAAGAGGAACCATTTACCTCAACGCTAAGCTGTCGAGGTGGGTTCAGATCCTCCACTATGATCGGACAGATCATTGGTTGAGTTCCTACCTCAAATGCCCATGTTGCACCACCGTCGAAGTTGTCTTTCAAGAGCAACCCGCCCTCCTTGCCACTGATCTGTATAAGCAGCAAGTAGAAAATGACACTTACGGGTTATAAATCAACAAAGTCCTACACATCTGATCAGAGAATCTGATGGAAGGAATAACAAAAAGAATGTAACAGCTTAACGCTATGCAGCCAAGGATGGAGCTGATTACGACATGTTCACAGAGAGGGACAAATGGCCATATAAAATAAAATTCTTTAACTAGTCCAAATAAGTATGTAATAAAATTACAGTAATCCCAAAACATGATTTGTATGACATAGCTTCATGAGGGTTTTCAATTAGAAGAAACCTCTAACAATCATTGAGAGGCTTTACTAGCATAAACCTTTATTGAATCATGCAAAAATTTATGCCACAAATAACAAACATGGTTTTCAATGTCGGTGTTGCTTATGCAGTTTTCAGATTGCTAAAAAGGTGTAACCAATAATTCTTAAGAAGTTTAAGCAAGCTTAGACATATAGCAAATGGTGATTGTAGGATAAATCCACATACTTTGGGTTCTCCAGCAACCTTCAGCTTGTCAGCATGCTTAGTTACACTTTGCAAGAATAGCATGTGCTTGATGGTTTTTTCCAACAAGGCATCAATGCTACACTGTTCCATTATCAACAAGTAGCAACAAAATCATTAGTATTGCTCTTAAGCATCAACAAGCACAACTCATAAAACTTATGCATGCTTGAAGCTTCAGGTAATAATGTCACCTTTGCTCCATTTGGTACTATTTCTCGGAGTTCCTTGATACGGTCTTGTATCATCTGTCGATCTTTCGGCCTTGGTCTAGGACTCTCACCAGGTCTCGGCCTCTTCCTATTTAGCTTACTTACTTCAGCAACTTTTTTACTATTTGAATCTGATACACAGTCATATTTAACATTCTGACAATTCTCAACCCATGAGCTGATCAAATATTTATGAAGCTCAATTTTCTGAGAGTTGTCTCCATCTTTCTCAAGGTTGCATGAAGACTTGCCATAACCTGAGTATGAAGGCTCTTTTTCCGCAAGTACTGGTGAAAAACCAATAAAGTCATCTTTCCTGCGCTTCGACAGGAGTACTTCACCATGACTGGGATTTCCAGCATAACAAGAACTATGAACATTTGATAATGAAGCCTTACAAGTATCTTCTGAGTTCTGCTTGGCACCTGAATTGATCTTTGAGATTACTGCATCCAATAATTGATCACTGTCATCTATGGAAAATAGCCCAGAATACGAAATCTGATTGCTTGATGAATCAAAGACAGGGATCTCTATACCCATATTACAAGCGCTTGCACTATTCTCATGTAAAACATCATCTAAACTGCCATTTGAGCAATATGTCTTATTGTCAATATCAAACATACCAAAAAGATCACTGCTCGAAGTAAAATCCACAGGAAATGGTGATGTGTCTTTTGATGTATATAGAAGTTTGCATTCATCCAAATCTTGCACACATTGCCTGCTCTCGCCTGGACAAATACCATTTACCTTATAATTAACTCTTTTACATCTTTGATCTCTCTGAACAGCATTTGAATAGCAAAATTCATACTCAAAAATGTCAGCTGGCATCTCAGGGCAAGAAACTCGAGCATCTGGTTCAGACGAAAAGATGCAAGACGCTTGAACTAAATCACTGTTTTCTTTTAGTGTTCCTGCATCTGATACAGGATTAGAAACTTCATTGATGGAGAAAGGCTGGTCTTTGTTAGAAACCTCTGAAATGCCAGGTTTTCCAAGTGAGCAGCTACTTTGGTCTAAAATTTGGGGTGCCCCGCTTACAGAAAACTTAGCACACAAATTTGAATGTTCAGTGATTCCATGCTGAATGGAACTGGAATTGCCAAGTTTATCTGAATTGTTGGATGATTCTCTCTTAACTCTTAATGGAAAACCCTTGGTATCTTGCGGTGATGTAGATAAGTTCGCAGATTCTAATGCTCCAATAGCTGATGTGAACATAAGCTCTTCTTCCAGGACCTTTAAACTATCGGACAATAGAAATGAGTTTGAAACAGAAGGCTCGTTTTGACATTTGGAGCCTGTATTAACTGGCATTACTTGCTGTGTACACTCTATATCTGGCTTCAGAGATATGTCCTGAGTACCATGCATGATAAGATCACCAATAGTATCTGTTGTAGTGTTCACATTTTGTTTGCCTGACACTATTTCAGATGCACTGGGTTGCATTTTCTTATTCATTTGTGATGGCAACGCAGAAAAGGATGCAGCAAAAGATTTTGGACGTGGGAACCTGATGAGCTCATGGCTGAATCCATTAGCAGTAATAGGCAGTATATTGTCCACAGTAGTACAAGCAGTTGTAGATCGGCAATCAAAAAGCAGACCAAGTGAAGAATATATTTGACTTCTTTGCCTCGATGTTTTCTGGGTGTTATCAGATGGATGAGTTCCCAATCCACAATTTAGATTCAAAAATAAATTTTTCACATGATTAATGAACTCAATGTTTTCCAGAACCTGCACGATATGGATACACAGATCAGAAAAGAGGATAAGAAAAAATATAAATAAGCTTCATTCCATCAGCATGTCTCGCAGGAAATTTTTTTGATTATAGATAGGATAAGGCTTTCCAGCAGCACATCATCATCATGCCCATAAATGTAATAAAATACTAAGCTTTGCTGGTCAATTCTTCATAATGATATGTATTTGTGAAGAATTTTCATAAAAAAATGATCTTGCAGCATAGTTTCAATTCCTGCCCAAATATATAGTGACAATGTGCAAGTTTATGATTCCCAATTTAGTAAGTGCAACCATCCATGTCATTTTATCAATATACCCCAAAACTTATTTTTCCACATTCCGAGTTGTGTTTATTGCTGTCTGAAACATTAAAACGTATAGTGAAATTGGAAAAACAAGATGAGAAGCTAAGATCAGGATCTACCATAACTAGTTATTGTAGTTTTCAATATATAGTGGAAGTCAACATACCATTTGGGCGGAACCTAGTTGTATGACTCCAACTGGAAGCACAGGAACTACTACAATTGTCTGCAATGCAAGCAATTTATCAGAAATTTGGTTAAGAAAAACCAAGAATATAGAATGATATAACAATAAACACAAACAGTAGAAGAAGTGAGAATAATAAGAAACGCCAAGAGAATACTGTATGACCTGAATGCCTGCTACAATCTGGCAATTTATGTCAGCAAAGCCCTACAAGTACACAATAAACATTTGTTAGGGATGGCAAGACGATAATCAGAGCTTTTATTCAAAATCAGGAAGTAGAATATGCTTTTGAAGTACTTGGTCACAGTAGCATTTTAGAATAGATGTTTAATATAGGATTCCACAAGCAAAAGAATGGAACAAACCCAACACAAAAATTGGTAGGCACATTCACTACTCACTCATCCACAATGAAATCAGCTTGCACAGTGCATCTCCAATTATGAACGTTCTAGACCATAATGTTACTAACTGTGATAGACATAGATTTAATCAAAGAAACTCATGTCAAACCGATATAATAAACTATCACTGAGGAACACAGTGAGATAATTCCTAACCACAGACTAGTGATAAAGCTACTTATTGAAGCTAATCTCCCTAGAAATAAGGGATGCCAAAATTGCTTAGAACTCAAACAGCATGGAATGTTGGCCCAATCACATGACATCCTATTGAAATTGATTAGTCAGAGGAAGAAATTGATTTACAATTTAGTATCCTAAGATGCAGTACAGACTTTGCAGAACTACCACCATCATCATAATAATAACAGTGAACCAATCTGCCTGAAAGAAGAGTATATAACATCTCGGTTTAGTCCCACAATGGAAATGGACAAATTCTTAGTTTGATTTATAAAGGTCCGATGAGTGTACTATCCTTAATTTAGGATTAAGCATTTTGGACTAGTGATTTACCCCCAGCAAAGTTAGTAGCATAATTATACAATCAGGACAAGTTGTGACTATTGGTATCATAATCAAGGTGACACTAGGCATGGTGAGAGGCTTGAGTACAAAAGGACTATCTACATAGGGAGCTAGAGGACATCCACGGGACGGAGCCAAAGGATACATCATGGTTTGGAGTCACCACTGAACTACATCTCACATGCACGATGCTAGGATCTGATTTTGAGCTATGTTGTGTTGAATCTTGGATTTTAACGATGACGAAGTTGTAATAGCATTTGAGTAAGGACAAACTTCGATCATTGAGAGACAAATCGATTAAAGCAGGAGATATACATTGTATCGGAATAGATCATGTCAGAAGATTGGACGTCGAGCTGGAGAATTGGTCAACGTGCCAGAAGATAGACTTCATGTCATAAGTTTGGGCATCGGGCCAGAAGGATCAAACATTATGCCAAGAAGATCGAATATTGCAGGAGGTCAACATGCCGATGGATCGGGCAATATGCTGAAGGAGAGGATGACGTGACATGCCGAACAACATAGGATTCATGCTTTGTAATTGGTTGTGTCTTGATCGAAGTAGTTTAGGTTGTAATTGAGTTGGTTTTGGGTGTAACTATACCAACTCAATTAAGGGTCCATTGAGCCTTAACAGGGGCTGATTTGGGCCCATTAGGAGGCCCATTCAGTAACCCATAGTTGGGCCAAGCAGTGGCACCACCAAACCAGGCGGTGGAACTGCCTATGAGATGGCAACATTGTTTCCCATGTTGCATATTGCTGTACCAATATGGGTGGTGGTACCGCCAGCAACCTGAAAACTCGAAAATTTTCATTTTTTGCTCTATTTGTGAAGGTATTTGGAGCCTATAAATACCCCACTCATTCTTTCTTGAGGATGCAAGAAAAGAGAACAAAAACCCTATGACTAAGGTTGTAAACTCTCTTATAGTGTGGAGTCCCTCCTCCTAGAGCTTAGGGATTATCCTAAGGGAGGTGTGTGAGGGAATACTTATAAAAGAGAGGTGTAAAGATTCTCTCCTGAGCCTGTGAAAAGGAGAAAGAGTTATAAAGGGTGGTTGATCTTCGCCCAACAGAAAGAAGATCAGTAGTGGAAGCCCATGGCCTCAAGTGGAGTAATCGAGAGTGGACGTAGGCCACGACGACCGAACCACTATAAATCTGATGCGCTCTTTTCCGTGTGCTTTCATTCTTATTGCTTACTGATTTAGTTGCTCAGAACACTTTACTCACTTTCTAAGTCAAAACGCATCTTCGATACGATTTGATTAAATGATTTTTCGAATCGACGTAAATTTTTGAAAGCACTAGTTCACCCCCTTCCACTCCCTCCCTCCCTCACCCCCCCTTCTCTTAGTGCCAATATGATCCTAATAATTGATATCAGAGCCAAGTTTTTCTCATTTGGTTTAACACTCAAGAGAGATTAAATGATTTTTTTTTGCTATCAAGAGGGTCACTCTATCACTCGTCCTCTTATATTCAATGGGACGGACTACACGTATTGGAAAACATAAATGAGGATCTTTTTTATTTCTATGGATTTTAATTTATGGAATGTCATTGAAAATGGCTTTTAAAAATCTTCCAATCCAATGAATGATTGGAATGATTTTAAAAAGAAAATATTTTCTTTGAATGTTAAGCTATGAATGCTTTGTTTTATGCTTTGGATAAAAATGAATTTAATCGTGTTTCAACGTATGCCACTGCACATGATATTTGGTACACACTAAAAGTCGCACATAAAGGCACAAGTAGAGTAAAAGAATCTAAGATTAATCTTTTGTTATATAGTTTTGAGTTATTTCAAATGAAGCCAAGCGAAACTATTGGCGACATGTAAACCTATTTTACAGATGTTGTCAATGGTTTAAAAGCTCTTGGTAAATCTTTTACTAATCTTGAATTTGTTAATAAAAATTCTAAGATCTCTTCTAAAAAGTTAGGATCCAAAAGTAACTACAATTCAAGAAGCAAAAGTCTTGAAATATTTTCTGCTTAAATAACTTACCTGGTCATTAATGACTAATGAGATGACTTGTATGGCACATGTCAAACATGAGAACAACCTTCCAAAGAACATGAAGGAAAATGCACTGAGAACAAAAAAAGACCACTCAAGCGAAAGCTCAAGTGACAATGATGACCTTGAACTCATCACAATAAAATTAAAAAAATTTATAAAACAAGAATCTAAGAATAAAAACGAACTTAAAAAAGACACAATAACTTGTTATTAATGCAAAAGTCTATGGCACTTCAAAAGTAAATGTCCTCAGCTAAAGAAGAAGAAAGCATTCAAGACGACTTGGGACGAATCGAGTGCATCCGAAGGCGAGGAGCAAGCCAATGAAGATGAGGTGGCAAACTATGCTCTAATGGCCTTCAATGATGAGATATGTGACTCTTCTGAAACATCCTTATCTTATGATGCATTTCATGATTTGCTTGATGAAAAAGGTTAGTAAGAAACATAAATTATTAAAAAAAAAGGATCATGTCTCTCTAGTAAATTTGAAAACTTAAAAAATGAGCATGACAATAGCATGTTAACACCTTGTACTAAATGTGAAGAATTAGAGACATTTAAAAAGGAAAATATATTATTACAAGAAACACTAGAAAAATTTAAAATTGGTAACAACTTATCAAACATGATTCTTGCCAATAAGGGTCATGTATGTAGATTGGAGGGAATTGAGCAAAAACACTCACGAAAGCCAACTACATTTGTTAAAGGATCCACATTGTATGTTCCCTCTAAAATTAAATGTAATTTTTATGGTAGATGTGGTTATTATGCTTATAATTGTTCATTTAGAAAATATAGCTCACATAAATTAATTTAGGTTCCTAAAGGAACCAGAAATGACTTGATGTTAAAAGCTAAGATAGGTAGATCAAACCATGAAAGACCTAAAGTTAAATGGATACCTAAAACAAACATATCATTCTTATAAGAATATCTCCAAATAAAAGCTATGGTCAAAAGACAATATCTTGATTGTGGATGCTCAAGGCTTATGACCAGAGATCCAACACACTTCACAAAGCTCACTAGTCGAAATAACAATAATAAAGGAAAGATCATTGGAATTAGAATTATTCGTAACAAATCAAATCTTTTGATTGAAGATGTTTTATTAGTTAATGGTTATACTATTGATCTTGATGATTTTTGTGATGAAACTTGTTTTTTGGTTTTAAATAATAATGCATGGTTTTGACATAAAAGACTTGGGTATGCTTGTATAAAATCAATCGCATAAATTTAAACAAAAAAAAAGGAATGCATTTTTAAAAATTTCGCTATCTCTAAAGCATATTAAGTTTTCATCATAGAGATCCTTAGTGATGAATCTATTTATGTTATTTTGAATCTCTTGAACTAAGAAAATAAATTTGATGATTTGGCAAATTGAATTTAAATGAGATATTTCTAACTGAATCATGAACTTTTTCTTGATTTCTTGACTTGAGGCTTCTTTTATAGGAATCAAATTTTTTTTATTTTTTGTGATTTCTTCTTTGTACCACTAAGAGAAGACTTATGCAAACAAATCATGATCTTGATAATTATAACTTGAAATCTTTTTTTATGAATGAAGATCTCTTATTATTTATTCTCGTATTTTACCAAAGGGGACACTTATCAAAATGAGTCTTGATCTTTTGGTATTCACAACTTGATCCTTCATGATCTTTGATATCTTTCATGTCATGATTTTCATATAACTCCTTGTATTCATGAAATGTATACCCCATCACCAAATTGATTTTTCATGATATCTTTCACATAATGATTTGAATATTGATGTAAAGGGAAAAGATTTTACATAATTATATTTTCCCCTTCCTTTTGAGAATGACAAAGGGGGAGAAAAAAATTTGCTAACTTGCACATCTCAAAAGAGAATCAAAATTTGCTAGCTTGTATATCTCAAATGAAGCAAAAATTGCTAACTTGCATATCTAAAAAAAATTGCTAGCTTGCATGCTTCAAAAATTTGCTAGTTGCACTTTTCTCCTTTTTGTTGATGACAAAGGGGGAGAAGTTATGATGAAGATTTTAATGCTTTGAAATCATGCAGGGGATGATGATTTAAAATTATGCATGCAATACTCATGATTTTATAATGCATGCAATGATATTTTAACTATGATTAAAATTGTTTCGACTTAAATTTAAAGATTATCAATCTTTTTGAATTCGAGTTTGCTTTATTTAAATATGTCATATTGACAAGAAGAGTTTTGTTAAAATTCCGTCATTAATTGGTTATCATCATCAAAAAGGGAGAGATTATTGAATCTCGAATTTTGATGATGAAATCAATTGATGAAGTTATAATCTAAAGAGTGTTTGAGTAACGTAGGACTAACTTCAATCATGGAAAGACAAATCGATTGAAGCAGGAGAATCAAATATTGTGTCGGAATATATCATGTCAGAAGATTGGATATCGGGCCGGAGAATTAGTCGACGTGTCGGAAGATAGACTTCGTGCCATGAGTTCGGGCATTGGTCCAGAAGGATCGGACATTGCGCCAAGAAGATCGATGTTACGGGAGGTCAACATGCCAATAGATCAAGCAATACGTTGAAGGAGCGGATGATGCGTCGAAGGATCGAACGAAGCACCGAATGAACCAATGACATACCTGACAACATAAGATTCATGCTTTGTAATTGGTTGTGTCTTGATCAAAGTAGTTTAGGTTGTAATTGAGTTGGTTTTGGGTGTAACCATGCCAACTCAATTAAGGGCCCATTGGGCCTTAACTGGGTCTGATTTGGGCCCATTTGTCACGAACGGTCGTCGCTCAACCGCAACGCCTTCGCTCCTTGAACCGTTCGTCACTTTTTCTTGCTTGTACATATATTTGGCAGCTTGTTTTGCCTTGAGTTTATGTGTTTTTACCTAAGAAATGTGAGCAAAAGTAGTGTAGAAGGCTGCAGAATGATCGCTCAGCCAACATCTGTTTTGGGTCTTTTTCATGTGCGGTAACTTTTCGGCGGTGTGAAATGTCACCATTTCAGCACATTGGAACCCCCGGTGGCACCGGGCTAGATGGAGTTCCGAGTATATGTCAGGCGTAGGCGTTCATCAGCAATTGAACTTGTCTTGCGTCCGATACCTTGGGAACCATCGTTTGTGGACTTGCGACCGTTCCTACAACCCTCCAAAGTCCTATTTCGCTCTCTTTATCTCTTTTCTTTACTTCACTCAAGGTGTTCAACAAATTGCTTGTACAGCTTTCCTCTTTACGAGATGTCGGGACGTGTCCATCGCTCGCTTCTAAGCTAGTCAACTTCTTCTTTGCAGGTCCTACGGGACCTTAAGAGGTTGTAAGAGGGCTGACCCTTTGCGGACAGATAACGCTTTGGGCGTTTAGGCAATCCCAACTAAGTCCAGAGCAGTGGGTAAGGTTGCTTTACGACTTAGGCAATTTCAACTAAGTCTTGAGTGCCGCTAGGGTGCCGCACGGCTTAGGCAAATTCAGCTTAGTCCGTGACAGTGTGGTATCAGAGTAGGCAAACAATTCATAAGAACAGCGAAGAAGGTTCGCAATCTCGCCATGGTGAAACATCGTGGTGAATCGAGCAAGATGGGGCACTCCGGACCCTTGCTCCAAGCAGTCGCGGTGTACAAACTCGCTCCTGGGAGCCGCTCGTGAGCTCTATGAACAAGACGAGCGTGAAGTTGGGTATTCTCCACGAGGGGAGGAGGCGCCATCCGGAGTGCCAACTAGGAAAAAGAGCCACAAGGAGAGAATTATAACGGCGGAGACCCGCCTTGATGTTCTTGAAGCGAACGTAGAGGAACTCTACCAAGGCCAGCGAAGGTTACTTAGGGTAGAGAGCTCGCAAGAAGAAGCTGAATCTTGGATCGAGAAAGTTGAATCCCTGATTGATCAACTCACAGAGGACACCAAAGATTCTGTACGACATCTACATGAAGTTGTGGCAGAACTCACGACTAAGGTGATGGTATTAACAAGGACTCTTGATGCGGGAGGGAACAACACCCGCGCTGCGCCACCATAAAACTTCAGGGCACCAGAGCCGCAGTGCTACGGAGGTGCTAGGGATGCCAAAGAGCTTGAAAATTTCTTGTTCAACATGGAACAGTATTTTCGTGCTACAAGGCTCGATTATGAAGAAACCAAAGTTGCTATAGCAACAATGTATTTGAATGAGGATGCAAAACTTTGGTGGCGAACCCGTTGGGAAGAGATCCAGCAAGGCCGATGTCAAGTGGATGCGTGGGAGACTTGAGCGAGTTGAGAACTCGGTTCTTGCGAGAACACGAGTTTGTCGCAAGAAGGAAACTGAGACAACTCCGCCAAAGTACAACAATCCGAGACTATGTGAAACAATTTTCAGCACTGATGCTGGATATACGAGACATGTCTGAGAAAGACAAGTTATTCAGCTTCCTCGATGGCTTGAAGCCATGGGCACAACAAGAACTACATCGGAGGAATGTCACCGACGTAGTCGAGGCAATTGCAGCCGCAGAAAGGCTAACTGACTTTGTTCTTCAGAGGATTTGAGAAAGAAGAAACAATCTTCGGGAAATTGCCCATCTAAATACTCTCAAGCGAAGGAGTCTGGGGGCGAGCAAAAGAAGAAGAATTTCCACAAGGGACCGGGCTCAAGAGGTAGAGTCCCAAAGCCTACTAGATGCTTCTTGTGTGGAGGACCGCACATGGTGAGGGAGTGCCCACAAAAACAGGCACTCAATGCTTTAATGACATCGATTCTACCCCGTAAGTCAGACAAGGGCAAAGTCATCGCCCTTAGTTCGAGCAGTTCTGACTCCAGTAGCGATAGTGAAGCGTCACAAGGACCCAGGATGGGAGCAATGCGTTTGTTGAATGCGTTGCGGGGTCAAGTGGGGGAGAACACAAAGGCAAAGCCACCGAAGGCAGGAAGCAGCGAGTTGATGTATGTGGACATCAAGCTTAATGGCTGAACAACCCGTGCAATGGTGGACACGGGCGCGACCCACAATTTTATTGCCGATCGCGAAGCTAAGCGGCTGGGATTGATCTTGGAGAAGAGCCCAAGTCGTATGAAGGCGGTGAACTCGGAGGCCAAGCGGATCTCCGGACAAGCAAATGGGGTCCCCATCAAGATCAGGACATGGAGCAGGAGCACAAACTTGATGGCGGTGCCATTGGACGACTTCCAAGTGATTCTCGAAATGGAGTTTATGCATGCAGTGAAGTTGGTGCTAGTACCATTCCTGA
Organism: Ensete glaucum; assembly: GCA_021527575.1. Lineage (NCBI taxonomy): Eukaryota > Viridiplantae > Streptophyta > Magnoliopsida > Zingiberales > Musaceae > Ensete > Ensete glaucum. The sequence continues at coordinate 28,579,975 of CM038555.1, forward strand.
ACTTCTTGTGTCTAATGGGAGGCGACAATCCCTACATGGTTCTAGTTTCTCGAGGAGGAACCAAGGACCTACAACAAATATCGACTTTACAATTAAAGAAAGGGGTGTGAAATGGTGAATTAACCTTTGTAGATGCTATGAAGCTAGAGACACTTGACGGGGAGGTCATTCAGGAACCTGCTATTGTGGCGAACATCCTGAAGGAGTTCTCAGATGTGATGCCAACAGAGTTACCGAGAACTCTACCACCACGCAGAGGCGTGGATCATCGAGGGCCGGAGTTAAGCCTCGGTGAGACCACCATACCGCATGGCCCCTCCAAAGTTAGCGAGGCGAGGAAGCGGTTAGATGAATTGCTAAGTGGTGGTCTCATCCAGTTCAAGCACCTTCGAGCTCAGTCCTCTTCGGAAGAAACAAGATGGGAGCCTCCGATTATGCATTGATTATCGAGCCCTCAACAAGATGACGGTGAAGAACAAGTACCCTATCCTGATCATCGCGGACTTGTTCGATCAATTGGGCAAGGCAAAGTACTTCTCCAAACTCGACCTTCGGTATTGGCGGTGCGTGCGAGAAGGTGATGAGGCGAAGACTACGTGTGACGGTATAGAGCATTCGAGTTCTTGGTGATGTCTTTCAACCAACGCTCCCACATTCGCACTCTGAACCAAATTGCTCAAGGAGTATCTGGACAAGTTTGTGGTCGTCTTAGGCGATATCGCCGTCATAACACTGAGGAGCATGTTAGACACCTCCGAACAATTTTCAAAGTTCTCAGGGAGAACACCTTGTTCGTGAAGAAGGAAAAAGTGTTATTTCGACGGAGATTTTATTCTTGGGGCATCGAATTGGGAATGGGTCCATTCGAATGGACAAGGCTAAGGTGCAAGCTATGGCGGATGGCGAACACCAAAGAAGGTGCGAGTTGAGATCCTTCCTTGGGTTCGTTAACTATTATCGGCCATGCTGGATATTTGAGCACTCCATTGATGGAGTTGCTAAAGAAGGAGCGATCCACGAGATGGTCGGACAAATGTGGCGGCATTTCAAGACACGAAGACTCGTGTTAGAAGAACACACTCAGATTACGAACTATGAAAAGTCTTTTAAAGTCCATACGATGCTTTGACTTGCTATTGGGGAGTTCTTATGCGGGAGGGTCATCCAGTGCTACAAGAGTCGCAAGCTCAACGAGACCGAGCGGCGATATCCTGCATGAGAAGGAGATGGCGGTGGTCCACCGCTCACGAGTGTGGCGACACTACCTTCAGGAGCACCATTTGTGCTAAGGAGATAATGTCGCATTGAGTTATTTCGAACTCAAAAGAAACTCTCCCAAAGCAAGCACGATGGCAAGACTTCTTGGTGAGTTCGATGGTGATGGAGTACAAGCCGGAAAAGCAAATGTCGTGGCCGATGAATTGAGTCGAAAGTGGAGCTAGTGAATGCTATACGGAGGGCGAGGCCAAGCAATCAGACTCCAACTTTCTTTCCGAGATCGTGGATGGATGCATCGAGATCCTCGGTGACTCGATTCAACTCATCAAAGAGGGCAAGGCACGGCGATTTTAGGTCCGGAGGGACTCATCTATACCAAGGGGAGAGTTTATGTTACTGCGAGATATACGAGGCGTGAACTCTTGAAAGAGTGTCACGATTCCCTTTGGACATCCGAGTATCCACCGAATAATGGCTCGTGGAGAGGGCCTTCTATTGTCAAGATGGGGATGTGGAGGAATATGTTCGAACATGCCATACTTGTCAGCAGGACAAGATAGAGCAGCAGAATGGGACTTTTGAGTCATTGCCGTGCAAAAGGCCATGGAGAGCATTTCCTTGGACTTCATATCAAGCTTGCCCAGTAGGGGTACTTGGATTGATCGTGGTAGTTGATCGATTTAGTACGCAACATTCATCGCACCCTACATTGCTTGGAGGAGGCGGCTAAGTTGATGATGAAGAATGTGGTTAAGTATTGGGGAGTCCCACACAACATCATCAGTGATCGAGATTCTCGGTTCTTGGGACGATTCTGGACCAAGTTGTTCAAGTTGTTGGGGTCTAAATTATAATTCTCCACAAGCCTCCACCCTCAAACGGATAGCCAAACAGAAAGAATTAACTCGCTCTTAGAGCAATATCTCCGGCACTACGTGAGTGCCAACCGACGAGATTGGGTGAAGCTGGACATAGCCCAATTCTCCTATAATTTGCGTGAGCTCTGATCCAACAAGAGCCCATTTGAGATTATTACGGGACAACAACCATCAACTCCTCACACCGGTTATTGGTTATACAGGAGTAGCCCATCACCTATCACTTGAAAGGAATGGCATCACAATGCAGATATTGCGCGGGCTTACTTGGAGAAGGCTAAAAAGATGAAGAAGTGGGTATACTTGGGAAGGCGACCACAAGAATTTAAAGTTGGTGACATGGTGTTGGTGAAGCTCTAACCAACATCACTCCAGTTCTTTAGACACAAAGTGCACAAAGAATTGGTACGCAAGTATGAAGGGTCTTTCCCAATCATCAGCAGAGTAGGCAATGTCTCATACAAGTTGCAACTGCCAACATGGTTCAGAATTCACAATTGTCTTCCATGCGAGCAACTTGAAAGCCTTCCACTCAGATCCGCGAGATGATTCTCGAAATGTTCCAACTCGACTACCCCCCACCAGAGCCTCTTACGATAAGCGAGTTGAAACCATTCTAGCGGATTGTAAGATAAAGCTACCCAATGGAGCGCAGTAAATAGAGTACTTGGTGAAGTGGCAAAAGCTTCCTCAAACAAAAGCTAGTTGGGAGCCCAAAGACACCCTACAACATGAAAAAGCTCGCGTCAAAGCCTAACAAGCGTCGACGAGGCGTCGGCTTAAGTGGGGAGAATGTCACGAACGGTCGTCGCTCAACTGCAACGCCTTCATTCCTTGAACCGTTCGTCACTTTTTCTTGCTTGTACATATGTTTAGCAGCTTGTTTTTCCTTGAGTTTATGTGTTTTTACCTAAGAAATGTGAGCGAAAGTAGTGTAGAAGGCTACAGAACGATCGCTCGCTACGCGAAGCCAAAACATCCCTGTTTTTGGGTCTTTTTCGTGTGCTGCGGCAACCTTTCTGAGCGGTGCGAAATGTCAGCCATTTCACCACCTTGGAACCCCCCGGGTGGCACCGGGCTAGATGGGGTTCCGGGTATATGTCGCGTGGCTCATCAAGAATTGAACTTATCTTGCGTCCGATACCTTGGGAACCGTCGTTTGTAGACTTGCCGCTCCTACAACCCTCCAAAGTTCTATTTCGCTCTCTCTCTTTCGCACTCAAGGTGTTCGACAAATTGCGACTTTACGCTGCGACGCGTGGACGTGTCCGCCGCCGCTTCTAAGCTAATCAACTTCTTCTTTGCAGTCTTACGGGACCTTAAGAGGTTGTAAGAGGACCGACTCTTTCGGAGATAACGCGCACTTAAGCAATCCCAAGTCCGAGTAAGGTTGCTTCACGACTTAGGCAATTTCAGCTAAGTCTTCGGGAGTGCCGCTAGGGTGCCGCACGGCTTAGGCAAATTTAGCTAAGTCCATGACACATTGGGAGTCCCATTCAGTGACCCATAGTTGGGTCAAGCGATGGCACCGCCAGACTAGGCGATGGAACCGCCTATGCACTGGCAACATGGTCTCCCATGTTGTCAGGTGGTGGTACCACCCAGTATGGGCAGTGGTACCACTAGTACCCTGAAAACCTGAAAATTTTAAATTTTGGCTCCATTTTTGAAGTCATTTGGGGTCCATAAATACCCCACTCATTCTTGCTTGAGGATGCAAGAAAAAAGAACAAAAACCCTGTGATTCTAAGGTTGCAAACTCTCTTTAAAGTGTTGAAAAGATTGTCCTAAGGGAGGTGTGTGAGGGAATACTTGTAAAAGAGGGGTGTAAAGGTTCTCTTCTAAGCCTATGAAAAGACGAAAGAGTTTTAAACGATGGTTGATCTTCGCCCATTGGAAAAAAGATCAATAGTGGAAGCCGATGGCCTCGTGTAGAGGAATCGAAAATGGACGTAAATCACGACGATTGAACCACCATAAATCTGGTGTGCTCTTTTCCTTGTGCTTTTCATTTTTATTGCTTATTCATTTAGTTGCTCACAACACTTTACTCACTTTCCAAGTCAAAACACATTTTCAATACGGTTTCATCGAACAATTCTTTGAATCGACGTAATTCTTTGAAAGCACTAATTCACCCCCCAAAATACACCCCCACCCCCACCCCCACCCCACCCACCTCCTCCTCCTCCTCTTAGTGCCGATACAATCCTAACATGTTGAACGATACATCTTAAGTAAGAGTGAATGTAATACCCGATTTACTTGCACATTAGGTTGACTTAGGGTGTTAAGTATTTTGGGTCTGTCGTTTAGTCTCAACGAAATTAATGGATCAATTATACTCATAGACCAGGGTTAGTGTCAAAAGGCCTTTACAAAACTCAAAATTTTCTATTTTGGGTCAATAAACCTTTGCATAGCCCAATTCCAGCCTAAGGTGCTTTCGAATTAATTACAAATTGTATATTCTAGAATTTGTACATGTTTTTGAAAATTTAGGGTCACTTCTTCAAATAACTGATGAAATAACACAAGTCTAGGCACCAACTTCTCTAATTCAGTTATTTTATGAGTTACAGAAGCGATTAATTCTCGAAAACAACCAAAGATAGTCAAAAGTAAATCATTTACACCAAAAGTCTTCCGATGTGCAATTTATTTGTCACTATCTTAGTATATATGTTCCTTGGTAATGTTAGAAAGAGAAACAGTCCCTTGAGCTATACGTACCAAAATTTCCAAGTTTCATATGTTAAGCCATTGACAAGATGACCTAGGTACACAAATAACAACAATGTTGTCACACATTAAGTGCCTACCTCATAAAGCACTTTAGGTTATAGCACATCATTGTTGGGGAAGGAGGAGCAAGGAAACGATAAAACAGAATACTACGATCCAAATAACGGAAAACGCTTTCAATCAAGAAAACGACGTAGTATTAAACAGGAGGTAAAAGAACAAGAATACTTACAAGATTATCTCCAAATGCACACTCTCTTTTCTGCACTACTGCTTCATTCACTAAGGTCTTATTTATAGGACATAATAATAACTACCTCACACCACTTCCTTCATCCCACTATCTCACTATCTCACCCATCATTAATAACTACCCCCACTAACTCCTAAACTACCTTCACAACTCCTAAACATGAGCCACTACTCCTAAACATGTTAACTAACTATGTAACTACCATGAATCAATTTTCAACACTCCCCCTTGATTCATAGTTACATATACCAATTTGAGACATAAAATAAACATGCTTCTGAACTGGAAGTGACTTGGTGATAATATCTGCAACTTGTTCATCGTGCCGATGCTTGTTATAGCTCCATTTGCTACAAGATCTCGGATGAAATGATAGCGTATCTCTATATGCTTTGTTCTTCCATGAAATGTTGGATTCTTCGTCATTGCAATTGTAGCTTTGTTGTCACAAAATATTTCTGTTGCTTCTTTTTGTTCTTGATGAAGATCTTCAACAAGTCTTCTAAGCCATATAGCTTGACATACTATGTTGCTACACATACTCTCGATGTCGACAATGCTTGTTTTGCTTCTTTGAACTCCAAGATATAGCTCCCGATCCAAGGCTAAAAATATTGCACAAGTACTCTTTCTATCATTCAAATCTCACCTTGATCACTATCAAGAAACCAAATAATTTACATTTAAAATTATGAGAATACCAAATTCCATAATCCGTAGTTCCAAAGAATATAACGTAAAATTCTTTTAACAGCTCCGAGATGATGTTTACTTGGGCTATGCATAAACTTGGATACTACACCAACAAAGAAGGTAATATCTAGTCGAGTATGAGTTAGATAGATCAAACCTCCAACAAAACTTCTATAGTATCTTGCATTTGTCAAACCTGTACCATCTTCAAGTTTCAATTTCTCATTTACATTCATGGGTGTATGACTTTGCATTTAATCATGTTAGATTTTTTAGCGGATCCGGATATTTTCTTTGTGAAATAAAAATTTCATCCGATCCTTGCTTCACCTCCAACCCAAGAAAATAGTGCAATAGACCTAAATCGACATTTCAAACTTATTCATCATGCATTTTTAAATTACGCCACAGAGATAGATGAACCCATATATATAATATCATCAACATAAAGGCAAACCATAAGAATATTATGTTCACCTTCTTTCTTTAGATAAAGTGTAGGTTCATTATCACTCCTTTTAAATCTATTTTGATGAAAATAACAATCAATTTTACTGTACCATGCTCTTGGAGCTTGTTTAAGCCCATAAAGTGTTTTCTTTAGCTTATATACCTTTTCTTCATATCCTTTAACCAAAAAACCTTCAGGTTGAGTAACAAAAATCTCTTCTTGTAAATCTCCATTTAAAAACGTAGATTTCACATCAAATTGATAAACAGGCCAACTCAAATAAGCAGCTAAAGCCAAAAAGGTTCTCACGGTTTCGAATCTAGCAACTGGAGAAAAAGTATTATCAAAGTCAATACCTTGTTGTTGCGAATATCCTTTTGCTACAAGCCGAGCCTTATGCTTTTGGATACTTCCATCTGCATTATACTTTGTTTTGTACATCAATTTCAAACCAATAGCTTTCTTTTCTTTTGGTAGATTCATTAGCTCCCAAGTTTCATTCTTCTCAATTGACTTGATTTCCTCCTTCATTGCTTTTCGCCATTCCTCTTTTTCAACTGCTTCCTCCAAACTTATAGGATCTGAAATAAATAAAGCAAATGTTGAATCATAAATTTCTGTTAGTGATCTAAACCTTCCTGGAGGGGTTTCATCTGAGGAATCATTTGCTGAATTTGAGCTACTACTGGGTGAGGTTGACGTTGAACTTGTTGGAGCAGGATCTATCACTTGATTCGATGGAATAACTAGTTCTGCCGGAACACGAATTTGTGTTTCACCTTCATTGATCTCCCAATTCCAACTTGCCCTTTCATCAAATACAATATTTCTGTTAATAATAACTTTGCCACTTACAGGATTATATAATCGATATGCTTTGGATTGTGCAGAATATCCAATTAAGATGTATTTTTTATTTTCATCAAGCTTATGATGATTTTATGAATTTACCAAGGCATAAGCAATACAACCAAAAATTCTTAGATGGCTTACAGTTGGCTTTATATCATACCAAGCTTCAAAAGGAGTTCGATTCATAACCTTTGTCGGTGAAATATTCAACAAATAAACTGTTGCAACTTACGCCCGATTAAGATGCTTTCCTTTAAGCAAGCTTCTTGCCATTTCGACAACAGTTTGATTTTTACGTTCAGCTACACCATTTTGCTCCGGTGTATATGGTGTTGTTAATTCCCTATGAATATCATTTTCTTCACAAAAAGAATTAAACTCATTAGAGATAAATTCACCACCTCTATCTGTCCGAAATGTCTTTATGCGTCTACCACTTTACCTTTCTTCAAGTGCCTTGAATTTTTGAAAGTTATCAAATTTTTCGGATTTCAATTCCAAAAAATATACCCAACTCATGCGGCTATAATCATCAATAAATAATAGAAAATATCGACTTTCCCCAAAAGATTTTGTATTCATAGGTCCACATAAGTCAGCATATATTAATTCAAGACAATTAGATGCTCTCCATGCTTTTCCAACAGGAAATGGTTTCTTACTTTGTTTGCCATAAATACATCCTTCACATACATCAAGTGTATTAATTTTAGGCAATCTATAAACCATTTTTTTCTATTTAACAACCTTAAACCTTTAATATTAAGGTGTCCATATCTCAAATGTCATAAATTTGTCTCATTCTTTTGATTTGCAACAAGGGCATGTTTCTCAATATTTGAAACATCAATTGGAAACATCTTATTTTGCGTCATGCAAATATTTGTCATAATCGAGATTTTTTATTTTTAATAGTGCATGAACCATCATCAAATATAACTGAATATCCAATATCTATCAATTGTTCAACGCTCAACAAGTTATATGATAAGCTAGGAACATAGAAAACATTATCAAGGTGTTTTACCTTCCCTTGATTTGTCTTCACCTCAATTGTTCCTTTTCCTTCTACCTGGATTTGCTTTCTATCTCCAAGTTTAACTTTCAACTTGTGAGTTTCATCAATATCTTTAAATATTGATCTTATGCCCGACATATGATTAGAACATCCACTATCCAAAAGCCAAATATTATCCGAGATATTATTAACTTGTGAATGAGTCATAAACAACTTACTATTGTCTTTATTTTCTTCCACATAGCTTGCTTGCTTTTCTCTTTTCCAAGATACTTGCCATGAACTTCTTACAATAGTGACATTGAATTCCACTCTTGTAGTTTTTCTGATCATAATTTGATTGTCTTTCATCATGCCCATCAAAGTATCATCTTCCTCTTCCTCTTTCATTTCCTCTACCACGAAATCCTCCTCTGCCACGTCCTCTTCCTGTTGATTTTTTGTCTTCTTTTGAAGTAGAAGACTCCCCCTTAACCTGAAATGCTTTTTCCTTACTTTTTTCTAGTGACCTGTTCAACCTTGCTTCATGTGCTTGCAAGGAACTCATTAGTTCATCAAATGAATAAGTAGATAAGTCCTTTGACTCTTCAATTGTCGCAACAACATGATCAAATTTTGAAGTTAAACTTCTCAAAACTTTTGAAATAATTATTTAATCATGAAGACGTTCACCATAAGATTTCATTTGACTAACAATTTCAGTCACTCGAGAAAGAAAATCTTGCACTGATTCATTGTTTTTCATAAACAAAATTTCAAACTCACGGCGAAGGGTTTGAAGTTTTATCGTAATCACCCTCAATGAGCCTTGAAATTCATTTTGAAGTATCAACCAAGCTTGTCTTGAGGTTGTCGCTGCTGCAATTCTTGAGAAGATTGTCTCATGCATAACTTGTTGAATGAAGAACAATGTCTTTGAGTCCTTTCTATTCTCCCTCAGCCTGGTTTCTTCGTCTGGATTGTATATCCATTCTCTATCAAGTCCCAAAGATCCTGAGACTTGAATAGAGTCTTCATCTTGATACTCCAAAATTCATAGGATTTGCCCGAGAAGATGGGAATAAGGGGTTGAGACATAAAATTGCCACTAAAAGTCATAATGCCCAGTTCAGATTGAAACAAGGCTCTGATACCACAAATGTTGGGGAAGGAGGAGCAAGGAAACGATAAAACAGAATACTACGATCCAAATAACGAAAAACGCTTTAAATCAAGAAAACGACGTAGTATTAAACAGGAGGTAAAAGAACAAGAACACTTATAAGATTATCTTCAAATGCACACACTCTCTTTTCTGCACTACTGCTTCATTCACTAAAGTCCTATTTATAGGACATAATAATAACTACCTCACACCACTTCTTTCATCCCACTATCTCACTATCTCACTCATCATTAATAACTACCCCCACTAACTCCTAAACTACCTCCACAACTCCTAAACATGAGCTACTACTCCTAAACATGTTAACTAACTATGTAACTACCATGAATCAATTTTCAACAATCATATGTTTAATTTTTAACTAGACATAAGAACATCAAAAACCATACCTTAGATGTGGAACCAAATCTATCGAGGGTATCCTTATGGATCCACAGATGTTTTCCCACTGAAGCTGCCTGTCCAGTTAACCTGAAATAGGAAGTCCATTAAGGAAGCTAAACAAGAAAAGAGAAGCCAGTGGCAAGCATAAAGAAGACGAAATAAGAAGAAAACATTGCACAGAAATGCCAAAACCAAGAATGACCAGATAAGTCCACACACCCATCTCCAACAATATGGACCTGTGATGCCATAATCTTGGCAATCAGATCACCTATTCTGTCATCTGCTTGACAGCCTCGCTCCAAGAAGTTGTCCTCGGTACTTTCAACAACAGCATGTTCCTTGAGCAGCAAATCTGAAACCTGCAACTTTGACACGCCCAGGTTCCGGTCACAATACCCATCCTCCCAGGTCAAGTGCCTGTCAAATTTCACAATAGAGTCCTTAAAACAAATGTCAAAACATATAATCCAAAATTTTAAAGAAATAGTCGACCAAAACTCCAAAAGTTTTCACTCGTTTTTAAGATCACAGTGAAACAACGTCACAGGCATCATGCAAGAGCTCAAAGCTACAGCCGCACAATCCATGAAAGACCTAACGTCAAGAACACATTTTTCTGCTTGCTATCCATCACAAATGTTTAGAAACTACAGGGATATTTTTGTTTGCCTTGCCACTCAAAAATGGAAAGCAAATGAAAGACACACAGAATAAACCATAAAAAGCATCTCGGTTTTTCCAAAGATAACCAAACAAACATATTTCTTCGTACGTAACAACATGAGAAGCTTAGATATAAGCTTCCAACAGCTCAAGACGAACCGGACGTAGACACCTTTCCTTATTTATCATGTTACCAAGTGCGAGTTTAGTATACCCTACCTCTGCTAAACTTTACCTGGCGAAGCAGAAAGACATAAAATTCGAGAGTGGAAACTTACATCCCACTCCCAAAGCCGGTCATCCTCCAGAAAACCGCGTACAACCACCCGAACTCGAGGCACAGTTGCCTCAGCGCCTCTCTCAGCGGCAGCCCCATGGCGACAAGCCCCACCACCACGATCGATCGACCAAAAAAGACCCGACTTTGCCACCAAATTCGGAGGAAGAAAGCAACTGGAAGCCGAAAACGAAGGGAGAGAGGGAAAGAGACCACGGAAGGGAACAGAGAGACAGCAAATGTCGACACCGCGCGGCTCCGGGGTGAGAACGGGTCTAGCTGCCGCGGCAAGAGCCCCGCCCCGCCTGCATGGTCCGCAGTCCACCACCCCTCTTCCTCCCCCGCGCGGCCCTCCCCTCCTCCTCCGCTTTCGGTCGCCGGCCACCCATCGACGAGCTTGACCACCTGGGGAGCTTCGAGAGCGCCTCCGCGGAGCGCGAAGAGAGCACGTTTAGAGAGAGAGAGAGAGAGAGAGAAACGGCCTCGTTGCGAGAGGTGGTCCTCTTTACAGGCTCGGTCGCATCGTTCCTCCAATTCGGGGGTAAAACCGTAAATCCAGGTCAATATATACACCTAGACGCGAGGGATGAAATAATTAAGAGAAAATCCAAACCTACAACCGGGACCCACATGTGCTCCAATAACAACACGGGTAGGTAACGAATCGCAAGCAGTATCAACTCCCCCTCTAAACCATTGAATCCAGACCGTCGGATCCAATCTTATATTAAGTACTGAACTCCATGAAATTAACGAAATCGCCATTGGCCTCTGGGTGGACCCCGATAGGATTAGACGCCAGTGATGAACGCTTGAGATGATTTTGGCGGTCAATCAACTAGAAGATGTTTTCCCGCATAGAAAATTCGTGCACGTGTTCGTATATTTACTATTACATCGTGCGCAGCTTCCGGGAGCTCGGGCGGCTGACGAGAGGCGTGTTTTAGGCCTCGCTGTTTGTACCAATTTACGAGGGTGGCCACTGAATGGGGGCTTTCAAATGGGGTGTCTTTTCCTGGTTTGTATAATGGGTAATCATGAAGTCTTTTAATGGTGGGGTTATCTTTCAACGTGATGGCCGTATGGGGGTGAAAGGCGTTGAGCGGAGTACAAGGTGGGCTGACAGACTCCCACTGGCTGTCTTCTCCTTTTGCTTAAATTACTAAAAAGCTCTCGGCAGCAAACATTTGCCTTTCGCCTTTTGAGGAAGGATGTGATGACTTTGTTTTGTTGTTCTTCGCTAATCTTTGTTTGAGCCACACCCTGATGATGTAAAATTAATGAGCTTGTTTAATTAATGATTATGATCTTGTTAGCTGGAGATGAGGGGAGAATCCATGTTGCTTTTGTTTCTTTGGTTCTACATTAGTGTTTGTTGAAAGACTAAATGGAAGGTATCTGTTCCTCTCTGGATTTTGATGAATGATTCCACTTCAGAAGCTTCTGTCACTCATGCAGTCTATCTGTGGGAATGAAGCAAAGAAGTGCCGTGAAGAAGCATGTTTTTGTTCATTGGAGATGGGCAGGATACTGCATGGAACACCGAAGTTGTACTGGATTCATGGTTGGATTCTTTTTGTCTTCCATTGCTGTCAATTTGGTCACATTCCAAACACTCGACAGCATGTTTGGGTGGAGATGTGCCATGTCATGATCCATTTAGATTTTTATTCCTCTGCCTAATTATTTGCTCTAAATATAAGTTTTATAGAATATAAAATTATTTTAATATTTTTCGAGAGTATGCATACTTTGACTCGCTATCTCAGATTCTCACTAGGTAATAGACATGCTTTGATTGAAAAATAACACTTTGAATAATCAGGACACTTATAGAAGATAGAATTTAAGATATGATCTAGATATAAATTTTTGAACGAAAAAATCTCATAAATTAGTTGAGAAAATTCCTACACACGATTGCATGGTCCTGCCTCGACGACTGCGGTCTCTTCTAGTCACTGCTTCTGTTGAGACCTATTGGTCCTAATCTCCAAGTCCAACGTCTTTATACTTGTTTTCATTGTCCAATGATAATTTATACTTTATCTATTCTCCTTTGTATGCCCCGTGTCAGACCTCCTCTTCCTGTTATACTTGCACCCTCCTTCTCAGTCAGACTTACATCATTGCTGAAGTCAACTATCAGACTTCACCGCGATTGATACCATTGCGATCTTCTTTTTTTAGATTCATTTATATCGGTTCAAAATCGACATTCTTGAGAAAAGCTCAATTTTGCAGGAACATGATAGAAAATAAGATTTAAGATATGATCTAAATATGATTTCCCTAATTAAACGAGAAAATATGATTGAGAAAAATCTTTCTTCTCACGAATAAATAAAAAAAACTTAATAAGATTTTTTTATTTTTAATTTTTATTCTAACAGACACTACTAAGTAATAGGCAGATCTGTGAGTTATCTGTCTTGTGAGTAGAAGTTGAGCATTGAAACGAGAGAATATGAGCTCAAACTAACATATAGACCATATCATACATTGACCTCGGAAGGATAGAACACTTGATGTCAATCAGCTAGGTTAACCCACTAAAGATTCAGCATTTATGATGGCCAGTGCTGAGTGCTTCTTCACCGAAAGGACAGAGTGGAAAAGTATGAAAAGATAAGAGCCCGCTAAAAAGGCATCTGTATGAGAATCTTGACCTTGGCTTGTACAATTATACACCCTCCGCCCACAAAAGCAAAAGTTTTGGGCTGAAGCTAGTCCTTTATGGTTTGATACTCGGGCCACCGGTAATGGGAGAGATGTTACAAGTCACAGGAATGGCAGGCAGATGGATTAGGGTCACACCAGGATGGATCCCAATTCCTTTGTCGTTGGATCAGGGAGGACTCAGCCAAAAAGTTTCTGTGATTGATGATGGAGATTTTAATGTGCCTTTTCTTTTGTTTGGACCTGATCTAAACGCACCGAAACAAAAAAAAAAAGACCAGGAGATAAATTTACCATCTCATCAATTGGTAATCTCTACTTCTGGATTCTGAGCTGTAAACAAATTTTTCAGGAAAAAAGATCAAATAAAGATGAACTGATAACGACTATGATGGAAGGTGAGGCAACTCTTCATTCTTTTCTAAGTTTTGGTAATTTTTACTACTTTTTTCTCAAATAAAATCATTTTTTATTATAAAAGCACCTCAAAAATGGCTAGAAGTCAGCAATCAAAGCAAAAAAAGACAACAAATGCTTGAAGCAGATTCATCTTCTTGAGGTACTATTTTTACCAACAAATGTCTAAAATTCAGGTCTTATATCTCACCCTAACTCGTCAATTTTCTTTGTTTCAATCATTCGGCAGATGTGCATTGTTTGCTTCCACAACTCATCCATGCTGATTTGGATCAGCACATACGAACAAGAAGGTCACCACCCAACCCCTGTGTCTTCCTGCATGAAACTTGCAAACCGACTGTTTCTTTATCTTCTCTTTCCCCCCTTTCCAAATAGCAAAGCCCTTGTGGCTTATCTCCATCGTCTGGGACAAGCCACAACAAACCTCCTACAGGGAAACTTGAGGCATGGAGTTGGATGCTGCATGTGATTGATTGGTAGATGGATTTGCGAAGCTTGGATTGACATGGGGAAACTCTTTTCGATGGGAATATTTTGATGCTCTTAGAGCAACCTCTCTGGTATTGTGCAAACAAAAGCACTCTTGGTTGGCACGATGGCCCTCCTCGTCTTGGACTAAGTAGTAGTCTTGGCAAAGCTAAGGAAGATCCTTCATGGCTTCACTACAAATCTTTGATGAGTTTGATGACAAAAGGTCACGCTGAACATCTTGAGTTGTGGTCTGCATCAGGGACCAGTGTGGTTGCCAGGCCAGTGGAGGTGTGCAGCCTCGTTCACTGAGCACACAGGCCAAAAATAAGGGTTGGATGGAGCTGTTAGTGGGCCCACACAATGATGTCCCTTGAGGTTAACCTCAGGTGAGAGTGGGCTGTGCTGTGGCGTGAGAGTGGACTGTGCTGTGGCGTCGTGTCCCGCATCGTGGCTTGGAAAAGTCCTTTGGTGTAGTATTAAGAAAATATTATAAAATTATCTTGAAGTATATATATTTTATATATTAATAGTAACTATATTAATTCATGAATTATGGTCCTATTTATAGGACCACTATTTTATCTCACTATTTCATCATCTCACTCATGATTAGTCACTATTACTATTAATTCCTAACTAACTCCACAAATCTTAAACATGATCCATTACTTCTAAAACATATTAACTAATTAGGTAATTATAATAAATTAATTCTCAACACTCCCCCTTGATTCATAGTTACATACACGGATTTGAGACATGAAATAAATATACTTATGAACTGGAAGTTACTTGATGAGAATATCTGTAACTTATTCATCCGTGCCATAATACTTCATTGTTATAGCTCAATTTACTATAAGATCTCGGATGAAATGATAGTGTATCTCAATATGTTTCGTTCTTCCATGAAATATTGGATTTTTCGTCATTGTAATTGTGACTTTGTTGTTACAAAATATTTTCGTTATTTCTTTTTGTTCTCGACGAAGATCTTGAAGAAGTCTTCTAAGCCAATATAACTTGATAACCTGCTAATGTTGTAACTACATATTCTACTTTTAATGTCGACAATGCAGTTGTTACTTGCTTATTTGAACTCTAAAATATAGCTCTTGATCTGAGGCTAAAAATATTGCCTCAAGTACTCTTTCTACTATCTAGACCTCTTGCTGAATCATTATCAGTAAAACTAAATAATTTACATTTAAAATTATGAGCATACCAAATTTTATAATCCGCAGTTCTAGCAATATAACGTAAAATTATTTTAACAGCTCCGAGATGATGTTTACTTGGACTCTACATAAACTTGGATACTACACCAGTAGATAAGGTAATATTTAGTCGAGTATAAGTTAGATAGATCAAACCACCAACAAAACTTTATAGTATCTCACATTTGTCAAACCTATACCATCTTCAGGTTTTAATTTCTCATTTACATTCATGGGTGTAGTTGCAGCTTTGCAATTAATCATGTTAGATTTTTTGAGTAGATTCATTGCATACTTTCTTTATGAAATAAAAATTCCACTTGATCTTTACTTTACCTCCAACCCAAGAAAATAGTGCAATAGACTTAGATCTGATATTTAAAAGTTATCATCATGTATTTTCTAAATTCTATCAAAACAGAGTTAGATGAACCCATATATATAATATCATCAACATAAAGTCATAAGAATATTATGTTAATCTTACTTCTTTAGATAAAAGGTAGTTCATTATCGCTCCTATTAAATTTATTTGATGAAATAATAAATTTTATTAGACCATACTTTTGGAGCTTGTTTAAGCCCATAAAGTGATTTCTTTAGCTTATATATTTTTTCTCCATATCCTTTAACCAAAAAACCTTCAAGTTGAGTAACAAAAATCTCTTGATGTAAGTCTTTATTTAAAAATATAGATTTCATATCAAATTGATAAATAGACTAACTCAAGTGAGCAGCTAAAGCTAAGAAAGTTTTCGCGGTTTAAAATCAAGCAACTAGAAAAAAATTATCATTAAGATCAATACCTTATTGCTGCAAATATCCTTTTACTACGAAATGAGCTTTATGCTTTTGAATACTTCCATCTGTATTATATTTTATTTTGAACACCAATTTTAATCCAATAGCTTTTTTTTCATTCCATATATCCATTAGCTCCCAAGTTTTATCCTTTTTAATTGACTTAATTTTTTTTCATTTTCTTTCGCTATTCCTCTTTTTTAACTGTTTACTCAAAACTTATAGGATCTGAAATAAATAAAGCAAATGTTAAATTATAAATTTTCGTTAGTGATCTAAATCTTCTTGGAGAGGTTTCATCCGAGGAAACATTTGCTGAATTTGAATTACTACTAGGTGAGGTTGACGACTGAGAAAGAGAGGTGAGAACACAAAAAGACACATGTTATTCATTGAGTGAGCACCTATTTATACAAGATTCAGTTGAGGATTTCCCTCAATTGATGAACGAGATATTCTCATTCAATTATAATTCTGTTCAGCTAATATGCCCCCGCAAGATCGAGCTCCTGTCAAGGATATCGATCTTGGACCGATGTAAGGAAAAGGATTTGTGAGCCAAAGACTTTGTGAGAGAGTCAGCAAGTTGATCAGCAGTGTGAACATGAGAAACACGGAGCTGTTAGCGGACAACTTGATCTCACACAAAATGAAAGTCAATGGCAACATACTTCATGCGGGAGTGGAAAACTGGATTTGCACAAAGATAAGTCACACTGATGTTATCACAGTAAATAACAAGCATAGAAGTAGAGTGAATGTGAAGCTCCTTAAGCAAGTTGGTGATCTAATTAAGTTCAGTAGCAACGGTGGTAATAGCATGATATTCAACTTCAGTAGTAGACCTGACAACTGTCTTTTGTTTCTTAGAACTCCAACTAATCAGATTAGCACCAAGAAAAATAATATAACTTGATATGGATGTTCTATCATCCATATTTTCCGCCCAATTAGTATCGGCAAAGGCATGAAACCAAGGGGGAGAGTGTTTGCAAAGAAAAATGCCATGATTAATGATTCCCTTAAGATAACACAAAATATATTTGACAGCAGTCCAATGTAAAGTGGACGACCGATGCATAAATTAATATAATTTATTAACTGCAAAGGAGATATCTGGACGAGTAAGAGTGAAATATTATAAGGAGCCAACGACCTGTCGATACTGAGTAGTCTGTAGCAGGACTGTCATCACATAACTTAAATGAGTCACTAGAGGATAAAGGAGTGGTAACCTTTTTTGCATCCTACATATTTGTCTTCAACAATAAGTCATGAATATACTTTATCTGTGAAAGGAAGAGACCAGAAGACGCAAATGTGGTTTCGACATCGAGAAAATAATTCAGGTGACCAAGATCTTAAAGAGAAAATATGTCGACCAATAGCTTGATAAACACTTGAACCTTTATAGAGTTATCACCGGTGACAATAATATCATCCACATAGACCAGAAGATAGATAGTGCACCCATGTTGTTGGCATAGAAATAAAAAGATATCAGACTTGGAGTTAATGAAGCCAACTAAAGATAAGTATAGACCAAGTTCAGTATACCAGGCCCGTGGAGTCTAACGAAGTCCATAAATGGCCTTTTGGAGTTTACATACATGTCATAGATATTGAGGATGTATAAAGCCTGGAAACTGCTCCATGAAGATATCTTTAGTAAGAGTCCCTTGTAAAAAGGCATTATTAATATCTAATTGGCATAAACACTGGTCTTTGGATATTGCCAAACTTAGGATTAGCCAAATTGTAGTAGGTTTGACAATAGGACTAAATGTCTTAGTGTAGTCAATACCAGGGCATTGATAAAACCCTTTAGCCATAAGTCATGCTTTATAGCGAGCAATCAAACCATCAGGCTTTCGCTTAATTCGATAGACCCACCTACACCTGATAATGTTTTATGTGGAATGAGAGAGGATAAGGGTCCATGTAGCATTATGAAGAAGAGCATCATACTCATCACATATGGCTTTACGCCAATGAGGAGATTTTTGGGCCTGAGAAAAGGAAGATGGTTCAGTAGACTCGGGGGAATTTGTAGTGCTAACATAGAGGTTAAGAACTTAATGGGGTTTAAAGACACCACTCCTGGAACGAGTTTGCATTAGATGCCGGGAGGGTATAATAGTATTAGAGGGTAAGAGCTGAGGGTTAGCACTAGTGGAGTCAGACGGAAGGACGATAGAATCACCCGAACTATGGGAGGACAAAGGCTGGGGTTCTAAAAGAGGAGAAGTTGGAGGAGCCGGAGGAGAGGAGGAAGAAGAAACGTGTGGAATAGAAGTAATAAGAGAATGTGGATCTGGCAAAAGTATATGGGGGGATGAAGATGTGTCAGAGGAATTTAATGGGACGACATATTGCCCATGATCACAAAAGGGAAAAATAGATTCTACAAAAGTGACATATCTGGAAATAAAGACTTTAGCAGAGTGAGGATCATAACATCGAAAAGTATTATGTTCAAGAGAATATTCGATGAAAATACAAGGGTGAGAATGAGGTTACATTTTATTAGAATTGTAGGGACGTAGCTATGGATAATAGAGATAGCCAAAGACTTCAATATTTATAGATTGGGGCGTTTTTGAAAGAGCTTTTCAAATGGTGATTGATAGTATAGAATAGGAGTGGGCATGCGATTAATGAGGTAGACAATCATTTGAAAAGCTACGGACCAAAAGGTAGATGACATAGAAGCCTGATGGAGCAATGTTAGACCAGTTTCAATAATATGATGATGTTTACGTTCGGCAGAACCAACCAATTAAGACATAGATGGGGGGGACTTAAGATGTTGAATACCACAAGCAGATAGATGAGATGCAAGGGCTTGATATTCAGCCCCTCCATCAAAATAGATAGTTTTAATAGTGGTCTTAAAGTAGTTTTCAACCAAGTTTTTAAAGTTAGAAAAGATAACAGTGACATCAGACTTTTGACGAAGAGGATATAACCATGTGTACTTCGTAAAATAGTCTACAAAGATAACATAGTATCTAAACTTATCAAAGGAAACAACTGATGTAGGACCCTAAACATCAGTATAAACTACCTAAAACAATTTAGAGTATAAAAGATAGAAGGTACCAAAAGGTAATTAATAACTCTTATTGCTAAGACAAGTATCACAGCGAGTAATAACCTTACTAGATTTAAAAATAAGAATTGAATAGCGAGAAAATAATTTTTGTTGAAGAGAGGTAGAGGGATGACCAGGCCAACAATGCCATATGTCAATTGGAGCAGCAATGGATGATTTGGCAGTAGGTTGAGTGAGAAACTGGGCTGACGACCATTCGTAGATGTTGTCTTTATTCAGACCGTGAACTAGGGATACCCCGTGCTCAAGTCCTTGACAAGAAAGTAATCAGGAAAGAATTCAATAAAAGTATGATTTTATTGACATAATTGAGAGACTAAAATAAGATTTCGTTTGATGTGAGATGCACACAAAATATTATGTGAAAGAAGTGGTATTGAAATTAAACTTTGTAGAACCAATATGAGTAATAGGAATCCTTTTACTATCATCGACGATGATGTCTTCATGTCCACCATAGCTATTATGGAGCGACAAATTCTAGAGATTGGAAGTGATATGGTGGGAAGCACCAGAGTCCACAATCTAACTAAACTGATTGTCAGAAGGAGTCGTTATGACATTTACCTGAGGTCAGGTTGATGGAGGTGGGAGGCGGGGTCGAGACTGGCAAACTTTGGCAGTGTGACCAATTTTGTCGCACAACTGGCATACAACTGGTTGTTGAAACGTAGGAGGAGGATGACGTGGCAAAAATGAAGTGTTCGAACGATAGTTGAGATACAAAGGATATGAAGGAGGAAGCGATGGGTGGTTGCTCATAGAGGTAGTAGGAAAGTTGGCTACACATTTTGAAGCATTCTTGTTATATTTATGATTATGCCTTTTGGATGTGTGGTTGAATTGAGCTATGATGGGAGGTCCTAGCAGCTTGGAGTCACACTTCAGGTAAGTTTCATAGTCTGTCAGCTTGTCGTAAAGTTCTTCAAAGGAAATTGGAGAGTCGCGCACGCGGTATTGCAGCTAGTTCTTTGAACTCCGAACTCAGTCCATTAAGCATGTGGACGAGTACCTCTTCATCAGAAAGTGAATGACCTATTAAAGCTAGGTCATCAATCATTAGTTTGATATGTTGTAAGTAGTCAACAATAGTACTGCCCTCCTGCTTGAAGGTCATAAGGTTGGAAAGTAGTCCAAGCATGCGGGTCCGTGAGCGGCTCGCTAATGTAGTTTGTAACAAAAGCTTGAATTGCTTGGAGAATGAGCCTATCTTGGCATAACCATAACTTGTAGGCTGAATTTGGTACTGGGTTAGGTTCTTCGGGAACTTAAACCATTGCTGGTGGACAGTTGAGAGAGCCATCAATATAATCTAATAAATCATAGCCAAATAAGAGATTAGAGAATTGAGCACGCTAAGACGCGTAGTTGCCGTCTTTGGATAACTTAAAGGGAATGAGGGCGACAACATTAATGGAAACAGGCCCTGTATGTGAAGAAGAAGAAGCCCCAGTAGGTAAGAGAGTTGTGGCGTCATAGGTAGACGACGAGGAACAAGTAAAAAGGAACTCAAGAGAAATGACAAGATAGTGGATAGAAGCAGATGGTAAAAAGGTGACAAAAATAGGAAAGAAATGAGAAAAGAACCTTCGAAGTATGGAGAGCTCAATCAGTGGAGACTATTGTTTCAGAAAGTTGCAACAGCCTAATACGACAGGGTTGACTTCTGTGAAGTGGGTCTAGATGTTGAAGTTGACAAATGTAATGAAGTGGATGTGTGAGCAGTTTTGCTCACTTCAAGCGGCATAGGAGTGAACTGCTGTTGAAGAGGGAACGCGGTCACGGAAGTGCCACTGCTCGTGGGAGGAGGGACAATACTCCGTCGTCGCCCTCTGCAGCAAATGGTGCCAGAACTACCAGAAGGGAGAGAAAGCGTCCGGATCAATGCAGTGCTAGTTCAAGTCATCGGTGCTCAGACGTGCGTCATGCCTTTAAAGAGATGAAGGCCAAGAATGTAGTTCTGCAATGTTCTATTATGATGGAATTATGGTAGTGGAGTTTGAGAATGCAGTGGCTGGTTCTTGCATGAAGAAGACCATGGCAATGTCTACTGCACAGGTGGTGTTCTGCAATACTTTGGTTGATGGAGTTTGCTGGAAGTGTGACAGTCTCCGTCAAAGGCTCTCGGAAGTCTAGCTTTTAAGGAAGAAGAAGAGGCAAGAGCTTCATTGGCAAGAAGAGGAGAAGACACCAGGACTGAACATGTCTCTGAATCTGTTTGAGGCAAGCAGGTGCCAAAGAAAGGACGCCACAGGATGATGATGGGCTATCGTTTAACAGAGAGGAAGGCGCTACTTATGTAGGTGGAGAAGAAGAGGAAGCAACCGGCGATGATGAGTGACGCTGGCTATGA
Organism: Ensete glaucum; assembly: GCA_021527575.1. Classification (NCBI taxonomy): domain Eukaryota; kingdom Viridiplantae; phylum Streptophyta; class Magnoliopsida; order Zingiberales; family Musaceae; genus Ensete; species Ensete glaucum. Next base: position 28,601,631 of record CM038555.1, read on the forward strand.
ATAGGTGTGGGACACCACAGGACATAGGGATATTAAAGTAGCAGGTAGCGATTGCGACGTGAAGTAGAGGAAGAGCGACAATCGTGTCGATGTGTTGAGGAAGAAGAGCCGACAGCTATAGCAGGTGCAATAAAGAAGACCGACGGAAAGGCGCGAGAGGAGGCAAAAGAGGAGATAGTGCAGAGGTGCATCGGGTTATCGCGCAATATTCTGGCCGATCTCAAAGCAAGAGAAAGAAAGAGAGGAAACAGAGTAATGGGTACTCTATTTCGATGGATGCAATCGGCAGCGACGATTGCAGGCGCTAGAAGGAAGAAGCGACGTGAAGAAGAGGGCTGTGAGCAAGATCTATTATTTGTCAGCAGGAAGCAGCAGGACCCTGGGCTGTTGCGGGACTTGGAGCATTCATAGGCGCCGCATTTGCAGGAGCGTTTGCAGGGCCGGAGACCGCTAGTGCTAATGTTGCCAGAGCGTTGGCGGGGCCGGAGACCGGGGAGGTGGCCGGGGTGGGAGCTGTGGTGGGGGATTTTACTGGAGATCTATTCCGGCGAAATAGATAATGCCAAGGTTGTTGCAGCTGTAGTTGCACTCGCCGTGAGAAGTTGTCCGGTGACTGTAGCTTCACAGAAAAGGTATAGATGATGTCGACGGTTGTGGCTTCGCAGAAAAGGGATAGATGATGCTGGGAGATCGGTGCTGATCTCCATTGGTTCCATCGGTAGAGGAGGCAGATGTCACGATAGTAGATGGATATAAGTCGATGGTAAAATCTACACGTGGTTGGAAGCGGTGGAAACTTACTGTCGTTTGAAAGCAAGAAGAGAGCTTGCTCTAAGCAAGCTGCTCTAATACCATGAGAAAGAGAGGTGAGAACACAAAAAGACACATATTATTCATTGAGTGAGCACCTATTTATATAAGATTCAGTTGAGGATTTCCCTCAATTGATGAACGAGATATTCTCGTTCAGTTACAGTTCTGTTCAGCTAATAATGATGAATTTGTTGGAGCAGGATCTGTCACTTGATTCGGTGGAGTGACTAGTTATGCTGGAATACAAATTTGTATTTCACCTTCATTGATCTCCCAATTCCAACTTGCTCTTTCATTAAATACAATATTTCTGTTAATAATAAATTTGCCACTAATAGAATTATACAATTGATATGTTTTGGATTGTGTAGAATAACCAATTAAGATAGATTTTTCAGATCTTTCATTAAGCTTATGATGATTTTATGAATTTACTAAAGCATAAACAATACAACAAAAAATTCTGAGATGGCTTACACTTGACTTTATACCATTCCAAGCCTCAAAAGGAGTTTGATTCATAATAGTATTTATTGGTGAAATATTCAATAAATAAACTGCTATTGCAACTACTTATGCCCAAAACTGATTTAGAAGATGTTTTCCTTTAAGCAAACTTCTTACCATTTCAATGACAGTTTGATTCTTATGTTCGACTACATCATCTTGCTCTAGTGTATATGGTGCTAGCAATTCCCTACGAATATCATTTTCTTTACAAAAAAATAAACTTATTAGACAAAAATTTACCACCTCTATCTTTCCGAAATGTCTTTATGCATCTACTACTTTGCCTTTCTACAAGTGCCTTAAATTTTCAAAAGTTATTAAATACTTTAGATTTCAATTCCAGAAAATATACCCAACTCATGCTGCTAGTCATCAGTAAATAACAGAAAATATCGACTTTCACTAAATGATTTTGTATTCATAGGTCCACATAAGTCAGCATGAATTAATTTAAGATAATTAGATGCTCTTCATGCTTTTCCAACAGGAAATAACTTTTTACTTTATTTACTATAAATACATCCTTCACAAATATCAAGTGTACTAATTTTGGGCAATCCAAAAATTATTATTTTTTATTTAACAACCTTAGACCCTTAATGTTAAGGTGTACATATCTTAAATGCCATAAATTTAACTCATTTTTTTATTTAAAATAAAAGTATGCTTTTCAATATTTGAAACATCAATTAGAAATATCTTATTTTGTGTGATGCAAACATTTACTATAATCAAATCAAATTTTTTATCTTTAATTATGTATGAGTCATCATCAAATATAACTAAATATCTAATATCTATCAATTGTCTAACACTCAACAAGTTATGTGATAAACTAAAAATATAAAAAATATTATCAAGTTGTTTTACCTTTCCTTAATTTGTTTTTACCTCAATTGTTCATTTTCCTTCCACTTAGATTTGCTTGCTATCTCCAAATTTAACTTTCAACTTGTGAGTCTTATTAATATCTCTGAATATTGATCTTACGCCTAACATATGATTTAAATATCTATTATCCAAAAATCAAATATCATTTGAGTTATCATTGATTTGTGAATGAGTCATAAACAACTTACTATTGCCTTCATTTTCCTCCATATAGCTTGCTTACTTTTCTCTTTTCTAATAATTTAAATTTTGCTCTTGTAGTTTTTTTATCATAGTTTGATTACTTTTATTCATCATGCCCATCAAAGTGTCCTTTTTCTCTTCCTCTACCATGTAATCCTCTTCTGTCGTGTCCTCTTCTTGTTAATTTTTTATTTTCTTTTAAAGTAGAAGACTCCCCCTTAACCTAAAATACTTTTTCATCACTTTTTTCAAATGATATATTCAACATTGCTTCATGTGCATGCAAGAAACCCATTAGTTCATCAAATGAATAAATAGATAAGTCATTTGACTCCTCAATTTTGGCAACAACATTATCAAATTTAAAGTTAAACTTCTCAAAATTTTTACAATAATTATATGATTATAAAGATGTTCATCATATGATTTCATTTGACTAACAATTTTAGTCACTCGAGAAAGAAAATCTTACACCGATTCATTATTTTTCATAAACAAAATTTCAAACTTATAGCGAAGGGTTTGAAGTTGTACTGTAATCACCCTCGATGAGCCTTAAAATTCATTTTAAAGTATCAACCAAGCTTGTCTTAAGGTTGTCGCTACTGCAATTCTTGAGAAGATTATCTCATATACAACTTATTGAATGAAAAACAATACCTTTGAGTCCTTTCTATTCTCACGCAGCTTGGTTTCTTCATCTGGATCTGCATATCCATTCTCTATCAAGTCCCAAAGATCTTGAGACTTAAACAGGGTCTTTATATTGATACTCCAAAATTCATCGCATTTGTCCAAGAAGATGAGAATAAGGGGTTGAGACATAGAATTACCATTAAGAGTCATAATGCCTAGTTTATATTGAAACACAGTTCTGATACCACAAATGTTAAGGATGAAAGAGCAAGGAAACAAAAAAAATAGAATTCTATAATGTAATTAATGAAAATATTTTTAATCAAGAAAATGACATAGTATTAAACATGAGGTAACATAACACTTACAAGATTATCTCTAAATATACATACACTGCACACCTTGCTTCATAAACTATTTTCCTATTTATATGAGCTAATAGTAACTACATCACCCCACTACTTCATCCCACTATTTCACTATCTCACCCATGATTAACCACTACCCCCACTAACTCCTAACTACCTCCACAAATCCTAAACATGAGCCACTACTTCTAAAATATGTTAGCTAATTAGGTGACTACTATGAATTAATTCTCAATACTCCCCTTTGATTCATAGTTATAGCTCCAATTTGAGACATGAAATAAACATGCTTTTGAACTGGAAGTGATTTGGTGAGAATATCTATAACTTATTATAATCCGTGCTATAGTACTTCATTGTTATAGCTCCATTTGCTACTAGATCTCGGATGGAATGATATCGTATCTCGATATATTTCGTTCTTCAATGAAATGTTGGATTCTTCGTCATTGAAATTGTAGCTTTGTTGTCATAAAATATTTTTATTGCTTCTTTTTGTTCTTGATGAAGATCTTCAAGAAGTCTTCTAAGCCATATAGCTTGACAACCTGCTGATGTTGTAGCTACATATTTTCCTTCCGATGTCGACAACATAGTTATTGCTTGTTTCTTTGAATTTCAATATATAGCTCCTGATTCGATGCTACAAATATTGCATGAAGTACTCTTTCTATCATCTAGATCTCCTGCCCATCACTATCAGTAAAACCAAATAGTTTATATTTAAAATTATGAGAATACCAAATTTCATAATCTGTAGTTCTAGCAATATAATGTATAATTCTTTTAACAGCTCCGAGATGATGTTTATTTGGGCTCTATATAATCCTGGATACTACACCAATAGAGAAGGTAATATATGGCCGAGTATGAGTTAGATAGATCAAGCTTTAAACCAAACTTCTATAGTATCTTGCATTTGTCAAACCTATACCATCTTAAAGTTTCAATTTCTTATTTACATTCATGGGTGTAGCTGCAGCTTCGTAATTAATCATATTAGATTTTTTGAGCCGATTCATTGTATAATTTCTTTGTGAAATAAAGATTTTATCTGATCCTTGCTTCACCTCCAACTTAAGAAAATAGTGCAGTAGACTTAGATCTAACATTTCAAACTTATTCATTATGTATTTTATAAATTCTATCACAACAAAGTTAAATGAACCCATATATATAATATCATAAACATAAAGTCAAACCATAAGAATATTATGTTCATATTCCTTTTTTAAATAAAGGGTAGATTCATTATCATTCCTCTTCAAATCATTTTGATGAAAATAACCTTCAGGTTGAGTAACAAAAATCTCTTATTATAAGTCTCCATTTAAAAACATAGATTTCACATCAAATTGATAAATAAGCCAACTCAATTGAGCAGCTAAAGCTAAGAAAGTTCTCATGGTTTCAAATCTAGCAACTGGAGAAAAAGTATCATCAAAATCAATACTTTATTGCTGCGAATATCCTTTCGCTATAAGACGAGTTTTATGCTTTTGAATACTTCCATCTACATTATACTTTATTCTGAACACCCATTTCAATCAAATAACTTTATTTTCATTTGGTAGATCCATTAGCTCCCAAGTTTCATTTTTTTCAATTAACTTGATTTCTTCCTTCATTACCTTTCGCCATTCCTCTTTTTCAATTGCTTCCTCAAAACTTATAGGATCTGAAATAAATAAAGTAAATATTGAATTATAAATTTTTGTTGGTGATCTGAATCTTCTTGGAGGGGTTTCATCCGAGGAAGCATTTGACAAATTTGAATTACTACTAGGTGAGGTTGATGATGAACTTATTGGAGCAGGATCTGTCACTTGATTCGGTAGAGTAACTAGTTATGCTGGAATACGAATTTATATTTCATCTTCATTGATCTCCCAATTCCAACTTACCCTTTAATCAAATACAATATTTATGTTAATAATAATTCTACCATTAAATAGGATTATACAATCGATATGTTCTGGATTATGTAGAATAACCAATTAAGATATATTTTTTAGATTTTTTATCAAGCTTATGATGATTTTGTGAATTTACCAAAGCATAAGCAATACAACCAAAAATTCTTAGACGGCTTACACTTGGTTTTATGTCATACCAAGCTTCAAAAGTAGTTTGATTCATAATAGCTTTTGTTAGTAAAATTTTAAATAAACTAATTTGGAAGATATATTTTTTTAAGCAAACTTCTTATCATTTCAATGATAGTTCGATTTTTATGTTCGACTACACCATTTTGCTCTGGTGTATATAGTGCTGGTAATTCATTGTGAATACCATATTCTTTACAAAAAGAATTAAACTGATTAGACAAAAATTCACCACCTCTATCTGTCTGAAGTGTCTTTATGCATCTACCACTTTGCATTTCTACAAGTGTCTTGAATTTTTGAAAGTTATTAAATGCTTTATATTTCAATTCCAGAAAAGATACCAAACTAACGCGGCTATAGTCATAAGTAAATAGCAGAAAATATCGACTTCCACTAAATGATTTTGTATTCATATGTCCACATAAGTTAGCATGAATTATTTCAAGATAATTAGATGCTCTCCATACTTTTCTAACAGAAAATGATTTATTACTTTGTTTACGATAAATACATCCTTTATATACAACAAGTATACTAATTTTGGGAAATCCAAAAATCATTTCTTTTTTATTTAACAACATTAGACCGTTAATTTTAAGATGTCTATATCTCAAATGTCACAAATTTGACTTATTTTTTTATTTACTACAAGAGCATACTTTCAATATTTAAAATATCAATTAAAAATATCTTATTTTACGTCATGTAAATATTTACTATAATTAAACTATATTTTTTATCTTTAATTATGTATGAAACCATTATCAAATATAATTGAATATCCAACATCTATCAATTGTCCAATACTCAATAAGTTATGTGATAAACTAAGAACATAAAAATATTATCAAAGTGTTTTACCTTACCTTGATTTATCTTCACCTTAATTATTTTTTTTCCGTTCACTTAAATTTACTTGCTATCTCCAAGTTTAACATTCAACTTGTGAGTCTCATCAATATCTCTAAATATTGATCTTACATTTGATATATGATTAGAATATTTATTATCTAAAAACTAAATATCATCTTAGTTATTATTAACTTGTGAATGAGTCATAAACAACTTACTATTGCCTTCATTTTCCTCTACATAGCTTGCTTACTTTTCTTTTTTCTAACAATTTGACTTCATATGACTAAACTTTTTAAAAAATAGTGACACTGAATTCCGCTGTTGTAGTTTTTTTTTTATCATAGTTTGATTGCTTTTGTTCATCATGCCCATCAAAGTGTCATCTTTCTTCTTCCTCTTCCATTTCCTCTACCATGAAATTCTCTTCTGTCACGTCCTTTTCATGTTAATTTTTTATCTTCTTTTGAAGTAGAAGACTCCCCATTAACCCGAAATGCTTTTTCTTCACTTTTTTCAAGTAACCTATTCAAACTTGCTTCATGTACTTGCAAGAAACCCATTAGTTCATCAAATGAATAAGTAAATAAGTTCTTTGACTCCTCAATTGTGACAACAACATGATCAAATTTTGGAGTTAAAATTTTCAAAACTTTTGCAACAATTATATGATCATGAATATGTTCACCATAGGATTTCATTTGACTAACAACTTCAATCACTCGAGAAAGAAAATCTTGCACCGATTTATTACTTTTCATAAATAAAATTTCATACTCACAACGAATGATTTAAAGTTTTACTGTAATCACCCTCGATGAGCCTTGAAATTCATTTTGAAGTATCAACTAAACTTGTCTTGAGGTTATCGTTACTGTAATTATTGAGAAGATCATATCATGTATAGCTTTTTGAATGAAGAACAATGCCTTTGAGCCATGCTTTATATTCTCCCGCAGCTTGGATTCTTCATCTAGATCTGCATATCTATTCTCCATCAAGTCCCAAAGGTCTTGAGATTTGAACAGAGTCTTCATCTTGATACTTCAAAATTCATAACATTTGCCTGAGAAGATGAGAATAAGGGATTGAGACATAGAATTGCCATTGAAAATCATAATGCTTAGTTCAAATTGAAACACAGCTCTGATACCATAAACGGTGCAGATGGAAGAGCAAAGAAACAAAAAAAATAAAATACTACTATATAATTAACGAAAATACTTTCAATTAAGAAAATAACATAATATTAAACATGAGGTAACAAAATACTTATAAGATTACACTTTGCACACTTTGCTTCATGAACTATGATCATATTTATAGGACATGATAATAACTATCTCATTCCACTATTTCATCCCACTATTTTACTATCTCACCAATGATTAGCTATAATTCGTACTAACTCTTAACTATCTTTATAAATTTTAAACATGAGTCATTAATCCTAAAATATATTAACTAATTAGGTAAAATCAATTCTGAACATGTGGCATCGTGACTTGGAAAAGTCACTTTGGTGAACCGAATCACCCCAAGCGGTGATGTATTCACGTGTAGGTAGGTAGATATATGGAGATGGATGAGTCACTTATATTAGGTTTTGATACTATTGATACTTGGGAGTTGTTTGATTCACTATTGATACTTGGATAATAGAATGTAATACTTTGTTTGATTGACACCGTGATGGGCTCTGGCATCACAATCAATGTGTAGTGCAAGCTACAATAATATGACATGACTATCGTGCATTAATGGATGTTGTTGATATGTGCATGACCGCAGGACGAAACTAAAGCCAAGAAATGAGGACATCGTGTCATGTTCTCGATCGCATACTTTGCTAGCAATTGTTAGCCTACACCAAGTTATGATGATTGCTTAAGATTTCCTACAACTAGATACTGTTCTTGGCCAAGCTTAGCTAGGCAAGGAGGCCATGTATTCAACATGAACAAGCCTTTCATATATGGGAGATAATTTAATTTTTTTATTTTATATTGATTCGAATATCGAAGTACCCCACTTGATATTAGTTTTATGGGTGATAATCACATTACGAAAAATTTATCTCGAAAAAATTATTATAAAAAATATTTTATAATCCTTAGAGATCTAGTTCTCGAAACTAAACTTCACCAAAACACCAAAAAAAAAAAAAAAAAGTTAGGTAGACATGAATCAATGATCAATTTTGGCACTAAATTATGAGTATGTCACCTTAAGAAAGAACCAAAACCTTTATGAACTCTTGAAGAGTTTTACCTCGCTCTCTCTCTCTCTCTTGACTTTGTGGTCTCAGAAGACTAATAAAATAAAGACTTCTCCTGTTCATGATTGGACCCTGTCGGCAGCCCACAAATTTTCCTTCTGATTCCATATCTTCAAAATAAACGTTACGTTCCTCCTTACGACTAGTAGTGAGAAGCAATTTTCAAAAAATGGTGGCTTCCAACAATGAGCCAAGGTGATCGATGAGTGAGGTTTCCACTCACTACTGCCATGGCTGTGATCTCCCATGAACCTTGGTGGATCACATACAGATGCTGTTCAGTACCAGTCATGCATGCTTTGGTCCAACAGAGTGCAGCAACAGAGTGCAATGGCCTGATATTGGACCATTGCATCAGTCACCATGCCTGACTTGGTTTCCAGCAGATAAAAGCCAAAAGGTGACGCAAAGCAGCTTCCATTACCTGCACTTGATTGAACGCACAGAATCACAAGGCTCCGAACTCTGCTGATGCCTCTGCCATCATGTTAAATGTTGTGATGAGAATGCAATACACTATCAGATATATTAGAAATATAAAATAATTTTGATTATGATTATTAGTTAATAAAAATAAAATTTAATTATAATATAATTTTTTAGGATATGATGTTGATAAGAGAGACTCTTCTAATTAATTATCTTAAATTCTCTGCTCTCACTTATAAAAGGATAAAACCTTCTAGGGACAAAACAATCATAGATCTTTTCTCATCTCTTCATTATCTATAATCTTATCCTCATATCAAATCTATGAAGGATAGAAAGAGAGAAAAATACGAGTCTAGTTATCTTTGCATCACTGCAACTTTATGATTCAATGACCGTACGCTTATAGATCAGATAAATATTTTCTAAATAACATCTAAAGTTATGTATCACATATTTTTTCTATTGTTATTTGATTTTAATTTCTAATATTAGAGTTTTTTGCATAACAATAATAGAATCATGATTTTTATGCTTACAATTGGTATCTGAATTATATTCAAAAATTAATACTTTAGATCGTAATGGTATTTTAGAACTAATTTGTATTTAAATTTATTTATTAGTATTCTTTGCATATGAAAATGTGTCATTCAGTTTTGATTTATGATGCTTAAGCAATCCATTTGTGTTATTAATTTATTTTTTTATCTAATCCGTTATATCAATTGTTTTTAGACGCTAAGAGGTTTCTCGTATTTAATTGATGGATCACTATCGACAACTTAATGTCGGTGGTAATATTATTAAGGGCTACAACTTCCGATGGTCATCAACCCAATCGTGGGTAGTGACTATGTATATAGTGGAAGTGCCATGCTATCATGGACAAATATATAAATAGGATGATCAATGTAATGCTTATATATATTTGTATTTTTTAGTTTTTTGTTCATACTTTGTATAGTATATAACAAGATAGCAGTAAGCTTGGCAGTCCTAGTTTGGTTAGCTTGTGATCGTTTTGGGCTTGTAAATGTGAGTTGTGTCATATGGGCACTTGTGAGGATTTCAGTTTATAATGGACCATGACCCTTTGCTGTTTAACTATTTAGAGCTTATGAAGTCAATGGCTGTAATTTAAATTAGTTATAAAGTGTTTGGTAAAATGATTGCTTGTGGATCTCAAGTGGAATAATTTCTCTAATCCGTCTTCTCTTTCGTAGGTTCTAAGGGACCTAGAAGGTTTCAGGGAGACTGTCTCTTTATGGACGGACACACAAGAGTGCCACACAAATTAAGCAAAACTAGCTAAATCTATGATAGTGGTATTAAAGTGGAACAAACACACATAGACACATTTAGTATGCATGTTAGGATCGTAATGACACTAAGAGAGGGGTAAATTAGTGATATCATAAAAATAACTAATTAAAAAAAGTTCGAACGAGGATATGAATCAGAAATCTATTTAACTTAAAAGTGTGACTAAAGTAAATCAGTAAACAATAATAAGGAAAAGCAAGAAAGGAAATACAAACTGATTTATAGTGGTTCGGTCATCTTGACCTATGTCCATTTCGAATTCCTCTTTTCTTGAGGCCACCGGCTTTCACTATCAATATTCTTTCTAATGGACGAATATCAATTACCCTTGTTACAACCCTTCTCCTTTTACTAGGCTCAAGAGAGAATATTTACACAAACTCTTTCACATAAGACCTTACACATTCTTAGAGTAATTGCTAAACTTAAGGACTAAGATTCAAATATTTTCAAGAGTTTACAACACTTTAACCTCAAGGATTCTTTCTCTTTTTACCCTTTTTTCACACTTATTCATTGCTTTATCAAGCAAGAATGAATGAGGTATTTATAGACCCCTAAAAACTTCAGAATTAGAGCAACAATTTTAAATCTTCGAGTTTTCGAGGTATTGACTGTACCACCACCGGCATTGGGCGATAATTGTAACACCCCTCATTTCTGAATTTTCGTATAAATTTCTGGTGATAATGTAAGCATTCATTTTAAATTGACAAAACAAATAGAGTATAAATTAGAGGTAACTTATTTGTAAGATTTGGGTGATCTGTTCAAAAAAAAAAAAAAAAGAAAGAATCTGAGGACCTATATGTAAACCCTGAGGACCTAATCCTAAATGTACTAAATGCAAGGACTAAATTGCAAAATATATAAAATGACAAATTCCACCGTTTAAGCCTCTATGCCTTCGTTCTTAAGGAAGCAGAGAAGGCAGCTGCGTGGATGATCAGGGAAAAAAAGAAAGAAAGAAAGAAAGAAAGAAAGAAGAAGAAGAAGAAGAAGAAAATTGGGGCTTTAAGGGTTCTTGCTCAAATCTTTTCACTTAGGGTCAAAAATTATCAAAAGCAAGTATTCTAACCCTATCCTACAGAATCTTTAGTCTCTATTTTTATATGGATTCAAAATAAATTGAAGGATTTCTATTTAGAAACTGATATGTCTCTCTTTGGACATAGAACCATGGATTCTGAAGTTTTTTGGTAAACTGACCCCTATACACTGTTTCAGCTACAAGTTTCAGTACAAAATGTGAATTCAGGCAGAAACTATTTTGTTTGAAATTAGACTCTTATATCTTCCTTTTGACACTAATTTTGTAGATTTTGGACACCGAATACTTAACCAAACATCTGTTTCAAATGAGCCTATACACGCTGTAAAACAGGATTCAAGATTTCTGACCTATCAATACTAAAATGCCTATAACTCCCTGTTGAAAATTCTGATTTATACCAAACTGATTTTATTTGAAACTAGACTTGAAAATCTTTCTTTTGACATATAGTTTGAAAATTTTGGAATTCAATTGCCTACCCTATTATCTGTTGAATCCGACCCTATAAATTCTACAAAACAGTGATTGTGTTTTTGCCCTTGGGTTACCACATCAAAAGTAACTCCGTGTTGGGAACCCTGTTTCATACGAAATTTGTTCCATCAAAATATAGATTGATATATGGTTCGACCATAGCTTTCTTATGGGTATTGGAGCATAATTGATATTCTGAAATATTTATTTGCTGTGCCACTCGAATTCTGTCTGAAATCGAGCTTTGGTCGATTTCGCGTATTCTGTTCCATTCCTTTGGATATTGAATTCGTCTAACCTTCTTATTGGAATTGAGCTAAATATGATTGCTCGGAATCCATGTACACTCTTGTTTTCATTTCATTCCAAATCTAAATATATTTGTGAGAGATTTGTTCTTTGTTTCGTATTGTCTCGAAAAGGCACATGCACGTTTTGTTGTTCCGCGTGTGTTTCCGACATATGCTACTTATTGTTAAAACTGCCCTCTTGTACTCTGGTGTGTGGGATTATCTGGACCTTTACCAGAAATGGTAAAGGGTATGCGCTTATTGCCCACTATGTGGGGTCCCTCCTGGGATATTCGGACCTTGCGAAATGGTAAAGGGTATGTGCTTAGAGCCTGCGATGCTCTGCCGGCCCCCTCTGACTTCACCTAGACATGGGTGGATGGAGCTCCTAGACGTGGGAGACATTTGTCAGGTGGTCATTCAGAAATGGATGGATCACATTCTGACTGAGATCTCACTACACCTTCTATATGTTTGATATGACATCCAGAGTTTTGGTGAGTTATTTCTGTTCATGCTCTGGATAAGAATGATATGATTGCGACGTTAAGGACGACGTTTGAGCTTCTGTACGATATTTGTTTTTGATATGCTCTGAAATGCTTCATTCACTGATGATTTTGCTTCGAAATATTCCATATGCCGTTGATATGCTTCGTAACATTTCGTATGCCACTGATAAGCTCCGATATGTTTCCTTTGTTACTGAGATGCTCCAATTACTCTATGCCCCATCCGGGAACCAAATATGTAAGATTGAAAAGACAATTATGTTTCGCTCCTAACGATATTATGTCTACGAAATCGTATATTACGCCTTGTAATTTGAAACTGTATCCCTTTGGAAATTGTATTATTTTGATATGGATATGTTAGTCACTTACTGAGCTCCTTATGCTCACCCCGTTTGTTGATAAATTTTTCAGGATAGCGTATCGCTTGCTTAATTGTTAAGATTGGGCTGAGGCGGTGGAAAGTTTAGAAGATTTTGGGCAGATCTTTGTTAGCATATGTGTTTTTGTTGTATAAGCTACTCTGCATCTTATGAAATGTGACGATGAATCTAAACCTATGGATTTTGTGTAAGACAAAGGATCCCTCATGTATAGGATTTTGGAATGTTAAGTTAAATTCATGTAATGATATGAATTTATGGTAATCGTTGATTTGGTGACTGCATAGACTTCCCCACTTATGAGTTTATGTGTGGTTATTATTTTGAAGAGTTGAGTTCAGATTATATGAATTATCGAGTGATGCGTGGTATGTTTATGAACTGCACAGGGTGATGAATTTGTAGACTATAGAGGTGAAAATTTGATCTGAATGTTTTCTTAGTGACCTCAAAATATGTGTTTGGATCCTGGATTAGTTGTGAGGAAAATTTTAAATATTATCGATATTTTGGAGGGGCGTGACAATAATACTACAAACAAAGCCAATGAATCTAGGCTCTGGTGGTACCACTATCGCTTGGGTGGTACCACCACCGGCCACATGTTGTACTACCGACGAAAGACCTAGAAAAGCATAAAATAGTGCTTTCTGGCTATCTGGGTGGTACCACCTCTTAGGCCTGGCGATATGTTAGGACCCTAGCTAGGTTGGGTCCTAGATTCATTGAGTTATAAATCTAATAAACCATAAATTAGCTACCACCCCCCTATTAAAAAAGTGGTCGGCTAGGGTTACAGAAGAGTCCATATGAAGAGGGAGTCTTCTAGCCGCCCTCTCCTTTTGGAGAGGCCGGCTAGGATAGAGGAGGAGAGTTTCATTTAGTTAGGACTCTCTCCCTTTGATTGAATAAGAGTCCCCTATAGCCATTGGCCACCTAGTTCGCTAGGGGTTAGGAGTAGAGGGGAAGATGAGTCTTGGTTTAGTAGGAGCCATAGTTTAATTAAAGGAGTTCTATTAGGAGTTAGGGTTTTGAGTCCCTAAATAAACTCATGTAGCTACCACTATTTTATCATGAATAGATCAATCTTTTTCAGCTATTGTGGCTGACTACCACGGAGTGAGGAACCCCTATAAAGTTTTAAGGAGGGTCAATCCCCTACAGAGGTCAACCCAAGCTTAGAATCCCACAAAGGTTCTAACACTTGGTATTAGAGCAGCATTCCATGGTGCTTTGCTGCCCTTCAATAGTTGCCCATCATCCTTATTTAACCACTTAAGCCATTCCCACAATTGCTAAGATCGCCGTTAAACACCATCGTCATCTCCAATACTGCAGATCCCCCCTGTAAATTGAATCAAGTTCTAGTAATCTACCTTATTACTATTTTAATTTAGTTATCTTAAATCGAAAAACCCAAAAAAGTGTTCCCTTATTTCACTACACAAACTTATCGTTGCAAAGTTTCCATCTTTACGACAAACGTTACATGGCAGATTTTAGCCGCATACTACTCTCTTGTTTTGATCTTGCTGCCACTATTTTGCTACCCTATCTTCCACAAGTTTTTTACAATGGCTTTAGCACTTATTATCAGTGGATTTCCTTTGGGTTCTACGTAAAATTTTTTGATACAAACCGCTACAACGATCTCTATCATTGACGTAGTTTTCAGCCGCATACCACTTTGCTGTCATGTTTCTCGTCAAAAGTTCACTGCCATATTTTATTCAACACTTTGTATTAATCTGGCCTTCATCATCATCCATTCCTTGCTGTAAACTTTTGTAATCTCATGATAAAAAACTTATCGATGCAAAGTTATCATCTTTATGATGAAAGTTGAATTGCAAGATTTAAACCGCATACCTGCTGCCATATTATCGATCTTTCTGCCAATATTTTGCTATCAAATTTCTTCAGCAATTATGTTGAATACCTTAGAGGAGGGAACCACTATAGAGTTCTAGGAGGCCAATCCTCTATAGAGATCAAATCCTAAGCTTAGAATCAGCAAGGATTCTAACACTTGGTATCCCTATAGAGTTTCAGGAGGTCGATCCCCTATAGAGATCAAACCCCAAGATTAGAATATGCAAGGATTCTAACATTTGGTATTAGAGTAACATTTTGTGGTACTTCGCTACTCTTCTACAGCCCACCATCATCCTCATCTAGTTGCCTAAACAATTCCCACATTTGCTAAGATCGTCGCCAAACTCCGTCGATATCTCAACTACTGTAGATCCCTCTTGCAAATTGCATTAGGTTCTAGTAATCTATCTTACTGCTACTGTAATTTTGTTATCTTAAACCCAAAAACCCAAAAAAGTGTTCCCCTATTTCATTGCACAAACTTGTCATCACAAAGTTTTCATCTTTATGACTAAAGTTATGCGCATCAGACTTCAGTCACATACTACTGCCCTGTTTTGATTTTGCTACCACTATCTTGCTACACTACCTTCGACACTACTTGCTGCATCCACACCCAATCCCTACAAAATCCCTTGTTGTCATCAATAAATCAAATTCCTTTCAACTATTGCGCATAATTCCTTAGAGGAGGGAACCCATATAGAGTTCCAAGAGGTCGATTCCCTATAGAGATCAACCCCAAGCTTATAATCAGCAAGGGTTATAGACCTGTGAGTTAGGACCCTAGCCAGGTTGGATCCTAGGTTCATTGAGTCATGAATGTAATAAATCCTAAATTAGCCACCACCACCCTATTAAAGAAATGGTCGACTAGGGTTAGGGAAGAGTCCATATGAACAGGGAGTCTTCTAGCCATCCCCTCCTCCTTGGATAGGTCGGCTAGGGTAAAGGGGGAGAGTTCCATTTAGCTAGGATTCTCCCCCTTTGATTGAATAGGAGTCCCCTATAGCTGTCGACCACCTAGTTGGCTAAGGGTTAGGAGTTAAGGGGAAGATGAGTCTTAGTTTAGTAGGAGTTTTGGTTTAATTAAAGGAGTCCTATTAGGAGTTAGGGTTTTGAGTCCCTATATAAACTCATGTATCCACCACTATTTTATCATAAATAGATCAAATTTCTTGTAGCCATTGTACAAAATTCCTTGGAGGAGTGAACCCCTATAGAGTTCCAAGAGGCTGAACTCCTACAGAGATTAATCCCAAGCTTAGAATCCATAAGGGTTCAAACACTTGATATCGGAGTAGTGATCTTGATGCCTCGCTACCCTTCCACAACCGCCCATCATCTTCATCTAGCCGCCTAAGCAATTCCCATAATTGTTAAAGATCATCGCCAAACTCCACTGTCATCACCACTACCGCAGATCCCCGTGCAAATTACATCAGGTTATGGTAATTTACCTTAATGCTATTACAATTTAGTTATCCTAAATCCAAAAAAATAAAAATAGTATTCCTCTTTTACGCTGCATAAACTTATCATTGCAAAGTTGCCATATTTACGATAAAAGTTACATGGCAGATTTCAACCACATACCATTGCCCTTTCTTGATCTTGCTGCCCTATCTTCCATGAGTTTTTTATGACGGCTTTGACACTTCTTATTCGTGGATTTGTTTTGGGTTCTGCATAAATTTTTTTGATACAAACCGCTACAATAATCTCTATTGTTGACGTAATTTTCTGCCGTATACCACTTTGCTGTCGTGTTGCTTGTCAAAAGTTTGCTGCCATATTTTCTTCAACACTTTGCATTGATGTGGCCTTCATCACATTTATTTCTTACTGTAAACTTTTGCAATCTCACTGCAAAAACTTATCAATGCAAAGTTATCATCTTTACGATGAAAGTTGCACTGCCATATCATCGATCTTTCTGCCAATATTTTGCTATCTTGCTGCATATTTGCTGCCATATCATCGATCTTTCTGTCAGTATTTGGCTATCAAATTCTTCTCTATATTTTGCATCAGCTTGGCTTTATTTATCAGTGGCTTTTCTTTGAAGTCTCCTTTAAATCCTTGACATAAACGCTAAAAACTTTTCATCAAATCATTGTCCTTCGATGAAAAATTCTACTGCATCCTTTCAGTGTTTCTTACTGTATACACAACCAATCTCTGCCAAATTTATTGCTGCCACTACACTTATCTATCTTGCTGCTATATTATGGGTTTTGTGCTATCATAAGGCTCCAAAATGTCACTGGAATTTTTGTCATCAAATTGCTGAAATTTTCAACGAAATATTCTACCGCTATACCTTTTACTTCCCCGCATACACTACCAAATCCTACCAAATATGTTACTGCCACCCACATCACTATTAAGGCATTCTTCTAACCCTAAGATGCAGCCATCATAGTCCTCTTTTTACCCTATGTAGCTGACCCCAACAACAACACATACCACAGCCTTCTACTCCTAGATCGTTGTCGTTGTTGCCCTCTCTTGCTGCCACCACCATCTTCTTTAGTTGCTACCTCTGCCATCTTTTTTCATTGTTGCTACTGCCATCTTCTTTAGTTGATGCCACTGCCATCTTCCTCTGCTGCCATCTTCTTGGTTATTACAGCTGCCATCTTCCTCGGTCGCTGCCGCTGCCATCTCCTTGTTGCAGCTACTGTCATCACCCCATGTTGTTGACACAACTTGTATTATTGGGGTAGTCATATAACCCTAGATTGTTGCCTTCATCGCCACCTCAACCCCTGCTGCAGTTAACCCAAATAGCAGCATATACCACAGTTAAACAACAACCAACTGTAACCTTCTTTTCAAGATCGTTGCCTCTTCCTGTTGCCACAAATCATATGTCAATCTATGCCCTAGACTCGACAATACAAGAAGAATCTCAACAACACAGATCTGTAATCCTATGCCTTGACATGATCGACACAAAGCTTAAAGCCATCGAGACGTGCATGGAGGACAAACTGCGCGCCTTATTTGCAGAATTCAGAATTGGTCGATATCCAAGTTCGATGAAATCACAACAAGGTGAAAGTTTGGATCACAAAGAGAGGCCTCCCGAGAAGGAAGAATAAGCCATGGATTCAATGCAACCATACATGAGGGTGGACTTCCCTCGATGGGAAGAGAGAGACCAGACGGGTTGGCTTACGTGCGCGAAATGATATTTCCACTATCACAAGACTCCGGATGCATCCATGGTCAACATCACTGCAATACATCTTGAAGGAGATGCAATCTAGTGGTACGAATGATTTAAGGACATTCATAGAGTTTCAAGGAGGGCTGATCCCCTATAGAGGTCAACCCAAGCTTAGAATCCCGCAAGGGTTCTAACACTTGGTATCAGAGCTAAGTTTTGATCCTAGGACCTGTGGGTTTAACCTAGCTAGAATATTTGCCACCATCTTCTTTGGTTGCTGCTACTACCATCTTCTTCGGTTGCTATCGTTGCCATCTTCTTCAGTTGATGCCACTGCCATCTTCCTCGATTATTGCCGCTATCATCTTCTTGGTTGCTGCCACTGCTATCTTCTTCGGTTGCTGCCACTGCTATCTTCTTCGGTTGCTACCACTACCATCTTCCTTGATCATTGCCATTGCCATCACCCCATGTTGTTGCCACAACCTACATTCTTAGGGCAACTATCTAACACTAGATTGCTGCTTTCATCGCCACCTCAACCCCTATTGCAGTCGACCCAAATAGCAGCACATACCGCAACCAAACAATAGCTAACTGCGGCCTTCTTTCCAAGATCGTTGCCTCTTCCTGATAAATCATCTACTGATCTATGCCCTTGACTCACCAATAGAAGAAGAATCTCAACATCACAGATCTGTAATCCTATGCCATGGCATCAGATGACATGATCGACGTAAAGCTTAAAGCCATCGAGATGCGCATGGAGGATAAACTGTATGCCTTATTAGTAGAATTTAGAATTGGCCGATCTCCAAGTCCGATGAAATCGCAGCAAGGTGAAATTTTAAATCACAAAGAGATGTCTCATGAGAAGGAAGAGTAAGCCATGTATTCAGTGCAATCATGCATAAGGGTGGACTTCCCTCGATGGGAAGAGGGAGACCCGACGGGATGGCTTACACATGTAGAATGATATTTTTGCTATCACAAGACTCTGGATGCATCCATGGTTAACATCACTACAATATCTAAGAAGAAGATGCGATCTAGTGGTACAAATGGTTCAAGAATATTCATAGAGTTTCAAAGAGGGCTGATCCCCTACAAAGGTCAACCCAAGCTTAGAATCCCACAAGGGTTCTAACACTTGGTATCAGAGCCAAGTTTTAATCCTAGGACCTATGGGTTTAACCTAGCTAGGATATTTGCCACCATCTTCTTTGGTTGCTATCGCTACCATATTCTTTAGTTGCTACCGCTGCCATCTTCTTCGGTTGACACCGCTGGCATCTTCCTCAATTGTTGCCGCTGCCATCTTCTTGGTTGTTGCCACTGCCATCTTCTTCAATTACTGCCACTGTCATCTTCCTCGATCATTGCCACTGCCATCTCCCTATTGTAGCTGTTGCCATCACCCCGTATTATTGCCACAACCTGCATTCTTGGGGCAACCATCTACCCTAGATTTCTGCCTTCGTCGCCACCTCAACCCCTATTGCAGCCTACCCAAACAACAGCATATATCGCAGTCAAACAACAACCAACTACAGCCTTTTTGGCAAGATTGTTGCCTCTTCCTATTGCCGATAAATCATCTACCCATGCCCTTGACTTGCTAATATAAGAAGAATCTCAACGTCACAGATCCTTAATCCTATGCCATGGCATCAGATAACATGATCGACGTAAAGCTTAAAGCCATCGAGATGCACATGGAGGGCAAACTGCGTGCCTTATTCGCAGAATTCAAAATTGGCCGATCTCCAAGTTCGATGAAATCATAGCAAGGTGAAAGTTTAGATCATAAAGAGAGGCCTCTCGAGAAGGAAGAATAAGCCATAGATTCAGTGCAACCATGAATGAGGGTGGACTTCCCTCGATGGGAAGAGAGAGACCCGATGGGATGGCTTATACGCATGAAACAGTATTTTCACTATCATAAGACTCCGAATGCATCCATGGTCAACTTCGCTGTAATACATCTTGAAGGAGATACGATCAAGTGGTACGAATGGTTTGAGAACATTCATAGAGTTCTCACATGGAGGTAATTCAAAAGCGGATTGCTGATCCACTTTAGACCGATAGAATACGAGAACGTGAATGACCAACTCACAAAGATTCGCCAAACCTCAACCATGCAAGAATATCAAACTAGGTTTAAGCATCTCTCAAATCAAATTCAAGATTAGTCTAAAAAGTAGTTGTTAGAGATATTCATCAAAGGATTAAAGTCAGAGATCAGATACGAAGTCAAGGCGTGATCTATATACATTGAAGGCTGCCATCTCCTACACCCGCATCCATGAGAAATAATTGAACAACGATGCCTGAAGGACCAAGATCATGAACGGACCAACAACCATCAAGCCTTCGGCCTCCCCTACTACCAACTGAACCTCTCAGCCCAAGGAACTTATCAGAGAAGAACTCCGAGAAAGATTGATAAAAGGCCTATGTTGTTATTGTGATAAATCATGGAGCTACGACCATCGCTACAAGAGGGGATGCCTTCTTCAGATTAAACTCTTTGACGATTCAGAGGGAGGTACATGAGCATGAGGAGGAGGTCACGGAGGAAGAACCACAACTGGCCGATTGTATGATGCATGCTCTTGCTGGCTATGCGAACCCGTAAATGATGAAAGTGGGAGGACTACTCAAACAATAACCAATCACCATCCTCATCGATACCAGAAGCACTAAGAATTTCATGGACAACAAGGTTACTGCCAAATTAACTCTCCGGATTGAAGATATCAGTAGGTTCGATGTAAAAATTGCAGATGGTTGAATCCTCCACTACAACCAAAATTACCTCCGGGTGAAACTAGATTTGTAGGGCCAAGAAATCACTACAAACTTCTTCCTCCTCCCACTCGATGATTATGAAGCTGTGCTCAACATTGAATAGCTATCAATACTAGGTGATATTTCCTAAAATTTTTTAAAATTAATTATAAAATTTTTCAGCAAAGGGAAATAGGTGTTCCTGTACGGGAAACATGGGAGTGACGTAACGACGATTTCGACACAGTGTATGGAGAAAGTCCTATAAAAAATGCACAGCGGCTTCTTAATACAACTTCAATAGCTACATATAAAGAAACTGATAAAGATTAAAGATCCAAACCTCCCCTTATTACTTACTGAATTTTAAGATGTATTTACTGAACCGACAAAACTGCCCCCTACCTTGCCACATGACCACCACAAGTTTGTGGAGGATGATGGCAAGATCAGCACTCCCCTCATGACATTATTGAAAAAAGATGTCTTCCTCTGGCATGATGAAGCTACAATAGCCTTTGATGCCCTTATGGCTATGATTTCATTAACATCGGTGCTAGCCTTACTCGATTTTGACAAAGTGTTCGTGATCAAATTTGATGTATCGGGAGTCAGAATTAGTATTGTCCTCATGTAAAATGGTTGACCCCTAGCCTAGCCCTCTCTCTATATCATTTGAAGCTATCGATCTATGATGAGGAAATGCTGACCATAAATTTGTAGCTTGGCATGATATAGGTCAACAACACAAAGGAGAGATTAAAATAAGCCTTGGAAAATTGCAGCTTCTACTCACTCCAAACTCAGATCGGGCTCACATTACTATAGACAAAGGGCAGCCACTATCTTAGAGGAAAGCCTAGCTATCATTAAAGAACAACCACATGCCAGCACATGCAAGAAAGAAATAGCCGCTCGACAAATGCCAGAGTAGAAGGAAGTTTGCTATTGAAGTTCGAGTCTTCCTTCATCTTTATCCCTACTAGTAGGAATCTATAATGACTTGAGCCTCAATGAAGTGATCTCTCTATTTCTTTAGACCCTACAAAATTGGAGTTCACATCAGAGTCGTAACAAAGAGATCAGATCTGTAATCCAAATAAAAAATACAACTGATCCTCCAGGTATCCCATCGCAAATGAAAGTTTAAAAAGGACGACTTAGCCTAGATCTATCCAACTAACACCCAAGCTGATGAGGAGGCCTAAGTTCAGTTGATGATCGTGTGAGATCACAATATCATGACACATCACCGTCCAGTCCGTACTACTGATGTTGGACCGCAAGAGCAGAATGCACATACTACATGGGGTACGAGGGAACCTCATGAGGAGTTGCATATCAGGACCCAAAGATATGGAGCTCAGCCTTAAGGATAAGACTGATTTGAAGAGAGTGGGTCTGTTAGGACCCTAGCTAGGTTGGGTCCTAGGTTCATTGAGTCATAAATATAATAAACCTTAAATTAGCCACCACCTCCCTATTAAAGAAGTGGTCAGTTAGGGTTACAAAAGAGTCCATATGAAGAGGGAGTTTTCTAATCGCCCCCTCCTCTTTAAAGAGGCCGACTAGGTCGAGGGGGAGAGTTCCATTTAGCTAGGACTCTATCCCCTTGATTGAATAGGAGTCCCCTATAGCTGCCGGCCACCTAGTTAGCTAAGGGTTAGGAGTTGAGGGGAAGAGAAGTCTTGGTTTAGTAGGAGTCATGGTTTAATTAAAGAAGAAATCATATTAGAAGTTAGGGTTTTGAGTCCCTATATAAACTGATGTAGCCACCACTATTTTATCATGAATAGATCAATCTTTTTCAACCATTACGGTCGACTACCAAAGAAGGCCCTATAAAGGTTAACCCAAGCTTAGAATTGCGCAAGGGTTCTAGCATGATACCACCACCCAAGCCTACTTCAGGTCACTGAATTGGCTTTCCAACTAACCCAATTTGATCCTGGTTCAGGCCCAATAGGCTCTCAGTCAAGTTAATATGGTTTTGACCCAATACTAACTTAATTTGACTCTATACGACCATGATCAAGACTTAATTGCTTAATCACATATCTGACACAATCATGAACAATCAGCATGTTTTTCAGCATTCCAGCATGTCATTTGATAATCTGACATTTCGTCGAACCTCGGGCACATCGTCCTTCCTTCGACGTATCGCCTGATCTATCGGCATATTGAATTCCAACAATATTCGATCTTTTGGCACAATACCAGATCCTTTCGGCCTAATGCTTGAACTTATGGCACGAAGTCCATCCTTCAACACATCAACCAATCCTCTGGCTCGACGGTCCAATCTCTGACATGATGCTTCTCCGACCTAATGTCTGATTCTCTTACTTCAACAATTTGTCCTGTGATGGTTCATATCCATGATTGAAGTTTTCCTACTTTACTTATCTTAAAATCATATTAGTCTATAATCTCATCAATTAATTTCATTATTAGAATTCGAGATTCAACAATCTCTCCATTTTTTATGCTGACAATCATTGATGATAGAGTTTTAACTAAACTCTCCCTATCTATATCCATTATGAAATATTTTAATGAATTTAAATTTTAAACGATAACATTTCAACTTTTTCAGTTCAAGTCAAAATAATTTTAATCATAAACCATAACGACTTTCAATAGCGATTATTGTAAAAATCATATGCATAATTTCAGTTCATTATCATAGCTGAAAACTTAAGATCATGGCAAGGTAGAATGGAAACAATATAGTTGGTAAAGGTAGTGGCCATGAAGATGATGTTGAACCTTGAGGTTGCAGCTACAAAGATTACTACAATATCTGCAAGAAAAAAATGAAATCATTCAAGAACTTCAGAGTAAAAACAATCAGCATGAAAATGATGCTCAAAAGTTTGGTACTAATGATGATACACCTCTTTACCCAAGAGAGTTTGAAAGATTTCAGGTAAGTCGTAGAGATCAAGATGAGTGCAAAACAAATATAACCAAAGTTGGACATTCCGGAGTTTGAAGATAGAATCAATGCTAATGACTTTATTGATTAGCTTAATATGATGGAAAGAATATTCAATTTTCATAAACTGCTAGAACAAAAGAAAGTAAAGCCTGTGGCACTCAAACTTAGAAGAAATTCATCTTTTTAGTGGAAAAACCTAAAGAAGTAAAGAGAAAGTAAGGGGAAGAGTAAGATCATGACATGGGAGAAAATGAAAAGGGAGTTGAAAATAAAATATTTACTGGACAACTATAGGCAAGAGATCATTCTCAAAATCTATGAAAAGGGTTCTCGATACAGGTCAAAAGATGGTTATATGAAAGGAGAAAATTCTAAACCTACGCTCCAAAGCATGACAAGGGTGAAAGCTCAGCTAGCAGCAAACAACCACCTAATTCGTCTACACCAAGTGGCCAAAAATGCTTCGAATGTCATGGTTTGGGCATATTACTTCAGATTGTCCAAATAGGAGGATTGCTATATTTGTTAAAAAATATAGTGATGGAGAAGGAAAGCCAATGGCGAACCAAAATATGATGATGATGAGGAAGATGTTACTTATGCTGATCATGGTTTGTCTTTTAAGTCCTATAGTGAATGCAAAGTGAATTAGAATTGGGTGGTCATGTTTTGGCTCTAGTGATAGTAGAAAAGAATGAATAATACAAGGAGCTACTAGCAATCATGAAACCAATCCTAAAGGAGTACCAAGATGTATCAGAAGAGATCCCATATAACCTTCCACCTTTGACAGACAACTAGCATCACGTTGATCTTATTCCGAGGGCTAATCCTATAGATCATTTGAATTTAGTTGAGAATGAACAACATAAGGAGCCACCAGCAATCATAAAACCAATCCTGGAGGAGTTCCAAGATGTTATCATGAAAAAGATCCCACATAACCTTCTACCTTTGAGAGACAACCAACATCATATTGATCTTATTTCGGGGGCCAATCCTATACATCATTTGGATTTGGTTCCTCATTCTACAACTAAGCAATTAAGTAAAATTACTGATGAGAGAGCTAAGCAGATAAAAAGTTGCATGAAAAAGTTAAAGCAATAACTGAAAATCAAAATGAGAGGTACATGCAAGCTACCAACAAATAAAAAAGGTATAAGGAGTTTAATATAGGTGATTTGATTTGAATTTATCTAAGGAATGAGAGGTTACCATCAGAAAAATTTAAAAAATTGAAACCAAAGACTTATGGTCTAACAATATGCTTAAGAGAATTGACAATAATGCTTGTAAGATCAAGCTACTTTAAAATTATATAGTGTTCTCAACATTTAATATGGTTGATTTTAGTCCTTATCATGTGGTTGGAATAAATGAGAATAAGTCTTTTTAACTCAGGGGAGATTGACATGGGAGTGCATACTTTTCTATAGTCAACTTAAGCAAATCTTGTTGCTTCCATGATATTCTCTACAACTTACAATGCTTGTCCTTTTATCCAAACCTCTCAAATATGACAGCTCATGAGCATTTTCACTAGAAAAAGTTAAAGCTGCTTTATTAATAGGTAATTTGGAAGGTAGAAAGTTAAAGCTATTTCAAGATGTTTTTATTCATGACCAAGCAATGCATTAAAGTGGTTAGTTAGCAGATGTAAAACACTTAATTTCATAGTTTCCTATGCATGAAGGGTTGTTTCTTGTATTAGTACTTATTTTAGTATTTTAGGATTAAAAAAGAAGTTTAGAATATGATAATATTGGCAGAAGCTCTTTGAGTTCTCTCTTAAATTGTATATCTCTTGGATGCTTCCTTGAGTGATGAGTATTTTGTTATAATTCTATATCCTTATTTAATATCTTTGGGGTGGTGAATTTTATGTATCTTTTTATGATTTTAAACTTGGCGGTAAAATATTTATCGATTTTATATAATTTCTATCCTGAGTTTGTTTCTTTTCTACAACTCGACTTTCCGGTTTCTCTGGTTTTTTCAAATTTTATTCCTCTTTCTCCCTTTTCTGGTATCACATAACGACTTTTAATATTGATTATTATGAAAATTATAAGTATAATTTTAGTTAAATAATCACATCATATCTAAAGGTCAAATAGTTACACATCTCAACCAAATATCATAAGTTATTGTCATCAAATACAACATGCATATGAGTGTTACATCATAAAAAAAAAATCATTACTTCTCTCCCTTTGTCATCAACAAAAAGAAAAGAAAATTTATATAAGCCACTACTTTTCTCTCCCCCTTTGTCATTATCTAAAAGAAGAGAATGCTTTTATTTTATTATGATAATATCGAATCTCGGATTTTGATGATGAAATCAATTGATGAATTTTACGATCTAACCTAAATATTACAGATGAGTGATGTAGGACTAACTACGACTGTGAAAAGGTAATATAATCTAATATTTAGCTAAGATCAAGTTTGGGCGTTAGGCTAGGGTTTGGACGGTGCAATGGGAGATGAAGAGCACAACCAAGAAGTAGATGACTACACGCTTATGGCCATCAATGATAAGGTAAGAAACTCACTTAAAGCTTCTTTTACTTTTGATGAATTGTGAAAGATTGTGAAATGACTTTCATGAACTATTTGATGAATTTAAGAAGCTTAGTAAAACTTATAAATTACTTACGAAGGAACATACATTATTTGCTAGTAAAATTGAAAGCATGCATGAAGCATTAACATCATGCATTTTTTGTTCTAACTGTGAGTCATTAGAGGCAATTAAAATAGAAAATGTTATACTATAACAAACTCTAAATATGATCATTGCCAATAAAGATCATGTTAGTAGGAAAGAATGTATTGACTTTATGGATAACAATCAACAAATGTTAACTATCTTCGTTAGAGGACCCACATTATATTCTTCACTCGAGAATAAATATAATTTTTATATAGATGTGGACACTTTACCTATAGATACCTATTTATAAAGTATAATCCAGATAAGTTGATTTAGGTTCATAAAGTAACCATTAACAACCAAATACCTTTAGTTAAATTAGGTAAAACTTTTCATAAGGATCCCAAAGTTAAATGAGTACATATACCAAAACCCCATCTCTTGTAGGTTTTGTCTCCTAATAAAGGCTAGGAGCACTAAATGCTGTTTTGATAGTGGATGCTCAAGGTACATAACTAGAGATCTAAAATACTTTTCAAGCTCACTAGCCTAAACAACAACAATAAGAAAAATTATTAAAATTAAAATTTTTGGTAATAAGTATTTTGATAGTTCATTATTGCTTTTCGATGATGTATGAATTATGCATAGCTAGAGCATACTAGCAAAAAAATAAATTATAAATTTATGCTAATGCTACCTTTTTGTCTCAAATTAAACAAAAATGCATTGATGATGCTCTAAAAGATGGTTCAGGAGTTTTTGCAATGTATAAAGAGTTAAATCAATTTGAGAGAAATGAGGTGTGGAAGCTTGTTCATAGACCTAGTGACCATGTAATTAACACTAAATGGGTCTTTAAGAACAAGCAAGATGAACTTGGTATCATGGTTCGAAATAAGGCTAGATTAATGGTCAGTGGTTTCAACCAAGAAGAAGGTATTGACTATGAATAAACATTCACTCCTGTGGCATGACTTAAAGCCATAAGGATACTTCTTGCCTATATATCTTACAATAATTTAAAGTTATTTCAAATAGATGTCAAAAGTATTTTTCGTAATGACTTTATTTTTGAAAAAGTTTATGTTGAGCAACCACCTAGATTTAAGAATGTTTTTCTTTTGAAATATGTTTTTAAGTTATCAATAGTTTTTTATGGATGAAAGCAAGCCCCTAAGGCTTGGTATAAGAGGTTTAATTCTTCCCTTATTCAAAATAATTTCTCAAAGGACAAGTTTGATACCACATTATTTATTAAAAAATTTAAAAATATTTTTTATTATTCAAATTTATATTGATGATATTATTTTTGGTTCAACAAATGAATATTTATGTGAGTCATTTGCTAAAAGTATGAGCTAACAATTTGGAATGATTTAAATGGGTGAATTGATATTTTTCTTAGGATTACAAATTAAGTAACTAAGTGATAAAACTTTTGTTAGTTAAACTAAGTATGCTTTAGATCTATAAAAATGATTGAACATGAATAGTGCTAAGGCTATTAACAAACCAATAGGCACTTATAATTAGACATGGACCATGATGGAGTGTATTTTGATTAAAAGACATATAGGGGTATGTATAGGTAGTATATTACACCTCACAGCAACTAAACCTAATATTATGTTTAGTGTTGGACTTTGTACTAGATTTAAATCTAATCCTAAATAATCTCACTTTAAAGTAATTAAAAAGATTTTTAGATATTTAAAAAGAACTCATAATCTAGGATTATGGTATCTAAAATCCAAAAATTTTGAATTGATTGCTTATGTTGATACTGACTTTGATGAATGTAGAATAGATAGAAAAAGCACATTTGGAATATATCAACTCCTATGTCATGTACTTGTTTCTTGATTTTTCAAAAAACAAAATTTTGTTGCATTATCTATAGCCGAGGTTGAATATATAGCAACGGGTGCATGTTGTGCATAAGTTATTTAGATTAAAAATACTTTAGAAGATTATGGACTTTACTTGAAAAATATTTTTATAAAATGTGATAACACTAGTGCAATATATTTAATAAAGAATCCCATTCAACACTCTAGAACTAAACATATTGATATTTGAAATCATTTTATTAAAGATCATGTTAATATGATATATCTTTAGATTTTATTGATACAAAATATCAATTAGTATATATTTTTACTAAACCATTGAATGAGAAATAATTCGATTTTATTAGAAGAGAACTAGGCATGTTAAGTCTTCCAAATGCATAAATCCTTCTTATACATTTTTTATCATTATTTCTATGTTTTCATGACTTAAGTTTTTTTTATAATCAAGATAATTTCCTGTTAGTCCTTCTTCTTCTTAAATTAAGATCTTTTTGGTATTCATGACTAGATCTTTCATTTTTTAATTAAAATATTGATATAAATTTTTGCACCACTAAATCCTTCCCTCATCCTTTTTTTTTATATAATGACAAAGGGGAAAATAAAAAATTGCTAGCTTGCCTATCTCGAGAAGCAAAATTTGCTAACCTTCATGTTCTAAAGTATATAAAAATTACTAAATTACTAGCTTGTATGTCTCAAAAACTTGCTAGTTATATTTCTCTTTTTTGTTAATAAAAAAGGGTAAGAAGCTATGATGAAGATTTGAAATTTTAATGCTTTGTAATCATGCATGATGTACCTTGATTATTTGAAGTTATGGCTAAAGTGATGATGATTTAAAATTTCATGTTTTGGAATTATGCATATTATAACAAAATTTGATGATTTATAATTATGCATGTAATACTCATGATTTTATTATGATGATGCATATGATGGTGAAGTATGAAAGTCATCTTCATTAAAATTGTTTCGACTTGAATACAAATATATTATAATTAGAAGGTTATTATTCTATGAATTCAAGTTTATTTCAATATGACATATAGATAGGGGGAGTTTTATCAAAACTCCATCATCAATTAGTTATTATCAGTAAAAAGGGGGAGATTATTGAATCATAGATTTTGATGATGAAATAAGTTGATGAGTTAGTGATCTAATCAACTTTTGAGAAGAATGATGCAGGACTAACTTCGATCATGAAAAGACAAAACAATTGAAATAGAAGAATCATATATTGGGCCAGAGCCAAAGATCGGGCATCGGGCCGAAAAAATCGGACATTGCACCAAGATCAGATGTTGCAAGAGTACATATGCCTGATGGATCGGGTGATATACTGAAGATTCAGATGACACGTTGGAAGTTAAGAAGAAGTTCAGATGAATCATGACATGTCGGGCAAAATAGAACTCTTGTCATCAGTCATTTTTGTGTTAATTATCGAAGGTTAAATCTAAAGTAAGTTAGTTTTGGATGTAACTATACTAACTTAATTAAAGGGACCATTGGGCCTTAATTGAATTGATTTAAGCTCATTGAGAGGCCCATTCAGTGACCCACATTTGGGTCAAACGGTGCCACCGCTAGACCAATCGGTGGAACCGCATATTAATTAGAAAGTAAAGTGCACAGTCTCCCATGTTGTCAGGTGGTAATATCGCCTGGACTGGGCGACGGTATCGCCAGCAATTAATGCTACAAGCGGTGGTACTACTTAGGCTAGTGGTACTGCCAGAGCTTGGTCTCCCGGGCTTTGTTAGGTGGTAGTACCGACTAGTGCAGACAATGGTGCCACTAGTACCCTAAAGACCCAAAAGATGCTGCAAGAGGTAATATAACCGATTCTACATCCAAGTTGAATATAGGTCTATTTAGATGCATAAAGATGCTAAAGCCTCTCTCTGTTTCTATCCCAACTCAATAAGCCAAGTGGTGTACTGAAGTTAAGTTTGAGGGCTCAAGTAGTGCTCTTATCTTTCCTGAGTATTACTTTTCTTTCCCTTATACGTTGGGGAAGGAGGAGCAAGGAAATGATAAAAACAGAATACTACGATCCAATTAATGAAAAATGCTTTAAATCAAGAAAATGACGTAGTATTAAACAGGAGGTAAAAGAATAAAAACACTTACAAGATTATCTCCAAATACACACACTCTTTACTCACTTACTTTATGAACTAAGGTCCTATTTATAGGACAGAATAATAACTATCTCACACCATTTTCTTACCCCATTATCTTACTATCTCACCTATAGTTAGCAACTATCCACTAAATCCTTAATCATGGGCCACTACCTCCATAACTCCTTCACATATTAACTATCTATTTAACTACTATGAATCAATTCTCAATACTCCTCCTTGATTCATAGTTATATACACCGATTTGAGACAAAATAAATATGCTTCTGAACTAGAAGTGACTTGGTGAGAATATCTGCAACTTATTCATCCGTGCCATAAATATTTTATATTATGGCTCCACTTGCTACAAACTGAGCTTTATGCTTTTGGATATTTCCATCTGCATTATATTTTATTTTGAACACCTATTTTAATCCAATAACTTTTTTTCTTTCGGTAGATCCATTAGCTCCCAGGTTCCATTCTTCTCAATTGACTTGATTTTCTCCTTTATTCTTTTCTCTATTCCTCTTTTTCAATTGCTTCCTGAAAACTTATAGAATTTACAATAAATAAAACAAATATTGAATCATAAATCTTTATTAGTGATCTAAATCTTCCTGGAAGGGTTTAATATGAGGAATCATTTGTTGAATTTAAGCTGCTACTAGGTAAGGTTGACGTGGAACTTGTTGGAGCAGGATCTGTCACTTGATTCAGTGGAGTGACTAGTTCTGCTGAAATACGAATTTGTGTTTCACCTTCTTTGATCTCCCAATTCCAACTTGCCCATTCATCAAATATAATATTTCAGTTAATAACAACCTTACCACTTACAAGATTATATAATTGATATGCTTTGGATTATGCATAATATCCAACTAAGATGCATTTTTCAGATTTTTCATCAAGCTTCTGATGGTTTTGTGAATTTACTAAAGCATAAACAATATACCCAAAATTCTTAAATGACTTACACTTAGCTTTATACCATACCAAGTCTCAAAAGGAATTCGATTCATAACAATATTTGTCAGTAAAATATTCAATAAATAAATTACTGTTGTAACTGTTTTTACCCAAAACTGATTTGGAAGATACTTTCCTTTAAGTAAACTTCTTGCAATTTCGATGATAGTTTGATTCTTACATTCGGCTACACCATTTTGCTCCAGTGTATATGGTGCTATCAATTCTCTATGAATACCATTTTCTTCATAAAAAGAATTAAACTGATTAGACAAAAATATACCACCTCTATTTGTCTGAAGTGTCTTTATGCATCTACCACTTTGCCTTTCTACAAGTGCCTTGAATTTTTAAAAGTTATCAAATGCTTCAGATTTATTAAAAAATATATCCAACTCATGCGGCTATTATCATCAATAAATAATAAATAATATCGACTTCCACTAAATGATTTTGTATTCATAGGTCCACATGATTAGCATGAACCAATTCAAGACAATTAGACGCTCTCCATGCTTTTCTAATATGAAATAGTTTCTTACTTTGTTTACCATAAATGCATCCTTGACATACATCAAGTGTATTAATTTTTGATAATCCGTAAACTATTTCTTTCTTATTTAATAATCTTAAACCCTTAATGTTATGGTGTCCATATCTCAGATGTCATAAAATTTTCTCATTCTTTTGATTTGCAACAAGAGCATATGTCTCAATATTTGAAACATCAATCGAAAACATCTTATTTTAAGTCATGCAAACATTCGTTATAATCAAATCAGATTTCTTATCTTTAATAATACATGAACCATCATCAAATATAACTGAATATTCAGCATATATCAATTGTCCAACACTTCACAAATTATGTGATAAACTAGGAACATAGAAAATATTATCAAGATACAAATTATGTGATAAACTAGGAACATAGAAAACATTATCAAGGTATTTTACCTTCTCTTGATTTATCTTCACCTCAATTGTTCCTTTTCCTTCTACTTGGATTTGCTTGTTATCTCCAAGTTTAATTTTCAATTTGTGAGTTTCATCAATATCTCTAAATATTGATCTTATGCCTAACATATGATTAGAACATCCACTATCCAAAAACTAAATATTATTTAAGATATCATTAGCTTGTGAATGAGTCATAAACAACTTACTATCATCTTCATTTTCCTCCATCTAGCTTGCTTACTTTTTTCTTTTCCAGCAATATGCCTTCATATGACCAAACTTTTTACAATAGTGATATTGAGTTCTACTCTAATTTGATTGACTTTCATTGTATCCATCAAAGTGTCCTCTTCATCTTCCTTTTTCATTTCCTCTACCATGAAATCCTCCTCTGCCACGTCCTATTCCTATTGATTTTTTATCTTCTTTTGAAGTAGAAGGCTCCCCTTTAACCTGAAATATTTTTTCTTCACTTTTTTCAGGTGACCTGTTCAACCTTGCTTCATGTGCTTGCAGGGAACCCATTAGTTCATCAAATGAATAAGTAGATAAGTCCTTTGACTCCTCAATTATTGTAACAATATGATTAAATTTTGAAGTTAAGCTTCTTAAAACTTTTACAATAATTATATGATCATGAAGATGTTCACCATAAGATTTCATTTGACTAACAATTTCAGTCACTCGAGAAAGAAAATCTTGCACCGATTCATTGCTTTTTATAAATGAAATTTTAAACTCACGGTAAACGGTTTGAAGTTTTACTGTAATCACCCTTGATGAGCCTTGAAATTCATTTTGAAGTATCAACCATGCTTGTTTTACGGTTGTCGCTGCTGTAATTCTTATGAAAATCGTCTCATGTATAATTTGTTGAATGAAGAACAATACTTTTGAGTCATTCTTTCTATTCTCCCTCAACCTTGGTTTCTTCATCTGGATATGTATATCTATTCTCTATCAAGTCTCAAAGGTCTTGAGACTTGAACAAAGTCTTCATCTTGATCCTCTAAAATTCATAGGATTTGCCCGAGAAGATGGAAATAAGGGGTTGAGACATAAAATTGTCATTAAAAGCCATAATACCAAGTTCAAATTAAAACAAGACTCTAATATCACAAATGTCGGGGAATGAGGAGCAAAGAAATGACAAAAACAGAATACTAATCCAATTAATGAGAAACACTTTTAATTAAGAAAATAACATAATATTAAACAAGAGATAAACAAACAAGAATACTTATAAGATTATTCTAAATGCACACACTCTCTACTCACTTGCTTCATGAACTATGGTCCTATTTATAGGATATAATAGTAACTACCTCACACTACTTTCTTACCCCACTATCTCACTATCTCAATTCATATAAAATAAATCTCAAGTTATAAATATCAAGAAGTTAAGTGAAAAATCATGATTCTTTTGGATAAATATCTTTCTCTGTCATTAGCAAAAGGAAAGAATTATAAGAGAATAAATACAAAATAACTCTCAAATCTTGAATATAGAGAAATCAAGTGAAAGATCATGAATTATTTGAAAAAATCTCCTCTTTAGTAAAAGGAAGAGTCATATGAGAAGAATTATTAAGATATCATATATTTAAAAGATTCAACATACCTAATTCTCTTCTAATAAAATTGATTGTCTCTCATTCAATGGTTGAGTAAAAAAATTTGCTAATTGATGTTTCGTACCAATGAAATCTAAAGATATATCATGATTGCTAATATGATCCATAATAAAATGATGTCTAATATCAATGTATTTAATCCTAGAGTATTGAATATGATTCTTTGTTAAATAAATTGCACTAGTATTATCACATTGTATCGGGATATTTTTTAGGTAAAGTCCATAATGCACTTGTCCCTATATATTCAGTCTTGGTTGTAGATAATATAACAGAATTTTGCTTCTTGAAAGATCAAGAAATAAGTGCATAACCTAGGAACTGACATATTTCAAATGTACTTTTCTCTCTCTATTCTATATCCTGTAAAGTTGCATCAGCATAAGTAATTAAATTAAAATTTTTAGATTTTGGATACTACAATCCTAGATTGGGAGTTCCTTTTAATTATATAAAAATTCTTTTAACCGCTTTATAATAAAATTGTTTAGGAAGGATTGGACTAAAATCTTGCATAAAGTCCAATATTAAAGATTATAATCTAGTTGCAATGAGATATAATAAGCTACCTATCATACATCTATGAGTTTTTTATTCAAGGCATTCTCCTTCATTACCTATATCTAATTTGACAAAAATGCTCACAATGTATTAATTGCCTTAACACTATTCATGTGAAACCTTTTTAATAGATCCAAAGTATACTTAGTTTCACTAATAAAAATTCTATCATTTAGTTGCTTAATTTATAATCTTAAGAAAAATATTAATTCACCCATCAAACTCATTTTAAACTCTTGACAAATGATTCATATAAAGATTTATTTGTAGAACTAAAAATTAACCAATATAAATGTTAAAAGTAAAAAAATTATTTTAAAAATATTTAATAAATAATATGGTATTGACCTTGGATTTCAAAAATTATTTTGAATAAGAAAAGAGCTAAGCCTCTCATACCAAGCCCTAGGGGCTTGCTTCAACCCATAGAGATCCTTAGATAATTTGTAAACATGGTTTGAAAAAAGATCATTTTCAAGTCCGGGTGGTTGTGCCGCATAAACTTCTTCAGAAATAAAGCCATTAAGAAAGACACTTTTGATATTAATTTGAAATAATTTAAAAATTTTAAAACATGCATAGGCTAGGAGTATCCTTATGACTTTAGGTTTTGTTACAAGAGTGAAAGTTTCTTCATAGTTAATACCTTCTTCTTGGTTGAAACCTTTCACTACTAATATAGTATTGTTTTGAACCAAGATACTTTGTTCATCTTGCTTATTCCTAAAGACCCATTTAGTGTCAATCATAAGATGATCATTGGGTCTAGAAACAAGCATCGAAACCTTATTTCTTTCAAATTGATTTAATTTTTCATGCATCACCATGACCTATAAGTCATCTTTGAGAGCATCATCAATGCATTTAGGTCTAATTTGAGATAAAAATGTAGCAGTTACATAAATTTTTTAAATAAACGACGAGTTTGAATACCTTTTGATGTATCTTCAATAATTAGCTCCTTAAGATATGCATCTACATACTTCTATTCCTTAGATAAGGCTTATCTGGAAGTAGATGTATCCAAGTTGCT
This sequence comes from Ensete glaucum, assembly GCA_021527575.1. NCBI lineage: Eukaryota > Viridiplantae > Streptophyta > Magnoliopsida > Zingiberales > Musaceae > Ensete > Ensete glaucum. The sequence goes on from CM038555.1 coordinate 28,637,338, forward strand.
TTAGAGAGGAGAATTTTCTTTCTAATTCACATTATCAAATTCAAAATTATCAACAAAATCATTTTTCTGAACATTAGAAAATTCATTAAAAGTAATATCAGTAGATTCCTCAATAACTAAATTCTTTTATTGAGAACTCGATAAGCTTTATAAGTTAAGAAATATCTAAGAAAAATACCTTTATCAAATTTTACATCAAAATTTTCTAAGACATCTTTTTCATTTAAAATGAAATATCTATAACCAAAAACTTTAAAATATGTAATATTATGTCTTTTATTATTCTATAATTCATAAGGAGTTTTAGATAGTAGAGATCTTATGAGAATCTTGTTCATGACATAGCATGCTGTATTAACAACTTCAGCCCAAAAATATTTGGGTAAGCTATATTCATTAAGCATAGTTCTTGCCATCTCTTGTAAACTCATATTCTTTCTCTAAATAATTTCATTTTATTATGGATTTCTTGAAGTAGAGAAAATATAGTTATACCCATTTGAATCATAAAATTTTTGAAAATCATAAATTTTAAATTCACCACCACGATTACTACAAATAGAAGAAATCATAAAACCTTTTTTATTTTGAACTTGTTTGTAAAATTTTATAAAATATTTAAAATAATCACTTTTATGTGCCAAGAAATATGTCCAAGTATATCTACTATAATCATCAATAATCACAAAAATATATTTATTATCTCTTAGAGTTGTGATATCAATTGGTATAAATAGATCCATATGAATTAATTGTAATGGTCTAGGGGTACTTACTTGATTTTCTAGTTTAAATCTACTCTTTATTTGTTTTCCTAGTTGATATGCATCATAAATTTGATCTTTGACAAATTTAATACTAAGCATTCCTCTTACAAGTCCTTTAGTTCTGATTTGTGAGATTAATTTTATACTTGCATTACCTAATCTCCTATGCCAAGTCATGTATCATCATTTAAAATCTAAAAATAAATTTTATTATGAAAATCATCAAGATCAATAGTATAAACATTATTATTCCTTAAGGCAATCATAGATTTATTCTTATGTGGTATGTCTATGATGCAAGCATTAGACTCAAATTTTGATATTAGATCTCTTATCATACAATTGACTAATGCTTAATAAGTTATATTTAAAACATATACTTGTTGAATCTCGGATTTTGATGATAAAATCAATTGATGGTTTGTTGATCTAACATGTGTGTTAGAGATGACTGATATAAGATTAACTATGACATAGAAAGAAAATTACAATCAGATGTTGGGCCAAAGTCAAGTTTGGGCATCAAGCCGGGGTTCGGACGATGTAGTGGGAACTCGCCGAGAGACTCATCGAAAGCTCGCTGAAGGTATTGAAGGCTTGCCGGGAGCTCACTGAAAGCTCACCGAAGATATCAGAGGCTTATTGGGAGCTTATCAAAGGTGATCGAGAGCTTGCCAGGAAGGCATCGAGAGTTCGTCAGAAGAAGACCAAGAGACTAACCGAAAGATCGTTGGAGGTTACTAAAAAGCTTGTTGGGAGTTAGGAGGGTCTTGTTGCACTTGATGATCATAACAATTATAATTAATTAGTCACAGTTAGTATCAGTTAGGTTTGAGTCCTTCTTGAGTTAGATTTGGAAGGAATCCAAATTAATTCACGTGAGGTAAACCGAGTCCACACTTGGGTTTGGATTGAGCTCAGGTTGAGCTGAATTGGTTGATCTAGAAAGGGGTCAACTGAAGGTATAAGTCGAGATTGAAAAAGTAGAGAAAACACTTTTTTGGGATTCCCAGAAGTTGTACTGCTGGTCATACCACCCAGGATCGGCCGCCAATTACGCCTCTGTATTCTAGGCATTGATAGTGGACATTGTATCACTCGTACCTAGACTTTTTAGATATGTTTAAATTTCTAGCATCAATTTCTGAAGCCTATTGGGGTCTATAAATACCCTAATTCTTCTTACATTTAGCACAACAATTGGGCTATAAATTATGTGAAAAAATTATGTGCTAAAATTGTGCAAGAAAAAGAAAGTGGGCAAGGGAGTGAAAAAAAAGGAGTTGTAATTTTTGTAAAGTCTCCCTTGTGAGTTAAGTATAAAACTTGTAAGGTTCCTCTCCTAAGCATGTGAAAAGGAGAGTGTGAAGTGTAAGGGGTTTGATCTTTACCCGAAGAAGATCAGTAGTGGACACCGATGGACCTCGACGAAGAGAACTTGGGGAGTAGACGTAGGCCAAGTTGTGGCCGAACCACTATAAATATGTGAGCTCTCTACTTTTGTTTTGTTTATTATATTTAATTATTCTTAATTAGTTTGAAGAAATACACATATATCATCTTTCGACTTTACTTTAAATCGTTTGCTTATTCACTTTCAACGAAGTCCAAGAAACGCTTCTGATTTTCTTCTTTACTTCAATTAAGTTTTTCAAATCGAGTCATTTTTTTTGTTACACTAATTCACCCCCTCTCTTAGTGCTAATTGATCATAAAAATTGGTATTAGAGTAAGGTCCTACTCATTGGACTAAACACCTAACTGAGTAAATGGCTTTGTTTGGCATTAACGATGGATATTCCATTGCATGTTCTTCCATGTTCAATGGGATGAATTATATATATTAAAAAATAAGAATACATATTTTTCTAATTTTTATAGATTTTAATTTATGGCATATAGTTGAAAACAATTTTGAAAAATCTTCCAAACCAATGAACGAATAAAATAATTTAGAAAATAAAGTTTTTTCATTAAATGCAAAAGTAATGAATTTAATCAGGTTTATATTTGTGAAACTGCTTATGATATTTGGCATACAGTGATACCAGGAAGAGAGAAAGAGGAATGAAATTCGATAGAACAAGAGAAACCGAAAGTAGAGTTATAGAACAGAAACAGGCTAAGAACGGAACTTATGTAAAATGGATAAAAAGTTCACCACAAAGTTTAATGTCACAAGAGAATATAGAAAATTCACCATCTCAAGAAAAATAGACAATGATACAAAACTAAATCAAAAGACTCACCACTCAAGAATGCATCCAAGAGATATAGAGTTTTAGAGACTCCAAAGAGCTTCTGTAAATACAAATCAAGTATAAAATTTTTTTCTAGCCCTAGAATATCAAAATAAGTACTAGTGCATGAAACAACCCTTAATGCATAGGGAACTATGACATTAAGTGCTTTCCATCTACCAACGAACTCCTTTAATGCATTCCTTGGTCATGTCTTGAAATAGCTTTAACTTTATCCAAGGAATATGTTCATGAGTTGTCATACTTGAGTGGGCTGGGTTAAAGCTCTAAAATATTATAGTGTAATATGGGGAATGCCATAGAATCAACAAGATCCATAAGTATTGATTATAGTAAATTAGACACTTTCCATGTCAATCTCCCCTGATTGAAAAAGACTTGTCCTCAAGTCTTCATTTGTTTCATCACCATTATAAAGACTTAAATCAGCCACATTGAATGTTGATGATACCCCATAATCTTCAGGTAGCTCGATCTCATAAGCATTCTTTTCAATTCTTTTAAGCACTTTAAATGGATCATCAGCCTTTGGTTTCAACTTTCCAAATTTACCGGGTGGAAACCTATCTTTCCTTAGATGAATCCAAATCAAATCACCTGCATTAAACCTCATATGCTTTCTATATTTGTTAGCTGCTCATATGTATCTTTCATTTTACTTCTCAATGGTTGCTTTAACATTGTCATGTAATTTCTTTATCTGTTTAGCCCTCTCATATGCATCTCCACTAAATTACTTAGTTGTAGAATGAGGGATTAAGTCCAAAGGACCACTAGGATTAACACTATAAACAATTTCAAAAGGAATCTTACCAATGCTATGATACATGGAACGATTGTAAGCAAACTCAATTTGTGGAAGAATGAGATCTCATTGCTTAATGTTCTTGCCAACATAGCTTCTAAGTGTTAGGATCAATTGGCACTAAGAGGAGGAGGAATGGGGTATGAATTAGTGCAAGTGTAGATTTTTCATTTTAAATAAGAATATTTTAGTTTAAGCATGATAGGAAGATCTAAAGTTTATTGTTTAAATAAAACAAGTGAATGATAAGAATACTACTAAGTTACTTGCTTACTAATTACTTAAGAAAGAGAAAGAAAATCTGAAAGATAATAAATATCATAAGTGAAATGTTTGCTTTCAAAGAGTAATCAGGATCGAAAGCACTAATAAGGAAAGCAAAAGATGAACTCATAATTTTTATAGTGGTTCGGTGCCAACGACCTATGTCCACTCTCAAGTCCTCCTTCTTAAGGCATACGGGCATCCACTACCGATCTTCTTTAGGTGAAGACCAAACCTTTACACTTTGTTTACAAGGGAGACTTTGAGAAAATTTCTAACTCTAAGCTCTTTCCCTTCTCTTTTCTTTTTTTTACAAATCATACCCAATTTCTTTTTCACAATGTTTAATTGCCCAAAAAGAGTTAGTATGAATGCAAGAATACTTAGGGTATTTATAGACCCCAAGTGGCTTCAGAAATTGGAGCCAAAAATCAAACATACTTGAAAAAATCGGGTGCAAGCTGTTTACCCCATCCTAGGTAGCTCAACTGCCCGAACACCAGGGTACAAGCGATTTACCCGTCGCCCCTGGGTGGGTCAATCGCCCAAAGTATCCAAATTCCTAGGTATAAATGGTTCAACTGCCTAGCTTGGGCGGGTCAGCCACCGTCAACCGCCCGAAAGCCTGGGCGGCGACGGTACATCCGTCGCTCACCAACGGTTTACCCGCTGAATTTTTTGTAAAAGTTGTTCCCTCCACTTTTTGAATTCTGGCTTGAACTTGATGTTGATTTGGATTCCTAAGTTCAACTTGAGCTCAATCCTTTGGTCAACTAATTAAGTTCAACCTGAGCTCAATCAAACCCCAATAGTGGACCCGATTGCCTTATTAAGTTGATTTGGATTCCTTTTAAATCTAACTCAATTTGGACTCAAACTTAAACTCAAACTATAACTCAATGATTACAATACTGAATGACCAATCAAGATAATCAAGACCTAACTCCCATCAATCCGACAACCTCCGACATTCTTGTGGTGAGTCTTTCGGTCTTCTTCCGGCGATCTCCTAGTATGTTCCCAACGAGTTTCCCGATCCCTTTAGCGAATCTCCTAGCGAATTTCGGTGAGATCCCACTGCATCATTCGAACCCGGCCCGATGCCCAAGCTTGATCTTGGCCCATCATTTGGTTGTAACTTCATTGCTTCTGTCATAGTTAGATATGCAAATCTTTCTCTAACATACATGTTAGATAAACACTCATCAATTAATCTTATCATCAAAATTTGAGATTCAATAATCTCCCCCTTTTTGATGATCACAATCAATTGACGACGGGAGTTAATCCTAACTCCTCCTAAATTCATGCCATGATAAAAAGGACTTAAATTCAAGAGAATCACTCACTCTTGAATTCAAGTGAATTAAGGTAATCAATATTTCAAGCAAATCATATTTCAAGGATTATAATAAGATATATATATATATATCAACAATAATTTGCTTTTAAAGTATCATGTTATCAACACATCAAGGATTATCATGAATTTCAACGTATGTCAGTAATGCATCAAGGATTATAATGAATTTTAAATATTTAAAAAATTTTCTTAAGTTATTACATAAGTTATCAACACCCATTTAATTACATAAGTCACCAACATCCATTCAATTACATAAGTCATCAACATCTATTTCTCCCCCTTTGTCATCAACAAAAAGATAAGAAGTGGGACTAAGGATTTTAGACTTATAAGTTTTTGCTTCCCCTTTTTAAAATACAATATGATTCATAAAGAACTTTCTTCCTCTTATGAAAAAGAAGGAAAGAAAACAAGGGTGGAGTTGCAAAAATATTATTAACAAGAGGTATCAATTTTGTAGAGATGAATTTCGAAAAGAAAGTTTCAAAAATAAGTTCAAAAATCTAAGAAATCCAAGAAGATTCAAGAGTTTAAGAGCTACTCATGCATTTAAAATCATCTCATGTAATTTAGCAAATTTTTTGTAAATAATAAGATGGATAATTCATGTCAACAATAAGATAATTTCATAACAAGATAATTTTTTAAACATTATTATCATCATAAAATCTAGATTAGCACATCACATACTTTTATGATTTAGCATTCCAAGTTCTCTTCTAAGAAAATCAAATTATTCTTCATTTAAGGGTTTTATAAAAATATCCACTAATTGATGCTTAGTGTCAATAAATTCCAAAGAAATATCTTGACAATTTATATGATTCCTCATAAAATAATGTCTAATATCAATATATTTGGTTCTTGAATGTTGAATAGGATTTTTGGTTAGACATATAACACTTGTATTATCACATTTTATAGGAATATTTTTTAATTTTATTATATAGTCTTCTAGTGTGTTTTTCATCCAAATGACTTGGGCACAATATGTACTAGCTGCAATATATTCTGCTCCCACAGTAGATAAAGCTACTGAATTTTATTTTTTGGAAGTTTAAGAAATAAGTGCATACCCCAAAAATTGACATGTTCCGGTAGTGCTTTTTCTATCTATTCTATATCCACCAAAATCCGCATCAGAATAGGCAATCAAGTCAAAGTTCTTTGATTAGAATACCATAATTCTAGTTTAGATGTTCCTTTCAAGTATCTAAAAATTTATTTAATTACTTTCAAATGAGAGAGTTTTGGATTAGATTGATACCTTACACACAATCCAACATTAAACATGATATCCGGTCATGTAGCAGTTAAGTATAATAAACTTTTTATTATACATCTATAAGTTTTTTGATCAAAGTTTTCTCCTTCATTATCTAAGTCCAACTCACCCATTAGACTCATTTTAAATTCTTGACTCATTTCTTCAGCAAAAGTCTTACATAAAGATTCATTTATAGATTCAAAAATGATATCATCAACATAAATTTGAATTAGAAGTAAATCATTTTTAAAATACTTAAAAAATAATATGGTATCAATTTTACCGTTTGAAAATTTATTTAAAATGAGAAAAGAACTAGATCTTTCATACCAAGCCCGAGGGGCTTGTTTTAATCCATAGAGAGCTTTTATAAGTTTGAAAACATGATTAGCAAGAATATTATTTTCAAAGCCAGGGGGCTATTCAATATACACTTCTTCGGAAATAAAACCATTTAGAAAAGCACTTTTAACATCTATTTGACATAATTTAAAATTTTTAAAAGAAGCAAAGGTAAGAAGCATCCTAATGGCTTTAAGTCTAGTCGCGGGAGCGAAGGTTTCATCATAATCGATTCCTTCTTCTTGGTTGAAACCTTTAGCCACTAATTTAGCCTTGTTTCTAACCACAATACCATTTTCATCTTGCTTGTCTCTAAATATCCATTTAGTACCAATTACTAAATGGTCATTAGATCTAGGAACAAGCTCTCATACCTCATTTCTCTCAAATTGATTAACCTCTTCATGCATTGCATTAACCCAAGAATCATTTCTTAGGGTCTCATAAATATACTTTAGCTCGATTTGAGAAAAAAACACAGCATTTACATAAAAATATCTAAAAGAAGACAGAGTTTGAATTCCTTTTGATGTTTCTCCTATTATGAGCTTCTTAGGATGATCATTCACATACTTCCATTCCTTGGGTAAGGTATTGGAAGTAGATACATCCAAGTTACTTTTAGGAGTGTTATCTTTTAAATTCAAAGTTTCAAAATCAATTTCATCATCAAAATTAATCTTCTTAAATTCGGAAAGCTTATTGAAAACAACGTGAACAGATTCTTCTATTACTAATGTTTTTTTATTAAAAACACGATTAGCTTTTGAAATATAAGAATAACCTAGAAAAATACCTTTATCAGATTTTGCATTAAATTTATCTAAAGTATTATTTTCATTCAAAATGAAACATTTATAACTAAATATTTTAAAATAAGAAATATTGGGCTTTTTACCATTCGATAATTCATAAGGAGTTTTAGTAAGTAATGGTCTTACTAGAACTCTATTTAAAACATAGCATATCATATTAACGACTTCGGCCCAAAAATATTTAGGAATACTATGTTCATTCAACATTGTTCTAGTCATTTCTTATAAGCTCCTATTTTTTCTTTCTATTACTCTATTTTATTGTAGATTTTGTGGAGTAGAGAAGTTATGGATATATCCATTTGAATCACAAAAATTTTAAAAACCATTATTTTGAAATTCTCCACCATGATCATATATTGAAGAAATCATGCATCTTTTTTCATTTTGAACAACTTTACAAAATTTTACAAAACATTTAAATGTATCATTTTTATGTGCTAAGAAATAGGTTCAAGTATATCTACTAAAGTCATACACTAAAACAAATGCATATTTGCTACCACCTAAACTTATAATGTCAATTGGTCAAAATAGATCCATATAGATCAATTAAAGTGGTCTAGAGGTACTAATTTGATTTTTTAAACTTAAAGCTACTCTTTATTTATTTTCCTAATTGATATTAAGTAAACCTCTTACTAGTTTCTTGGTAGAGATTTGGTTTAAAAGTTTCATAATAGCATGCCTAATCTTTTATGCCAAATCTAAGCATCATCATTTAAAGCCAAAAAACAAGTTTCATCACAAAATTTTTCAATACATATAGTATATACATTGTTGTTTCTCAAGAAAATCAAGGATTTGTTTTTGTGTGGCAATTGAATTATGTAAGCATTAGGTTAAAATTTAATCATAGATCCTTTATCATACAATTGACTAATGTTATGCAAGTTATGTTTCAAGCCATCAACTAACAACACATCTTCAATCAAGAGGTTTGATGTGTTGCCTATTGTTCCTTTTCCAATGATTTTACCCTTGTTGCTGTCTCTAAATATAATAACTCATTCACTTAAGCTAGTGAGCTTAGAAAAATAAGATGGATCTCCGGTCATATACCTTAAGCATCTACTATCAAGATACTATTTGGTGCTCCTAGCTTTAGTTTGGAGACAAACCTACAAGAAGGATATATTTAATTTAGGCACCCATTTTATATTGAGTCCTCCGAAAAATTAGATGGATCTCCGGTCATATACATTGAGCATCCACTATCAAGATACCATTTGGTACTCTTAGCTTTAGTTTGGAGACAAACCTATAAGAAGGATATATTTGATTTAAGCATCCATTTTACATTGGGTCCTCCATAAAGAACTTTTTCTTTCTTTTCTAATTGATTTTTATTATATAAGGTTTTCTTTGGAACCCATACTAGTTGATGCGGACTACATTTTCTAAATAGGCATTTGTTTGCCTTATGTCCTAATTTATCACAAAAATTACATATGATTCTTGGTGACATGTTTAATGTAGTTCCTATCACAAACATGGTTGGCTTTCGTTGGACATTTAGGGATTTGTTTCATTTTTTCTATTAATATGACCCTTATTTGCAAGGATCATATTTAGAGATTTGTTTCATATTTCAAATTTTTCTAGTGTAGTTTTAAGCATAATATTCTCTTCCTTAACATTATCTAGCAAATCACATTTAGAACATGGTTTATGTGAAAATAATGAATAATACATTTCATCAAATATTTTAATTAACAAATCATGATTAACTTTAAGCAATTTAAAAGACTTGCTAAATTTTCTAAACTCATTGAATAAATCATGAAATATATTTAATAATTCTGAAAAAATTTAAAGGCTCACTGACCTCATCTTCGATTGCTATTAAGGCATAGTTAGCCACTTATTGTTTGGAGTTGTCTTCCTCAGCCGAAGAGCTCGATTCATCCTAAGTAGCCGAAAGTGATTTCTTTTTTAGTGTTGGCTTCTTTTTCGAATGAGGACATTCATTATTGAAATGTCCCAATTTTTTGCATTCATAGCAAATGACATTGTCCTTCTTCGGTTCTTTTTTTTTAGTTCTTGTTCTTTTTTATAATTTTTTAAATTTTCTTGATAACAAAGCAATATCATGGTCCTCATCACTTGAGGTTTCATTCGAGAAGTCATTTGTTGTCTGAAGTGCTACACCATATGTCATAAGAGAGTCCATCAATTCTTCAAGAGGCAAGTTATTTAAATTTTTGGCCTCTTGAATAGCGGTTACTTTAGGATCCTAATTTTTAGGTAAAGATCTCAAAATCTTACTAACTAATTCAAAAAGTGAAAAAGTGTTTTTAGGATATTGACAACATCCATGAAACGGGTGTACATGTCTCGAATGGACTCACTTGGTTTCATTCGAAATAACTCATAGTTATGAACTAAAATATTTATCTTTGATTCTTTTACTCTACTAGTCCCTTCGATTGTGATTTCTAGAGTATGCCAAATATCAAAGGTCGATTCGCAAACGGAAATACGATTAAACTCATTCTTATCAAGAGCACAAAACAAGGCATTTATAGCCTTGGCATTTAAAGAAAAATTCTTCTTTTTCAAATCATTTAGTTCATTCATTGGCTTGGAAGATTTTTCAAATCCATTCTCAATAATACTCCATAGATCAAGATCCAAAGAGATAAGAAAAATATGCTTCCTTGTCTTCCAATATGTGTAATCCATCTCATTGAACATGGGAGGACGTGAGATGAAATATCCCTTATTCATGCCAAAATAAGCCATTTACTCAAGTGGGTGTTAATCCAAAGAGTAAGTATCTTGCTCTGATACCAATTGTTAGGACCAATTGTCACTAAGAGGGGGAGGGGAGGGGGCGGGAGGAGAGGAATGAATTAGTGCAAGTGTAAATTTTTCATTTTAAACAAAAATATTTTGCTTTAAGTATGATAGGAAGATCCAAAGCTTGTTGTTCAAATAAAGCAAGTGAATGATAGAATATTGCTAAGTTTCTTGCTTACTAATTACTTATGAAAGAGTAAGAAAATCCAAAAGATAAGAAACATCGTAAGTGAAATGTTTGCTTTCAAGGAGTAAACAATATCGAAAGCATTAATAAGGAAAGCAAAAGATAAACTCACAATTTTAATAGTACTTCGGCACAAACGACCTACGTCCACTCCCGAGTCCTCCTTCTTGAGGCACACCGATGTCCACTACCGATCTTCTTTGGATGAAGACCAAACCCTTATACTTTGTTTCCAAGGGAGACTTTGAGAAAATTTCTAACTTTAAGCTCTCTCCCTTCCCTTTTCTTTTACTTACAAATTACACCAAATTTTCTTTTCACAGAGTTTAATTGCCCAAAAAAATTTATTATGAATACAAGAATACTTAGGGTATTTATAGACTCTAAGTGACTTCAGAAATTGGAGCAAAAAATCAAACATACCGGAAAAACCAGATACGGGTGATTTACCCGTCGACCTGGGCGGCTCAGCACCCGAACACCAAGGTACAGACAGTTTACTCGCTGGCCTTGGGCGGGTTAATTGCCCAAAGTACCCAGATTCCTAGGTATGAGCAGTTCAATCGCCCAGCCTGGGCGAGTCAGTCGCCCGAAAGCCTGGGCGACGGTGGTACATCCACCGCTCACCGGTGGTTTACCCGCTGAAATTTTCGTAAAAGTGGTTCCCTCCACTTTTCAAATTTCAGCTTGAACTTGATATTGACCAACCCTCTAGTCAACTAATTGAGCTCAACTTGAGCTCAATTAAATCCCAATAGTGGACCCAATTGCCTTATTGAGTCTATTTGGATTCCTTCTAAACCCAACTCAATTTGGACTCAAACCCTAACTATGACTTAATAATTACAACACTTAATGATTAATCAAGATAATCAAGACTTAACTCTCGCCAATTCAGTAGCCTCTGGCATTCTTGCAATGAGTCTTTCAATTTTCTTCCAACGATCTCCTGGTATATTCCCAGTGAGTTTCCCAATCCCTTCGACAAATCTCCTAGCGAATTTCGGTAATATCCCACTGCATCGTCCGAACTCGGCCCGATGCCCAAGCTTGATCTTGGCCCATCATCTGGTTGTAATTTTATTGCTCCTATCATAGTTAGACCTACAAATCTTACTCTAACACATATGTTAGATAAACACTCATCAATTGATGTCATCATCAAAATCCGAGATTCAACACTAAGTAAGTTTCTCAAGCTTCTATTCATTACCTCTGTTTGCCCATCAGCTTGTGGATGATGAGAGCTATTGAAATTCAAAGATATACCAAATTTCCTCCATAGAGTTCTCTAAAAATGTCTAAGAAATTTTGAGTCTCGATTAGACACTATAATTTTTGGAATGCCATGCAATCTAACAATCTCCTTCAAGTACAAATCAACAATATGAGATGCATCATTTGATTTATTACAGGGAACAAAGTGAGATATCTTTGAGAATCTGTCAACAACAACCATGATAGAATCTGTCTTTTGAGTTTTTGGTAGTTCCAAGACAAAATCAAGACTCACATCCTCCTATGGAGCATTCGACACTAGCAATGGATTATGCAAATCTGAATTTTGGCTTCTTATTTTTGCCAAGTGACAACTCTGCATTGCTTCACAAATCTCTCCATATCTTTGAACATCTTAGGCCAATAGAAATTTAATTGAATAAGAGCTAGGGTTTTGTCCCTACCAAAATGTTATCCTAAAGTACCATCATGAGCTTCAGCTATAATTACATGTCTTAAAGAACAAGATAGAACACACAAGATATTAGCTCAAAAAGAAAATCCATCAAAGATAGAAAATTACTAAAAAGAACTCGATTTACAATTCTGCCATATTGAGCTAAAATCCACATTATTTTGATTGAGATCTTTGAATGTCACAAATCCAACTACTTTAACTTCCATGGCAGATAATAAATAATGTTTTATGCTCAATTCATCACTAATTATATTTTGAGCACTAAATTTATGCTTGATTGTGAAGTTATAAGAGTGTAGGAACTCCACTTAAGTTGCATGCCTCTTGTTTAGCTCATGTTGGTGATTAATAAACTTCAATGCCTCATGATTAGAATATAAGACAAATGGCTGGGCAAGAAGATATTGACCCTAATGAGATAAAGCTCGATAAATGGTATAGAACTCCTTGTCATATTTCCTCTTTGTATCATTCAACTTCTCACTAAAAAAGGCAATGAGCTTTAATTCTTGAACTCAAAACAACACTAGTTCCTACATTGGAGGCATCATATTCAACCTCAAACACTTTGTTAAAATTGGGAAGTATCAAAATAGGAGCTTCGGTCACCTTTCTTTTTAATAGTTCAAAAGCTTTATCAGTCTCATTAGTCCACTTGAATTTAGCACCCTTTAGGCATTCAGTGATTGGAGCAACAATCGAGTTGAAACCCTTAGTGAATCTTCTATAAAAGGAAGTTAAATAATGGAAACTCCTCACATCATGCAATGAAGTAGGTGTTGGCCAATTAAAAATAACTTCTATCTTACTTTGATATATCATTATTCCATTTTTGAAACAATATATCCTAGAAACACCATACTAGGAGTAAAAAAATTACACATTTTTAGATTAGCATAAAACTTTTGCTACCTCAAGATAAGAAAATTTTTCTTAAGATGATTCACATGCTCTTCCTCACTCTTGTTGTACACCAATATGTCATCAAAATAAACCATAACAAAAGTCCCATGGCTTCAAGTTTATGAATTTATGATTCATAAATCTCATAAAAGTACTATAAGCATTAGATAATCCAAATGTCATAACCATTCATACAAGCCTTCTCTAGTTTTAAATATTGTTTTCCACTCATCTCCAGGCCTCATTCATATTTGGTAATAGCCACTCCTCAAATCAATTTTAGAGAAAATAGAAGAACCATACAATTGATCAAGTAAATCATCTAACCTCAGAATAGAAAAAAGATAGTAAATAGTGATTTTGTTGATGACACGACTATCCATACATATTCTCCAAGAACCATCTTTCTTAGGCACCAACAAGGGTGGAACAACACAAGGACTCATACTCTCCCGAATCAACCCCTTTTTCACCAACTCATCTACTTGTCTTTGGAGTTCTTTATATTCCTTGGGACTCATTCTGTAAGTTGCCTTGTTAGGTAGGATAGCCCCCAGATTAAGATCAATATGATGGTGGATGTCTCTTAATGGTGAAAGACCATGTGGAATCTCTTCTTATATAATGTCTTGAAATTTCTCCAGGATTGGTTTCATATTTGTCGATGGCTCCTTGTGATGTTCATTCTCTTCTATGACTACTAGAGCCATAATATGAGTACCCCTTTCCAGTTCACCCTTGCTTTCACCATAGGACATAAAAGCACTAACTTCCTTCTTTAGTGCATTAATTTCAGAAGGTTGTAATAGAGTTAAAATAATCTTCTTTTTATTTACCTTAAAAGAATAAGTATGTTTATAGCTATCATACAATACTCTCCTATCATAATGCCATGGTCTGCTCAACATCAAATGACAAGCATCCATAGGAATAATATCACATAATACTTTATCTTTATAATAATTGCCAATATAAAATAGAACTAAACATCTTCTAGTTACCTTGATGTCGTTCTTTTTTTGCAGCCAACATAATTGGTAAGGATGCACAAGGAATTGTGTCTAACTAAACTTCTACACCATCTTGAAAGATACCACATTCTTAAAGCTGCCACTATCAATGATCACCAAGCACATATTGCCATTAAAGGTACATTTAGTATGAAACACATTCTTTTTCACCCAACTTTCATCCTCAGCCAAATAAGATACTTGCAAGGTATGTTGTAACATAATAGATAAACCATGATCAGCATAAGTAACTTCATTATCATCATCAGATTTTTGTTCATCATTGGCTTCTTCGTCACTATATTTTTCAACCAATGTAATAATCCTCCTATTTGGATAATTTGAAGTAATATGCCTAAAACCATGACACTTGAAGCATTTTTTGCCATTAGGTGTAGAAGAATTAGGTGGCAATTTGCTGTTAACTGATCCTTCATTCTTGTCTTGCCCTATAATATCAAAATAAGTACTAGTACATGAAACACCCTTCATGCATAGGGAACTATGACATTAAGTGTTTTTTATCTACCAACTAACCCCTTTAATGTATTCCTTGGTCATGTCTTGAAACAACTTTAACTTTGTTCAGGGAATATGCTCATGAGCTGTCATACTTGAGTGGGCTAGGTTAAAAACTCTGAAATATTATAGTGTACTGTGGGGAATACTATAGGATTAGCAAGATCCGTAAGTGTTGATTATAGCAAATTAGACATTCCCATGTCATACATTTGAAATCACACACGAAGGCATTAGTAGAGTTAAAGTATCTAAGATTAATATTAAAGTTTATAGTTATAAATTATTTAGAATAAAACCAAGTAAGGCCATTGGAGACATGTACACCCGGTTCACGGATGTCGTCAATAGCCTAAAAGCTCTTGGTAAATATTTTTTTAATTTTGAACTTGTTAGTAAGATATTAAGATATCTTCCAAAAAGTTGGGATCCTAAAGTAACTGTAATTCAAGAAGCTAAATATATAAATAACTTTCCTCTTGAAGAACTTATTGGATCACTTATGACTTATAAACTGAGCTGTATAGCTTATGATGAGCTTGAAGAACCACTTCCAAAGAACAAGAAGGATTTGGCATTGAAAATTACAGATGACTCCTCGAGTGAAACCTTAAGTGGGACAATGACATTGCACTATTAACCAGAAAAATTAAAAAAATTATGAAAAAGAAAAACTTATAAAAATAAAAATGAACTAAAAAGGGACAATGTTATATGCTTTGAATGTAAGAAGCCAGGATATTTCAAAAATGATTGTTCTTAATTAAAGAAGAAGACACCATATCAGAAGAGGCTCTCTCGATGAATTGGGATGACTTAAAGCTCATCAGATGAAGAAGATCACATCAATGATGAAGTTGCCAACTATGCTCTAATGACCATCCATGACGAGGTAAGTGAGACTTCCAATATCTCCTTTGCTGGATATTGAATATTTTTCATGAGCTTTATGATGAGTTTGGAAAAATTAGTAAATCTTATAGATTACTTAAGAAAGACCATGATTCACTAGTTAGTAAATTTGAATAAATACATGTAGCATCACCATTACATAGTTCATGCACCGATTGTAAAACTTTAGATGAACTTAGAAAAGAAAACTTTGTATTAAAACAAACATTAGAAAAATTTGGAATAGGAAATAAATCCCTAAATATGATTATTACAAATAAGGATCATGTTTATAGGAAAGAATGTATAAGCTTTGTTGGCAATACTCAACAAAAGCCAACTATCTTCATTAAAGGACCCACTCTAAACTTACCATCAAAAATTAAATGCAGCTTTTGTGGTATATTTGGACATAAAGCCTACAAATATTCATTTAGAAAGTATAGTTTATATAAATTAATTTGGGTTCCTAAAGGAACCATAAATAACCAAAAACCTCTAGATAAATTTGGTAAAGCTCTTTATGAGGGACCCAAAGTAAAATAGATATATAAATTAAAACCATCTTTCTTGTAGGATTGTCTCCAAGCTAAGGCTAGGGGCACTAAATAATGTTTTGAAAGTGGATTAACATCTAATACTCCTTCAAGCTCACTAGCCTAAACAACGATAACTAAAGCATATATATTGAGTTAAATTATTGATAATAAATCTTATAATGGTTGATTATCATATAATGAATCTTGATTTATTTTCGATGATGCATGACTAGAGTATATTATAACTATATAATCTTAGGTGTTTTAATAAAAAATATTAAAATTTACAAAAAAGGGATTTTGATGATTGAATATTAGTTTGGATGTAACATTGACTTAAAATGCTATGATGATTGAAATGGGTTACTTATTGCAAGTATATAAAAAAATTATTTTTTTAAAAATAGTGCACCAGCGATGGCACCATTGGACTGGTGGTGGGACCACCAGAACAATGGTTTGCTAACTTAGATGCCCAACCTATCCTTCAAATAAATAAACCCATTTATCCTAGACTTATTAGATTATTTTACAATAACTTACATGTAGATGATCAAGATAGAGTATCTACATATCTCTTGGGGCATCATATAGCTATTACGGATAGTTTAATTTGCAATCTCATATGAATACCTGAAAAAAGAAGTGGTTGCTACTTTAGAGGACAATGATACATTGAATCAATAGGGGTTACTTATTTTGAAGCTTTAGGTACCATCTTTGGTAACCCAAATCTATCTATTGTTCCTAAAAGCTAGAGCACATGCTACCTTTCAACACAAAACTACTTCAATCATATAGTGATTAGTATCCTACTTCCTAAACAATTTCATAAAATTAACCAAATGGAACTATGTGTTATGTATTAGATCATGACACGACATGATTAATATTTTGGATATCTACTGAGGCAAAACATGATTGAGCTTTCAACTAAAGATATGATGATTCCATATGGTGGATTAATAACTAGATTGAGACATGCACATGATATAGCTATTCCACCAAATGAAGAAATTATAAAGTTAGATAGATACAATGTCATTAATAGAAATCTCTTAAGAAGATTAAGATACATTATAAGAAATAGTATTTGGACTAGATTTCCTAGGAGAACTGATCCTCCCTCACCTGAGCCAGAACCCCAAACACCTATATTTAGGGGAAGTCTATCTCCTTCTACTAGTCCCTTTGAGGTAGCACCTGTGATGCAGCCAGCACCCTCATCATATGATGACTCTATAGTGACTCGGCTATATCGAATTGAACTATGTTAAGATCAACTAATAACTGAGATGTAGCAAATCCCTCAACAACTTAATGCTCTATTTGGACATTTTGGATTACCACCACCTGAATAGTTTTTATGTTTGGAATTGTGGGGAAGGAGTCGGTGAAACTTAATATATTATAGTTATTACACTTTTATGATGTTTTCTCTTATGATATATACTTTTTAATACTGAGAATTACTTTTGAATGTTTTTGTATTGCGTGCAACACTTTATGATTATTGATATTATGTATTACTTTATTAGAGATTATATAAATAATCATGACATATCTTTGGAATTTATTGATACTAAATATTAATTAGTAGATATTTTCACTAAGCTATTAAATGAAGAGTAATTTAACTTATTAGAAGAGAGTTAGGAATGCTAAACCATCATAATGCATGATTTGATAATTTTGCTTGTAATTTACATAAAATGAATTAAATTGCATGGGTAGCTCTTGATTTTTCTTGAATTTCAGAATTTTCATCTATAAAATTGAGCCATATTTTGTGATGTGTCCCTCCCTTGTTTCTCTTCTTTATTATTCACAAAAGGGAAGAAAAATTTTCATAAGAAAATTATGTATTTATCCTATTTTACTAATGGGAGCAATGTAAAATTTAATCAATATTTATTTTATACAAATATGAAAAATTTGATACATGATGAGTTTATATATCTTGAAATTATTTGCTTATTATTTCACCTTTTTTTGTTGATGACAAAAGGGGAGAAATAGCATATTGATGACATATATATGAAAAATGACAAAATAGGGCATTTCTCATTTTATTGTTAAACAAAGAGGAAAAAATATTTGATGACTTAAGAAGAAAAATTTTAAATTAATTTTATGACTAATGCATGAATTTTGTGTACTTGGAATATCCTTGAAGATTTAATGATTGAGGATTTAAGGTAAAATTTTTAAAATTAATGTTATATCATTTGATGGTTGATGAATTTTGAAATTAATATTATATCAAGTATCATTGATAATTTTGATGGTTGATAATTTTTAAAATTAATGTTATATCATGTATCATTGATGATTTGATGGTTGATTATTTTTAAAATTCATGATATATCATTTATGAATTTGATAAATGAATGTTATAATACTTGAATTCAAGAGTGTTTAGTTCTCTTGAATTTAAGTTTTCCTTATTTGAATTATGACATGGATTTAGGGGGACTAAAATTTAACTCCCATCATCAATTGATTGTCATCATAAAAAAGGGGGAGATTGTTGAATCTCGAATTTTGATGATGAAATCAATTGATGATTTATTGATCGAACATGTGTGTTAGAGATGATTGATATAAGATTAACTATGACAGAGAAAGAAAATTATAATCAGATGTTGGGCCAAAGTCAAGTTCGGGCATCGGGCCAGGGTTCAAACTGTGGGAACTCACCGAAAGACTTGCTGAAAGCTTACCGAAGGTATCAGAGGCATGGAGGGAGCTCGTTGAAGGTATCAGAGGCTTACCAGGTGTTTACCGGGAGCTCACTAAAGGTGATCAGGAGCTTGCTAGGAAGATGTCAGGAGTTTGCTAGAAGAAAACCAAAAGACTCACCAAAAGATCGTCGGAGGTTATCGAAAAGCTTGTCAAGAGTTAAGAGGGTTTTGATCGACTTAATGGTTATAATGATTGTAATTAATTAGTCGTTGTTAGAATCGGTTAGGTTTGTTTGAGTCTTACTTGAGTTAGATTTGGAAGGAATCCAAATTAACTCAAGTGAGGTAAACCGGATCCACACTTGGGTTTAGACTGAGCTCAGTTTGAGCTTAATTGGTTGATCTGGAATCGGATCAACTGAAGGTACAAGTCAGGATTGGAAAAGTGAATGAAACACTTTTCTGAGATTCCTGATGGTTTTACCATTGATAGGTGGTGGTCGTACCACCTAAGCGATAATTGTACCACCCAGGTTGGTGGTTGTACTACCATCGCCCTATTTTTCGGGTAGCTTTTAATGGTAGTATCGCTTGTACCTGGATTTTTCGGATATGTTTAAATTTTTATCTTTAATTAGGTTGGTGGTTGTACTACCACCGCCTTATTTTTCGGGTAGCTTTCAATGGTAGTATCGCTTGTACCTGGATTTTTCGGATATGTTTAAATTTTTATCTTTAATTTTTGAAGCCAATTAGGGTCTATGAATATCCTAAGTTTTCTTACATTTAACACAACAATTGAGCTAGAAATTCTATGAAAAATTATGTGCTAAAAGTATGCAAGAAAAAGAAAGGGGAAAAAGTAATCTTTGTGAAAGTCTCCATTGTGAGTTGTAAGTGTAAAGCTTATAAGGTTCCTTTCCTAAGCCTGTGAAAAAGAGAGTGGGAAGTTAAGAATTTGGTCTTCACCTGAAGAAGATCGGTAGTGGATACTAGTGGATCTCAAAGGACAAAGGGAGTGTATGTAGGCCAAGTTGTGATCGAACTGCTGGTGACAACAAGTGTCTTGCAAGCCAATTAAGTGAGTGATGACACGTGTGACACACTGTGTGATCCTTTTGCTTATGATTAATATTGTGGTTATATGTGCCTTACAAGCCAATCACATGAGTGATAGCACGTATGACACGTTGTGTGATCTTTTTGCTTATGATTAATATTGGTATATCAATCACATTATCTGTTAATATTGGTATATATTAGATCATGATGAGATCACGATAATGAGATCGATTCACCTTTAAACACAGATCCTAAATAATCCCGGTCATAGGTTACTCAAGAGAGACATTGAGATAACCAGACAGATCAATGTACTATATACCCGTCTATATGATGGAGGCGATCAGTCTCATAGGCACTTATGTGGAGACACTAAGGATATAGTACAGGTGCTCATTAGAGAATGAGTTCACTGATTGATCCGCTTATGAAATGCTATATGGGTAATGATACCCAATGTCAGACAGCGATTCCATAGTCCCAGTTGTGTATCTGGTCCTTAGACTTAGGACACCAAGGATGCCTTGTATAAGTACTCCTTTCTTTGATGTCAGACTTACAGGTTTAGAAAGTTCCAGATCTAGTACAATTGGTTATCGGGATTGGTAACCAACCTTATGAAGGCAATTAAGTGTCAATAGAGGATCATCCACTCTTGGTATTATGAGAGGAATATCTCATATATGCTTACTTAGACAAATCCCTGGCCAAGGTCATTCGGATTGAGAGAAAGAGTTCTCTAGGAGAATCCATTTAGTGTGAGACTATAACGGATTCCGTATGTAACCTGATAGTACCATATCTAATATACGGTCTCTGGGATATTAGTTAGATGAAGGATTATAGATACACGGTAACTGTGGACAGATAGGTCCGATGGATTCGATCCCCGTGTACCGTTTGGGGACTATGGCATAGTGGCCTAGTACGTCTATAGTCGATGAGTCGAGTGAATTATTATGGAGATAATAATTCATTATATCAGAAGGAGTTCTGATGGGAGTGACTCATGGCCAGCTCGGTATTATGCCTAGAGGGTCACACACATATGGTAGATGATTCAGTGAATAGAGGATTGGATGGAGATCCAATTAGCTCATATTCTCATTAGATGAGACCCTATGTTGATGAGCTCCTTGATTAAGGCTCAATTAGGCCTAAGGAGATTATTGGATAGAGATCTAATAATGCAAGGTTAGTGGGTAATTGGATGGAGATCTAATACCCACCAAGGTAGGAGTCCTAGGGTTTTTGGTGGCTCTCTATAAACAGGAGGGGAGACTCATGGTTGATAGGCTGTAGCTTTAGCCACCACCTCCTATTCTCCTCCCTCTCTCTAAGCAAGAGTTGCAAGATCAGATTGGAGGAGTTTCGCTGTAGAGATCTATCATATGGATACTGCTAGAGAGGAGGATGCTTGACCTCCTTCATCTTCTCTATCCGGATCTAGAATACAGGGATATACGATCTCCCTAGGTAAAATCAATCTCTCACACATCGCTGTTTTTCGATTTTTATGATTTTTTCTCGCGAACTCAATCTTTTGCACGATGGTTTGATCTGCATTGGAAACCAATTTTTGTTTTGATTTCCGCTACGCATGTGATGCACCTGCTGAGGTTTCCCAATAGTGATATTAGAGCCAAGGTTTTCGTGCGAAAGATTGGTTTTAAACTGCGTGTGATGAGATTGTATCACACAGAATCATTCTACACGTTCTTGCTGTGTTTTGTAGCGAAGGTAGCTAGGAGGAGGGGTGGCCAACCACGGCCACATGCAGGCCGACCACTGTGCCACCGCAAGGGCCGATCGCACCAAGGCCCCGACAAGGGGTGACCACTCAGGGCGAGTCCAAGGGGCCACCACCGTAGGGGTAGCGCTGTAAGCGCCTCGCGAGCGACGCCCACAGGAAGGTCGCTGCAGTGAAGCACCGCTGGCCACGCAAGGGGCCGCTTGCCACGATGAGGTGCGGGCGCCCGCCTGCTGCCTCAGAGGGCAAGACCCATAGAGGGCGCTTGGGCAGACACGCAAGGCGCAGAATGACGACCAAATGGGCAAGAGGGCTGGGGCATCCCTTTGTAAAAGGACAATTCTACCTCTATAAATTCAGAAAATTTTGATCTATCCTCATGTATAGAATTCCTGAAATACCCTCAATATTTTTAAAATTTTGAGGACAGTCCTCTTAATTAGAATTACGAAAATACCCTAAATAATTTTGAAAATTTTAAGAAATGTGCTATTGTCCATAATTATAAAAATACCCTTACAATGCTAGAAATTTCGAGCATGTCCTGATTTCCACAAAAATAATTAATTAAATAATTTAATTAATTATTATATATATCTAGTAATCCTACATATGATGTGATGTACATGTGATGTATGATGTGGACGGATGATCATGGGCCATGCGTTGTGATGTATGTAATTATGATTATTATTATTGGGGCCTATGAGCCTATATTTTCTCGTTTATTGTCGGGCTTGCGTGCTTGTGATTATTTGTAATTATATGGAGAGGCGCGAAGGGAGCGTGGAGATGACAGTGGGACCTACGATGTCGTGGCGGGAGATTATGATGCATGGTAATGCGACACGATCCGACGAAACCGATGATGATGAGATCAATAATCATAGGGGATGGAGATGCGCTGATGCACACATAAATCCTATTGTGAGTGATTAGGCCCATTGGCTCAGGCTTAATCATATTAGGTGACTGCTCATGATCATCCGGTGTGGCTTACATATGTGATGTATTATACACCTACTAGATATATGTATATATATATTTGCATATGATGTAGATATATATTAAATATGTATATGTGTGACACGACATATTAGGAGACCGATAGAAAACAAAAACCCCTCCTATGATAATATTAAGTTAGTAAGCATAAGGCAATAAGATTGACCCACATGGTATTCCATCGTTATAGGAAGATATTGAATCCCGACATAGGTTGAGTTGGTTGAGTCACTCGAGGCTCACCTATCTACGTGATCGAGTTCTTGCCTATGACAAATATATGTCACCGGTGATATGAGGATATGGTATGACTTGGTCGAGTAGTCGAGAGCATATCCATCGAATCAGACTTATCTTGTAACGATGGTGATGACTTAACTGAACTTCATGGTTGGTTGAGCAGTCGAGACCATTATGATTCGTAGGTCGAATATGATGAGAATCACAAAGAGTTGTGATTGACAAGAGTTGTCTACCTTTTGGGCTTAATGTAATTAGTCGAGTCCCTTGAGGTTGCACTAAGATGCCAATTGGATCTCGATCCCTACTAGGAGTCTACCAAAGACTTTCGTCTCATGTGTCGAGGGTGTCGCATGATTCACTAGGAAAATAGTGGGAGTACATTAAGATAAAAGTTCATATCTTAATTAGTATTTTCTGTAAAGTCTGCATGTTATTTATTTACGCTAATCTTGTTTGTCACTTGCAGAACCCCTATGTAGCATATTTAATGCCAACTGCCTCATTGGTCCAAAGGCTCCATCATTTGAGAATTGTTCTCACAAAAGAGAAAATCGTATAGATCTTTAATACGGTTGTGCCCACGTTGGAGGAAAGGACAAGCGAGGATGAGATCGCTCGCTTTGTAAAGTATAAAGATAGTCCTAAAGGATAACCTGTATATTGATCTTATACTTCAGTCCCTATTAGATTCCTTTTCACAGTTCATTATTAACTTTAATATGAACATGTTTGAGGTGACTCTACCTGAGCTTCTCAATATGTTGAGGGAAGCTGAGAGTACCATCAAGAAAGAAAAGTCAGTTCTCTATATTGGTGAGACTAATAGGAAAATGAATGCTAGTACGACCCTTAAGAAGGGTAAGGGCAAAGAAAGACTGGGTAAGGTAAAGGTTACCAAGAAAGACCTGGTAATGGACAAAGGACAGTGCTTCCACTACGGCCAAGACGGGAATTGGAAGATGAACTATAAGGACTACCTTGCAGATAAGGCGAAACAGAAGCTTAGAGAAGCTTTAGGTATATTCATGATTAGACTTCACTTGTCAGATTTTCATGATAACATATGGGTATTGGATACCAGAAGTGCTTATCATATCTATAATTCATTGTAAATTCTGACAAGAACCAGGAGACTGGCTAGAAGCGAGATGGACCTCAAAATGGGCAATGGAGCAAGAATTGCTATAATTGCTATTTGGGGTTGGGGGGGGGGGGGGCATCTTACATTTGCCTAGTGGAGCTATTATTGCATTAGATACATTCTATTTTGTCCCTTCTATTATCATAAATATTATTTCCATTTCTTGTTTGACAATTAGTAGATATAAATTAGTTTTTAAAAATAATAGTTGTTCAATAATATTTTTGATAATAGAATATCTTTAATAGAACATCTTTAATAAAAAAATTGATCGTAACACTACTAATAGATCGTAACACTACTAATAGAATATCTTTAATAAAAAAAATTAATTTATTACCAATTTTTCTAATACTGGTAATCTTTTGTTTGTTGTTGTCTTCGAGGATGACATATCTTTCGTCTCAACTAGTGAGCTTTGAGAATTGTGTTGGATCTCCGATCATATGCCTTGAGCATCATTTGTTGCTCCTAGCTCTTGTTTGAAGACAAATATATAAGAAAGAAGTGTTTACTTTAGGTACTCATTTAACTTTGGGTCCTTCATAGTTAGATTTATCTTTTTTGACTTTTGACATCAAATCATTTATTGTTCCTTTAGGAACCTAGACTAATTTATGAGATCTATATTTTTTTAAAAGAGCATGTATAAGCCTAATGACTAAATCTTTTACAAAAATACTTAACTTTAGGGGGTATATGTAGTGTGGGTCCTTTTACAAATTTTATTGGCTTTTGTTGAGGGTTACTACTTACGAAGCTTATTCCTTCATTTCTTTGTACATAACCTTAGTTAGCAAGAATTATGTTGAATGATTTGTTTATAATTTTAAAATATTTTAATGTTTGTTATAATAACATATTTTCCTTTTCAAATGAGTCTAACCCTTTACATTTAAGGCAAGGAGTACAAGATGTTGATGTTTGATGTATAATTTTAATGTATCAAATTTATTAGTAAGTAAATGCATGATCCCTTTTTAGCGAATTATATTTTTTACCTATCTTTTTGAGTTTATCATATAAATCATGAAATATATTAAATAATTCATCATAAGATAAAGATGTTTCGAAATAGTCACATACCTCATCGTTGATGGCCATCAATACGTAGTTTGCCACTTCATCTTTATTGATTTTCTCTTCATCTTTTGATGTACTTGATTTATCTTATATTGCCTTGAATGCTTTTTTCTTCTTTTGAGTTTGCTACATCTTCAATTGTGGACACTTATTTTTGAAGTGCCCTGACATTTTGAATTCATAACATATTATTGTATCCTTTTTATGCTTACTTTTGTTCTTATATTCTTATCTTACAGAATTAGTTTTATTCCTTTGCATGAAATTTTTAAGTCTTCTTATAAGTAGTGCAATATCATCATCATCATCACCTGTGCTTTCACTCGAATAGTCATCTTTGGTTCTAAGTGAAATATTATATGTTTTCCTCTTGTTCATCATATGCTTTCCAAGTTATTTTGTAGGCCATTAAACATCATACGAGTTCTTCAAAAAGAAAGTTGTTCAAGTGCTTTGCTTCTTGGATAGTTGTTACTTTTTTATCCTAACTTTTTAGAAGAGATCTTAAAATCTTATTAACCAATTCAAAATTAGTATAGTTTTTACAAAGAACTTTTAAACCATTGACAATATTCGTAAAACAAGTGTACATATTACCTATGGTTTCACTTGACTTTATTTTAAATAATTCATAACTATGTATCAAAAGATTAATTTTAGATTCTTTTATTCTACTTGTGCCTTCATGAGCAACTTCAAATATGTATCAAATATCATATGTAGTGTCAAACATGATTAAACTCATTCTTGTCTAAAGTACAAAATAAAGCATTCATAGTTTTAATATTTTAAGAAAATATTTTCTTCCAAAATCTCATTCATCGGTTTAGAAGATTTTTTGAAAATCACATTCAATAACGTTCCATAAATCAAAATTCATAGTAATCAAGAATCTCCTCATTTGTGTTTTCTAGTAAGTGTAGCCGTCCCATTGAACATAATAGGACAAGTGATAGAGTGAGCTTGTTGATTGCTAAAAGAACCATTAAATCTCTCATGGGTGTTAATCCAACTAAGAGAACCGAGCTCTAAAACCAATTGTTAGGATCATAAAGGCATTAAGAGTGGAGGTGAATTAGTGTTTTCACAATACAGTTTCAAATTAAAAATTTTGATTGAAAAATATGTATCAAAAATACGTTTAACTAAATGTGTGAGCAAGGGTAGTAAGTAAGTAACTTAGTATGTAATGACAAGGCAGAGCAAAAAAAGAAATACAAAATGATTTATAGTGGTTCGATCATTCTGACCAATGTCCACTCCTGATTCCTCTTCCCTCAAGGTCGTTGGCTTTCACTATAGATCTTCTTTCCAATAGACAAAGATCAACTACTCTTGTTATAATTCTTCTTCTTTTAACAGGCTTAGTAAAGAACCTTTATACTTGTCTTTTACAGAAGACCTCCACCTCTATAGAATAACCTCTAAATTCAAGGAAGAATAGACTCAAACACATTCAAGAGGGTTTATCACACTTCAATTATCAAGATTTAATTCTTGCATCAAGCAAAATAAGTGGAGTTTATAGACCCCTAAAGATTTAAAAAATGGAGCCAAAAATTTAAATCCTCGAGATTTGAGGTATTGGCGGTACTACCGTCGGTGCTAGATAGTACTACCACTAAACAGAGCCTAGGAAACTGGGTTCTAGCGATACCACCATTAGCCTAGGGGGTACCACCGTCGATAGGGCTACTGTGCTGGTTATAAGTGTCATGCAAGTCAATCACGTGAGTGATGAGATGACACATGTGATATGTTGTAGTCTTTTTATATTATTATTGACACTTTTTCATATTATATTATCTGTTGTATATATATTATAATATCATTGATTTTTTACAATGAGAATCGGATCATGATGAGATTACAATAATGAGATCGATTCACCTTTAAACACAGACCCTAAATAATCACAGTCATAGGTTGCTCGAGAGGGACATCGAGATCACTAAACATATCAGTATACTATATAAATGTCCATATGATAATGGTGGCTGGTCTCATAGCCACTTGTGTGGGGACACTAAGGGTACAATATAGGTGC
Source organism: Ensete glaucum (assembly GCA_021527575.1). NCBI lineage: Eukaryota > Viridiplantae > Streptophyta > Magnoliopsida > Zingiberales > Musaceae > Ensete > Ensete glaucum. The sequence continues at coordinate 28,664,787 of CM038555.1, forward strand.
TAATTGGAGAATGAGTTCACTGATTAATCCGCTTACGGAATGCTAGATGGTCAATGATACATATTGTCAGACAGTGATTTTATAGTCTCAGTTGTGTATTTGGTCCTTAGACTTAAGGCACCAAGGATGTCTTGTTTGAGTACTCCTTTCTTTGGCACCAGACTTACAAGTCTGGAAAGTTTCAAATCTAGTACAGTCGATTATCGGGATCGATAGCTAACCTTACGAAGGTAATTGAGTGTCAATATAAGATCATCCAATCTCGGTATCATAAGAGAAATATTTCGTGTGTTATCGCTCGAACAAATCTATTAGGATCAATTGATACTAAGAGTAGGAGAGGGGGGGTGGGGGGGGGGGGGGGTGTGGATTAGTGCAAATGTAAATTCTCATTTTAACAAAAGAAACTTTTCACTTTAAGCAAGATAGAGAATCCGAAGTTTTTCGTAACAAGTGAATGATTCAAAGAAAATACTAAGTTTCTTGCTTAAAAATGACTTAAAAATAAACAATCAAATCCTAATAAAAAGATAAACAACGTCAAAGAGAAGTGCTTGACTTGAAAACTTTTCTTTCAAAGAGTAAGTAAAAATCAGAAGCGTCTATTGATATTTAGTTCAAAACGATTAAGAAATCGATAATTACAAATAGTAAATGCAACAAGTAAAAACACTCACAATTATAGTGGTTCGACACCAATTGGTCTATATCTACTCTCCAGTCCTTCTCCTTGAGGCACACTGGCGTCTACTATTGATCTCCTTTGGATAAAGATTAAACTCTTACAATCTTACAAGGGAGACAAGAACTTTACAACTTTTAGCTCACTCTCTTCCCCTTTTCTTTTTCTTACACTTCACACAAGTTTTTCTCAGAATTTTTATACCAAAAGTGTTGTATATAATGCAAGAAAACTTGAGATATTTATAGGCCCTAAATGACTTTAGAATTTGGAGCCAAAATTTAAACATATCCAAAAAATTCAAGTACGGGCGGTTCACCTGCTAGTGTCGGCAATGCAACTGTCCAAAAACCTGGTACAAACAGTTTACCCATTGGTCCTAGGCGGTTCAACTGCTGTCAGCTGCTCGAAAAGTTGGGTAATGGCGGTACACCTATCGCTCACCAGTGGTTCAGCCATCGGGAATGCCGAAAAAATGATTTCCTTTACTTTTCTAATTCTGACTTGAACCACATATTGACCAATTCTCTAGTCAATCAATTGAGCTCAACCTGAGCTTAATCACTTCCCTTTAGTGGACCCAATTGCTACTTTGAGTTGATTTAGATTCCTTGCAAATCACACTCATTTAGGACTCAATCTTAACATATAACTTAAAGATTACAATCAAACATGATCACCAAGCTTACGACCTCACTCCCGAACATATAACTTAAAGATTACAATCAAACATGATCACCAAGCTTACGACCTCACTCCCGCAATCTGACAACCTCTGGTATTCCCTACGGCGAGTCTCACGGTCTTCCTCCTGTGATATAGATATATATTAAATATGTAAATCAAAAGACTCACCACTCAAGGATATATCTAAAATTACAACTAAATAGTTCCAAAGCCCTAATCCATTTTTCCCTATATTTTTTTCTTCTCCAATCTCTATTGGCGTTCTTTTTTGCAACTCTAATCTTTGCCTTTCTTCATCAATCTCTGTCGGTGTTAGTTTGTTCGCCTTTCCATTATCTTTATATCTTTTTTGTTTTTTCTTCAGTGTTAGTTTGTTCGTCTTTTTGCTGTCTTTCTGCCTTTCTATTTTTTCTTTACTTGAGATCTGTGATTTTTATAATTTTGTTGATAAATAAATTTAAGGTAAAAATATGTGTCCTTTTCAAATTTTAAATTATTTTATTAATAAATAATCTCTTAAATTATTTTACCTAATGGCGTAACATTATTTCTAACAGAGGGGGTGACTTTGATGCGAAATCATTATACGGGGGGTCATGTAGACGAGTTTTAAAGTACGAGGATAACTTTGATTTTGAGGCATAGTACGAGGGGTCACTTAGACGAGTTTTAAAGTACGGGAGGTGACTTTGATTTTGAGGCATAGTACGGGTAGTCACTTAGATGAGTTTTAAAGTACGAGGGATGACCTTGATGTGAAATCGTAATACGGGGGGTCACTTAGACGAGTTTTAAAGTACATGAGTGACTTTGATTTTGAGGCATAGTATAGAGGGTCAATACGAATTTTAGCCAAATATCAAAGTAATTATTGAATACATCATATGTATGATTTTAATTAAATTCTAAAACATCATCATGAACATCATCATCATAAGTTAAAACACCATTATAATATTTTCATGTCAACAAAGAGTACAATCTACTTCTCCTTGTTTAATGTACATAATTACCTTGTCATCAAAAAGTTATCATTACTTCTCCCCCTTTATCATCAACAAAAAGGAAAAATGTGCAAGCTACTACTTTCTCTCCCCCTTAGTTATCATAAAAAAGAAGAGAAGGATATCATATTATCATGATGCTACTTCTCTTCATTTATATAATTTGCTAATTATAAAACTATTTTAAAATCACATGAAGGATATTAATATCAAAGATAATTTCAAGTCATGAGAGGTCAATTGATGATGAGGTATACTAGTTATAAATACAAAGGATTCATAGGAAATAAATCTCACATCATAAACATTAAGAAATCAATATAATAATCCATTGGGATGAATCTTCTCCTTAGTGAAAAGAAAGAATTATAGGAGAACAAAGAGTAAAAGATCTTGATTCATATAATATATATAATCTTAAGTTATAAATATCGAGAAATCAAATGAAAGATCATGATTTATTTGGATAAATCTCTTTCTCATTCATCAACGAAAAGAAAGAATTATAGGAGAATGAAATACAAAATATATCTCAAATCTTAAAAAATTTTCTAATAAAATTTTTCTAATAAAATTTTCTAATAAAATTTTCCTAATAAAGAATTATAGGAGAATGAAATACAAAAGTCAAGTGAAAGATCATGATTTATTTAAAAAATTTTCCTCTTTAGTAAAAGGAAGAATCATATGAGAAGAATTAGTAAGATATCATATATTTGATAGATTCAGCATGCCCAATTCTTTTCTAATAAAATCAAATTATTCCTCATTCAGTGGTTTAATAAAATTATCTACTAATTGATGTTCTATATAAATTAAATATAAAGATATATCATGATTACTAACATGATCCCTAATTAAATAATGTATATTATCAATGTGTTTAGCCCTAAAGTGTTGAATAGGGTTCTTTGTTAAACATATTGCACTGGTGTTCTCACACTTTATAGAGATATTTTTCAAGCAGAGTTTATAATCTTCTAAAGTATATTTCATCCATGTTACCTATGTACAACATGCACCTGCCGCTACATATTTAGCCTTAGCTATAGATAATGCAACAGAGTTCTACTTTTTAGAAGACTAAGAAACAAGTGCATGACCTAGGAACAAACATGTTCCAGAGGTACTTTTTCTATCTATTCTACATCCTATAAAGTCGGCATTAGTATAAGCAATCAAATTAAATTTTTTAGATTTTGGATATCATAATTCTCAATTGGGAGTTTCTTTTAAAGATCTAAAAATTCTTTTAACTGCTTTATAATAAGATTGTTTAGGATTGGATTGAAACCTTGCACAAACCTTATACTAAATATTATATCAGGTCTAGTTGTAGAAGATATAATAAACAATCTATCATATCTCTATAAGTCTTTTGATCAAAGCATTTTCCTTCATTGTCCATATCTAATTTGATAAAGATACTCATTGGTGTGTTAATAACCTTAGCACTATGATACCGGGAAGAAGGAAAGAGGAATAAAATTCAAAAAAAAAAAGAGAAACTGAAAGTCGAATTGTAGAAAAGGAACAAACTCAGAACATAAATTGCATAAAATGGATAAAAAGAACTCACCACTAAGTTTAATGATGCAAGAGGATACAGAAAATTTACCATATCAAGGAGATTAAACAAGGATATCAAACTAAATCAAACGACTAACTACTCAAGGATATATACAAGAGATACAGAGTTTTAGAGAGACTCCAAAGAGCTTCTGCCAATACAAATCAAGTGCTAAACTTTTTTCTAGCTCTAGAATATGAAATAAGTACTAATACATGAAACATCCCTTCATGTATCCATTAAGTGCTTTACATCTGCCAACTAACCCTTTTAATGCATTATTTGGTCATAAAGAAAAGCATCTTGAAATAGTTTTAACTTTGTCCAAGGAATATGCTCATGAGCTATCATTTTGAGTAAGCTGGGTTAAAAATTCTAAAATATTATAGTGGACTATAGGGAATACCATAGGATCATCAAGATGCATAAGTATTGATTGTAGCAAATTAGACACTCTCGTGTCATACTATCATGTGAAGCTATTTTAATAGATCAAAAATATATTAGTTTAACTAATAAAAATTTTATCATATAGTTGCTTAATTTGTAATCCTAAGAAAAATGTCAATTCACCAATCAAACTCATTTCAAATTCCTAGCTCATACTTTTAGTAAATAATTCACATAAAGATTCATTTGTAAAACTAGAAATAATATCATCAACATAAATTTAAATAATAATAAAATTATTTTTAAAATATTTAATAAAAAGTGTGGTGTCGACCTTACCTTTAGAAAAATTATTCTGAATAAGAAAGGAGCTAAAGTCTTTCACACCAAGCCCTTAGGGCTTGCTTCAACCTATAGAGAGCCTTAGATAATTTATAAATATAGTTTGAAAAAAGATTATTTTCAAATCCAGATGGTTACTGAATAAAAACTTCTTCAAAAATAAAATCATTAAGAAAATCACTTTTAACCTTCATTTGAAATAATTTAAAATATTTAAAACATGTAGAGGATACTGCTTATAGCTTTAAGTCTAGCCATGAGAGCAAACATTTCTTTATAACCGATACTTTCTTCTTAGTTGATACCTTTAAACACTAATCTAGTTTGTTTCGATCCATGACACCTCATTCATCTTACTTATTCCTAAAGACCCATTTAGTGCTAATCATGAGAAGGTCACTAGGTTTAGGAATAAGCATCCAAACTTTATTTGTTTCAAACTAATTTAATTTTTTATGCATTACCGAGACTCATGAGTCGTCTTTAAGAGCATTATCAATGCATTTAGGTTCAATTTGGGATAAAAATGTAGTATTTGCATAAATATTTTTTAATGAAGAACGATTTTGAATACCTTTTGATGTATCTCCAATAATTAGCTTCTTAGGATATGCATTCACATACTTTCATTCCTTGGGTAAGGCTTTTATGGAAGTAAATATATCCAAGTTAATTTGGAGAGAAGAATTCTCTTTAAAATTCAATATATCAAATTTAAAATCATCATCAAAATCATTTTTTCTAACTCCGATAGAGTCATTAAAAATAACATGGATAGATTCCTCGATGTTTAAATTCACCACTATGATCACTACGAATAAAACAAATCATAAAGCCTTTCTCATTTTGAACTTATTTGCAAAACTTGGTAAAATATTTAAAATAATCACTTTTATATGTCAAGTATTATAATCATCAATAATCACAAAAGCATATTTACTACCTCCTAGACTTGTGAAATTAATAGGTTCAAATAAATCCATATGAATTAATTGTAATGGTCTATAAGTACTTATTTGGTTTTTAGGTTTGAAGCTATTCTTTATGTGTTTTCCTAGTTGGAATGCATCACAAATTTTATGTTTGACAAATTTAACTTTAGGCATTCCTCTTACAAGTTATTTAGTTTCAACTTGTGAGATTAGTTTTATACTTGCATATCCTAATCTCCTATGCCAAAGTCATGCATCATCGTTTAAGACCAAAAAGTAAGTTTAATCACTAAAATCATCTAGATTAATAGTATAAATATTATCATTTTTTGAAGTAATTATAGATTTATTTTTATTTGGTATTTATATAATGCAAGCATTATATTCAAATTTAATATTATATCATTTATCACAAAGTTGATTAATGCTTATTAGGTTATATTTTAAACAATCTACCAAAAGAATATCTTCAATTAAAAGATTAGATTTGTTATCAATATTTACAATGCTAATTATTTTTCCTTTATTGTTGTCTCCGAAGATGATATATCCTCCGTCTCGGCTAGTGAGCTTTGAGAAGTGTATTGGATCTCCGATCATGTGCCTTGAGTATCCACTATCAAGATACATCTTTTGCTCCTAGCTCTTGTATAAGGACATTTCTACAAGAAAGAGAGGTTTACTTTAGGTACCCATTTAACTTTTGGTCTTTTATGGTTAGATCTTCCCTACTTGACTTTTGACATCAATTCATTTATAGTTCTCTTAGGAACTCAAACTAATTTATCAGAATTATATCTTATAAGAGAGCATGCATAAGCATAGTGACTAAATTTTCCAAAACAATTGCATTTAACTTTAGGATGTAGTGTGGGTCCAACACACTAAGGTTTGTTAGCTTTTGATATGTGTTACTATTTATAAAGCTAATTCCTTCTTTTCTTGATACATAACCTTGATTAGCAATAATTATGTTCAGTGACTTATTTCCAATTTTAAAGTTTTCTAAGGTTTATTGTAGGAACATATTTTCTTTTTTAAGTGATTTTAACTCTTCACATTTAGTGTAAGATGTTGACATAGGTGTCATACTTAATTTTCAATTCATTAAAATCATTAGAGAGAGATACATGATCTTTTTTTAGTAATTTATATTTCTTACTAACCTTTTTAAGTTTATCATATAAATCATGAAATGCATTAAAGTAATTCATCATAAGATAAAGATGTTTCAAGAGAGTCAAATATCTCATCGTTGAAGGCCATCAAAGTGTAGTTTGCTACTTCGTCTTCACTGATTTGCCCTTCATCTTATGATGCACTTGATTCATCCCATTTTGCCTTGAATGCTTTCTTCTTATTTTACATTGATAATTTCTTTTGTAGTTGTGGACACTCATTTTTTAAGTGCCATGCCTTTTTACATTCATAACATATTATTGTATCCTTTTCATGAACTTTTTAAGTCTTTGTAAGGAGTTCAATGTCATTATCATCATCACTTAAGCTTTCGCTCGAGTAATATTCTTTGGTTCTAAGTGCAAATATACTTCCTATTCTTTGGAATGTTTTTCTCTTGTTCATCATGTGCTTTGTAGGTCATTTCATAAGTCATTAAGGATCCTATAAGTTTTTCAAGAGAAAATTTGTTCAAGTCCTTTGCTTCTTGGATAGTGGTTACTTTTGGATCCTAACTTTTGGGAAGAGACCTTAAAATCTTATCTACCAATTCTAGATTACTATAAATTTTATTAAGAGTTTTTAAACTATTAACAACATCCATACAATGGGTGTACATGTCACTAATAGTTTTACTTGACTTTATTTTAATAATTCATAACTATGTACCAAAAGATTGATTTTAAATTCTTTAACTCTACTTATGCCTTCATGAGTAACTTCAAGTATATGCCAAATATTATTTGCAGTATCACAAATAAAAACACGATCAAATTTATTTTTGTCTAAAGCACAAAATAAAGCATTCACAGCTTTGGCATTTAAGGAAAATATTTTCTTTTCAAAATCATTTCATCTATTCATCGATTTAGTAAAACCAAATTCAACAACATTCTATAGATTAAAATCTATAGAAAGCAAGAAAATCTGCATTCATGTTTTCTAATATATGATTGAACATAGGAGGATAAGTGATGGAATGACCCTCTTGGTTGCTTGAAAAAAGCCATTAAATCTCTCTTAGGTGTAATCCAATATAGAGAACCAAGCACTGATATCAATTGTTAGGATCATAATGACACTAAGAAGGGGGGTGAATTAGTGCTATAGCAAATTTAACGGATTTTAAAAGTTCGATCGATAAATCTGTATCGAAAATGCGATTAACAAAAAGAATGAGTAAGGGTTGTGTGCAAGTAAATCAATATGCAACAACAAATCAAGACAGAGAAAGAATGCAAACCAATTTATAGTGGTTCGATTATCCTGGCTTACATCCACTCTCAATTCCTTTTCCCCCAAAGCCACCAGTTTTCACTACTGATCTTATTTCAATGGGTGAAGATCAATAATTCTTGTTACAACTGTTCTCCTTCTAACAAGCTTAGGAGAGAATCTCCACACTCACTCTTTGATAGGAGACCTCACACATCCGTTAACCGAGAATCACTTCTAAACTTAAGGAGGAGGAAGAGACCCAACCATTGCTCAAAGAGAGCTAATGTTCTGAACCAACTAGTTGAACATAAATCTACCAATAACCCTTTTGTTATTCATGAAGGACTGATAACAAGAGCTAAAGCTAAAAGAATGAAAGAAGCCATCCATAACTTATTCATTGGAAGCCATTTGGAAGGAACAAGCTGGTTAAGATTTGGTTAAGGTTCTATGGATGCAAGAAGAGCCAAAAAAGGTCAACATGATTCAGATAAGTCTATACCATGAAGAGAAAATCCAAGAGAATGATGAAATTTAATCCATTTTTGAAGAATAAAGACCATTCAACTATGGTGGACCATATTTAGAATTGTGGATAATTTTATTTTATATTTTCAAAGCATAATTCATGAATAGTATATATTTACGAATTGAGAATATGAATATTATTTAATATATTTAATTGGTTAATTCCCTTTATACTTTGTCTTCCTCTATATAAATAAGGCTGACTCCCTTTGTAAAGAACAACTTGAGAAAAATATAATCATCTTCTAACACTGGTGAGTGTTTTGTTTTTAAGTTCTTGCATGAACTTTAGAACTTATCGAGCTTCTACTTGTGGTGTTCAAAATCATAAATCTTTGGTTTCCCTTTTAACTTATCAATCTTTTTAGTTTATGACATTTAGGGGAATCAAAGTGCTATTCTAATCATTTATCATTTTTTTCTTTGATAAAGTGATTTGAATAGTTTCTCTTACTTCAATCTTGCATGATTCATCTTATTTCAATTCATTGGAGGGTATCAATTTGCATTCCATATATATCGTAACTCTTTAGCAATTGAGTGTATGGTTGCTAAGTTGATAATTTCCATCATTTAGTATCAGAGCTCGGCTCAAGTTTGAGGATTGCATATCCATTTATTTACCATCCTTTAGCTTTTCCTTTTCTCTTCAACATCATGGATATAATTATTGTTCTTCCTTCAACTTCATTATTATGCTCATACTATTCTTCTTTTTTTATCCATAATTTATAGCATAAAAATAAAAAAAAGGAAAGAAAAAAGAAAAGAAAATTAGAAAGTAAAAAAAAAGAGAGAGAAAAGTAGAGGACAAAAAAAGAGAGAGAGAAAATCAAAGGTAAAAAAAGAGAGAAAATCAAAGGTAAAAAAGGATCAGAATAATAGATTTAATAACTTACAAATTATAGAATTCAATCTTGTTCATTTGAATTATTGTTCTAGTTTGGAAACCTTCAGTCCAAAAAAAAAAAAAAATTCTGTTACTTTGATCTTTCAATCCTTGATTATGATCAAAGTGTAATACATTCATCTTTAAAGTGGCCTCCCTTTTGTTTGCTTTTGTCCCAATTTCACTATCCTTGAATTGCTATAATCTGAATTGTTTGTTTAGGTATCTTAGTTTATATAAGAACCCAAAAACAAAACAAGAGAGGTAAAAGACAATAGTGGTGAGATTAGTATCGAGAAAAGCCAAATATTGACTGAGCCTCTTGAGAGAGTATTGGTGAGGTTGTTCTAATTTTACTTTTTAGATTTAAATATGTCTAAAGAAAAAGAAGCTAGTTCTTCATTAAGCAATGCAGCAATAATTTGAACGTATATTCAAAATAATGAAAAATGTAAGAGATCATCTAGAAAGGCATGATGAAGCAATTAATATATTACAAGGAGGACTACGACATGAGAGACAACCAACCTTTGCCAATGATAAATATGATGGTGTAGAAGATATATATGATGACCAAGTTACTCTAATTGCTCAAGATGTTAATCCTAAGAGACAAACTAGGAGAGGATGTTTTGATGATGTGGACAGAAATATTGGCGGCATAAAAAATGAAAATTCCTTCTTTTCAAGGGAAGAATAATTCAGATACCTATTTAGAGTGGGAACAAAAAGTAGAGTTGATCTTTGAATGTCACAACCACTCTAAAGAAAAAAAAAAGTAAAATTAGTTGTTGTTGAATTTTTTGATATGCTATTATTTGGTGGGATCAATTGTATAAAGACAGGTGTAGAAATGGTGAAAGGCCCATGGAGACTTAGTTGGAGATGAAATAAATCATAAGGAGGAGATTTGTCCCTTGCCATTGCTATAAGGATTTGCATCAATGGCTGAAACTTTGACATAAAGTTCCATGAGTGTTGTGAAATATCACAAAGAGATGGAGACTATCATGAAAAGGGCTAATGTGGAGGAAGATCGTGAGGCCACCATGGCTCAATTCTTGAGTGTATTAAACAATAATAATCCTGATCTTGGGAGTTGCATGTGGAGATTAAGGACATGGTAAATATGGCCAAGAAGATTGAGAGTCAACTAAAAAGAAAATGCACAATGTATGATTCAAAATCTTATTCGGTTTCTTCTTTTTAGAAATTGAATTGGAGTAAAAAGGCTGATAAACCCATTGTTAAGCCTAAAATTGGTGAAACTAAAGGCAAAAATGAATTAGGCAATAAGGGTAAAGGTGGGAATCAACCTAATCAAACTAGAGGCATTAAGCATTTTAAGTGCCTTGGCATGGACATGTGGCACGTGAATGCCCTAATAAGAGAGTTATAATCATTAAGGATGAGATTGTGGAATCTTAAAGTGAGAGAGAGGATGATGATAACCCTTTATCATTAGAGGATACTAGTGATGTAGAGTATGCTAAAGGTGAAATTTAAGTTGTTCACACACACTTAGTTTACAAAATAAAAATGATAAATATGGTCAACAACATGAGAATCTATTTCACTCTCATTGTTTGATTACTAACAAGTTGTATAATATAATTGTTGATAGTAGAAGTTGTACAAATGTGGCAAGTACATTGCTCATGGTGAAACTGAAATTACCTACTATCAAACATCCAAAAACCTTACAAGTTACAATGGTTAAATGATAGTGGTGTGGTGTAGGTAAATCGGTAAGTGTTAGTTTTTTTTTCAATTAGTAGATATAAGGATAAAGTTTTGTGTGATGTTGTACCTACGTATACTGGTCATATGTTGTTGGGGAGACCATGGCAATATAATTGAAGGGTAACACATGATGGGTTCAAGAATCGTTATTCTTTGATCATTGATGGACATAAATATCAACTTGGACCTTTGCCTCCAAAGACCATTTTTGAAGACCAAATACACATAAAACAATAGTATGAGGAGCTTGAATCTTCATAACCAAAACTTTAGGGAGGGAGGAAGAAAGAGAGAAAAAAAAAATGTGAGTTGAGTGGTAAAAAGGAGAGTGTTAGGAAACACAAGGGGAGAGAAAACAAGAAAGACCTAAGTGAAAGAAAAATGAGTGTTTATGCCAAAATGAGTGATGTAAAGAAAGCCTTAACCATGAGGTAGCCCATACTTGTACTTATGGACAAGGATATTTTGATTGCGTCTAACAAAATTGGCAGAAAATTACCTAGTATTATTGATCTTTTGTAGGAAAATAAGGATCTCTTTCCCAAAGAAGTTCCAAATTATTTGCCACTAATTAGAGAAATTGAGCATCAAATAGATTTCATTCCAGGTGCAAGCATACCAAACAAGCCAGCATATAGATGATACCTCGAAGAGACTAAAAAAATCCAAAAGCAAGTAAGCGAGCTTATGAAAAACGGTTATGTTCGAAAAAGCATGAGCCCATTTGTAGTTTCTTTATTGTTGGTGTCAAAAAAAGATGGATCTTGGAGAATGTGTGTTGATTGTAGAGCCATCAACAAAATCACAGTAAAGTATCAACATCCTATTCCTAGGTTCAATGACATGTTGGATGAATTACATAGTTCACAAATGTTTTCAAAATTGGATTTAAAATCAAGATATCATCAAATAAGAATGCATGAGGGTGATGAATGAAAAATCACTTTCAAAACTAAACATGGTTTATATGAATGGTTGGTGATGCCTTTTGGCCTAACTATTGCATCTAGCACTTTCATGAGATTGATGAACCATGTTTTGCGTGCTTACATCGGAAAGTTTGTTGTGATTTATTTTGATGATATACTTATGTATAGTAAAAGTTTAGATGAGCATGTAACACATTTAAAAAGCTATTTTTGATGTGCTTAGAAAAGAAAAGTTATATGATAATCTAAAGAAACCACTTTATGCACTAATGAAATTACCTTTCTTGGTTATGTTGTTAATGATAAAGGAATATGTTGATCAAGAAAAAGTGAAAATAATTAGGGAATGGCCAAAACCCACTAGTGTTAGTGATGTTAGATGTTTTTATGGTCTTGCTAGCTTTTATAGAAGATTCAATAAGGATTTTTCTACAATTGCTACACCATTAACTAAATGCATAAAAAAGAATGTGAGATTTAGGTGGAGTAATCAAAATGATGTTTTTAATTTGCTTAAAGACAAACTTAGTTCAGCACCTTTGCTTGCTTTACTTAAGTTTGCTAAAACTTTTGAGATTGAGTGTGATGCATGTGGAATAGGAATTGGAGTCTCAACATAAGAAAGCAAACTCATTGCATTCTTTAGTGAGAAGCCAAGTGGAGCAAGTGTTAACTACTTGACATATGATAATGAGTTTTGTGCTTTGGTAAGAAAAAATTAGATGGTTTAACTACTGAAAAAATTATCAAAACCCCATTTCTCACATGTCCCATAAACTTAGCAAAATTATGGCCAGAATTATATAGATCTTTAATATACTCAAAACACAATAATTGTGCATCAAGTTTAGAAATTAAAGCATACCTTCTAGAAAGAGTATCTACAAGGTTATTTCAAATATGAGCTTAGAAATAGAAGAAATATAGGAGATTTTCAAAATATTCATAAAATAACAAATCATGCATTTAGATGGTTTAATATTCCTAACTCTCTTTTAATAAAGTCAAATTACTCTTCATTTAATGGCTTAGTGAAAATGTCTGTTAATTGATCCTTAGTATCAATAGATTATAAAGATATATCATGATTATTCACAAGATCTCTAATAAAGTGATGTCTAATATCAATATGTTTAATTCTTGAGTATTGGACGAGATTTTTAGTTAAACATATTACATTTGTGTTGTCACATTTTATAATGATATTTTTTAAATAAATTTCATAATATTCTAAGATATTTTTTATCCAAATAACTTGAGTATAATATGTACTAACTGCAATATATTCTGCTTCAACTATAGATAAAGCAACCCAATTTTATTTCTTAGAAGATCAAGAAATAAGAGCACACCTTAAAAATTGACATATCCCGGTAGTACTTTTTCTATCTATTCTACACCCTCCAAATCAGTATTCGCATAAGCAAGTAAATCAAAGTTTTAGATGTAGGATACCATAAACCTAAGTTAGAGGTTCCTTTTAAATATCTAAATATCTATTTAACTGCCTTAAAGTAAGAAAGTTTAGGATTAGATTAAAACCTTGTACACAATCCAACACTAAACATTATATCTAGTCTAATAGTAGTTAAATACAATAAGCTACCTATCATTTCTCTATAAGTTTTTTGATCAAGATTTTCTCCCTCATTATCGAAGTCTAATTTTCTAGAAGTGCTTATGGGTGTGTTTATGGCCTTAACATTTGCTATACGAAAACATTTTAGCAAGTCTAAGATATACTTAGTTTGACTAATAAAGATACTATTATTTAATTACTTTATTCACAATCCTTAGAAAAAAGTTAATTCACCTATTAGGCTCATATCAAATTCTTGGATCATACTTTTGGCAAAAGATTCACATAAGGATATTGGTATAAGAACTATAATTATGCAAACTATTATGCAAAAAACTATTATGCCAGGATTGAAATAAAAAAAATACAAGATCTATTTATGATGTGTACCTTTAGATGCCATCTGATCAAGATTCAATTAGATCTTCAAGAGCACTGCCTGTCGAATCTGAAGAACGTCGAATATCGATCTACAAGGAGAACTATAATGAGTCTAGACCCCTTCTCCTCTCTTCCTATCCTTTCACAGGACCATTGTAATTGATGGTTTGGGGAGATCGAGAAAATAATCGTAATCTTTCTAACTCTATTCCTTATTACCGTTCTGTGTCTTTCCGTGTATTAGATTTATAGTAGGTCCTATCTATTTATATGCGAGAGCAGAGAGTCTAGGGTAAGTTATTAGGAGAGTTCTTTCCATCAAGGGCATCCCCTAAAATATCCTAATATAATATAGACTTTATTTAATATTGGCTAATACCTTTTATCAGAATCCAAATAATCCATAATATATCTTATTCAATTAATAAAGGGCCACATAATCTTACAAAGGATTCATCAACATAAATTTGAATAATAAAAAAATTATTTCCAAATTGCTTAAAAAATAATATGGTATCAACCTTGCCTTTCAAAAAATTATTTGAAATAAAGAAAGAGCTAAGTCTTTCATACCAAGTTCAAGGGGCTTGTTTCAATCTATAAAGAGATTTAGAAAGTTTGAAAACATGATTAGGAAAAAGACTATTTTTAAAATTGGGGGATTGTTCAACATACAACTCTTTAGAATGAAACCATTAAGTACTTTTATCATTCATTTGAAATAACTTAAAATCTTTGAAAGATGTAAAGATAAGGAGCATCCTTATGGCATCAAGTCTAGCTATAAGAGTGAAGGTTTCTTTATAATCGATCTCTTCTTCTTGGTTAAAACTTTTAGCCACTAATTGTTAAATCTCATATTTTATGATGAATCAATCAATGGGTTATTGTTCTAACATATATGTTAGAGTTGATTAATGCAGGATAACTACGACAGAGAAAGAATTACAATAAGATGTGGGCCAGAGTTAAGTCTAGGGCATCGGGCCGGAATGATTATGATGTGGTTGGGAACTTGCTTGGAGTGCTTCGGGAGCTTGTCGAGGGTATCTAGAGCTTACTAGGATGGTACAAGGGAATTCACTGAAAAAAGATCGAGACTCGCTGGAAGATTATTGGGGATAGCCAAAAAGCTTACCGGGACTTACCGGGAGTTAGTAAGGTTTTTAAGTAGATTTATTGGTCATTATTATAATTAATTAAGTCATAGTTAACATCATTAAAGTTTAACTAGGACGGTGAAAATGAGTTACAAACCAAACATGGATGTACGATCAAGCTTAGGCATAAGGCTAAGGTTTGGACGATGCGGTGGGAGCTTGCCGGGAGTTTGTTAGGACTTCACTGAAGGTATCGGGAAGATCGCTAGGAACACGCTAGGAGATCACCTTCGGAAGACCATGAGACACGCCACAAGGAATGTCGGAGGTTGTCGAATTGCGGGAGTGAGGTCGTTAATTAAGTTTGGTGGTCATGTATGTTTGAAATCCTTAAGTTATAGGTTAAGTTTGAGTCCGAATTGAGTGTGATTTGGAAGGAACCCAAATCAACTCACAGAGACAATCAGATCCACTAAAGGGGATTGATTGAGCTCAGGTTGAGCTTGATTGGTTGACGAGAGGATTAGTCAACAATAAGGGTCAAGTCAGGATTGAAAAAGTGAAGGGAATCACTTTTCTGAGATTCCCGACACCTAAACTACTGATGAGCTGCAGTTGTACCACCACCGCCCAAGTTTTCGAGTGACCGACGGTGGCTAAACCGCCTAGGTCGATAATTAAACCACCCATACCCTATTTTCAGGGTGCTTTCGGTAGCTGCATCACTGACGTCGGTGGGTGAACTGCCTGTACCCAAAATTTTCGGATATGTTTGAATTTTGGCTCCAAATTCTGAAGTCGTTTGGGGCCTATAAATATCCCAAATTTTCTTACATTTTATATAACAATTTTTGTGATGAAAATTCTAGAAAAACTTGTATCAATTGTAAGAAAAAGAAAAGGGATAAGGGAGTGATGCAACTGTTGTAATCTTATCTCCCTTGTAAGTTGAAAGGTTGTAAGGTGGACGCCGGTGGGCCTCGGAGAAGAGGACTCGGAGAGTGGACGTAGGTCGGTTAAGGCCAAACCACTATAACTGTGAGTGTGCTTTAATTACTTTTATTTTACTCTTAATTGCTCTTAAACACTTGATAGTTGGATTCAAAGTTTTAATCTCTCAACTTCTTTAAATTAGTTTCTAGTCAATTTTATTAAGAAAAGCTTTCGTTGTTCACTCTTTAATTTATGAAAGTAAAGGTTTTTAATCGAACACTTTCATTCTCGCACTAATTCACACCCCCCCCCCCCCCCAAGTGTCAATTAATCATAACAATTAGTATCAGAACAAGATCTTACTGTTTAGACTAAACACCCATTTTAGTCTTTATTTGGCATGAATGAGGGACATTCAATTTTACGTCCTCCCATGTTCAATGGGACGGATTACACGTATTGGAAAAGAATGATGCATATTTTTCTTATTTCTTTGGACCTTAATTTATAGAACATTGTAGATAATGGATTTGAAAAATCTTCCAAACCAATGAATAATTGGAATGATTTGGAAAGGAAGAATTTTTCTTTGAATGCAAAGGCTATGAATGCCTTATTTTGTGCTCTTGACAAAAATGAGTGTAATCATGTTTTCGTTTACGAATCGGCTTTTGATATTTGGCACACACTAGAAATCACACACGATGGGATTAGTAGAGTAAAAGAATCTAAGAATAATATTTTAGTTCATAATTATGAATTGCTTAGAATGAAACCAAGTGAGTCTATTGGAGACATGTACACCCGTTTCACGGATGTCGTTAATGGACTTAAAGTCTTGGAAAATATTTTTCTAATTTTGAACTTGTTAGTAAAATTTTAAGATCTCTTCCTAAGAGTGGAGATTTTAAAGTAACCGCTATACAAAAGGCCAAATATTTAAATAACTTACCTCTTAAGGAACTTATTGGATCATTAATAACTTATGAACTGAATTATAAAGCTCATGAAGATCTTGATGAACCCCTTATAAAGAACAAAAAGGATGTAGCACTTCGAATGACAAATGACTCCTCGAGTGATGAGAACCATGATATTATAGTATTGTCTAAAAAGTTTAAAAAAATTATGAAAAAGAATAAAAACTATAAAAATAAAAATGAACCGAAGAAGAACAATGTCATATGCTGTGAATGCAAAAAACTAGAACATTTCAAAAATGAATGTCCTCAATTGAAGAAGAAGGCGCCACATAAGAAGAAAACACTTTCGGCAACTTGGGATGACTTAAACTCATCGGATGAAGAAGACCATCTAAAGAAGAAGTTGCTATCTATGCTCTAATAGCGATACAAGATAAGGTTAGTGAATCATTAAGCATTTCTTTTTCAGAGTTATTAAATTTGTTCCATGAATTATTTGATGAGTTTAGAAAAATTAGCAAATCTTATAAGTTTTGCTTAAAAATGAACATGATTCGTTAGTTGGTAGATTTTATAAAATGCATGATTCATTAGTATCATATAATCCTTGTTCTAAATGTGAATTGCTAGATAATGTTAAAGAAGAAAATATCATGCTTAAGATAATATTAGAAAAATTAAAATTAGGAACAAATCCCTGAATATGATATTTGCTAATAAGGGTCATATTAATAGAAGATATAACATAGCTTTTGTTGGTAATATTCAATAAAAACCATCCATTTTCTATCTTAAATTTGCCATCAAAAATTAAATATAATTTCTGTGAAAAATTAGGACATAAGGTAAAAAAATATCTATTTAAAAAATGTAGTCCACACCAATTATTTTGGGTTCCCAAGGATACTTTCATACAATAAAAAATAATTAGAAAATAAAGATAAAGTTCTTTATGAAGGACCCAATATAAAATGGGTACCTAAATCAAAAATATCTTTCTTATAGGTTTGTCTTTAAACTAAAGCTATGAGCACTAAATAATGTTTTAGATGCTCAAGACATATAACTTGAGATCTAACAAGTTAACTATCCTAAATACTAATAAGATAAATTATTAAAAATAAAAATGAATCTTCAGTATGATGGTGCGTAACCCTTTCGTTGCATACTAAAATTAGAAAGAAGAAATATTAGCTATCTTTAATGAAAAATTATGAACATGAAAGGGAGATTTTGATGATGATTAATGTATTGATTTGTGTGCTTATATTTATATACATTGTCTTAAGATTAAATGACCAAGTATTGAATTTGAACTTAAATGTTATATACAAAATTATTTTTCTTTAAAGGAAAAATTTCTTGATAACATGATTGAATCTTCTAATAAAAGAAAATCATTGAATTTTGGTTGAAGAATATCTCATAGTAATGACTCGACTTGAAAGTGATTTACTCATTTGGATTTATCTTATCATAACCTTGATTGATAATGCATACATAGTTAGTGCATACTAGTATGAAAATGAACTAGAACTAAGGAACCTTAGTTATTGTTAATGAAAAATATTTATGTTAAAATTTATAAAAATGAGTTTTTGTTGATGATATATTAGTTTCTATGATTTGATAGGTATTATATATATAAAACAATCCTTTTGATGATATATTAGTTTCTATGATTTGATGATATATTAGGTTGCATGATTAAATAAATATTGTTGACTGATAAAATTTGAGCATAGAACATTATAAAAAGGGATCATGCTTTTCTTTCTAGTAATTTTGAATAATTATATTGATCATGAAAATTATATGTTTTATGATAAAGGAACAAAATGTTAGACTTAAATCTAATGCTTAAGATAAATTCTATGTATGCTTTTAAGAAACAATAATGTATATCTTGATGATTTTCGTATTGCTTTTTGATTGAAGATGTTTTATGTTCAATAAAACTATGTTTGATTATTTAATGATGTATAGTGATCATGCTTAATGAGTTTATATTTTAAAATTATGCATGATGATCTTTGTGATTTATGGTTTATTGATCTTTGCCGTAATGAAAGTTCTTTTTCAGTTTTAAATGATGATGTATGTTTGTATTTAGCTTAAAAGACAAAGGCATGCTTGTATGAAATAAAAAGGGGATACATTTTTTTAAAAAATTTCTCTATCTTATAAATTTTTCAAAAAGAGATTAATGAATCGATTATATTATTTTTTATAAATCTATTGAACTATATAAGTGATTTTGATAATTTGATAATTTGAATTTAAATAATTTTTATCCAATCATGATATTGATTCTTTGATATTTATAGATTGAGATTTATTATGAGTCAAGATTTTTTAATCTTTGCACTCCTATGATTCCTTTGGCTATTCAGTGAAAAGAAAACATCCTAATAAACCATGATATGCTACTTGACATCTTGATAATTTATGAATTGATGTTTCGTTATATATTATTCTTTTTTTCTCTTCTTTTTATTTATAATAACAAAGGAGAAAAAGGAAATCACTAGCATTTCAAGAGATCAATAAGTCTATTTATTTCATCTTGAATCTCTTGAAAGTGATTTTGATAATTTGATGATTTGAATTTGAATGAGTTTTTACCTATATCGTGATTTTGATTCCTAGGAATTAAACTTCAAATCTTTTATGAATCAAAATATCTTATTATGTGTTCTTACATTATTTAAAAGGAGATTTTTATTTATTTTTTCTATGGTTTATCTCTTGATATTCATAATTTGTCTTTATAGATTGTATATCTCATCACTATGTTAACTTTTCTTGATATATTTCATGTGATGATTTGAAAAATGATATAATGGGAGAAGTTTTGCACTACTGTAACCATCCCTGTTTTTTGGCAATGACAAAGGAGGAGCAAAACTTGCTAGCTTGCTCATCTCAAAAGAGAAGCAAGAAGTGCTATCTTGCAAATCTCTAGCGAAGCAAAAATTTTACTTAACCTCACATTAAAAAAAAAAACATGCTAAAAGAAGTAACACTTGCCAACTTGTTAACTTACATAATATAAAATTGCTAGCTTGAACATTGCAAAAAAAGTAAAACTTTGCTAAGCTTTCATATCTCAAAAACTTTCTAATTGTACTTCTCCTTTTTGTTAATGACAAAGGGGGAGAATGTATGATGACGTGAAATCATGTATAATGATTAATGATGATTTTGAAAATTTACAAGAGATGATTTTAAATACATAAGTAGTCTTTAAATCTCTTGTACTTTTGAGCTCATCTTAATATTTTTTTTGAAATTTATTGAGAGCTCTTCTTAATGATATAATGTTTTTACAACTCCTCTCTTATTTCTCTCCTTATTATTCACAAAGGGGAGGAAAATTCTATAATGCATAATTTATTTTACTAAAGGGAAGCAATGTCATATTGTGCTTTGAACTTGTCAGCCATATATTTCACCTTTTTGTTGATGACAAAGGGGGAGAAATGGACATTGATGACACATGGATATTGATACATATACTTGGATATTAATGCATAATTATTCGAAATTTATACTTTGATAACTTGATGTAAATTTTTATTTGCTTAGAATATTACTTGCCCTAAGATACTTGAATTCAAGAGTGTGTGATTCTCTTGAATTTAAGTTTCTTTATTGTGGCATGGATGTAGGGGGAGTAAGGTTTAACTCATGTCATCAATTGATTGTCATCATCAAAAAGAGGGAGATAGTTGAATCTCAGATTTTAATGATGAAATCAATTGATGAATTATTTGTTGAGGCTCAAATTTTGATGATGAAATCAATTGATGGGTTATTGATGTAACATATGTTGTTAGAGTTGATTGACGTAGGATTAATTACGATAGAAAAATTATTACAATCAAGATTGGCCAAGGTCAAGTCCATGCATCGGGCCGAGATTTGGACGATGCGGTTAGGAACTCGCTAGGAGTGCGTCGGGAGCTCGCTGAGGGTATCAGGAGCTTGCCAGGATTGCGCAAGGGAGTTTGTTAGAAGAAGACCGAGACTCGCATGAAGATTGTTGGGGGTAGCCGAAAAGCTTGTCGGGAGTTGGGATGGTCTTGTACTGGATATATTGGCCATTATGATTGTATTTAATTAAGTCGTATTTAGCATCGTACAGGTTTAACCATGACAGGATAAGTTACAGATTAGACATGAACCCAGGATCAAGCTTAGGCATTGGGCCAAGGATTTGCTGATGTAGTGGGAGCTCACGGGGCGTTTGCTAGGACTTCGTCGAAGGTATTAGGAAGATCACTAGGAACACGCCGGGAGATCACCGGAGGAAGACCATGAGAATCGTTGCTGGAGAAGTCAGAGGTTGTCGGTTTGCGGGAGTCAGATCATTAAGCTTGATGGTCATGTTTTGATTGTAATTTTAAGTCATAGGTTAAGATTAAGTCTTAAATAAGTGTAATTTGGATAGAATCTAAATCAACTCAAAGATGCAACCGGGTCCACTATGGGGTTTGATTAAGCTCAGGTTGAGCTTAATTGGTTGACCAAAGAGAAAATAGAACCATAAACAATCTTATGATATTAGAAAAAATAGAAAGAACATATCATGAAGGACCTAATATAAAATGAGTACCTAAATCTTTTTCATAGGTTTGTCTCCTAACAAGGTTAGGAGCACTAAAAATATTTTGAAAGTGGATGCTCAAGGCACATGCTTGAGATCTAACAATCTTTCAAACTCACTAGCCTAAGCAAATAACAAGAAAAATTATTGAAAATAAAATTATAAATAATGAATCTCAAGGATGATTCATTGTTATAATTAATCTTGATTGCTTTCAATGATGCATAATCTTTGCATAACTAGAGCATACCAGAATTAGAAAGAAGAAAGTTTAGCTATCTTAAATAAAAGTCATATATATAAAAGAAAGATTTTGATGATGATTAATGTATTGATTTGTGTGCTTGAATTTATGTACATTGTTTTGAGATTAAATGACCAAACATTGAATTTGAACTTAGGTCATATACAAAATCATTTTTCTTTAAAGAAAAAACTTCTTGATAACATGATAGAATTTTATAACATATAAAAATCATTAGATTTAAAATGAATCGGAGCTTTTGTTTGAAAATATTTTATTGCAATGACCTTGATGAAATTTTATTTTTGGACTTTAAATGACATTACATTCTAGAAATAAATTTCAAAAGTAGGACAATTATTCATGAAAAAAAAATTTACCCTATGAATCCTTCAACAAGATAAAATGATCCATTTATTATTGAATCTCTTTAACTACAAAAATGAATTAGAAAACTTTAGCTATTTTCTTTTGGAAAACAAATTATGTTGACTTTATTGAAATTTTCTAAAAAAGTGATTTTTGGTGATAATTTTGAATGATTAAAGAATGGATATGTTTAAATCTATCCAACCTTATTGATATTTTGATTTTGATTAAAGAAGTTTTATATTTAATGAAACCATGCTTGATGTTTTAATGATGTATATTTCGAAATTATGCATGATGATTTTTATGATTTGTGGCTTATTGATCTGTCATAATGAAAGCTTTTTTTTTTATTTTAAAATAAAATACATGTTTTATTTGGCTTTAAAAAAACATAAAGGCATGCTTGAATGAAATAAAAATTTATTAAATTATATTTTTTATATTTAAATTTTTATTTTTAATGACATGATATCTCTTATACTTTTGGGCATAAATTGAACATGGTTAAAAAGAAATTATGCAATGATATTTCTTTCTTGACAATAATAAAAAGTGGGAGATAAAATTATCAATATGATTAGAAATAAATTGGATATAATAATATTGAATGAGAATCAAGTTGCATAGAAGAAAATTTAGAATATTAAATTATCTAAATACATGTGAAATGCATAACTCAAAATTTGAGCTTGATTTACTATTTTCCTTTAGATTTCTTGGACTTTATAAATTAGACTTCTTATCAAAATTTGCATGCAAAATCAATAATTTGTTTAATTTGCTAGCTTACTTAAAATTTGCATAAGACAAATTAAATTACATGGGTGGCTCTTGATTTTTTAGATTTCGGAATAAAAATTACTTCTATAAAATTGAGCATTTTTATGATATGATGTTTTTTACTTTTCTTTCTTACCTTCTTGTTACAAAAATGGAAGAAAATATAAATGAAAGATGATCTACAAAACATATGATTTGCTATTTATGTTAGAAAATCACATAATTAAAATATATGTGTGGCTCTTAATTCTTCTTGGATTTCATAGATTTTTGAGCTCACTTTCAAAATTACTCTAGTTAAAATAAACAAACATAAGAAGTGGATTCAAATTTTTGTAATGAAATAGTTTTAAAGATTATTCTTGTTTCATGAATCTTGATGAATGTTTACAAAGGGAAATATATAACATAAACTTCAATAGCATTGTCAGAATTTGTACCTTCTTGATTAGAGTCCATGCCATCATTCTCTAGTTCCTCTTTAATTGGTTCTATCATCAGAAGATGGCCCTGTTTGCATCAATGTCCTCTACTCTATTTTTCATCACAATGCTAGCATAACCCTTTTACTGATATTTCCTAGAGCTCTTCTTTGGTAAGTCTTCGAGGGTTTTGAGTGGAGGGAGGTGGGGCTGTCGGCTTCAATACTACTAGTTGATTTATGCTTTTATTTCTGCGATTGTCCCTGTTGAGATTTTTTTCGTGTATATGAGTGAATGATACGACAACCATCACAGTATGAGGTTGTCGAGCCTTAACTTTACACCAAATCTCTAGATTGAGCCCTTCAATAAATGTTCCCAGTAGTTATTTTTCGGAACTATCTCGGGTTTGGTTTGAAAGGCGCTTAAATCTACTCTGGTACTCTTGTACGGTAGAGGTCTGATAGATTTTGACGAGTTGTCCATCTATGTTTTCCTACTCCGATGGTCTGAAGCGAATCAAAAGCCCTCTTTTGAATTGCTCTCATGAGGGTTCTCCATGAGTATGCTTGTACTAATCGTACCATTGGATGACGTCTCCTTCAAGTTGAATGGAGGCGATCTCCACCTTGGATTCCTCCGGAGTCCTATGAAAACGAAAAAAAATTTTAGCACGTGAAATCCAACCAATCGGGTCACCTTTAAACACAGATCCTAAATAATCCCGATTATAGGTTACTCGAGAGGGACATCAAGATAACCAGATAGATCGGTGTACTATATACCCGTCTATATGATGGAGGCGGCTGGTCTCATAGCCACTTGTGTGGAGACACTAAGGATATAGTAGAGGTGCTCATTGGAGAATGAGTTCACTGATTAATCCACTTATGCAATGCTGTATGGTTAATGATACCTAATGTCAGACAACAACTTTATAGTTTCAATTGTGCATATGGTCCTTAGACTTCAGACACTAAGGATGCCTTGTATAAGTACTCCTTTCTTTGACGCTAGACTTACAGGTTTGGAAAGTTTTAGATCTGTTACAACTAGTTATTGGGATTGGTAGCCAACCTTATGAAGGCAATTAAGTGTCAATAGAGGATTATCCACTCTCGGTATCACAAGAGGAATATCCCATATATACTTACTTAGACAAATCCATGGCCAAGGTTATTTAGATTGAGAGAGAGAATTCTCCGAGAGAATTTGATTAGAGCGAGACTATGACAAATTTCGTATATGACCTGATATTACCATGTCCAATATACAGTCTCTGGGATATTAGTTGGATGAGGGATTATAGATATATAGTAACTGTGGACAGATAAGTTCGATGGATTCGATCCCCTCTATACCGTCTGGGGACTATGGCGTAATGGCCTAGTACGTCCATAGTTGATGAGTCAAGTGAATTATTATAGGGATAATAATTCACTATATCAGGAGTTCTGATTGGAGTGACTCATGGCCAATTTGGTATCGGACCTAGAGGGTCACATACATATGGTGAATGCTTCAGCGAATAGAAGATTGGATAGAAATCCAATTAGCCCCTATTCTCATTATATGAGACTCTATGCTGATGGGCTCTTTGATTGAGGCCTCGTTAGAGGCCTAAGGAGATTATTGGACAAAGATCCAATAATACAAGGTTAGTGGGTAATTGGATGGAGATCTAATATCCACTGAGGCAGGAGCCCTAGGGTTTTTGGTAGCTCTCTATAAATAGGAGGGGAGACTCATGGTTGATAGACTGTAGCTTTAGCCACCACCTCCTATTCTCCTTCCTCCCTCTACACAAGAGTTACGAGATCAGATTGGAGGAGTTTCACTACATAGATCCATCGTATGGATACCGCTAGAGAGGAGGATGCTTGACCTCCTTCATCTTCTCCATTCGGATCTGGAATATAGGGATATACGATCTCCCTAGGTAAAATCAATCTCTCACACATCGTGGTTTTATCAGTTTTTACATTTTTCTCGCGACCCCAATCTTTTGCATGACGATTTAATCAATGTGGAAAACCAGTTTTTTGTTTTGATTTTCATTGCACATGTGATGCACCCGCTGAAGTTTCCCATGATCATACTTTTCAGATTGACTCCTTTTGGAACTTTCACCATGTTGAGTTTTGTTGGGGCTCTCTAATTGGCTTCTTTTAATTTTATGAAGGAGCTCTTGAAATCTGTCTTCCATGTGAACCTCGAAAGCTTTAAATATTATATCAAGTGTATTATCTATAGTCATCATGTAGAATTGTAGATCAGTTATATTCAATTCTTTTTTTTGCTATCGAGTCAAGGACATGATTTTGTATCATAGATGTGGTAGGACTTGGTCACAACGAGATTATCGATGTAAGAATCACCAATATATCAAAAGCTGGTTAGAGATAGTAGGGGCAGCAGTGGTAGCAAGGAGGTGCAGCGGTGGCAGTAGGGAAGTGCAATGGTAAGGGCATGATTGGAAACGACTGCGGTAGCTAGGGCAACAGCAGCAAGGGAGGAGGCAGTAGCATCGTGAAGAGCGCCCAATTGGTAGGGAGCAGCAGGTAGCGCACAGCTATTGGTGCTTCAAAGGGAGGGAGCCGGTAGCAATGGCGACACTAATAGCAAAAAAGGAGAGGAAAGAGTGGGTGGCAGCAGGGAGGACTGTGGCAGAGGCGACGCTGCTGTGCACCGATGGGGAAGGAGTGGGCAGCAGCACAAGGCTAGAGATGGCGATGCTACGCAGGGGTTGTAGGCGGTAAATGGGAGGCGGTGGTAGCAATGGTAGAGGAAGCATGGTGCAAGCGACAGCAGCGAGGGCTGTGGTAGGGAAGGACAACAGCAACGGTGACTGTGCACGACCGAGGAAGGACAGCAACGATCGGCGGGGAGAGGCAGTAGGTAATGCTGGATGAGGTGCTATCGATGATGGATGGGCTGTAGAAGGGGTAGCAATAGTGGTGGTAGGTGGGGAGAGGCTGGAGAGGGAGCAGCATCGATGGTAGAGACGGCTGAGACTGCGATTAAAAAGAAGACAGCGGCGGCAAGCAGGTGCAGTGGCTGCTGTAGAGGGGGATGGCGCAATAGATGGATGGAAAGAGAAGGAAGAGGGCAGTGGTGGCAAGTGAATGGAGCAGCGGCCGAGGAGCAATGGAGAGGTTGAGGGCAGTGGCGGTCGGTGGTTGAGAGCAAAATGTAGCGGCCGACGATCAAGGCTATGCGCCGGTGGGCAGTGGCAGTGGCACTAGGGGTATGGCCGGGTGGAAGCAGTTGTAGTAGGGGAGAAAGCAGAGGAGGCAGAATGCTACAACTAGAAGCGGTTGTGGTTGAGGAGGAGAGGGAGATGGTGGCCGGTGACTGAGAAGAGGGGATGAAGAAGGCGTGCGAATGTGGCCCTTCTTCTTCTTCCCTCTTTTTTTTTCTTTTTTTCCTTTTTCCTTTTTATTTTTGTTTGCTATTGATAGCTACAGTAAAGATGATTGCAGTAGCCAATGCAACGGTGGTGATGATAATAATGGTGGCGACAATAGTGTAAATAACAAAGGGAACGACTACAGAATCACAGTAGGAACGCCGAGGATTGATGCTCTGATACCAAATGATAGAAACCTAGGGTTCTATCGTGAAGGAAGAAGGTAAAAAAAGGGGATAATCGATCTCTTTAAGGGGATCGGGCCTCCTAGATCATTTTGAGGGGATCTACCTCCTAGGGGTTTGCCTTTTGGCTAAAACTAATACTTCATTCCTTGATTGATTTTCATAAAAGAGTTTACAGCTTTATTTATAGGGCTCTACCAAGAGTCCCACTAATCTTTGACTCTTAACTAACTTGATAAACTTCTAACTGAAAATAATAACTAAATTCATCTCAACTGAAGATAAAAATCAACTCTAACCACTTATAACTTACTTGATAAGGTTCACCTGACCCATAACTGACTCTAACTAACATGACTCAACCAGAATAGATGGACCCATCTTAGCTAGGGTCCTATTAGATTGTTGAATCTTGAATTTTAATGATGAAATCAATTGATGGGTTATTGATCTAACAAATATTGTTAGAGTTGATTGATGCAGGATTAATTATGATAGAAAGATTATTACAATCAAGATTAGCTAAGGTCAAGTCCATGCATCAGGGTAGGATTTAGACGATGCGATTGGGAACTCGCCAGGAGTGTGTGGGGAGCTTGCCGAGGGTATCGGGAGCTTGCTAGGATGGTGCAAAGGAGTTTGCTAGAAGAAGACCAAGACTCGCAGGAAGATTATCGGGGGTAGTCGAAAAGCTTACCGGGAGTTGGGATAGTCTTGTAATGGATGTATTAGCCATTATGATTGTATTTAATTAAGTTGTATTTAGCATCGTGCAGGTTTAACCATCATGAAATGAGTTATAGATCAAAGATGAACCCAGAATCAAGCTTAGGCATCAGGCCAAGGATTGGACGATGCGGTGGGCGCTCGCCAAGCATTCGCTAGGACTTCGCCGAAGGTATCGGGAAGATCACTAGGAACACACCGGGAGATCGTTAGAGGAAGACTGTGAGACTCACCACTGGAGAAGTTGGAGGTTGCTGGTTTGTGGGAGTAAAGTCATTAAGCTTGATGGTCATGTTTTGATTATAATTTTAAGTCATAGGTTAAGATTGAGTCTTAAATGAGTGTGATTTGGATGAAATCTAAATCAACTCAAAGATGCAACCGGGTCCACTATAGGGTTTGATTGAGCTCGGGTTGAGCTCAATTGGTTGACCAAAGAGTTGGTCAGGTTTAAGTCGGAATTTGAAAAGTGGAGGGAACCACGTTTGTGGAGTTTCTGGTGGGTAAATCACTGGTAAGTGGTAGGTAAACCACCGCCACCTAAGTTTCCGAGTGGTGGTGGTAAACGTCCTGTGGTTGCCACTGGTATTCGGTATTGCCTAGGTCGTGTAAACCACCCATACCTGGATTTTTCAGGCAAGTTTGATTTTTGGCTCCAAAAATCTGAAACCACTTGGGGCCTATAAATACCCCAAGTTTTCTTACATTCTATACCATACTTTTGGGAAAAAAATTCTATAAAAAACTTGTGTGAAGTATAAGAAAAATAAAAGAAGAGAGTGGCCAAAGAGTTATAATTTTGTCTCCCTTGTAAGCTCAAGTATAAGGGTTTGGTCTTCACCCAAAGAAGATTGATAGTGGACGCCGATGTGCCTCAAGGAGGATGACTCGGGAGTGGACATAAGCTGTTGGTGCCAAACCACTATAAATTGTAAGTGTTTCCCTTTGCTTATCTTGTTTACTTCTTGATAGTGTTCCAAATTAGTTTATTAAGAAATATGATCTCTTCCTTACGATTTTAATCAAGATTTTAATTGTTATATACAAATTATCAAGTGATGCTTCCAATCTATGGTTTTGCTCTAAACTATAAGTTTCTTATTTAATACGAGAATTTTGTACTTGCATTATTTCACACACCCCCCCACTCCCTCTTAGTGCTAATTGATCATAATAATATTGATCTAACATGTGTGTTAGAGTTGACTGATGCAGGATTAACTACGACAAAGAAAGAATTATAATCAGTGTGAGCTAGAGTCAAGTCTAAAGCATCAGGTCGGAGTGAGGACGATGCAATTGGGAACTCACCTAGAGTATGTCGGGAGCTTGCCGAGGGTATCGAGAGCTTGCCAGGATGGTACAAGGGAGTTGATCCGAAGAATACTAAGACTTACTGGAAGATTATCGGGGGTAGCCGAAAAGCTTGCCGGGAGTTAGAAAGGTTTTCAAGTGGATTTGTTGGTCATAATTATAATTAATTAAGTCATAGTTAGTATCATTAAGGTTTAACCACGATGGTGAAAAGGAGTTATAGACCAGACATGGACCCAAGATCAAGCTTAGGCATTGGACTAAGGTTTAGACGATGTAGTGGAAGATCGTGGGGAGTTCGCTAGGACGTCGTTGAAGGTATCGGGAAGATTGCTAGGAGCACACAGGGAGATCGTCGGAGGAAGACCACAAGACTCACTGTAAAAAATGTCAGAGGTTGTCGGATTACGAGAGTGAGGCCGTTAATTAAGCTTGGTGGTCATGTATGGTTGTAATCCTTAAGTCGTAGGTTAAGTTTGAATTTGAATTGAGTGTGATTTGGAAGAAATCCAAGTCAACTCAAAGAGGCAATCGGGTCTACTAAAGGGGATTGATTAAACTCAGGTTGAGCTCAATTGGTTGATCAAAGGATTTATCAATATAAGGGTCAAGTCGAGATTAGAAAAGTGAAGGGAATCACTTTTTTAGGATTCCCGACGGTTGAACCTCTGATAAGTGATGGTTGTACCGTTACCACCTAGGTTTTCGAGCAGTTGATGGTGGTTGAACCACCCATACCCTATTTTCACGGTGCTTTCGGTAGCTGCACCATCGGTGCCGGCGGGTGAACCCCTATACTTGGATTTTTTGGATATGTTTGAATTTTATCTCTAAATTCTAAAGCCATTTGGGGCCTATAAATATCCCAAGTTTTCTTATATTTTATACAATAATTTTTTGGATTAAAATTCTATGAAAAACTTGTGTGAATTGTTAGAAAAAGAAAAGGGGTAAGAGAGTGATCCAAGTGTTGTAATCTTATCCCCCTTGTAAATTGAAAGGTTATAAGGGATTGATCCTCACCCAAAGAAAATCAGTAGTGGACATCGGTGGGCCTCGAAAAAGAGGACTTGAGGAGTGGACATAGGCCGGTTAAGGCCAAACAATTATAACTGCGAGTGTACTTCAATTGCTTTCATTTTACTCCTAATTTCTCTTAAACACTTGATTGTTGGATTCGAAGTTTCAATTTCTCAACTTTCTTAAATCAGTTTCTAATCAGTTTTATTGAGAGAAGCTTTCGTTATTCAATCTTTAATTTACAAAAGCAAAGGTTTTTAATTGAGCACTTTTATTCTCACATGAATTCACAACCCAACCCATCCCCACCCCCCCCCCCACCCACTCCTTCTCCTCTTAATGTCAATTGATCATAATACTAATCTAGCTTTGTTTCTAACTATGATATCATTTTTATCTTGTTTGTTTCTAAAGACTCATTTAGTACAAATCAATAAATGATCCCTATGTCTAGGAACAAGCTCTCATACCTCATTTCTCTCAAACTGATTTAACTCTTTATATATTGCAATGACCCATGAGTCATCTCTTAAGGCTTCATTAATGCATTTTGGTTCAACTTGAGAAAGAAATGTGGCATTAGCATAAAATTTTTTAAAAGAAGAATTAATTTCAATACCTCTTGATATATCTCCTATTATGAGCTCCTTAGGACAAGCATTTACATACTTCCATTCCTTGGGTAAGGATTTGGAAGAAGATTCATCCAAGTTACTTGTATAAGGGTTGTCATTTAAATTCAAAGTGCCAAAATTAAAATCATTATCAAAATTAGTTTTCTTAGGTTCAGAAATCTTATGGATAGATTTTTCAATTACGAAAATTCTTTTATTGAATACACAATAAGCTTTTGAAATAAAAGAATAACCAAGAAAAATAGCTTCATCAGATTTTACATCAAATTTTCCTAAGACATCATTTTCATTCAAAATAAAATATTTACAACCAAATACTTTAAAATATAAAATATTAGTTTTTACCATTCCACACTTCATAAGAAGTTTTAGAGAGTAATGGTCTTACAAGAACACTATTCATAACATAGTATGTTATATTAATGACTTTGGTTCAAAAATATTTAGGGAGGCTATATTCGTTCAACATGGTTCTAGCCATTTCTTATAAGCTCCTATTTTTTCTTTCTACTACTCCATTTTGTTGTGGAATTCTAGGAGTAGAGAAGTTGTGGATATACCATTTAGTTCATAAAAATCTTGAAACTCATTATTTTGAAATTCACTACCATGATCACTATGTATTAACGAAATCATAAAACATTTTTTATTTTGAACAAGTTTGTAAAATTTTAAAAAATATTTAAAAGAATCACTTTTGTGTGCCAAAGAATAAGTCCAAATATATCTACTATAAGTATCTACTATAATAAATGTATATTTGCTTCCTCCTAAGCTTGTAATATCAATTGGACCCTTATTTGTTAGGATCATGTTTAGGGATTTATTTTCTATTTTAAAATTTTCTAACGGTTGTTGCAATACAATACTTTCCTTTCTAAGTTCCTCAAAAGTTTCACATTTTCTGTATGAACTAAGTGATGGTGCTATTTCATGTATTTTTTCAAATCTACTAATTAGTGAATCATGCTCTTTCTTAAGTAGTTTATAAGACTTGCTAATTTTTCTAAATTCATTATAAAGCTTATGAAAAATATTCAGTAATTCAGTAAAAGATATATTAGAAAACTGATCTCCTCATGAATGGTCATGAGAGCATAGTTAACAATCTCTTTCTTGATTTGGTCTTCTTCATCTTATGAGCTTAAGTCCTCCCAAGTTGCTGAGAGGGCCTTCCTGTATGATGTCTTTTTCTTCAATTATGGACACTCACTTTTAAAATGTCACAGCTTCTTGCATTCAAAACATATTATGTTATCTTTTTTGGTTCATTTTTATTTTTATGATTTTTATTCTTTTTTATTTTTTTATTTTTCTTGTGAATAGTGTAATGTTATTCTTCTCATCACTCAAGGTTTCACTCGAGAAGTCATCTACAGTTCTCAATGCCAAGTCATTTCTGTTCTTTGGAATGTGTTCATCTTTAATTCATTGTGCCAAGTCCTTGTTCTTTGGAAGGGGTTCTTCAAGTTCATCATAAGCTTTGCCGCTCAGTTCATAAGTCATAAGTAATCCAATAAGTGTTTCAAGAGGAAAATTATTTAGATCTTTAGCTTCTTAAATTGTAGTTACTTTAGAATCCTAACTTTTTGGAAGAAATTTTAATATTTTGTTAACAAGCTCAAAAATAGAAAAACTTTCACTAAGAGCTTTTAGACCATTAACGACATCCGTGAACTGGGTGTATATGTCTCCAATAGTCTCACTTGGTTTCATTTGAAACAATTCATAACTATGCACTAAAAGATTAATTTTAGACTCTTTAACTCGACTAATGACTTCATATGTGATTTTAAGTCTATGCCAAATATGATGAGCAGTTTCACAAATAGAAACCCGATTAGACTTATTCTTATCAAGAGCACAAAATAAAATATTTATTTCTTTTGCATTTAAAGAAAAAGTTATCTTTTCAAATCATTCCATTCGTTCATTGGTTTAGAATACTTTTCAAACCATTCTCAATAATATGCCATCATATATCAAAGTCCATAGAAATTAGAAAAATACATATCCTTATTTTCCAATACATATAATCCATTCCATTGAACATGAGAGGACATGCAATGAAATGTCCCTCGTTCATGCCAAACGAAGTCATTTACTCGCTTGGGTGTTAGTCTAATGAGTAGAACCTCGCTCTAATACAACTGTTAGGATCAAGTAGGCACTAACAGGGGGAGTTGAATTAGCACAAGTCTAAAAATACTCAATTTAAAAAACTTGCTTGAAATAAAGAAGAAATCAGAATCGTTTCTTGGACTCCGTTGAAAGTGAAAAAGTGAGCAATTTAAAACAAAGTCAAAAGATGATGCTCATGTCTTTCTTCAAAATAATTAAGAATAATTAAATATAATAGAAAAGACAAGAGTAGAGATGCTCACAAATTTTATAGTGGTTCGACCAAAACTTTACCTACGTCCATTTTTTGGAGTCCTCCTTCGTCGAGGCCTATCGAAATCCACTAAACGATCTTCTTCCATGAGTGAAGACTAAACCCTTACTCTTCTCTTTTTCCTTTTCATAGGTTCAGGAAAGGAACCTTCTTACAAGAATTTCTCACTTCTCTTAGACTCACTTATCACTTGTAGCTCACAAGGGAAGCTATAAAATTTTTACAACACTTTCACCATAATTTTTCTCTTATTTTCATTCACCACCCTTGCTCCACTAAGTAAGAAAACTTGAGATATTTATAGACCCCAATTGGTTTCAAAAATAGAGCCAAAATTTAAATATTTCTGTAAATTCTGTGTACAAGTGGTACTACCACCGTTACCAATGGTATTACCACTAAAAGTACCTTGAAAATAGGGCGACGGTATTACAACCATTGACTTGGGCGGTACAACCGCCACCTGGGTGGTACTATCATCAAAAATCCTGTAAAAGCTACTTTTTTATATACTTTTGTATACCCGACTTGTACCTTATTGACCCCTTTTCAGGTTAACGAAATGAGCTCAACCTGAGCTCAAATCCAACCCAAAATAGATCTAGTTGCCTCACATTAAGTTAATTTGGATTCATTCCAAATCTAACTCAATTTAGATCTAAACCAAACCAATGTTAACTACGATATACTAAGGCATACAAATACAATAAATTTGACCAACGTGTCAAATGACCTTCCCAACTCCTGGTTATCTTCCCGATAACCTCCAGCGAACTCCCGATGAGTCTCGGTCATCTTCTGGCAAACACCTAGTGCATTCTGGTAAGCTCCCGATCACCTTCAGTTAGCTCCTGGTGAACTTTTGGCAAACCCCTGATTCCTTCTATGAACTCCCAGCAAACCCCCGATACCTTTGGTAAGCTTCCAACGATCTCTCGGCGAGTTCCCACTGGATCGTCCGAACCCCAGCCCGGTGCCCAAACTTTGACTCTGACCCAACATATTTTATTGCCTTGTACTTAATCCTACATCAATTTCTCTAACACATAGGTTAGATCAAACACCCATCAATTGATTTTATCATCAAAATCTGAGATTCAATAGTGTCTAGCAATCCATTAACTTTGATGGATTTGCTATCATTACCTTTGGAAAAGACTAATTTGGATAGTAAGCAAAAAGTTGATTTTGTCAAAGCAGTGCATGAAAGAGTTCGGACATAAATTAAAAAGAAAACTCTATAATATGAGAAATAACATAACAAAGGCCGAAAGCAAGTAGTATTTGAACTCTGAGATTGGGTTTGGATACACTTGAGGAGAGAAATATTTTCTAACTAAAGGAAGTCTAAACTGTTGGAAACCTCAGCGGGTGCATCACATGCGTAGTAGAAATCAAAATAAAAACTGGTTTCCCACGCAGATCAAATCGTCGTGCAAAAGATTAGGGTTGCGAGAAAAATCACAAAAACTGAAAAACTGTGATATATGAGAGATCGATTTTACCAAGGGAGATCGTATATCCCTATATTCCAGATCCGGATGGAGAAGATGAAGGAGGTTAAGCATCCTCCTCTCTAGCGGTATCTACACGATGGATCTCTGCAGCGAAACTCCTCCAATCTGATCTCGTAACTCTTGCAAAGAGGGAGGGAGGAGAATAGGAGGTGGTAGCTAAAGCTGTAGCCTATCAACCATGAGTCTCCCCTCCTATTTATAGAGAGCCACCAAAACCCTAGGGCTCTTGCCTTAGTGGGTATTGGATCTCTATCCAATAACCCACTAACCTTACATTATTGAATCTCTATCCAATAATCTACTTAGGCCTCTAACTGGGCTTTAATCAAGAAGCCTATCAGCTTAGGGTCTCATCTAGTGAGAATAAGGGCTCATTGGATGTCCATCCAATCCTTTATTCGCTAAAGCATCCACCATATGTGTGTGACCATCTAGGCCCGATACCGAACTGGCCGTGAGTCACTCCCATCATAACTCCTTCTAATATAGTGAATTCTTATCCCCATAATAATTCACTTGACTCATTGACTATGGACGTATTAGGCCACTATGCCATAGTTCCCAAACGGTATGGGGGGATCAAATCTATCGGACCTGTCTGTCTATAGTTACCGTATATCTATAATCCCTTATCCAAATAATATCCCAGAGATCATATATTAGATATGCTACTGTCAGGTCATATACGGAATCAATTTGTCTTACTCTATTCGGATTCTATCGGAGAACTCTTTTTCTCTCAATCCGAATAACCCTAGCCAAGGATTTGTCTAAGCAAACATATATGGGATATTTCTCTTGTGATACCGAGAGTGGATGATCCTCTATTGACACTCAATTGCCTTCGTAAGATTGGTTACCAATCCCGATAACCAACTATACCAGATTTGAAGCTTTCCAAACCTGTATGTCTGGTGTCAAAGAAAGGAGTACTCATACAAGACATCCTTGGTATCTCAAGTTTAAGAACCAGATACACAACTGAGACTATGGAATCACTATCTGACATTAAGTATCATTTACCATATAGCATTCCATAAGCGGATCAATCAATGAACTCATTCTCTAATGAGCACCTGTACTATATCCTTAGTGTCTCCACATAAGTGGCTATGAGACCAGCCACCTCCATCATATGGACGGGTATATAGTACACCGATCTATCCAGTTATCTCAATATCCCTCTTGAGTAACCTTTGACCAGGATTATTTAGGATCTATGTTTAAAGGTGAATCAATCTTATTATCGTGATCTCATCACGATGCGATTCCCATTGGACAAAACCACGGACATTACAATATATATATAACAAATAATATAATGTGAGAATATGCCAATATTAATCATAAGCAAAAAGATCACACAGCATGTCATACGTGTCATCACTCATATGATTGGCTTGTAGGGCACCTGTAACTAGCAATCTCTCACTTGACCAAAAGCCAATCACCTATATGTTTGATCCCCATCAGACCCTTGTGACGCTCAAATATAATCTGAGCTAGTGGCTTCGTCAGTGGATCTACAATGTTATCTTCAGATGGAACTATTTCCATTGCTATATCTTTTTGGGTCATGATCGCTCTAATCAGATGGAACCTCCTCAGAACAATTCTGTTGAGACCTGAGTTCCTTTGTTAGAGTTATTGCCCTATCGCTGTCACAATATATGGGAGTCAACTCCACGCTGCTTGGTATGACTCCCAAATCCTTGATGAACTTTTTCATCCACACCCCTTCATCTTGCTACTTCTACTACAATAATGTATTCCACCTCTGTGGTCATGTCAGCAGTAGTATCTTACTTGAAAATCTTTAAGCTTACTACTCCTCCATTCAGGGAGAAAATATACGTTGAATTTGACTTGTTATCATCAATGTTGGACTGAAAACTTGAGTCCGTGTAGCCCTCAACCTGGAGGCTACCTCCTCCATATACCAGTAAAAGATCCTTAGTCATTCTCAACTACTTAAGGATACACTTTACTGCCTTCCAGTGTTCTAAACCTGTATCTGCCTGATGACACTCAAAGAATGCATTATATCAGGCTTAGTACATAGCATCCCATACATGATAGACCCTATCACTGAGGCATAAGGTATCTTATTCATGTATGCCCTTTCTTCAGGAGTCTTTAGGGATATACTCTTAGAAAGTGATATTTCATATCTCATCAATATGAGACATCTCTTGGAATTTTTCCTGTCAAACCTTTTGACAATGAAGTCTATGTACGTAGATTGGGACAAGCCAAGTATCTTTTTGGATCTATCTCTATAGATCTGGATCCCCAAAATATAGGATGCCTCCCCTAAGTCTTTCATGGGGAAGTTTCTAGATAGCCAAGCCTTTACTGTGGAGAGCATTTCTACATCATTCCCAATGATTAAGATGTCATCCATATATAGCACCAAGAAGGTGATAGTGCTCTCACTTACCTTTCTGTACACACAAGGCTCATCTTCGTTCTTAATGAAGTCATAAGATCTGATCACCACATCAAATCTTATGTTTCAACTTCGGGAAGCTTGCTTCAATCCATAAATGGATCTAAGCAACTTGCACACTTTATTTAGACTCTCTTTGGATACGAATCCCTCTGGCTGTATCATATACACCTCTTCCTCAAGGTTGTCATTGAGGAATATCGTTTTGACATCCATCTACCAGATCTCAAAATCATAGTATGCTACAATGGCCAAAATAATTCTAATGTACTTAAGCATGGCTACAGGTGAAAAGGTTTCATCACAGTTAAATCCTTATCTTTGACGATAACCTTTAGCTACCAGTCTTGCTTTATAGGTTTTTCTACCTTTCCATCTACTCCAATCTTCTTCTTGAAGATCTATTTGCAGCCGATAGGTACAATACCCTCAGGTGCATCCACAAGGTTCCAAACCTTGTTAGAGTACATGGAATCCATCTCAGAATTCATGTCTTCTTACTCATAATAGCCTCCTCGTAAGTCTAAGGATCAACATTTTGAGAGTCATCTCCACTGATATGTCCCACATATCTTTCAGGAGGGTGAGATACTCTACTAGATCTATATAAAGTTGGAACTTGTGTGTTAGGTACCTGAACATACTCGAGTTCTGGAATGGTGCTTAAGCTAGGTTCTCCAACCTTGCTCAATTCTATCTTGCTCCCACTGTTTCCACCAAGAATATGTTTCTTCTCAAGGAACACGGCTCTCTTGATAACAAAGACCTTTCGGTCCTCGAGGTGATAGAAATAATACCCATAAGTTTCCTTTGGGTATCCCACGAATGTGCACCATTCTATCCTTGATTCCAACTTATCGGGGTTGTCTTCTAACATGGGCAAGACAGCCCCAAATCTTAACAATCTTAAGATTGGGCTTCTTTCCTTTCCGTATCTCATATGGCGTAGACATTATCGACTTTGATGGAACTTTGTTCATAAGGTAAGCTGCGGTCTTTAGGGTGTACCCTAGAATGAGACGAGTAGGTCAACAAAACTCATCATGGACCATATCATATCTAAGGAGGTGTCCACTGGGATAGAATCTCATTGTCCCTGAGGAAATCAGTGAACTCCGTACTCAAGTACTCTCCACCTCGATCTAATCGAAGAGTCTTAATACTCTTTCTAATTTGGTTTTCTACCTCATTCCTATATTCCCTGAATTTCTCAAAGGCCTCAGAATTGTACTTCATTAAGTACACGTGTCCACACCTAAAGAAATCATCGATGAATATAATGAAATATGAGTAACCACCTATAGCCTGAGTCGACATGAGACCACATATATCACTATATATGAGTTCCAATAACTCGGTGGCTCTCTCTCCAGTTCCACTAAAAGGAGAGTTGGTCATTTTCCCATGAAGGCAAGGTTCACAAGTTGTATATGACTCATAGTCAAATGGATCTAAGTATCCGTCTTTCAGTAATTTTTGAATCCTTCCCTCATGTATATGACCTAGCCTATAATGTCATAGGTATGCATTATTTACCTCATCTCTTTTCCTCTTAGACATATTTATATTCATGATATGTGGAGAAGTGTCTAACACATATAAGTCATTTTTAAGGGTCCCTCTAGTGATGATCTCATTATCCATAATTATTGAACAACTATTATTCTCAAAAACTAATTTATATCTACTAATTATCAAACAAGAGATAGAAATAATATTTTTGATAATAGAGGGAATAAAATAGCATGCATCTAATGTAATAATGGCTCCACCAGGCAGATGTAGGGTGACCTCTCCAACAACAACTTCAGCAACTCTTGCTCCATTGCCCATCTTGAGGTCCATCTCACCTCTAGCCAATCTCCTAGGTCTTGCCAGAACCTGCAATAAATTACAGATATGATAAACACTCCCGGTATCTAATACCCATGTGTTATCATGAAAATCTAACTAATGAAGACTGATCAAGAATATACCTAAAGCTTTTCCAAGCTTCTGTCTCGCCTTCTCTGCAAGGTAGTCCTTGCAGTTCCTCTTCCAATGTCCGTCTTGGTCACAGTGGAAGCATTGTCCTTTATCCTTTCCTGGGTATTTCTTGACAACCTTTGCCTTACTTTGTCTTTCTTTGCCCTTACCCTTAAGGGTCTTGTTGGCCTTCCTTTTCTTTTTAGTCTCACCAATATAGATAACTAGCTTCTCTTTCTTGATGGCACTCTTAGCTTCCCTCAATATATTGAGAAGCTCAGGGAGTGTCACCTCATACTTGCTTATGTTAAAATTCATGATAAAGTGAGAAAAGGAATCTAGTAGAGACTGAAGTATAAGATCAATGCACAAGTTATCCTCTATGACTATTCCTAGACCTATGAGTTTCTCGATCTACTATATCATCAGGACATGGTTCTTAATCGATGTCCCTTCTATCATCCTAGCTTAGAAGAGTTTCTTAGATATCTCATATCTTTGAGTTCTTCCCTGTTTCTTAAATAGCTAGCGGAGATGAAGAAGGATAGAATCTGCATCCATGCTCTCATGTTGCCTTTGTAACTCAGGAGTCATGGAGGCCAACATATAACATTTTGCCAATGTGGAATCATCTATATACTTCATATAGTGAGCGATCTCAACCTCGCTTGCCCTTTCTTCCGGCGTGGACAGAATTGTATCAAGGATATATACAATTTTCTCCATCGTGAGAACAATTCTCAAATTGTGGAGCCAATATGTATAGTTTGGACCAGTGAGGCGGTTGGCATCAAGTATGCCACATAGGGGGTTTGTTAGCGACATGTTTCTGACAAAATAAGATATAGCAAAAATAAATAACATGTAGATTTTACAGAAAATACTAATTAAGATATGGACTTCTATCTTAATGTACTCCCAATATTTTCTTACCGAATCATGCGACACCCTTGACACGTGAGACAGAAGTTTTCGACAGACTCCTAGTGGGGATTGGGATCCAATTAGCATCTTAGTGCAACCTTGAGGGACTTGACCAATTACATTAAGCACAAAAGGTAGGCAACTCTTACCAATCACAACTCTTTGTGATTCTCATCATGTTCGGCCTCCGAATCATCATAGTCTCGAGGGACTCGACCAACCATGATATTCAGTTAAATCATCACAATCATTACAAGATGAGTCTGATTTAATGATATGCCCTCGAGGGACTCGACCAAGCATACCATGTCCTCAGGTCACCAGTGACATCTCTATGTCATAGGCAAGAACTCGATCATGTAGATAGGTGAGCCTCGAGGGACTCGACCAACTCAACCTATATCGTAATTCAATTTCTTCCTATGACAATGGAAGGCCACGTGGGTCAATCTTATTGTCTCACACTTATCGACTTAATATTATCATAGGAGGGGTTTTTGTTTCATATTGGTCTCCTAATATGTCGTGTCACACACATACATCTTTAATATATATCTACATCGAATGTAAATATATATATATATATATATATATATATATATATCTAGTAGGTGTATAACACATCACATATGCAAGACACACCAGATGATCATAAGCCGTCACCTAATATGATTAAGCCAAAGCTAATGGGCCTAATCAATCACAATAGGATCTGTGTGTATTGGCGCATCTCCATGCCCTATAATTGTTGATCTCGTCATCATCAGTTCCGTCGGATCATCGCATCACCATGCGTCATGATCTCCCGCCACGGCATCGTGCGTCCCGCTGTAACCTCCACGCTCCCACTGCACCTCTCTATGTAATTACAAATAATCACAAGCACGTAGGCCCAATAATAAACGAGAAAAACACAAGCTCGCAGGCCCCAATAATAATAATCACAATTACACACATCACAACACATGGCTCATGATCATCCATCCACATCATACATCATATGTATATCACATCATATGTAGGATTACTAGATATATATAATAATTAATTAAAGTATTTAATTAATTATTTTTCTAGAAATCAGGATATGCTCGAAAATTTCAGAATTGTTAAGGGCATTTTCATAATTCTGGATATGAGGACATTCCTCGGATTTCTAGAATTATTAAGGGTGTTTTTGGTATTCTGGATAAGATGATAGTCCTCAAAATTTCTAAAAATATTGAAGGCATTTAAGGAATTATGTATAAAGGGACAGAGCTAGAATTTCTCAAATTTTGAGGGGTATAACTATGTTTTCTCAAAAAGATGCCCTAGCCCTCCTTCACCCTCATTGCATCGCCGCGCCCGCCCCTCATGGCGGTTGCCCTTGCACCGAGCCGCCTATCAAGGCGACCACCGGGCCCGCTCGCGGCGGTGGCCGCGAGAACCTGCGAGTCGCCACGGCCAGCCCTTGCGGGTTGGCGGTGGCCGGGCCGCCATGCCGGTGGCCGCCTGCTGCGCCGGCGACCCCTTGTAGGGGCCCTGGCCGCAACTAGCCACCCGTTGTAGGTGCCATGGCCGATCGCCCTTGTAGGGGCCTGGCCATGGCCAGCCACCTCTGCATGCAGACAGCATGCATGTGGTCGCCCCTCCCCCGCAAGCAGCGCCTACTTTCACTGTTAATCGTTGTAACAAGCGCGTAGAACAGTTATACGTGATTCAATCTCACTACGTGCAGTTTAAAACCAACCTTTTGCACGAAAACCTTGGCTCTGATACCATTGTTGGGATACCTCAGTGGGTGCATCACATGTGCAACAGAAATCAAAATAAAAACTGATTTCTCACGCAAATCAAATCGTTATGCAAAAGATTGGGATCGTGAGAAAAATCATAAAAATTAAAAAATCATGATGCGTGAGAGATTGATTTTACCTAGGGAGATCATATATCCCTGTATTCCAGATTCGGATGAAGAAGATGAAGGAGGTCAAGCATCCTTCTCTCTAGCAATATCCACATGATGGATTTCTGCAGCGAAACTCCTCCAATCTGATCTCGCAACTCTTGCACAGAGGGAGTGAGGAGAATGGGAGGTGGTGGCTAAAGCTGCAACCTATCAATTATGAGTCTCCCCTCCTATTTATTGAGAGCCACCAAAATCCTAGGGCTCTTGTCTTAGTGGGTATTAGATCTCCATCCAATAACCCACTAGCCTTGCATTATTGAATCTCTATCCAATAATCTCCTTAGGCCTCTAACTGGACCTTAATCAAGGAGCCCATCAACTTAGGGTCTTATCTAATGAGAATAAGGGCTAATTGGATCTCTATCCAATCCTCTATTTGCTGAAGCATCCACCATATGTGTGTGACCCTCTAGACCCAATATCAAGTTGGCCATGAGTCACTCCCATCAGAACTCCTTCTGATATAGTGAATTATTATCCCCATAATAATTCACTCGACTCATCGACTATGAACGTACTAGGCCACTACGCCATAGTTCCCAGACAGTACAAAAGGAATCAAATCCATTGGACCTGTATGTCTATAGTTACAATGTATCTATAATCCCTCATCCAAATAATATCCCAAAGATTGTATATTGGACATGGTACTATCAGATCACATACGGAATTAGTTTGTCTTGCTTTATGCATATTCTATCAGAGAACTCCTCTCTCAATCCGAATGACCCTGGCTAAGGATTTGTCTGAGCAAGCACATGTGGGATATTCCTCGCGTGATACCGAGAGTGGATGATCCTCTATTGATACTCAATTGCCTTGCCTTCGTAAGGTTGATTACCAATCCCGATAATTAGCTGTACCAGATCTAGAACTTTCTAAACTTGTAAGTCTAGCGTCAAAGAAAGGAGTATTCATATAAGGCATCCTTGATGTCTTAAGTCTAAGGACCAGATACACAACTGGGACTATGGAATCACTGTCTAACATTAGGTATCATTAACCATATAGCATTCCATAAGTGGATCAATCAGTGAACTCATTCTCTAATGAGCACTTATACTATATCCTTAGTATCTCCACACAAGTGGCTATGAGACCAGCCGATTCCATCATATAGATGGGTATATAGTACATCGATCTATCCGGTTATCTCAATATCCCTCTTGAGTAACCTATGATCGAGATTATTTAGGATATGTGTTTAAAGGTGAATCGATCTCATTATCGTGATCTCATTATGATCCGATTCCCATTCACAGTACCAAGGACATCACAATATATATGTAACAAATAATATAATATGAGAATATGCCAATATTAATCATAAGCAAAAAGGTCACACAGTGTGTCACATATGTCATCACTCACGTGATTGGCTTGTAGGGCACCTATAACCAGCATAAACTAATGCCAAGAGGAGATGGTCCATTTCGAGTCCTTCAAAGAATCAATGATAATGCATAAAAGCTAGAACTACATGTGAGTATAACAATATTAGTGCAACCTTCAATATTTTTAATTTATCTTTGTTTAATATAGGCAATGAAGGTGCTGATTCGAGGATGAATCATTTCGAGGAAAGGCGGAATAATATGAACCAACTACTTGATCATAAATCTGCCAATGACTCTTTTGTTATTCATGGAGGACCGATAATAAGAGCTAAAGCTAAAAGGATAAAAGAAGTCATAACTTGTTCATTGGAAGGCATTTGGAAAGAACAAGTTCGTCAAGATTTGGTCAAGGTTCAATGGATGTAAGAAGAGCCAAAAAAGGTCAATGTGATTCAGATAAGTCCATATCATGAAGAGAAAGTATAAGAGAATGATGAAATTTAATCCATTTTTGAATAATAAAGATCATTCAGCCATAGTGGACCATATTTAGAATTATAGATAATTTTATTTTAGATTTTTTAGAGCAGAATTCATGAATGGTGTACATTCACGAATTGAGAATATGAATGTTATTTAATATATTTAATTAGTTCATTTATTTTGTACTTTACCTTCCTCTATATAAACAAGGCTGACTCCCTTTGTAAAAAATAACTTCGAAAAATATAATCATCTTCCAACATCAGTGAGTGTTTTGTTGTTAAGTTATTGCATGAACTTTGGAACTTATCGAGCTTTTCTACTTGTGGCGTTCAAAAACCCTAAATATTTATTTTCCTATTTTAACTTATCAAACTTTTTAGTTTATGGTGTTTAGGGGAATCAAAGTGTTGTTCTAATCATTTATCATTTTTTTCTTTGATAAAGTGATTAGAATAGTTCCTCTTACTTCAATCTTGAATGATCCGTCTTATTTCAATTCATTGGAGGGTGTCAATTTGTGTTACATATGTACTATATCTCTTTAGCTATTGGGGTGCATGGTTGTTAAGTTGATGATTTCCATCAACTACTGCTGGTTGCAGGTGCCCTACAAGCCAATCACATGAGTAATGGCACGTGTGGCACACTACGTGATCTTTTTACTTATAATTATTATTGATATATTTTTACATCATATTATATGTTGTATATATATTATAATGTCCTTGGTTCTATGTAATGGGAATCAGATCGTGACGAAATCACGATAATGAGACCGATTTACCTTTAAACATAGATCCTAAATAATCCTGGTCATAGGCTACTAGGGAGGGATATCAAGATAACTGGATTAATCGATGTACTATATATCTATCAATATGATGGAGGCGGTTAGTC
Organism: Ensete glaucum; assembly: GCA_021527575.1. NCBI lineage: Eukaryota > Viridiplantae > Streptophyta > Magnoliopsida > Zingiberales > Musaceae > Ensete > Ensete glaucum. The sequence goes on from CM038555.1 coordinate 28,709,433, forward strand.
CTATAGCCACTTGTGAGGGGATACTAAGGATATAGTATAGGTGCTTATTAGAGAATGAGTTTACTGATTTATCCACTTACGGAATGCTGGATGATTAATAATACCTAACATTGAATAACAATTTTATAGTCCTAGTTGTGTGTCTAGTCCTTAGACTTGATACACTAAGGATATTTTATTTGAGTACTCCTTTCTTTGACACCAGACTTATAAGTCTGGAAAGTTCCTAATATGATACAACCAGTTATCGGGATTGGTAGTCAATCTTACGAAAGTAATTTAGTGTCAATATATGATTATTCACTCTCATTATCGTGAGAAGAATATCTTGTGTGCTATCGTTTGGACAAATCCCTGGATATGGTCATTCAGATTGAGAGAGGAGTTCTCTAAAAGAATCTGATTAGAGCGAGACTAAAGCGAATTCCATATATGGCCTGACAATACCATGTCTGATATGTGCTCTTTAGGATATTAGATGGATGAGAGACTATAGATACATGATAACTAAGGACAGATAGGTCTAATAAATTTGATACCCTGTACCATGTGAGAACTATGACATAGTGGTGTAATATGTCCATAGTCGATGGGTTGAGTGAATTATTATGAGATACAAATTCACTGTGTCAGAAAGAGTTCTGATAGGTAGGACTCACGACCAGCTTGGTATTGGGCCTAGATGGTCACACACATATGGTAGATATTTAAACGAGTAGATAATTACAAATGAGTTATCTAATTAGCTCCTGTTCTCATTGGATGAGACTCAACATTAATGAACTAATCAATTAGCCCAGTTAGAGGCCAATTATGATTATTGGATAGAGATTTAATAATCTAAGATTAGTAAGTAATTAGATAAAGATCCAATACCCACTGAGGCAGGAGCCATTAGGGTTTTTAGGTTGCTCTCTATAAATAGGAGACAGGGGCGACACAATAGTGATAGGCTGCATCTTTGGCTGCCTCTTTCTATTATTCTCCCTCTCTCATCTTCTTAGTTGACTAGCATCTCCCTACTATAAGGAGGTAGTGAAAAAGATAGAAGATCTTCTTCCACATTCGCTATAAGAAAGTACGTAAGAGTTATAGGTTTTTGGGCTACGATTGGAGGAGCATCGTTGCAATGATCCATTGTATAGATACCGTCAGAGAGGAGAACATTTGATCTCCTTTATCTTCTCCATTTAGATCTAAAATTTTGAGGATATACGATCTCCCTACGTAATTAATATCACATGCATTGCAGTTTTCAGTTTTACGAGTTTTTCACTCATCAGTCTTTGAACGATGCTTGATATACATGGGAAACCTATTTTATTTTCTTTCTTCCATTGCGTATGTAATGCTCCTGTTGGGTTTCTCAATAGTGGTATCAGAGCTAGGTTCCTTGTGTAAAAGATTGATTTTTAAACAACGTGTGATGAGATTGAATCATGTAGAATTATTCTATGTATTCTTACAATGGCCGGGAGAAAACTATAGCAATAGTACCCATGAAGGCGATGCCTACGAGCACAACACTCGCCTGCAAGGGCAATCGCCTACGACATGGGCAACCACCCGCAGGAAGTTGTGCCAGAGGGTAGGGGCGGTGGCAGTGGCAGCGGCCATCTGGAAGGAGGCGGAGGGGAATTATGGCTTTTAGAGAAAAGGATATAACTACCCTAGGAATTTAAGAAATTCCAAGATCTGTCCTTCTATCCAAAATTTTGAAAACGCCCTTAGTAATTTTGAAAATTCCTAGTGTATCCAAATTTTAAAAAATATTTAATTAAATATTTTAATTAATTCTTATTTATCTAGTAGTCTTACATGATGATGTGTGTACATATGATATATGATGTGGACGGATGATCATGGACCATGTGATGTAATGTTTGTATATGTGATGATGATTATTATTATTATTATTGGGGCTTACGAGCCTCTATTTTTTTCCTCATCCATTATCGGGCCTGCATGACACGGGAGTACCTAAGTTGCTAAAATCAGCTTGTATGAAAATTATTGATCCTACGATACCCTCCAATCCATAATGTTGCCTCACAACTTTTTAACCCAGCTCACTCAAATATGACAGCTCATGAGCATATTCATTGGATAATGTAAAAGCTCTTTCAAGATGCTTTCCTTCATGACTAAGGAATGCATTAAAGGGGTTGGTTAGTAGATATAAAGCACTTAATTTTGTAGTTCCCTATGTATGAAGGGTTATTTCATACACTAGTACTTATTTTGGTATTTTAGAATTAGAGAAACAAGTTTTAGCACCTGATTTATATTTGCAAAAGCTCTTTAGAGTCTCTCTAAAACAATGTATCTCTTGGATGCATCCATGAGTGGTGAGTCTTTTAATTTAGTTATGTATCCTTGTTTAATTTTCTTGAGGTGGTGAATTTTCTATATCCTCTTGTGACATTAAACTTAGTGGTGAACTTTCTATCCATTTTATACATGTTATGTTCTGAGTTTGTTTATGTTCTACTACTCAACTTACAGTTTCTCTTTTTTTTTCAAATTTCATTCCTCTTTCTCCCTTCCCGGTATCAGTTTGGTATCAGAGCTAAAAGCTAGAGATCATGACATGGTGAACTGGAAAAGTAGTGGGTGAAGGTAGTGATAATAAAGATGATATTGAATTCTTGAGGTTGCAGCTATAAAGAGTGCTACACAATTTATATGAAAAAAATGAAATCATTGAAGTACTTCGGAGTAAAAACAATCAGTATGAAAATGATTCCAAAATTTTGGTTATGCTGATGATACCTACCCAAGGGAGTTGGAAAGATTTTTGTTAAGGTGTAGAGTCTAAGACGAGTGACAGAACAACTACAACCCAAAGTTGGATATTCTAGAGTTTGAAGGTAATATCAATGTTGATGACTTTATTGATTGGCTTAATACGGTAGAAACAATATTTGATTTTCATGAACCACCAGAATAAAAGAAGATAAAACTTGTAGCACTGAAACTTAAAAGGTATGCATATTTTTGGTGGGAGAATATGAAGAAGCAAAGAAAACATGAGGGGAAGAGCAAGATCGTGACATGAGAGAAAGTAAAAAGAGAGTTGAAAAGAAAATATTTACCTGACAACTATGGGCAAAAAATCTTTCTGAAAAGCTCTAATTTTAAACAAAGAGATTTTAGTGTGAAGAGGCCACAAAAGTTTGAAAGGGGTTCTTAATATGCTGCAAAAGATTATTATACGAGAAGAGAAAATTTCAAGTCTAATCTCCAAAGCAAAGTAGTGTTGAGGGTATAAGACAAGGTGAGGGATGATATGGTTTTGGACATATCACTTCAGATAGTCCAAATAGGAGGATCGTTGCATTTGTTGAAGAACATAGTGCTGGAGAAGGAAATAAAGTTAGTGATGAACCAAAATATGATGATTATGAGGAAGAGGATACTTATGTTGATCATGGTTTGTCTTTTATTTCGTACAGTAAATGCAAGGATGAATTAGAAAGAGATGGTCACGTTTTGGTTCTGGTAGCCATAGAGGAGAAGAAACAACACAAGGAGCCACCAGCAATCATGAAACCAATCATGGAGGAGTTACAAGATGTTATACCAAAGGAGATCTAACATAACCTTCCACCTTTGAGAGACATCCAACATCACAATGATCTTATTCCTAAGGTAGATCCAATAGATCATTTGGCTTTAGTTACTCATTTTATAACTATGCAAATTACTGGAGATGTTGATGAGGGGGCTAAACAGATAAAGAAGTTGCATGAGAGGTACATGCAAGCTGCCAACAAACAAAAAAAATATATAGAGCTCAATATAGCTGATTTGATCTAGATTTATCTATAGAAGAAGATGTTACCCCTAGACAAATCTGAGAAATTGAAACTAAAGAGTGATGTTTCATTTAATATGCTTAAGAGAATTAATAAGAGTGCTTGTGAGATCAAATAACCTGAGGATTATGGGGTGTTCTCAACATTAATATGGTTAATTTTAGTCCTTATCATGTGGTTGAAACAAATAAAGACTTGAGGATAAGTCTTTTTCAACAAGGGGAGATTGACACGGGAGTACCTAAGTTGCTAAAATTAGCTCATATAGAAATTATTGATCCTATGATACCCACTAGTCCACAATGTTGCCTCACAGCCTTTTAACCCAGCTCACTCAAATATGACAGTACATGAGTATATTCCTTGGACAATATAAAAGCTCTTTCAAGGTGCTTTCCTTCATGACCAAGGAAAGTATTAAAAGGGTTAGTTAGTAGATGTAAAGCACTTAATTTTATAGTTTCCTATGTATAAATGGTTATTTCATGCACTAATACTTATTTTGGTGTTTTAGGATTAGAGAAATAAATGTTAGCACTTGATTTGTATTTGCAGAAGCTCTTTAGAGTCTCTCTAAAACTCTGTATCTCTTGAATACGTCCTTGAGTGATAAGTATTTTGATTTAGTTCTATATCCTTGTTTAATTTTCTTAAGGTGGTGAATTTTCTATATCCTCTTGTGACATTAAACTTGGTGGTGAACTTTTTATCCATTTTATATAAGTTTTGTTTTGAGTTTGTTTCTATTCTACAACTCGACTTACAGATTCTCTTTCTTTTCGATTTTCATTCCTCTTTCTCCCTTCCTAGTATCACTGTGTGTTTATAATTAAGTTACAATTACATGAAGAGGCATGATGGGAGTATAGAGGTGATAGCGGGACCCACGATGTCATGACGGACAATTGCGACGCATGGTGATGCATCGAGAATCCAATGGAATTGATAATAATGAGATGGACGATCACAGGGCATGGAGATGGGTCAATACACACATAGATCTCATTATGAGTGATTGGGCCTATTAGCTCGGGCCTGATCGTATTAGGTGATAGTTCATGATCATCCGGTGTGGTATGCATATGTGATTTGTGATTATATGCCTACTATATATATATATATATTTGATGATGTAGATGTATATTAAATATGTATATGTGTGACACGACATATTAGAAAACTGAAACAAAACGAAAACCCCTCCTATGATAATATTAAGTTAAAAAGTGTGAGGCAATAAGATTAATCTATGTGGCTTTCCATCGCTATAAGAAGAAATTGAATCATGACATAGGTTAAGTTGGTCGAGTCCCTCGAGGCTTACTTATCTACGTGATTCGAGTATTGCCTACAATATAGAGGTATTACTGGTGACCTGAGGATAATGTATACTTGCAAGTGATAGAACCCCAGAAGGAACTATATAGATTTTGACCCTTGAGGGGGATCAACCCTTGGAACGCTGTAGGGGTTCCTCCCTCCTAGACTCGGCACAAGGCTAAAATAAAATAGATGATTGCTTGATAAAAAACGATGGAGGTTACATGCTTATATAAGGCTCCAAACCCTAGCCCTAGGGGATGTTTGCCTAACTAAAATTATCCTTTTGTCACTTCTATAGCCTACCTGCCTTAGAGAGAACAGATGACGGCTAGGTTGGCTCTATAGCCAACCTAAATAGGGGAAAACCCTGGCCGACCAGCCCAATTCCTAAGGCCCCAATCTAAACCCTAATCACACTTCTTTATAGGATAGAAGTGGCTAGGTGGGATTTTATTACAATCTCACAAGGTTTTATTGACTACTTCTAGGGAGATTAGGACTCAACCCTGCTAGAGTCCTATCAAACCCACCCTCTTAAAATCAGTCTTGTCCTCAAGGCTAAGAGTCCATGAACTCTGGGAACCAGGTCTTCAGCTCCTCATCAACTTGGGTGTCAGTTCGAAGAATTTGGGCTTAGTCATCGTCTTTAAATTTTCATTTGAGGTGGGATACCTGGAGGATCAACTGTAATTTTGATCTAGTGCACGGATCTGATCTCCAGGTTAGGGCCCCAATGTGATCTCCAATTTTACAAGGCCCAAAGAAATAGGGAGACCACTTTCTTGAGGCTTGAATTTTATGTTAGTGGAGCTGGAGATGAATAAGGACTTGATCTTTCTCAGGAAACTTTCTTCTGCTCTGGCGTTTGTTAGGGGAAAGTTTCTTCCTTGCATAGGCTGCCACGTGGTTGCACTATAATAGTAGTCATACCTTCTTTTGGAGTGAGGGTCATCCTTTAATAAAATCTCTAGTGGCGTGAGCTTGATCTGAGTCTAAGGTGGGTAGGAGTGGTAATTTTTTGGGGCCCATTTTTACTTCTTCGTGCTATTTCTTTATACTATTGATCATCTTGCATGAGGATGGTGCTGACCCCCACTCTGGATGTGTCTGCTCCAATAATAAACATCTTACCATGATTTGGTGTAGACGACATCGTGGTCGTGAGGGCTATAGTTCCACTCAACCAAGGTGGTGCATCTTTCTTTATAATGAGAGGGATGATGTTCATGCTTCGTTAAGTCCTGCGAATGATCCTTCTCCTTTTCTGATTTTGTCACTAGAGGGGCTCAATTTTCTTGCGGTCTTGGGTCATAGATCAGAGGTCATCATCAAGGACGTCTTTAAGCATCATGGTCTAGTCCTGGGGAAAGTCATAGAAGTCACCTGAGATCAGCAACCATGGTGAGTTCGATAGGATGTAACACTTTAGAAGTAGCTTATCTCCGAGGAAAAGGATGTAGGGATGTATCGTAGCGGGAAATAAGCATGGTTGAACAATCTATATCTCTATCATCTCTTGGACAACCCTTTTATCTTTAACCTTCTGAGGTTGTAGGAAGCAATCTGGCCGAGCAATAGCTGGTAGAAGTTTTGGCCTATTCAGCATAGGGGGGTCAGATAGCTTCAGAGGAGGTAACCGGCTCGGTTTGGTGGAGACGCCCAAAATTTCAGCAAGCCATGAGAGAGGGTTTTTATCTTTAATTTCATGAAACCCTTGAATTTAAATTGGGAAACCATTAGATTTTTCCTTCGGTACCCTCTCCAAGTGTTGTGTTGTGGTTGCAGTCGTTGGGCTCCCTCGTAGAATCACCTGCTTTCCTTTTTTGAAAAATTTCATGGTTAGCTTCGAAATATTTTAGAAAATATCTTTAATCATAGATAACCAATCAATGCCAAGCACTATATCAAAACCATCAAGAGGGACGAGGAAACAATCAACAACTACGTCTTGCTCCTATAGGATCAGTTTTACCCACGGGCACTTCTGGTTGCACTTAAGAATTTGGCCATTAGCTACCTTGACTTCGAGCCCGTTGTAATCTTTTTTTTTTAGTATTAAGTAGGTAGCAACCTTAATGCTCATGAAGTTGTGTGTACTCCCGGTGTCGATAAGGATGATGATAGACTACTACTCGAGAAACCCTTCGATCTTCAATTTTTATAGGTTGGTGTAGCCGGCTAAGGTAGGGACCATGCGGGTGGTCGGTTGTGGTGTCTCTTTTTTACATTTGTGTTCTAGGCTCCACAGTTTATCATAACACCCACATTGGCCTTTGTCAATCCGTCATGAAAGTCTTCTCTTGTTAATTTTTGTGGCTGAGGGGGTTGGCTGACAATAGGAGGAGGTGAAAGCTTTGGTGCTGCTGGTCGACGAGCAACTCTACTCTTCCGAGCTTCATAGTTCAATCTCTCCTCTTGATGTCGCGCATGGGAGACGGCTGCCTTAAGTGTGTATGGCTGTCATGCTTTAACTTCTTCCTGAATCTCTGGTTTCAAGCCCTTAATAAAAGTTCTCAATATCTATTTTTCAGACCAATCATAAGTTTGATTAGATAACCTTTCAAACCTGGTTTGGTACTCTTAGATGGTAGAGATTTGACAGATCATCGCTAGTTCTTCGCTAAGGTTCATTTTACAATCTAAATTTGCATTGTGTTGTGATCTTATTGGGCTTGGTGATTAGCCCAATCTAAACTCCTCAAAGAGAGTGCATAATTTAACATCCATATACGTCTCAAGATCCTCCGATTTGGCTTCGAATAAGCCTTCCGATGTTATGACGTAAGGATCTCCAACCTATCAAATCAAACTGATTAAAGAGTGTAGCTACAATCTTCAGTTAAAGGCAGCAATGGCAGCGATGTCAGGGCTGCGGTGGTGAAGTCTCCAAGTGGAGGATGGCAGCCAAGGGTAGCAGCAATGGTGGAGGAAGAAAATGGCAGCAGTAACGTCGGTTGTGGTCCTTCGGTGATGCTGCAATGTTGACGCTACAATGTCGTCGAGGCTATGATTTTTTTAGGTGGCTAATATTTGTCGAAAGATGGCAGCCAAGAGATCTGAGTCAGAAGGTAGCAGCAATGGGGGAGGAAGAAGAGGGTAGTAGCAACGTCAACTACGGTGCGGCTTCATGACTGCAGGTGATGTCGGTTGTAGCAAGGGTGCGGCTACAATAGGAGGAAGACGTGGCAACGATGCACGTAGCTATTGTAGAGGAGGGTAGCAATGGTATGGAGTAAGAGACTGTTGTGTTCAATTTATTGATGGCTGTGATCAAGATAGTTGGCACCGAATGATTGTTACGGGCTGTGATGTAAATAGATTACGACGAAAGACCGTTACTGGTAGCTTTTTGCTGCAAGGATTGCTGTTGACTACGATTAAGGAGGATGGCAGCAAGAGGTCACTATTGGCAATGTTGGGCAATGCAAGATGCGTGTTGTGGTTGAAGGGATAAGGGAGATTAGGTGGCTGAAAGATTGGTGGACTGAAGGCTGTGATTTTTAGGTGTGGTTTGTGGCTATTTTCGGTGTGATTTGGGGCTATGATTTTATGGAGTTTAGGCTATGAATTGGTGTGGTTTTAGGGCTATGATAATAGTAGATGAAGGTTAGGAAAATAGATTTTAGATCTGAGATAAATGGTAGCAAAGGTAGGTGTATCGGTAAGGAAAGTTGGCTGAAAAGGTAAGTGGATCGATAAGGAAGTAGGCTACGATTAAGGCTGATTAGGATGGTTGTTGGTTGCGGTTTTGTTAGAGTTTTTAGGGAGTAAAAGTAGGAATTGAAGATAAGAGGGGGAGTCTCAAATCTAGAAAAGATGGTAGTGAGATCCGATAAAATTTTGATGAAAAATCACTGCAGAATACGCTGTACTGCCAAACAAAATTCCCATTAAAGAAGCAACATTTTCTCGATGTTGATTCCAGCAAAAATCTGAGAAATTTATAGAGAATTTTAATATCAAAATCTTAGTTCAAATTGTGACAGTAGTAGTAATGTGGATCAAGAAAATTTTGATAGTATAATGGTAGCAAAATTATTACAAACAAGATCATGGAATTCTCATCGTAAAATTTCAGCACTACATGACGAAGGATTGCAGTGCTACAAGTCTAGATCCAGAAGGAGTTTTTTCTAAAGATCAGTCTTAGATGAAATCTAAGATGATCTATGAATTTGTGTAAAAATTTTGGCCAAAAAAGATGAACACAAGTTTAGTTTCAAGATGCCAATATGCGGAGGGCAGATTCTTCATCGTAAAAATTCCAGCACTGCATAATGATAAAAGATTGCACAAGAAAACCAGTTACAGAAGGAGTTTTTCTAGAAATTAATCTCAGATGAAAGCCAAGTTGATCATTAGAATTGTGTAAAAATTTTGGCTAGAAATGAGAAGAAATGAACTAGTTTCAAGAGGTCAAAATGCGACTAAAAATTTCTGCAGTGTTTCACCTTCGTAACAATGATAATGTTTACGACGAACAAAATTTGCAATAGATAAAATTTGGGAAAAAATTTTAATGTGTAAAGTAAGGAATCTTGCAGTAGTGAAGAGGCATAGATGATAAAAATATACCAGATTTCTATATCACACAGGGGGTGACAGCCGATAGATGGATTTGTAACTTGGTGGGCGATGATGGATGGAGGCAACGTCAAAAGCAATTGTTGGAATTACTTGGGAAGGTGGAGGCGGCTGAGATGGCTATAGGGTAGTAGGAATGCCGCTCTGATACTGAATGATAGAACCCTAGAAGGACCTATTGGGAAACCTCAGCGGGTACATCACATGCGCAGCGAAAATCAAAACAAAAATAAGTTTTCCACGTAGATCAAATCGTCGTGCAAAAGATTGGGGTCGCGAGAAAAATCGTAAAAACTAAAAAAACCATGATGTGTGAGAAATTAATTTAACTTAGAGAGATTGTATATCCTTATATTCCAAATCCGGATGGAGAAGATGAAGGAGGTCAAGCGTCCTCCTCTCTAGCGGTATCCACACGATGGATCTCTGTAGTGAAACTCCTCCAATCTGATCTTGCAACTCTTGCTCAGAGGGAGGAAGAAGAGTAGGAGGTGGTGGCTAAAGCTATAGCCTATCAACCATGAGTCTCCCCTCTTATTTATAGAGAGACACCAAAACCCTAGGGCTCCTTCCTTAGTGGGTATTGGATCTCCATCCAATAACCCACTAACCTTACATTATTAGATGTCTATCCAATAATCTCATTAGGCATATAATTGGACCTTAATCAAGGAGCCTATCAATATAGGAACTCATCTAATAAGAATAGGGGCTAATTGGATCTTCATCCAATCCTCTATTCGCTGAAGCATCCACCATATGTGTGTGACCCTCTAGGACCGATACTGAGCTGGCCGTGAGACACTCTCATCAGAACTCCTTCTGATATAGTGAATTATTATCCTCATAATAATTCACTCGACTCATCGACTAGGCAACTACATCATAGTCCCCAGACGGTACAGGGGCGATCAAATCTATCAGACCTGTCTATCCACAGTTACCATGTATCTATAATCCCTCATCCAAATAATATCCCAGAGAACTCATTTTCTCTCAATTCGAAAAACCATGGATAGGGATTTGTTTGAGTAAGCATATATGGGATATTCCTCTCATGATACCGAGAGTGAATAATCCTCTATTGACACTCAATTGCCTGTGTAAGTTTGGCTACCAATCCCGATAACCAATTGTACCGGATCTAAAACTTTCCAAACCTGTAAGTCTGGCGTCAAAGAAAGGAGTACTCATACAAGACATCCTTGGTGTCTCAAATCTAAGGACCAGATACACAACTAAAACTCTGGAATCACTGTTTGACATTAGGTATCATTAACCATACAACATTCCATAGGCGGATCAATCAGTGAACTCATTCTCCAATGAGCACCTGTACTATATCCTTAGTGTCTCTACATAAGTGGCTATGAGACCAACTGTCTCCATCATATAGATGGGTATTTCTTGGCAACCTTTGCCTTACCTGGTCTTTCTTTGCCCTTACCCTTAAGGGTCTTGTTGGCTTTCCTTTTCTTTTTGGTCTCACCAATATAGAGAACTAGCTTCTCCTTCTTGATGGCACTCTCAGCTTCCCTCAATATATTGAGGAGCTCAGGGAGTGTCACCTTAAACTTACTCATGTTAAAATTCATGATGAAGTGACAAAAGAAATCTGGTAGAGACTAAAGTATAAGATCAATGCACAGGTTATCCTCTAGGACTATTCCTAGACCTGTGAGTTTCTCGATCTACTCTATCATCAGGACATGGCTCTGAACCAATGTCCCTTCTGTCATCTTAGCTTAAAAGAGTTTCTTAGATATCTCATATCTTTGAGTTATTCCCTGTTTCTTAAACAGCTGGCGGAGATGAAGAAGGATAGAATCTGCATCCATGCTTTCATGTTGCCTTTGTAACTCAGGAGTCATGGAGGCCAACATATAATATTTTGCCAACGTGGAATCATCTATATACTCCACATAGAGAGCGATCTTATCCTCGCTTGCCCCTTCTTCCGACATGGGCAAAATTGTATTAAGGACATATGTGATTTTCTCCGCCGTGAGAACAATTCTCAAATTATTGAGCCAATCTGTATAGTTTAGACCAATGAGGTGGTTGGCATTAAGTATGCCATGTAGGGGGTTTGTTAACGATATATTTTTGACAAAACAAGATATAACAAAAATAAATAACATACAGATTTTACAAAAAATACTAATTAAGATATAGACTTCTATCTTAATATACTCCTACTATTTTCTTAGCGAATCATGTGACACCCTCGACACGTGAGATAGAAGTCTCCGGCAGACTTCTAGTGGGGAACGGGATCCAATTGGCATCTTAGTTCAACCTCGAGAAACTCGACCAATTATTATACTAAGCCCAAAAGGTAGACAACTCTTATGAATCACAACTCCTTGTGATTCCTGTCACGTTCGGCCTCTGAATTATCATGGTCTCAAGGAACTCGACGAACCATGATATTCAATTAAGTCATCACCATCGTTACAAGATAAGTCTGATTTGATGATATGCCCTCGAGAGACTCGACCAAGCATACCATGTCCTCAGGTCACCAGTGACATTTCTATGTCACAAGCAAGAACTCGATCACGTAGATAGGTGAGCCTCGAGGGACTCGACCAACTCAACCTATGTCATGATTCAATTTCTTCCTATAACGATGAAAGGCCACGTGGGTCAATCCTATTGCCTCATGCTTACCAACTTAATATTATCGAAGGAAGGGTTTTTGTTTCGTATCGGTCGCCTAATATGTCATGTCACACACATACATATTTAATATATATCTATATCATATGCAAATATATATATACATATATGTAGTAGGTGTATAACACATCACATATGCAAGCCACACCAGATGATCATGAGCCATCACCTAATATAATTAAGCCCGAGTCAATCGGCCTAATCACTCACAATAGTATCTATATGTGCATTGGCGCATCTCCATGCCCTGTGATTATTGATCTCGTTATCATCGGTTTCGTTGGATCGTCGCATCACCATGCTGTCACGGACAACAATGTAAACAAGGTGTTCGATGAAATGCTTGTGTTAGTCCGTGTCCTTCGGTTTATGTACATATCTTGTACAACAAGAAGCGGGCTTGCAGTAGGCTTGGAAGCCCTAGTTTGATTTGCTTTATGGCCAAGTTTGGCTTGTAAATACAAGTGTGTCTTATAAGCACTTGTGGGGACATCGATCGTAGTGGACCATTATCCTTTGTGTGCAACCTCTCGAGCTTGTAATGTCCATGGGTGTAATTTGTATTTTGGCTTTATAAAGTGTTTTTCCGAGCTTGCTTGTGGATCCCGTGGGAGTTGCTTCTTCGCCCGTTTCTCTTTTGTAAGTCTGGGATTTTAGGAGATCTCGGGAGGGCTGACCTTTGACGGACACGCATGGGTGCCGCAGGCAAAATCAGCTAAGCCCGTGACAATGTGGTATCGAGCGGGAGCACTTGCCATACAAATGTGGGGGACCTAGCTAGGTGTGGAGGACTAGCACGCAACCGCTTAGGGAAACGGACATTGACATGTAGGGAAAGGAGTCGCTCGAGGAGCGGGCATCCCGGTTTGGCATTCAAGGAATAGCCAACCCTTTGCGAGAGGCACCACGAGGACAAACAAGCGAAGAAGAATGCGTAGCACACAAAGGATGGTTGGGTTTGAGCTATAGCTCGGCGTTGGCAACTAAACTTGACGGTGCTTAAGGCAAAAGCGGTGCTTGGTGAAAGATGAGACCGCAAGGTGGGAGGTGTTGTGTAACGATCGAAAGAGTTATGCAAAGCTCACGTAAGTGAGGGAATTGCTAACTCAAGGATTCAAACTCATGCAAGGGCTTGTACACGGATGAGTGTTTGTGGCCATCCCAAGGCGCGATTAGAACTCGACGCCATGGAGCATCGAACTTTCTCTTCAACATGGAAAGGATATGTCCGTAGGTGGCTGAAATGTGCAATAAATTCAGCATGTTGCTAGACCTTGAAGGGTGCAAGGAGACCGATTGGAGAAAGGGTCGCAATCTAGCAAGTACATTTGTGGCGTAAAGCACAAGTTCAAGAAGACGGAGTAGTCCAAAGGGATGATGGTCTCAAACTTCCGTGGGAAGTATATAAAGAGAAAAGTTGCTCCACAGACAGATATCCGGAGGGATAAGTCCTAGTTCTCTAGTGGGAGAATCATGTGACGACCGCATATATTGAGGAAGAGTTTCGTGGTTATATCTTCATAAAGCTCAACGGACCGAGTGAGCGACGAAGAGTTGTCGCATGATCTCGAAGGAGGTAATGCATTGGGGATGCATTTCGAGATCAAGTGGGGAGCAATCCAAGGCAACATCATATGAAGGCACACTTAGAGTCGAGGCGTAAATCGAACTCAACAGAGGGTGACCGTGGAATGGTGGACGTGAGGGCCACTATCAACTCGGCAAATCGAGGAGCAGAGTGACTTGGGTGGAACTCGGTGAAGTATCCAAGCCGTATGAAGGGAGTCGACATAGAAGATGGAACATGGAGCGGAGGCACAGAGCTTTCCTTAGACAGAGGTCAAGGGCATGAACTCTTGCAGAGGCAAGAGTGGGATCATGTCGTTCCATGGGTTCTTCATTCTGATGGGACAGACTTATTTTTGTATGGTGCCAAAGATGAAGGGAGCTTCAAGGCACATGCAAGCTACCTCAGAGATGCATTTGATGGAGTAACTAAGGTGATTCAACTTGCAGAGGCAAAGTTAGGATCATGAGACCTTAGTACGGGGCAAGAGGACGCAGAGGCGGGTACTCTTGAAGAATATGCCACAGTGTTGCCGTTCGTTGTCGAACAAGAGGTGCATAGCAAGATTGTGCCGGTAGGGATAGAGGCCTAAGATCCGCATAATGGTGCACCCACTCTAGCGAAGTCAGGGACTTGGAGCTACTAGGCGACTGTCCTAGAGCTATGCTTCGTGAGTAACCCAGAGTGAGGGGGACGAAGGGAATTGCTAAGGGAGCGAACTAAAAGTCGGAGATACGATGTGTTGGCAGAGGCCACACGTGGAGAAGTCGTAGTCCGAGTTCATCACACGAGAATCAGATGAATGGAGATGTCACCGGGAGGCGACATGGTGCGGATCGTGGTGGAATAGTTCGTGGCAATGCAATACAGCAATCTTGTCCCGTGAGGGACAAAATCATGCGAGGTATGATCGGAGTTCTTGGGAGCTCCACTTTGGTGTATGACACAACAAGAAGAAGGGCTATGGATTCAAGGAGTGAATGCCTAGTACCGCAGAGGGTCTTCGTGTGCATCAAAGCTTGCATTGGATGAAAGCCTTAGTCATCGATATGGGAGAGACACCACCGAGGAAGAAGTCCAAGTGCACGTACCGGTGAGTCCCATGGAGGGGACATGATCATGTGAATGATCGAGCGAGCTCCACTTGTGAACAATGCAGCAAGAAGGGGGTGGATTCAAGGAGTGAATGCCACGATCGCAGGCGGTCTTCCGTGTATATACATCAAGCTTGCATCGATGAAAGCCTTGGTCAGCATATGGGGGCTGTGTACCACCGAGGGAGTAGTCAGATTGCAAGTACTAGTGAGTCCCATGGAGGGGACTTGATTAACCGGAGCAGTTGGAGAGTTGGACTGCTTCAGTGCTCACATTCGCTTAAGGGAGCCCGGCAAGTCAGAGGACAAGGCCGAGTAAGCGAACGTTGCTACCAAGGAAGCTAAGGAGAACAGAATCGGCGTGAGCCCTGCAACAAGATGGCGGAGGCCATGCATGATAGTTGCAGTCTGTCTCTCCATCGACCAAGGAGAACTGCTAGGAGGACACAGTGGTGTCGAAGCAGGTGGTCGAAAGGGGCGAGGAAGCGACGACGAGTCCAACAGGGCTCAGCTACCCAAAAGAAAGCCTTGCATCAGATGAAAGCCTTGGTAGTCAGCATATGGGGGCTGTGTACCACCGAGGGAGTAGTCAGATTGCAAGTACCGTGAGTCCCATGGAGGGACTTGATTAACCGAGCAGCTTGGAGAGTTGGATCGCTGCTCACATTCGCAAGGGAGCCCGGCAAGTCGAGGACAAGGCCGAGTAAGCGAACGTTGCTACCAAGGAAGCTAAGGAGAACAGAATCGGCGTGAGCCCTGCAACAAGATGGCGGAGGCCATGCATGAGAGTTGCAGTCTGTCTCTCCATCGACCAAGGAGAACTGCTAGGAGGACACAGTGGTGTCGGGGTGGTCGGGGCGAGGAAGCGACGAGTCCAACGGGCTCGCTACCCAAAAGAAAAGCGTTTAGAGAGGAGGTGGACTGAGGAGCTCCACGGTGCAGAGATCTACCGATCGCGGAGGAAGGGATGAAGATGCAAGGTAACGGATAGTAGTGCTATGGGCTTGGCGCCATGGTACACAGATGGACTTCCGTGAAGTCATCGATCCCTTGCTCTCATGAAGGGACAACATTGGTCGTAAAAGGGGGCCAAGGAGGTGGAGAGTGCAGAGGCAAACTCCAAGTACCAAGACGAGGCAGAAGGGCAGAGTCCAAGAAACTTCATAAGACCGATGTCGATGTGCTTCTCATCCAGATAGCCGAAATTAAGGGACTTCGGGTTGATGCAGGAGTGCTCGACCAAGGAACGAAGTAGGCAGTACATGGTACTGTACCTTTCTACTCAGGAGGAGTAGGCGGCAAAGGTGATGGAGAACACGGTATAACCCCAAAGGCGACCAGATCTATCACAGACTTACTCCAAGTTGGGGGACTCCAAGTTGGAGTAAACCTTTTGCTCTTTTCGGGCAAAACTTCTTGCATTCCAGAAGTTCAATGGCAGTGGGAAGGTGAATCACAGTAGCTAACCCAACGCAAGGAGTGCAACCACTTCAAGTGCTTCAGAAGTGTGAGCAAAGAGCAGGCGAATGTTAGTACCCAGCTCAATGCATGAAGTACAAACTCGAGGAGGCAGGAGAAATCAAGTAACCTTTGCCAGGCGAAATTGAGTAACCTTTGCCTTCTCAACTCGAGAGAATGGGCGAAACCGAGTACCCCAGTTCTCTTAACTCGAGGAAGTGAGCGAAGCCAAGCAAACTTTTTACACTTTTCGGGCAAAACTTCTTGCATTCCAGAAGTTCAATGGCAGTGGGAAGGTGAATCACCGTAGCTATCCCAACGCAAGGAGTGCAACCACTTCAAGTGCTTCAGAAGTGTGAGCAGAGAGCAGGCGAATGTTAGTAACCAGCTCAATGCATGAAGTACAAACTCGAGGAGGCCGGAGAAATCGAGTAACCTTTGCCAGGCGAAATTGAGTAACCTTTGCCTTCTCAACTGGAGAGAATGAAACCGAGTACCCAGTTCTCTTAACTCGAGGAGGTGAGAGAAGCCACCTTACCTCCTCAACTATGAAGAGAATGGGTGAAGTCGAGTATCCCGGTTCTCTTACTTATCTAAGCAGGAGCTTTGCACAAGTTCGGACCCTTCAAAGAAAGCTTATGGAAGACAATGGTTGTCAAATCCTCACCGTTGGTGATCAAGACTATTGAGAGTAGTTTTTCCACTTCATTTCCCAATTGACTAAGAGGGAGTGATGCGAACATACTCGGAAGTGACAACTAACGGAAGAAGGTTCAATGGGCAAATATTATGGAGAAAGGACCTTAAAAACTTCAAAGTCGTGAGGCGATGCTCGTTAAAGCTCCAACAAGCATCTACCCAGTTCAAGCAATATGAGTATACTGCGATACTGGCACATCATAAGGTAGGTCTTTTCCTTCATCAGAGGGATCCGCGAGAACCAACAAGGATCAGCACAACTCAGCCAACCCCACACCAGATTCAGTCATTGGTGAGTTGAAGCAGCATGGCGGATTGGAGTTCGACTACTCAACAACATCATTGGATAGAGTCTAGGAGCCAAAGGGTCGTGTTGCAGCCAAAGAAGAAGATTAAAGATTCAGAATGTGAGGAGATGCAGCGTCTGTGGCTTTGACGAGGACGTCAAGGAATAAGTGGGGAGAATGTCACGGACAACAATGTAAACAAGGTGTTCGATGAAATGCTTGTGTTAGTCCGTGTCCTTGGTTTATGTACATATCTTGTACAACAAGAAGCGGGCTTGCAGTAGGCTTGGAAGCCCTAGTTTGATTTGCTTTATGGCCAAGTTTGGCTTGTAAATACAAGTGTGTCTTATAAGCACTTGTGGGGACATCGGTCTGTAGTGGACCATTATCCTTTGTGTGCAACCTCTCTGAGCTTGTAATGTCCATGGGTGTAATTTGTATTTTGGCTTTATAAAGTGTTTTTCCTGAGCAGTTGCTTGTGGATCCCGTGGGAGTTGCTTCTTCCGCCCGCTTTTCTCTTTTTGTAAGTCTGTGGGATTTTAGGAGATCTCGGGAGGGCTGACCTTTGCGGACGGACACGCATGGGTGCCGCACGGCTTAGGCAAAATCAGCTAAGCCCGTGACAATGCGTCATGATCTCCCACCACGGCATCGTGGGTCCCACTATAACCTTCACGCTCCCACTATGCCTCTCCATGTAATTACAAATAATCATGGCACATAGGCCTAACAATAAACGAAAAAAATACAGGCTCGCAGGCCCCAATAATAATAATCACAATTACACATATCACAACATATGGCTCAAAATCATCCATCCGCATCATACATCACATCATATGTAGGATTACTAGATATATAATAATTAATTAAATTATTTAATTAATTATTTTTTTGGAAATCAAGATATGCTCGGAATTTTCAGAATTGTTAAGTGCATTTTCATAATTCTAGATGAGAGGACAGTCCTCGAAATTTCAAAAATATTGAGGGCATTTAAGGAATTCTGTATAAAAGGGGCAAAGATGGAATTTCTTAAATTCTGAGGGGCATAACCATCTTTTTCTTAAAAAGATGCCCTAGCCCTCCTTCACCCTCACTACACCACCGCCGTTGTTGCCCCTGCACAGCGGCGATTACACTGATGCGCCGCCAAGGGGCCACCCCTATGATGCACTACCACCCTGGGTGAGGGCTAGCCTTGGCCGCAGCCTGCCGTGGGTGGTCGGCCCTGCATGGCGCTGGCCGTGGCTAGTCGCAGCTAGTCGCCTCCTCCTCGCTGCCTTCCCTACGAAACACAGCAAGAACGATAGTTTAAACAAAGTTTAAACCAATCTTTCACATGAAAACCTTGACTCTAATACCACAATTGGGAAATCTCAGCGAGCGCATCACATGCGCAGCAGAAATCAAAACAAAATTCGATTTCCTACGCAGATCAAATTATCGTACAAAAGATTGGGGTCACGAGAAAAATAGCAAAAATTGAAAAAACCACGATATGTGAGAGATTGATTTTACCTAGGGAGATCGTATATCCTTATATTCCAAATCCGGATAGAGAAGATGAAGGAGGTTAACCGTCCTCCTCTCTAGTGGTATCCACATGATGGATCTCTGCAACGAAACTCCTCCAATCTGATCTTGCAACTCTTGCTCAGAGGGAGGGAGGAGAATAGAAGATGGTGGCTAAAGCTGCAGCCTATCAACCATGAGTCTCCCTTCCTATTTATAAAGAGCCACCAAAACCCTAGGGCTCCTTTCTTAGTAGATATTGGATCTTCATCCAATAACCTACTAACTGTGCATTATTATATGTCTATCCAATAATCTTCTTAGGCCTATGATTGGGCCTTAATCAAGGAGCCCATCAATATAGGGTCTCATCTAATGAAAATAGGGGCTAATTGGATTTTCATCCAATCCTCTATTCACTGAAGCATTCACCATATGTGTGTGACCCTCTAGGCCTGATACCGAGCTGGTCATAAGTCACTCCCATCAGAACCCATTCTGATATAGTGAATTATTATCCCCATAATAATTCACTCGACTCATCGACTATGAACGTACTAGGCCACTACGCCACAGTCGCCAAACGGTACAGGGGGAATCAAATCTATCGGACCTGTCTGTCCACAATTACCATGTATCTATAATCCCTCATCCAAATAATATCCCAAAGATCGTACATTGGACATGGTACTGTCAGGTCATATACGAAATTAGTTTGTCATGCTCTATTCGGATTCTATTGGAGAACTTCTTCTCTCTCAATCTGAATGACCCTTGCTAGGGATTTGTCTAAGCAAACATATATGGGATATTCCTCTCATGATACTGAGAGTGGATGATCCTCTATTAACACTCAATTGCATTCGTAAGGTTGGCTACTAATCCCGATAACTAGTTGTACCAGATCTGGAACTTTCCAAACCTATAAGTTTAGCGTCAAAGAAAGGAGTACTTATATAAGGTATCCTTGGTATCTCAAGTCTAGGAACCAGATACATAACTGGGACTATGGAATCGTTGTCTGATATTAGGTATTATTAACCATATAGCATTCCATACGCGGATCAATCAGTAAACTCATTCTCTAATGAGCACTTGTATTATATCCTTAGTGTCTCCACATAAGTGACTATGAGACCAATTACCTCCATCATATGGACAGGTATATAGTACACCGATCTGGCCGGTTATCTCAATGTTCCTCTTGAGTAACCTATGACCGGGATTATTTATGATCTGTGTTTAAAAGTGAATCGATCTCATTATTTATTATTTATGATCCGACTCCCATTGCACAGAACTAAGGACATCACAATATATATGTAACCAATAATATGAGAATATGTCAATATTAATCATAAGCAAAAAGCTCATACAACTTGTCACACATGTCATCACTCACGTGATTGGCTTGCAGGGTACCTGTAACTAGCAGAAGCTCTATAGATTTTGACCCTTGAGGGCGATCAACCCTTGGAATGCTGTAGGGGTTCCTCCCTCTTAGACTCGGCACAACGCTGCAATAAAATAGATAATTACTTGATAAAAAGAGGTGGAGGCTACATGCTTATATAGGGCTCCAAACCCTAGCCCTATGGGGTGTTTGCCTAACTAAAATTACTCTTTTACCCCTTTTATAGCCTACCTACCTTAGAGGGAACAAGTGGCAACTAGGTTGGCTCTATAACCGGCCTAAGCAGGGGGAAACCTTGGCCAACTAGCCCAGTAAAGGGGGCGACGGCTACTAAACCCTGAGACCCCAATCTAAACCCTAATCACACTTCTTTATAGGATATAGAAGTGGCTAGGTGGGGTTTTATTACAATCTCACAGGGTTTTATTAATTACTTCTAGGGAGATTAGGACTCAACCCTGTTGGAGTCCTATCATCAGGTCCCTCAAGGGCATATCATCAAATCATACTCAACTTCTAACGATGGTGATGACTTAACTATACATCATGGTTGGTTAAGTCCCTTGAGGCCATGATGGTTCGGAGGCTGAACAAGATGGGAATCATAACGAGTTGTGATTGGCAAGAGTTACCTACCTTTTTAGGCTTATTGTGATTGGTCGAGTCCCTCAAGGTTACACTAAGATGCCAATTAGATCCAAGTCTTCACTAGAAGTTTGTTAGAGACTTTCATTTCACTTGTCGAGAGTATTGCGTGATTCACCAAAATATTAGTTATTTATTATTAATTTTCTACGAAATCTGTATATTATTTATTCATGCTATGTCTTGTTTATCGAAAACATGTTGCTTGTGTTGGGAACCCATGGGAACATCATATGCGTAATAGAAGAAAGAAAGCAAAATAGGTTTCTCATATGCATCAATTCGTCGTGCAAAGATTGATGCGCGAAAAAATGAAAAAACCAAAAACTATGATATTTGAGAGATTGATTACCTAGGGAGATCGTATATCCATGAAATTTCATATCTAGATAGAGAAGATAAAAAAGGTCAAGTGTCATCCTCTCTAGCGGTATCTACATGATGGATGGTTACAACAATGCTTCTCCAATCATAGCCAAACTCTCGTAACTTTTACGCACATTCTCGCAACACTCGTGGAAGAAGATCACCTATCTTCTTCGTTGCCCTCTCATAGTAGAAAGGGCCTAGTCAGCTAAGAAAATGAGGGAGGGAGGAAAATAAGAGGGGGCAGCCAAAGGTGCAGGCTATCATCTATGTGCCACCCTGCCTCCTATTTATAGAGAGTCACCATAAAACTCTAATGGATACTACCTTTATTAATCCTTTATTAATACTTAATTACCTTCGTAAGGTTGGCTACCAATCCTGATAATCGGTTATACCCGATCTGGAACTTTCTAAACCTATAAGTCCGATGTTAAAGAAAGGAGTGAACTCAAATAAGGCATCCTTTGTATCTCAAATCTAAAGACCAGATACACAACTAGGACTATGAAATCACTATCTGACATTATGTATCATTAACTATACATCATTTATAAGCAGATCAATCAGTGAACTCATTCTCCAATGAGCACCTGTATTGTATCCTTAGTGTCTCCACACAAGTGGCTATGCCTCTATCAGATGGACAGGTATACAATACACCAGTTTATCCAGTTATCTTGATGTCCCTCTCGAGTAACATATGACCATGATTATTTAGGATCTGTGTTTGAAAGTGAATCGGTCTCATTATCGTGATCTCATCACAATCCAATTCCTATTGCACAGAACCAAGGATATCACAATATATATTCAATAGATAATATAATATTATAATATATTAATAAACAATAATACAAAAAGACTATGCAGTGTGTCACACGTGCCATCACTCATATGATTGGCTTGCATGACACCTGTAACCAACAATATTCCACTTGACCTAAAGTCAATCACCTATGTGTTTGATCCCCATCAAACACCTATGATGCTCATGCTAGTTATAGGTGCCTTGCAAGCCAATCACGAGAGTGATAGCACATGTGACATGCTGCATAATCTTTTTGCATCATTATTATTTTTGGCATATTCTCATATTATATTATCTATTGAATACATATATTGTGATGTCCTTGGTTCTTTGCAATGGGAATCAGATTGTGATGAGATCATGATAATAAAATCGATTTACCTTTAAACATAGATCCTAAATAATCCCAGTCATAGGTTTCATGAGTGGAATATGTGCTATATACTTGTCCATATGATGGAGGTGGTTGGTCTCATAGTCACTTGTGTGGAGACACCAAGGATATAGTACAGGTGCTTATTAGAGAATAAGTTTACTAATTAATCTGCTTATAAAATACTATATGGTTGATGATATCTAATGTGAGACAGTGATTCTATAGTCCTAATTATGTATCTGGTCCTTAAACTTGAGATACTATAGAAGTTTTGTTTGAGTACTCTTTTCTTTGACGCTAGACTTATAGGTTTAGAAAGTTTCAGATCTGATACAACTGGTTATTGGGATTAGTAACTAACCTTACAAGGGCTATTGAGGGTCAATATAGATTATTCATTCTTTGTATCATGAGAGAAATATCTCATGTGCTCTCGCTCAGGCAAATCCTTGATCATGGTGTTCGAATTAAGAGAGGAGTTTTCCAAGAGAATCCGATTAGAGCGAGACTCAAATGGATTTCGTATATGGCTTGACAATGTCATGCCCAATATACAGTCTTTAAGATATTAGATAGATGAGGGACTATAGATACATGGTAACTGAGGATAAGCAAGTACAATGGATAAGATCTCTTATATCATTTGAGGATTATGGTGCAATGGCCTAGTATGTCCATAGTCGATGAGTTAAGTAAATTATTATGAAATAATAATTCACTAAGTCATAAAGAGTTCTGATAGGTAGGACTCATGGGTTACTTAGTATTAGGCCTAAAGGATCACATATATATAGTAGATACTTTAGTGAATAGAGGATTAGATATAAGTTATCTAATCAGCCCCTATTCTTATTAGATGAGACCCTACATTAATGGGCTCCTTGCATGAGGCCCAATTAGAGGACAAAGGAGATTATTAGTAGAGATCTAACAAGCCAAGGTTAATGGGTAATTAGATAATGATCTCATATCCACTAAGTCATGATCCATTAGGGTTTTGGTGGCTCTCTATAAATAGGAGACTAGGGCAGCTCTTACATTATCAGGATACACCTTTGGCCACTCCGTCATATTCTGCTCTCCTCGCTCACCTTCTTAGCCGACCAACCCCTCTCTAGTATAAGAGAGTAGCAAAGAAGATAGAGGATCTTCTTCCATGTTTATTACGAGAAGTTGCATAAGAGTTATGAGATTTGTGGCTGTAATTGAAGGAGTATCGCTACAACAGTCCATCATGTGGATACCGCTAAACAGGAGGATGTCTGACATCCTTCATCCTCTCTATCCCATTCTAAAAAATAGGGATATATGATCTCCCTAGATAAATAATCTCTCATACGTTATAGTTTTCAGTTTTGTGACTTTTTCACACACCAATCTTTGCACGATGATTTTGATCTATATGGAAAATCAGTTTTATTTTGATCTTCCACTGCGCATGTGATGTCCCACTTGGTTTCCCAGTAGTGGTATCAGAGCCAAGGTTGTTCATTCAGAAAATTAGTTTTAAACTACGTGTGATGAGATTGAAATGCATAAATTATTTTCTACGTATCTAGCTGCAATTTTTCGTGGTTACTAGAACTGGATAGCACCTTTTCTCACTGAAAAGAGGTGTTGTAGAGAGGTGATCTAAGGTTATTTATTGTCAAAATTGTTGGTAAAAAGAAGGGGGAAAAGGGTAGCAATTGTTGCTTCCCCTGTGGCACAACCAAAGGCTACTTGCAACCTTAGCCGAGAGCAAGGCTATTGCTCTTAGCCTAGCCGAAGGCTACAACGTCGAGAGTAGCAACCTCTCGGCCATGGCAGTGGGTTTCCTAGTCGTAAGGGGGCTATTTGGGTGGCCAAGGTTTCTGGCCATGGAATATGGCAAATTACAGCCATCGGATAGGTGCAAAAGGAGTTCCTTGGGGGCTAGGGTTTCTTGCCCTCCGAAAGTTCCCCTGACTAGGGACTACTAGTGACTAGGGTTTCCTAGCCACACAAGGAGTCTCTCTCTCTGCCATATTAGGAACCTTATTGTAGGATATCCAAAAATTTTTGAAATAATTAATTAAATAGTTTAATAATTATTTATTATCTAGCAATCCTCCATGAAGATGTGTACATGTGATGTATGATGTGGATAGATGATCATGAGTCATGTGATGTGATGTGTGTACATGTGATTATTATTTTTATTGGGCCTGCGAGCCTTTGTTTTTCTTATTTATTGTTGGGCTTGCGTACTTATGATTTTTGTAATTACACGATGAGGTGTGGCAGGAGCGTGGACATGATAACAGGACCCATGATGCCATGATGGGAGATCACGATGCATGATGATGCAGTGAGAATCCAACGGAGCCAATGATGATGAGATGAATGATTACAAGATATGTAGATACACCGATACACACATATATCCTATTATGTGTGATTAGGCCCATTGGCTCGGCCTTAATTATATTAAGTGATGACTCATGATCATCCGATGTGGCTTGCATTGGTAATGTGTTATATATATATATATATATATATATATATATATATATATATATATATATATATATATATATATATATATATATATATATATATATATATATATATATATATATATATAATATATATATATATACATATATATAATATATATTTGCATGTGATGTAGATATATATATTAAATATGTATGCGTGTGACATGACGTATTAGGAGACCGATACAAAATGAAAACCCCTCCTATGATAATATTTATGTGGCTTTCCATCGTTATAGGAAGAAACTTAATCAAGACATAGGTGAGTTGGTCGAGTCTCTCGAGGCTTATCTATCTACGTGATTGAGATCTTGCCTATGACATAGAGATGTCATTGGTAACCTGAGGACACAGTATGTTTGATCGAGTCACTCGAGGGTATATCATCAATTGAAACTTATCTTGTAATGATGATGATGACATAACTGAATTTTATGGTTGGTCGAGCAATCGAGACCATGACAATTCTGATGCCAAACTTGATGGGAATCATAAGGAGTTGTGATTAGCAAGTGTTACCTACCTTTTTAGGCTTAGTGTAATTGGTCGAGTCACTTGAGGTTGCACTAAGACGCCAATTGGATCTCGATCCCCACTAGAAGTCTGTTGGAGACTTTTGTTTACATGTCGAGGGTGTCACATAATTCACTAGAAAAATTAGTGGAGCAAATTAAGATAGAAGTCCATATCTTAATTAGTTTTTTTCATAGAATTTGTATGTTATTTATGCTATATCTTGTTTGTCAGAAATATGTCGCTCTCAAATCCTCTTTGTGGCATACTTGATGCCAACCGCCTCACTGGTCCAAACTATATGGAGCTCTATAATTTAATAATTATTTTTATAATGAAAAAAATCGCTTATGTCCTTAACACGATTGTGCCCATGCTAGAAGAAGGGGCAAGCGATGATGAGATCGCTCGCTATATGAAGTATATAGATAATTCCACATTGACAAAATGCTACGTGCAGGCCTCCATGACTCCTGAGTTACAAAGGCAACATGAGAGCATGGATGTCAATTCCATCCTTTTTCATCTCCGCCAGCTGTTTGAGAAACGAGGAAGAACTCGAATATATAAGATATCCAAGAGTCTCTTATGAGCCAAGATGACAGAATGGGCGTCGGTTCAGAACCATATCCTGAAGATGATAGAGTAGATCGAGAAACTCACAGGTCTAGGAATAGTCCTAGACGATAACCTATGTGTCAATCTTATACTTCAGTTCTAACCAAATTTCTTTTCCTCACTTCATCATGAATTTTAACATGAGCAAGTTTGAGGTGACTCTATTTGAGCTCCTTAATATATTGAGGACACTAATAGTGCCATCAAGAAAGAGAAGCCAGTTCTCTATATTGGCGAGACTAAGAAGAAAAGAAAGGCTAGTAAGACCCTTAAGAAGGGCAAGGATAAGGAAAGATCGGGTAAGGCAAAGGTTGCCAAGAAAAACCCGACAAAGGATAAAGGATCGTGCTTCCACTACAGCATAGACAGGCATTGGAAGAGGAACTGCAAGGATTACCTTGCAGATAAGGTGAAATAGGAGCTTGGAGAAGCTTGAGGTTTCGACAAGATCTAAGAGATTGGTTAGGGGTGAGATAGACCTCAAAATGGGCAATGGAGCAAGAGTTGTTATAGTTGCCATTGGGGAGGTCACCCTACGTCTATCTGGTGGAGCTATCATTGCATTGGATACATGTTATTTTGTTCACTCTATTATCAAAGACATTATTTCAATTTCTTATTTAAAAATTAGTGGATATAAATTAGTTTTTTAGAATAATAATTATTTAATAATTTTGGATGATGAGATCATCACTAGAGGGACCTTAATAAATGGCATATATGTGTTAGACACTTCTCCACACATCATGAATATAAATACGTCCAAGAGGAAACAAAATAAGATGAATAATGCATACATATGACATATTAGGCTAGGTCATATATTTGAGAGAATGATTCAAAGCTTGCAAACCATGCCTTCGTGGAAAGATAACCAACTCTTCTTTAGTAAAACTGGAGAGAGAGTCATTGAGTTATTGGAACTCATATATAGTAATATATGAGGTCTCGAGTCAGGCTATAGGTGGTTACTTATACTTCATTATATTCACTAATGATTTCTCTAGGTATGGATATGTGTACTTGATGAAGTATAAGTTCGAGGCCTTTAAGAAATTCAAGGAATATAAGAATGAAGTAGAGAACTAGATTAAAAGGAGTATTAAGAACTTTTGATCAGATCAAGGAGGATAGTACTACATAGTTCACCCATTTATTCAAGAACCATGAGATTATATAATAGTGGATGCCTCTTTATACACCTTAGCTCAATGGTGTATCAAAAAGGAGGAATCACACGCTATTAGACATGGTGCGGTCTATGATGAGTTTCGCTGACGTACCCATCTCACTTTGGAGATATGCCCTAGAGACCGCAGCTTACCTTCTGAATAAAGTTCTATCGAAGTCGGTAGTGTCTATACCATATGAGATATGGAAAGGAAAGAAGTATGATCTTAAGATGGTTAAGATTTTGGGTTGTCCTGCCCACGTTAAAAGATAACCCCAACAAGTTAGAATCAATGATGGAATGGTGTCAATTTGTAGGAGATGCTAAGGAGACTTTGGGGTATTATTTCTTTCATCCCGATTACCAAAAGGTCTATGTTGCCAAGAGAGCTGTGTTCCTTAATAAGGAACACATTCTTGGTGGGAACAGTGAGAGAGAGATAGAGTTGAGCAAGGTTGGAGAACCTAGCTCGAGCACCATTCTAGAGTCCGAGTCTGTTCAGATACCTAGTATACAAGTTCTAACTTTATACAGGTCTAACAGAGTATCTCACCCTCCTGAAAGATATGTGGGATATATTAATGGAGATGACTCTCAAGACGTTGATCCTCAAACCTACAAGGAGACTATTATGAGTATAGACTCCGGAAAGTGGCAAGAGGCAATGAATTATGAGATGGATTCCATGTACTCCAATAAAATTTAAAACCTTATGGATGCACCTGAGGGTATCATACCTATCGGTTGTAAATAGATCTTTAAGAAGAAGATCAGAGTGGATGGAAAGGTGGAGACATATAAGGAAAGGCTGCTAACGGATATCATCAAAAGCAATGAGTTAACTATGACGAAACTTTTTTACCCATAGCCATACTTAATTCAATTAAAATTCTTTTGGCTATTGCAGCATATTATAACTATAAGATCTGGTAGATGGATGTGAAAACTATATTCCTCAATGGCAACCTCATGGAGGAGGTGTATATGATACAGCCAAAGGGATTCGTATCCAAAGAGAGTCCAGATAAAGTATGCATATTGCTCAGGTCCATTTATGGATTGATGCAAGCTTCCTGAAGTTGGAACATAAGATTTGATAAGGCGATTAGATCTTATGACTTTGTTAAGAATAAATATGGGCCTTGTGTATACAGGAAGGTAAGTGGGAGTATTATCACCTTCTTAGTGCTATATTTAGATGACATCATAATTAATGGGAATGCTCTCCAGAGTAAAGGCTTGGCTATCTAAAAACTTAGGGGAAGCATCCTATATTTTTGGGATCCAGATCTATAAAGATTGATCCAAGAGGATGCTTGGCTTATCCCAGTCTAGGTATATAGATTTATTATCAAAAAGTTTGGCATGAAGAATTTGTAGGTCTCATACTGATGAGACATGTAATATCACTTTCTAGGAGTATGTCCCCAAAGATTCCTGAAAAAAGGGCAGACATGGATAGGGTATCCTATGCCTCAGCGATTAGATCTATCATGTATGTTATGCTATGTATCAAGCCTATTATAGCGCATGCTCTAAGTATCATGAGCAGGTATCAGGCAGATCTAAGTTTAGAACACTGGAAGGTAGTAAAGTGTATTCTTAAGTACTTGAGAAAGACTAAGGATCTTTTACTGGTATATAGAGGAAGTAGCCTCCATGTTGAGGGCTACACGGACTCAAGTTTCTAATTTGACATTGATGATAACAAGTCGAATCCAGGGTATGTTTTCACCCTGAATGGAGGAGCACTAAGCTAGAAGAGTTTTAAGCAAGATATTACTACTGACTCGATCATAGAGCAGAATACATTGATGTAACAGAAGCAACAAAGGAAGGGGTATGGATGAAGAAGTTTAGGACCCTAGCTTGGATGGGTCCTAAGCTCAATAAGTCAAGGAGTCAATAAAGTCTTGAGTCATATAATATCCCCCTAATCTTGTCATCATCTCCTTTAATTTAGGAGTCGGCTAGGGTTTCTGGGGAAGGAGTCTTAAAGCCTCATGACTTCCTAGTCGTCGCCCCCTTGATAGTCGACTAGGGTTTGGAGTCCTATATAAGCATGTAGCCTTCACCTATTTTAGATAAGCAAGATCAATCTTCAATTCAGCCTTGTGGCAAACTACTAGGAGGGAGGAACCCCTACAATATTCTAAAGGTTGATCCCCTCAAAGATCAAATCTCCAAAGAATTCCTCTAGGGTTATATCATCTGGTATCAAAGAAGCGATCTTGCTACCATCTCTGCCACCTCCATTAGCCAAACAATTCTCATAATTTCTCTTAACATTTCCATATCGACCATCACCTCTCACCGTAGATCAAACTAATCTACTGCTGCCACCACGAATTGCATCAGAAATATGGTATTTCCCTATCACCAATACTATTTGCTGCTATAATTTTCTATCTACAAAATACCAAAAAGAGGTTTTGATCTATCCCTTGTTGTGAATTTCTTTCATCGTAAAAGTTATCATCTTTGCGAATGAAGGATTGTTGTAGAAAATTTAAGTCGCATATAGTGCTCTTGATTCAAACTATTTGATATCCTTTTTGGATGAAATTTCTCACGCGTCTCAAAGATCATTTTGGTTTTCATTTATGGTTTTTATACTAAGAAATTCATCTTTAAAATCATCCAATCCTCTATTCACTGAAGCATCCACCATATGTGTGTGACACTCTAGGCCCGATACTGAGCTGGCCATGAGTCGCTCCCATCAGAACTCCTTCTGATATAGTGAATTATTTTCTTTATAGTAATTCACTCGACTCATCGACTATGGACGTACTAGGCCACTACGTCATAATCCCCAAATGGTATAAGAGGATCGAATCCATCAAACCTATCTATCCACAGTTGCCGTGTATCTATAATTCCTCATCCAATTAATATCTCAGAGACCGTATATTGGACATGGTATTGTTAGGTCACATACGAAATTAGTTTGTCTTGCTCTAATCAGATTCTACCGAAGAACTCTTTCTCTCTCAATTTGAATGATCCTAGCTAGAGATTTGTCTGAGTAAGCACATATAGGATATTTCTCTCATGATATCGAGAGTGGATGATCATCTATTGACACTCAATTACCTTCAAAAGGTTGGCTACCAATCCTAATAACTAATTGTACTAGATCTGAAACTTTCCAAACCTATAAGTCTGACATCAAAGAAAGGAGTACTCATACAATACATCCTTGGTGTCTCAAGTCAAAGGAGTACTCGTAAAAGGCACCTCTAACTAGCACCGGCAACCTCCAATATTCCCTACGGTGAGTCTCACGGTCTTCCTCCGATGATCTTCCGACATGTTCCTATCGATCTTCCCGATACATTTGGTCAAGTCCTAGCAACTCCCAACGAGCTCCCACTACATCATCCAAACCTTGGCCTAATGCCTAAGCTTGATCTTGGGTCCATGTCTAATCTGTAACTCCTTTTTACCATCATAATTAAACCTACACGATGCTAACTATAACTTAATTAATTACAATCAACATGGCCACAAATCCACTTTAAGACATTCTCAACTCCCGACAAGCCTTTCAGCTACCCCCGACAATCTTCCAATGAGTTTCGGTCTTCTTCCGACGAACTCTCTTGTACCATCTTGGCAAGCTCCCAATACCCACGGTGAGCTCCTAATGCACTCCAAGCGAGTTCTCAACCGCATCATCTGAACCCCGGCCTAATGCCTGGACTTGACTTTGGCCAACCTCTGATTATAATCTTCTCTCTATCATAGTTAATCCTGCATCACTCAACTCTAACAACCTTGTTATATCAAGTACCCATCAATTGATTCTATCATCAAATTTTGAGATTCAATAGGTACAACCACCGAGAATCCTGGAAAAATGATTCCCTCTACTTTTTCAATCTCATCTTATACATTAGTTGATCACTTCCCTGGTCAACTAATTGAGCTCAATCCACTCCCTAAAGTGGACCCAGTTTGCCTCACTTCAGTTAATTTGGATCCCTTCCAAATCTAACTTATGTAAGACTCAACCTTAACTGATGATAACTATAACTTAATTAATTATAATCATCATGGTCAACAAATCCAATTCAAGACCTTTCTAACTCCCAGTGAACTTTTCGGCTACCCCTGACAATCTTCCAGTGAGTCTCTCGGTCTTCTTCTGGTGAACTCCCTTGCATCATCTTGACAAGCTCCCGATCTTTTTCGGTAAGCTTCCGGTAAACCCCCGGCAAGCTTCTAATACCCTCGGCGAGCTCCCGACGCACTCCAGGCGAGTTCCCAACAACATCGTCCTAACTCTGACTAGATGCTTAGACTTGACTTTGGCTAAACCTCTGATTGTAATTTTCTCTCCATCATAGTGAATCCTACATCAATCATCTCTAGCACACATGTTAGATCAATAACCCATCAATTGATTTTATCATCAAAATCTGAGATTAAACTAGTTATACATCTGGTCCTTAAACTTAATTCACCAATGATGCCTTGTGTGAGTACTCTTTTCTTTGACATCGGACTTATAAGTTTGAAAAGTTACAGATCAGGTATAGCCAGTTATCCGGATTAATAACTAACTATACAAAGGTAATTGAGTGTCAACAAAGGATCATCCATTGTCGGTATCACAAGAGGAATATCTTGTATGTGCTTGCTCAGACAAATCCCCAACCAAAGGAGATTATTGGATAGAGATCTAATAATCTGAGGTTAGTAGATAATTGGATAGAGATCCAATATCCACTAAAGCAGGATCCCTTAGGGTTTTTATAGGTGGCTCTTTATAAATAGGAGGGGCGACATACATAGGTGATAGGCTACACCCTTGACCGCCCCCTCCTATTCTCCTCATCTCCCTCACCTTCTCAATGACTAGCCTTCTTAGGCATGAGAGGGCAGCGAAGAATATAGAGAATCTTCTTCCAAGTTTGTTATGAGAAGCTATGCAAGAGATGCGAGACTTAGGGCTACAATTGGAGAAGTATTACTGTGGTGATCCATCATATGGATATTGCTAGAGTAGAGGGCACTTAACCTCCTTCATCCTCTCCATTCAGATTTGAAAAAATAAGGATATACGATCTCCCTAGGTAAATAATCTCACACATGATATAATTTTTCAGTTTTACGATTTTTCTTGCATCAATCTTTGCACCACGATTTTGATCTATCTAGGAAATTGGTTTTTTTTATCTTTCGCTGCACATGTGGTACTTCGATTTGGTTTCCTAGTGACTCCAATGGCCTCAACCCTGACCAGGTTCATAAGGGACTCCATCTCTCCCTTGGCACCATCACCCTACTGGTCGCCATCATATCATGGACTTAGTTAAATTTGCCTAAGCCGTGCAACACCCTAGCGGCACTCCCGAAGACTTAGCTGAAATTACCTAAGTCGTGAAGTAACATTGCCCACTGTTCTAAATTTAACTGGGATTGCCTAAGTCATTAAACGCCCAAAGAGTTATCTATCTGCAAAGGGTCAGCCCTCTTACAACCTCTTAAGGTCCCGTAGGACCTGCAAATAAGAAGTTGATTAGCTTAGAAGCGAGTGATGAACACGTCCCGACGTCTCACAAAGCGGAAAGTTATACAAGCAATTTGTCGAACACCTTGAGTGCAACAAAGAAAAGAGAGAAAGAGAGTGAAATAGGACTTTGGAGGGTTGTAGGAATGGCTGCAAGTCCACAAATGATAGTTCCTAAGGTATCAGACGCAAGATAAGTTCAATTGCTGATGAACGCCTATGCCTGACATATACCCAGAATCCCATCCAGCCCGGTGCCACCTGGGGGGTTCCAAGGTGCTGAAATGGCTGACATTTTGCACCACTCAGAAAGGTTATTGCAACACATGAAAAAGACCCAAAAACAGGGTTGTTTTGGCTCCGCGTAGCGAGCGATCGTTCTATAGCCTTCTACACTACTTTCGCTCACATTTCTTAGGTAAAAACACATAAACTCAAGGCAAAACAAGCTACCAAACATATATACAAGCAAGAAAAAGTGATGAACGGTTCAAGGAGCGAAGGCGTCGCGGTTGAGCAACGACCGTTCGTGACATTCTCCCCTACTTAAACTGTCGACGCCCTCGTCGATGCTTGTTGGTAGGCTTTGACGCGAGCTTCTTCATGTCGTAGGGCGTCTTCTGGCTCCCAACTGGCTTCTGTTTGAGGAAACTTTTGTCACTTCATCAAGTACTCTATTTGCTGTGCTCCATTGGGTAGCTTTATCTTACGATCCGCTATAATAGTTTTAACTCGCTTCTCGAAAGAGGCTCTGGTGGGGGGTAGTCGAGTTGGAACATTTCGAGAATCATCTCGCGGATCTGAGTGGTAGGCTTTCAAGTTTGTCGCATGGAAGATGTTGTGAATTTGGAACCATGCTGGCAGTTGCAACTTGTATAAGACATTGCCTACTCTGCTGATGATTGGGAAAGACCCTTCATACTTGCGTACCAATCCTTTGTGCACTTTGTGTCTAAAGAACTGGAGTGATACTGGTTGGAGCTTCACCAACACCATGTCACCAACTTTAAATTCTTGTGGTCGCCTTCCCAAGTCTACCCACTTCTTCATCTTTTTGGTCGCCTTCTCCAAGTAAGCCCACGCAATATCTACATTGCGATGCCATTCATTTGCGAAGTGATAGGCTGATGGGCTACTCCCTATGTAACTAATAACCAGGGTGTGGGGAGTTAATGGTTGTTGTCCCGCAATAATCTCAAATGGGCTCCGCTGCAAGTTATAGGAGAATTGGGCTATGTCCAACAGCTTCACCCAATCTCATTAGTTGGCACTCACGTAGTGCTGGAGATATTGCTCTAAGAGCGAGTTAATTCTTTCTGTTTGGCCATCCATTTGAGGGTGGAGGCTTATGGAGAAGTATAATTTAGACCCCAACAACTTGAACAACTCGATCCAGAATCATCCCAAGAACCGAGAATCTTAATCACTAATGATGTTATGTGGGACTCCCCAATACTTAACCACATTCTTCATCATCAACTTAGCCGCCTCCTCCGTTGAGCAATGTAGGGGTGCAGCAATGAATGTTGCATACTTTGAAAACCGATCAACTACTATGATTATCGATCCAAGTCCCCCTACTGCGAGCAAGCTTGATATGAAGTCCAAGGAAATGCTCTCTCATGGCCTTTCTAGTATGGGCAGCGGCTCCAAAAGTCCTACTGGCTTCTGCTGCTTTATCTTATCCTATTGACAAGTAAAGCATGTTCGAACATATTCCTCAACATCTGTCCCCATCTTCAGCCAATAGAAGGCCCTCTCTATGAGAGCTATTGTTCGGTGGATACCCGAATGTCTAGCCCAAAAGGAATCATGACACTCTTTCAAGAGTTCACGCCTCAAGTTATCTGCTCGTGGGACATAAACTCTATTCCCCTTAGTATAGATGAGTCCCTCCTGGATCCAAAATCACCGTGCCTTGCCCTCTTTGATGAGTTGAATTAGAGTCACTACCTGAGGATCTTGGTACAGTCCATCCCTGATCCTGGAAAGAAAGTTGGAGTGCAATTGACTTGTTTGGCCTCCGCCCTCCAACTGTATAGCATTCAATAGCTCCACTTTCCGACTCAATGCATTAGCCACGACATTTGCTCTTTTAGGCTTGTACTCCATCACCATGTTGAACTCAGCCAAGAAGTCCTACCATCGTGCTTGCTTTGGGGAGAGTTTCTTTTGAGTTTGAAAGTAACTCAATGCGACATTATCTGTCCTTAGCACAAATGGTGCTCCCAAAAGGTAGTGTCGTCACATTCGTAGACAGTGGACCACCGCTGTCATCTCCTTCTCATGCACAGGATATCATCGCTCGGTCTCGTTGAGCTTGCGACTCTCGTAGGCCACTGGATGACCCTCCTGTATAAGAACTCCTCCAATAGCAAAGTCAGAAGCATCGGTATGGACTTTAAAAGACTTTTCATAGTCCGATAATCTGAGTACAGGTGCTTCTAACACAGCAGTCTTTAGGTCTTAAAATGCCTCCTCACATTTGTCCGACAATCTCCAGGACTGCTCCTTCTTTAGCAACTCCATCAATGGAGCTGCGCGCTTCGAATATCTAGCTATGAAGCACTGATAATAGTTGACAAACCCAAGGAAGGATCTCAACTCTGGCACCTTCTTTGGTGTTCGCCAGTCCGCCACAGCTTGCACCTTAGCCTTGTCTATTCGAATGGACCCATTCCCAATTCGATGCCCCAAGAATAAAATCTTTGTTTGGGCAAAGTACTTTTCCCTCTTCACGAACAAGGTGCTCTCCCTGAGAACTTTGAAAATTGTTCGGAGGTGTCTAACATGCTCCTCAAGTGTTTGGCTATAGGTGACGATATCATCCAAGTAGACGACCACAAACTTGTCCAGATACTCCTTGAACAGTTGGTTCATAAGAGTGCAAAATGTGGTTGGAGCCTTGGTTAAGCCGAAAAGCATCACGAAGAACTCGAATGCTCCATACCTGGTCACATAGGTAGTCTTCACCTCATCACCTTCTGCAATGTGCACCTGCAAATACCCTGACCGAAGGTCAAGTTTGGAGAAGTATTTTGCCTTGCCCAATTGATCGAACAAGTCTGCAATGAGCGAGATAGGGTACTTATTTTTCACTGTCATCTTGTTGAGGGCTCGATAATCGATGCATAATCAGAGGCTCCCATCTTATTTCTTCTGAAAGAGGACTGGAGCTCCGAAAGGTGCTTTAGAACTGCGAATGAGACCACCACTTAGTAGTTCATCTAACTGCTTCCTCGGTTCTACCAACTCTGGAGGGGCCATGCGGTATGGTGGTCTAGCTGGAGGATTAACTCCCAGCTCTAGCTCAATCTGATGATCCATGCCTCTGCGTGGTGGTAGAGTTCTCGGCAACTCTGTTGGCATCATATCTGAGAACTCCTTCAGGATGTTCGTCACAACAGCAGGTTCCTGAATGGCCTCCCCGTCAAGTGTCTCTAGCTTCATAGTAGCTACAAAGGTTGATTCACCTTTTCGCACCCCTTTCTTCAATTGTAAAGCTGATATTTGTTGTAGGTCCTTGGTTCCTCCTCGAGAAACTGGAACCATGCAGGGATCGTCACCTCCCATTAGGCATAAGAAGTTCAGGAATGGTACAGGCACCAACTTCGCTGCATGCATAATTCCGAGAATCACTTGGAAGTCGTCCAATGGCACTGCCATCAAGTTTGTGCTCTTGCTCCATGTCCCGATCTTGATGGGGACCCCCTTTGCTTGTCCGGAGATCCGCTTGGCCTCCGAGTTCACCGCCTTCATACGACTTGGGCTCTTCTCTAAGATTAATCTCAGTCGCTTAGCTTCACGGTCGATACTAAAATTGTGGGTCGCGCCCGTGTCCACCATTGCACGGGTTGTTCAGCCATTAAGCTTGATGTCCACATACATCAACTCGCTGCTTTCTGCATTCAGTGGCTTTGCCTTTGTGTTCTCCCCTACTTGACCCCGCAACACATTCAACAAACGCATTGCTCCCATCCTGGGTCCTTGCGATGCCTCACTGTCGCTAATGGAGTCAGAACTGCTCGAACTAAGGGCGACGGCCTTGCCCTTGTCTAACTTACGGGGTAGAATCGATGTCATTAAAGCATTGAGTGCCTGTTTTTGTGGGCACTCTCTCACCATGTGCGGTCCTCCACACAAGAAGCATCCAATAGGCTTTGGGACTCTACCTCTTGAGCCCGGTCCCTTGTGGAAATTCTTCTTCTTTTGCTCACCCCCAGACTCCTTCGCTCAAGAGTATTTAGATGGGTGATTTCCTGAAGATTGTTTCTTCTTTCTTAAATCCTCCGAAGAAACAAAGTCAGTTAACCTTTCCGCGGTTGCAATTGCCCCGACTACGTCGGTGGCATTCCTCCGTAGTTCTTGTTGTGTCCATGGCTTTAAGCTATCGAGGAAGCTGAATAACTTGTCTTTCTTAGACATGTCCCGTATATCAAGCATCAGTGCTAAAAATTGTTTCACATAGTCTCGAATTGTTGTACTTTGGCGGAGTTGTCTCAGTTTCCTTCTTGCGACAAACTCTATGTTCTCGAGCAAGAACTGAGTTCTCAACTCTCGCTTCAAGTCTCCCCATGTATCCACTTGGGAACTGGATCTCTTCCCAACGGGTTCGCCACCAAAGTTTTGCATCCCCATTCATATACATTATTGCTATAGCAACTTTGGTCTCTTCAGAATCGAGCCTTATAGCATGAAAATATTGTTCCATGTCAAACAAGAAATTTTCAAGCTCTTTGGCATCCCTAGCACCTCCGTAGCACTGCAGCTCTGGTGCCCTAAAGTTTTGTGGTGGCGCAGCGTGAGTGTTGTTCCCTCCCACATCAAGAGTCCTTATTAACACTATCACCTTAGCCGTGAGTTCCGCCACAACTTCATGTAGATGTCGTACGAAATCTTTGGTGTCCTCTGTCAGTTGATCAATCAGGGATTCAACTTTCTCGATCCGAGATTCAGCTTCTTCTAGCGAGCTCTCTACCCTAAGTAACCTTCGCTGGACTTGGTAGAGTTCTTCCATGCTCGCTTCAAGAACATCAAGGTGGGTCTCTGCTGTTATAATTCTCTCCTTGTGGCTCTTTTTCCAGGTTGGCGCCCCAGATGGTGCCTCCTCCCCTCGTGGAGAATACCTAACTTCATGCTCGTCTTGTTCACTGTAGAGCTCCTCATGAGCGGCTCTCATAGTTTGCGAGCGGGTTTGCACTTGTAGCCCACCTACGACTGCTTGGAGCAAGGTTCCGGCTTGCCCCATCTTGCTCGATTCACCATGATGTTTCACCATGGTGAGATTGTGAATCTTCTTCGCTGTTTGTATGAATTGTTTACCTGCTCTGATACCACACTGTCACGGACTTAGCTGAATTTGCCTAAGTCGTGCGGCACCCTAGCGGCACTCTCGAAGACTTAGCTGAAACTGCCTAAGTCGTGAAGCAACCTTGCCCACTATTCGGGACTTAGCTGGGATTGCCTAAGTCATGAAATTCCTAAAGCATTATCTGTCTATAGAGGGTCAGCCCTCTTACAACCTCTTAAGGTTCCGTAGGACCTGCAAAGAAAAAGTTGATTAGCTTAGAAGCGAGCGACGGACACATCCCGGTGTCTCGCAAAGCGGAAAGTTGTACAA
Organism: Ensete glaucum; assembly: GCA_021527575.1. NCBI lineage: Eukaryota > Viridiplantae > Streptophyta > Magnoliopsida > Zingiberales > Musaceae > Ensete > Ensete glaucum. The sequence continues at coordinate 28,748,031 of CM038555.1, forward strand.
GCAATTTATCGAACACCTTGAGTGCAGCAAAGAAAAGAGAGAAAGAGAGCGAAATACGACTTTGGAGGGTTGTAGGAATGGTCGTAAGTCCACAAACGATGGTTCCCAAGGTATCGAATGCAAGACAAGTTCAATTGCTGATGAACGCCTACGCCCGACATATACCGGAAACCCCATCCAGTCTGGTGCCACCCGAGGAGTTCCACGGTGCTGAAATGGCTGACATTTTGCACCACTCAGAAAGGTTACCGCAGCATACGAAAAAGACCCTAAAATAGGGTTGTTTTGGCTTCGCATAGCCAACGATCGTTCTACAGCCTTCTACACTACTTTCGCTCACATTTCTTAGGTAAAAAATATAAACTCAAGGCAAAACAAGCTGCCAAACATATATACAAGCAAAAAAAGTGACGAACGGTTCAAGGAGCGAAGGCGTTACGGTTGAGCGACGATCGTTCATGACAATCAGGGACGAGCCAAGGTCTAAAACCATAATGGTTACCTTCATGGTAGTCGAGCTCCCTTCAGAATACAATGTCATCCTTATCGCCTAATCCTCAATAAGCTACCATTGAGCAATGAACTTCCTGACCTGAGTTGGGATCGGGGAAGCAAGGAGGGACCCTCAAGAATCAAGGTAGTACCTGATGGCTATCACGCAGCCAAAAAAGTAGAAATTGGAACTGCCCTAGGCCAACCCCCGAGATGCGGTTGGAGTACCACTTTCAGAAAAAGTCGATCGAACAAGATCATGAACATCAGATCTATGCTTCCGAAAAAATATCAAGTCCGACTCATCAGCTTCCTGACAAAGAACGCTGACATCTTCACCTAGTCACCAAAAGACATGCCAGAAATTGATCCTAAGGTTTCACAGCACCGCCTAAATATCTTCTCTGAGACATGACTGGTGAAACAAAAGTCTCAAAAGTTCGCCCTCGATCGGTAAAAGGCATTCGGTGACGATTTGGATTAACTAATAGAGGCAAGATTCATAACCGAGGTGAACTACCCTCGACGGTTATCCAATGTAGTTCTTATTAAAAAGCTAACAGAAGCTAGAGGATGTGTGTTGACTACACTAATCATAAAGTATACCTAAAGAATTGCTACCCCCTCCTGAGGATCAACCAATTGGTGGACATAACCTTAGGACACGAAGTCCTCACATTCATGGATGCTTTCTCGGGCTATAAGCAAATTTGAATGGCTCTTGAAGACCAAAAACATACCATCTTCATTAAGGACCGAGGAGTCTACTACCATAAAGTCAAGCCCTTCGACCTAAAGAATGCTAGAGTGAGGTACCAGAGGATGGTCAACCAGATGTTCAAGCACTAGATCAAGAGAAACATGAAAGTGTACGTCGATGACATGATCGTCAAGAGTAAAGTTGCTAACACTCACCTGACGGACCTAGCTAAGATGTTCTGAACACTCAAGAAGTTTGGCATGCACCTTAATCTCACTAAGTGCATCTTTAGGGTTAGTTCCAGCAAGTTCCTCAGCTTCATCATCCATTAGAGGGTGTAGACGCAAATCCTGAAAAGGTTCAAGCTATAACCGAGATGTAATCACCCTACTCGGTCAAGGAAATCTAGCATCTTATCGGAAGTCTAGCCCCTCTTGACAAGTGTCTTCCCTTCTTCTGAGATCTAAAGCACTCCAAAGACTTTAAATGAACTTTGGAATGTGAAGCCTTTAGGAAGTTGAAGGTGCACCTCGCCCAACTATCATAACTCACTTCGGCCATCTCAGGCGAGCCGCTCAACCTCCACCTCGTAGCCTTTGAGTATGCAGTTGGCTCAATCCTAGTCCAAGAAGGTTGGGAGCACAACGACCCATCTATTATATTAACCACATCTTCAACGAACCCAAGGAACAACACCCCTCGATCGAGAATCTAGAGTTGGCTCTGGTGCAGGAGGCCAGAAAGTTATGCCCCTACTTCTAGGCTCATAGAATAAAGGTGGTGGCCAACAGCACAAGCATGCTCTCTACTTCGAGTTCAAAGTAACCAACAAAGAAGCTAAGTATGAATCACTTCTGTCGAGGCTCTGCTTGGCTCTAGAATTACATATGAAAGAGATTGAAATCTTTAGTGACTCACAGCTAGTGGTAAGCCATATCAATGAGGACTACAAAGCTCATGATGCAACCATAGTGAGATACTTGTCCAACATGCACTGACTCATCAACCGCTTCCAACACCTCTTGATGATAAGGATCCCTTGGATGGAAAATGTGCAAGTCGACACATTGGCTAGGCTGGCCTCGACGCGCAAGATGGGGGAATACCCCTCGAAAATCAAGATGCTCTCCTTCCAAACCATCATAACTTGGGATGTCACCACAACCGAAGTCGCCCCAAACTAGATGGAGGGGATTCTCCACTATAAGAAGGATAGGACATTACCCATCGACCGAGTCACCTCTTGCAGACTAATGCGGACTCAGGCCTAGTATTATGAGATCAACAGCCAGCTCTACCATAGATCATTCAACCAACCCCTTCTTCGGTGCCTAGTGCCCATAGAAATCGAGATGGTTTTGGCCAAGGTTCATGAAGGCGTTTGTGGGGAGCACATCGAGACACTAGTGGGAAGCACATCGAGACACCATAACCTATTATTGGTCGATCATACATTGAGAATGATTCGACCATGGAAGCCGAGATGGTTTTGGCCGAGGTTTATAAAGTCGCATTGACCCTAGACTTCAAAATCATCATACAAGGCTATTATTGGCCGACCATACATCGAGACACCATAACCTACATGCAACGAAGCTTGCAATGCTAGGGGCATGCTTGGGTGCAATATCATCTCATAGTTCCCCTCATCACAATCGATAATGCATGGCCTTTGGACCAATGGGGAATAGACCTCCTAAGTCCCTTCCCTCCCGTCTCAGGACAATGGAGGTTTCTCATAGTCGGGGTAGATTATTTTACCAAGTGGGTCAAGACTGAACCACTAGCATCCATCACCAAAAAGCAAGTTACGTGGTTGGTCTAGAAGAATAGCATCATCCGATTTAGCATACCGAGGGCATTCATCACCAACAATGGGGCTCAGTTTAACAACTCCAAGTTCAAGGAGTTATATCAATCCTACAGAATTAACTGAGGTTTAGCTCGATGGCACACCCCCAGACCAATGGCTTGGGTGAGGTGACCAACTAAGTCATACTTGAAGGCCTTAAAAGAAGGGTCGTCAAGGCCCACGACACATGGGTCGATGAACTGTCAAGCATTCTATGGTTATCCTGAACTACACCAAAAACCACCACGGGTGAATCACCATTCAGCCTAGCATTCGGGACCGAGGCAGTGCTCCCACCCGAGATGGATTTTTAACTCTCTGGGTCGAGAACTTTGAAGATGGCAAGTCAAAAGACTTGACCTCGCTAATGAACGGAGGATCGAGTCACACCCATGTGCCTTGGCATATAAGAAATTCGTGGCGTGACATCACAACCGAAGGGTCCAACCATGTCAGATCAAGGTTGATAACCTTGTTTTATGCAAGACCGAGATTAGTAACCCAACCCATGCTTGAGTCAAGCTTGCACCAAACTGGGAGGGCCCTTACCGAGTAACCGATGCAGTCCAAGATGGAACTTTCTATCTTGAGACCATCGAAGGAGGTTGGCTACTAAGGACAAGGCATGTCTCCAACCTAAAGAAGTACTATCCATAGACTCAATCGAAAAAAGACATCAATTAGAGACAAGTATCTGAAAAGGTATGTTTTCATTTTATAAGCAAAAGATTTACTTAGTAAGTTAGGTCGGATATTACATCTGAGCAATAGGACCCAACCGGTTATAGAAAGACAAAATGGCAAAATCCTTCCCGAGGCATCCCTCACACTTCTGGAGGGTCGGTGCTATCATCAAATGGGACCTCATCCATCGACATGTCATTGTCCTTAGGAAGGGTGGCGAATAGGTTTTCTTTAATTTCCAAGTCAGGGTACCTTACCTGAAAATGAGCCAAAGTGACCTAATACTCATACTCATAGGTCACCTGCCCTAATCATTACAACTTAGCTTGAAGTCAATCTTGACTCCTTGTACTCGACTGGTGTCCCCTTCACCTTCTTGGGCACTACTCGACACTACTCAGTCAAGGACTCCTTAGCTCTTTGGGCCTTTGACTGAGCTACCTCTAGATTTTCATGATAGGTCCAATAGCTCATCCTCTAGCATTTAGTTCCTATCTCGGGTCTCCTTCAATTGCCACTAGGACTCCCCAAGGTGTTGCTTGAGCTCCTCGCGTTGCTGTTTGGACTACCCGAGCTCAGCCTTCAACCGCTCGACCTCCGCTTCCAAGTCAGTGGCTCGTTGCTTGACCACCGCTATAGCCATAGGACTGCATCCGTCCTTCAACTCTTGGACCTCATGGCGAAGGCCAATGATCTTGTTGCCCATATAGCTAGCTGATCACCTGACCTAGTCAATCTAGGCCATGGTATAGTGATGATTCTATATGAATGAAGAAGATAAGTCAAAACCCAGGTCAGGACTTCCCAAGCAAAGAAGGTGGGATTGTCCTTACCCAAACCATGGACTTGGCAGCCTGGTCGATCAACACCTCAAAGGGTGCATAATATAGTTGCCTCGCCAATGTCAATCTCAGCACCTCCCAAGCGAACTCCAGGGTCAATGACCCCTTAGCGTAAAAACAACTCTCGACCATCAGTGAAGCCCAACATGGTGAAATCTAGGTGCTCCTTCTAGCAAGTTTGCAATGAAGAGCGCCCGGAAGGGTTTGTCCCTAGCACACGCCCAAGTTTGATACAAGTTGCACATCAACTTGGGCTGAACTATTTTCTTGGCTCTCGAGTCCACACAGGGGGATGGGGCGTGCTCCTTGCCCAGGGTGCTTTTGGTCATGGAACCATCACCTCGAGAAGCGCATAACCTACTCGAACTCTTCATGCGACAAACATGGGGGAACATTATTGATGGCCTGAGATGACCACTCAAGGCCGAACCCCCATCCTTAACTATAGCTTATGAAGAAGTGGTGGTTCTTCCATCTTTTGTTGTTGGCCCCTCTCACCTTGAAACCACCTCGGGTGGCTTGGTGGTAGCTGCCTATCCCTTGTAAAGGCAAAAGCACATTGAGAAGAGGGTATGGGTTAGGACGATTCCTGCATTCTAGCATTCCTAGAGGGATGTAATCAAATAGCATCATAAGTTGAGCACCATTTATGACAGCGAGATCTGCCACCACTCGAGGCAAGCCTCGATGACTAGGTGTAGCGGGAACTGAAGTCCCGCCTCGAGCACATTGATCGTTAACCCAAATCGTATGAGAATTGTTTGGACCAAGGAGCATGAAGTTCATAGTCGGACGGGATGCTATTGCATTTCGAAGTCATTCGAGAAGCTGCTCAGTCATGACCGAGTCGCAATCATGAGACAACTTCATGATTTATAAGGCCTTTAAGGCCTTCACGTCCATCGGGGATATGCCATCCAAAGACGAATTGACTACCTCTACTCTAGGACTACCCGAGTCGATGTCGCAGCCTCGGGCGACGATCAACATGACAAAGAAGAAGAAGAACAAGAAGATGACATCCTAACCTGAATTGCTAATGATCAAGGAGAGGAAGGCCTAAGGCGGTGTGGAGGTGGAGTAGATAAGCAAAATGAAGCCCTCACATCTAGTGGAGGATTTATAAAGGGAACCCTACCACTTGACGTGACCCTTCGCCTTCCCAAGAGAGGGTAACAACTCATCTCGCCATCATGATGCCTAGGCAAAAAGCGATAAAATACGAAGAGTATAAATCCTGTCGGTAGGTGGGACCGCCAAAATAAAGTTCTTGCCAACACCAAAGTTTCTTGCTAGCAAGCATCCCGCCAACACTAAAGTTTCCTGCTAGCAACATCCCGCCAACACCAAAGTTTCCCATCGGCAAGCATCCCGCTTGAAAACCCTACATCCCGCTAAGGATTTTTTATCTAACCTAGAAAGGACCACCTCGACAAGACAAATCATGAGCTCGAGTTATGTATCTTGACCAATCATGAGCTTGAGTTATGTATCTCAAACAGTCATGGGCCCGAATTATGCTCCTCGGCCAATCAGTAACCGAGTTATGCATCTCGACCAGTCATGAGCCTGAGTTATGTCCCTCAGCCAACTAATGTCCAAGTTACGAATCTCAACTAGTCATGAGCCCGAGTTATATCTCTCGACCAACCAGTGCTTGAGTTACGCATCTCAACAAATCATAAGCCCGAGTTATGCCTCTTGGCCAACTAGTGCCCGAGTTATGCATCTCAGCTAATTACGGGCCTAAGTTATGCATCTCAGCTAGTCACAAGCCTTAGTTACCTCTTAGCCAAATTAATGCCCAACTTATGCATCTCAGCCAATCATGAGCCTGAGCTATATATCTCGGTCAACCAATGCCTAAGCTACGCATCTCGACTAGTCACGAGCTTGTGTTATGCCCCTCGACCTACCAGTGCTTAAGTTATGTATCTCAGCCAGTCATGAGCCTGAGTTATGCCTCTCAGCCAAACCAGTGCAAGAGTTATGCATCTCGACCAGTCATGAGCCTGAGCTATGCATCTCGACCGGTCACGAGCCTAAGTTATGCCCCTTAGCCCGAGTTATGCCTTCAGCCAACCAGTGCCTGAGTTATGCATCTCAACCAATCATAAGCCTGAGTTATGTCTCTCGGCTAAAACAGTACCCGAGTTATGTATCTCGATTAATCATGAACCTGAGCTATGCATCTTGGCCAACCGGTGCCCAAGTTATGTATCTCGGCCAATCATGAGCCAGAGTTATGTCTCTTGACCAACTAGTTCTCGATGTATGTAGCTTAGCTAGTTATGCGTCTGAATCAAACTAGTGGCTGAGTTATGCATCTCAGCTAGACATAATCTCAAGCTATGCATCTCGACCAACTAGTGCCCGGTTATGCATCTTGGCCCATCATGAGTTCGTGTTATACCTCTCAGCCAACCAATTGTGTACATAGTGCTCGAGTTATGCATCTCGACCAAATAAGTAGACGAGTCATGCACGTCCAATGGACAACCATACGCTCTGACCGATCAATACCCGAGTTGCACGTCTCAATTATCTTAAATACTGCTAAGGCTGATTATGCCCGAATTATGCATCTCGACCGGTTATGAGCATGAATAGGGTTAATAACAGAAGAACCCATGCACCCAGAGGAACCACGGAGGCTGATTATGCTCGAATTATGCATCTCGACCGGTTATGAGCTCGAATAGGGTTAATGGCAGAAGAATCCATGCACCCGGAGGAACCACGGATCCAATTGGAGAAAGCATCAAGCTGTACCTCAAGCCCCTCTACGAGGAATTAGTGCTTATCAAAAAAAAATTTGACTTAAAATTGTACAAACGAGAATATAATTCGAAAATCTGTTTAACTTGAAAGTGTGAGTATGGTAGTGAGTAAAGTAAATCAGTAAGCATATACCAAGTAAAAGCAAGAATGAAATGCAAACTGATTTATAATAGTTCAGTCGTCCCGACCTACATCCATTCTTGATTCCTCTTCACTCGAGACTACCAGCTTTCACTACCCATCTTCTTTCCAATGGGTAAGGATCAACTACCTTACAATACATCTCCTTTTACCAGGCTCAAGATAAAACATTTACAAACTATTTCTTATAAGACCTCAACTCTCCTTAGAAAATGACTACTAAAATTGAGGAGGAAGAGACTAAAATACTAAGAGTTTACAATAGTTGTCTTGAGTCTTTCTTCTTATTTTGTGCCAGAATCTTCTTCTTTAGCTGTGGACATTCACTTTTGAAGTGCCCTAGCATTTTACATTTATAGCAAGTTATTGTATCATTTTTAAGTTTATTTTATTCTTATATTCTTATTTTTTTAACTTTATTATAAGGAGTTTAAAGTCATCATCGTCACTTAAGCTTTCACTCAAGTGGCCTTCTTTTATTTTCAGTAATATCCTTCCTATTCTTTGGAAGGTTGTTCTCATGTTCGTCATGTGCCATTCTTTGATTCTTGAATTGTAATTACTTTTGAATCCCAACTTTTTAGAAGAGAACTTAGAATTTTATTAACAAGTTCAAGATTAGTAAAAGATTTACCAAGAGCTTTCAAACCATTGATAACATCCATAAAATGGGTGTACATATCACTAATGGTTTCGCTTGGCTTCATTTGAAACAATTCATAATTTTACACCAAAAGACTAATCTTAGACTCTTTAATTCTACTTGTGCCTTCATGTGTGACTTCAAGTATGTGTCAAATATCATATGCAGTTTCATATATAGAAACACGATTAAATTTATTTTTATCTAAATCATAAAATAAAGTATTCATAGTTTTTGTATTTAAAGAAAATGTTTTTTTCTCTAGATCATTCCATTTATTTATTGGTCTAGAGGATTTTTGAAAATCACATTCAATAATGTTCCATAAATTAAAATCTATAGAAATAAAAAAAATCCTTATTTATGTTCTCCAATACATGTAGTCCATCCCATTAAACATAGGAGGACGAGTTATAGAATGACCCTCTTGATTGTTAACAAAAGTCATTTAGTCTTTATTGGGTATAAAACCAACTGAGAGAAACTTAACTCTGATACCAATTGTTAGAATCGTAAATGACGCTAATGGGCGAAGATCAACTATCTTTGTTACAACTCTTTCTCCTTTTCACAAACTTAGGAGAGAACCTTTACACCCCTCTTTTATAAGAATTCCCTCACATCCCTTAGGACAATCTCTAAGCTCTATGAGGAGGGAGTCAACACTTTAAGAGAGCTTACAACCTTAGTATCATAGGGTTTTTTGTTCTATTTTCTTACTCACTCAAGCAAGAATGAGTGGGGTATTTATAAGTCCCAAATGGCTTCAAAAATGGAGCCAAAATTTAAATTTTTTCGGTCTTCAAGGTACTAGTGGTACCACCGCCTATAGTAGGCGATACTATCACTTAGCAAAGCTTGGGAGACTGAGCTTTGGCGGTATTACCGCCAGCCTAGGTGGTACCATTACCTACAACATTAACTACTAGCAGTACCATCGCCCAACCTAGGTGATAATATCGCCTAGTAACATGGGAAAGCGTGGACTTTACTTTCTAACTCATTGGCAGTTCTATCGCCTGACCAACTATGGGTCAATGAATGGGCCTCCCAATGGGCCCAAATCAACTCCAATTAAAGCCCAACGGGCACTTAATTGAGTTAGTATGGTTATAACCAAAACTAACTCAATTTAAACCTAAACTACTTCGATCAAGACACAAACTATTACAAGCATAAATCTTATGTTGTCCGGCATATTATTGGTTTTTCCAAGCTTCGTCCAAACCTTCGGCGTATCGTCGTCTCCTTCAGTGTATTGCATAATCAATTGGCATGTTGACCTCCCACAACATCTAATCTTCTTGGCGCAATGTTTGATTCTTCTGCTCGATGCCCAAATTCATGACACAAAATCTATCTTCTGACACATCGGCCAATCCTTCAACCCCATGTCTGATCTCTGACATGATGCATTTCGGCCTAACTTATAATTCATTTGCTTTAATCGATTTATCTTTCTATGATCGAAGTTAATCCTACGTCACTTAAATGCTCATTAGATTATAACTTTATCAATTGATTTCATCATCAAAATTTGATATTTAACAAGATCCAAAGTTAAATGGGTAACCAAAGCAAACCTCTCTTTCTTGTAGGTATGTCTCCAAACAAGACCTAGGAGAAAAAGATTGTATCTTGATAGTGGATGCTCAAGGCACATGACCAAAGATCCAACACACTTCTCAAAGCTCACTAGCTGAGATAGAGGATATGTCACCTTCAGAGATAACAACAAAGGAAAAAATCAATGACATTAAATATTGGTAGCAAATCAAATATTTTAATTAAAGATATTCTTTTAGTAGATGATTTAAAGCATAACTCACTAAGCATTAGTCAACTTTATGGTAAAGGGATAAAATATTAAATTTAAATCTAATGCTTGTATCATAGAAATACTAAATAAGAATAATTCTATGATTACTTTAAGAAGCGATAATATTTATTATACTATTGATCTTGATGATTTTTATAATGAAACTTATTTTTTGGTTTTAAACGATGATGCATAGCTTTCACATAGGAGATTAGGAAATACAAGTATAAAATTAATCTCTCTAAAGAACTTTAGTTATTTTTTAATTTTATAGGAATCTATCCATGTTATTTTTTAATATATTTTTCGAAGGTAAGAAAATTGTTGATAATGATTTTTGAATTTTATTTGAATGAGAGTTCTCCTCTCCAAAGCAACTTAGATACATCTACTTCCAAAGAAACCCTACCCAAGGAATGGAAGTATATAGACTCATATCCTAAGGAGCTAATTATTGAAGATATATAAAAAGGTGTTTAAACATGCTCTTCATTGAAATATATTTATCCAAATATATGAATCAAGACATTTTACTATTTATTCTCATATGATTATTTTTTTTTATTAAAGAAGAGATTTTTGTAAAACAAATTATGATCTTTCACTTGGCTTATTGATATTCCTGACTTGAGATCTGTCTCGTATGAATCAAGAATTTTTGCTAATTATTCTCGTATGATTTCTTTTACTAAAGAGAAAATTTATCCAATCGAAATATGAGCCTCTACTTAACTTCTCAATATTCGAAGTATTTTCGGCCACTTGGTGTAGAAGAAATAGGTGGTTGTTTGCTGTCAACTGATCCTTCACCCTTGTCTTGCACATTCGACACTACTTTGCTTTGGATAGTAGGCTTGAAATTTCCCCCTCTCGTATAACTATCTTTCGCCCCGTATCGAGAATCATTTTCAAACTTTAATGCTTCTCCACTTTTGAAGCCAATTTGCACACATTATTCAATTTATCCTTCAAAACTGCTTCTCTACTTTGGCAATCTTATATTTCAGACCTTATAAGTATCTTGCAATGGTTTGTTCTTCTAGTTTCACAAGCTCTTATTTTAACATAAGATTGTCGAACTCTACTGTGTACTCTGTACTAATATCTTTTTGCTTGAAATCATGGATTTTAAGAAAGATCTCTTGCCTCTAATTGTTAAGTAAGTATTTTCTTTTCAACTCCCTTTTCATTTTCAACTATGTCATGATCTTACTCTTCCCCTCACGTTCTCTTTGCTTCTTCAGATTTTTCCATCAAAAAGATGCATTCCTTTTGAGCTTGAGTGCTATAAGTTTTACCTTCTTTTGTTCTGAAAGTTCATGAAAGTCGAATATTCTTTCCACTGTATTAAGCCAATCAATAAAGTCATCAATATTGATTTTATCTTCAAACTTTGGAATATCAAACTTTAAGTTGTATTTGTTCTGTCACTCATCTTGATCTCTATGCCTTGCTTTAAATTTTTCAAACTCCCTTGGGTAAGGTGGTGTATCATCATCAGAACCAAGCATTTGGGCATTATTTTCATGCTAATTATTTCTACTCCAAAGTTCTTCAATGATTTAATTTTTTTCGTATAGATTGTGTAACAATCTTTATAACTGCAACCTTAAGGATTCAACATCATCTTCATGGCTACTACCTTCACCAACTATTTCTTTTCCATTCCGCCTTGCCATAATCTCTAGCCTTTAGTTTTGATACCAAACTAGTACCGGGGAAGGAAGAAAAAGGAATGAAATTCAAAAAAAAAAAGAGAAACTGATAGTCAAGTTGTTGAAAAGAAAATATACTTAGGATAGAACTTGCATAAAATCGATAAATAATTTACCATTAAGTTTAAAATCATAAAGGAATACAGAAAATTCATCACCCCAAGGATATTAAATAATGATACAGAACTGCAACAAAAGACTCACTACTCAAGGAAGCATCCAAGAGATAGAGTTTAAAGAGAGAACTCAAAGAATTTATGCTAATATCATCATATTCTAAACTCCTTCTAACCCTAAAATACCAAATAATTACTAGTGTATAAAACAACCCTTCATGCATAGAGGACTATGAAATTAAATACCTTATAGCTGAAAACTACCCCTGTTTAATATATTTCTTGGTGAAGAAAAGTATCTTAAAATAACTTTAACTTTGACTAAGGAATATACTTATGAGTTATCATATTTTAGTGGGCTGGATTAAAGACTATCGGATAAACATTATTGATTGTAAAGAATACCATAGAATCAATAAGATTCATCTATAAGGCAACCTCCCCTACATATGCAGTGTCAAATTTTAGACCCCTGAATTAACCCCTGAATTATGCTGTCTTTGCATATGCATGTCTTATGCATTCATTTTCAGACTTAGGGAAAGTTGACTTAGTGCTATTCTGCTTCAGGAAATTCCATCTGAAACTTTCTACCACACTATATATCTATCAAACTTATACAGTTGCTCTCAAGTTTATTATTTTGATATAGAACCACTTTGCATTGATTTTGCTTCATTGCATCAATCACTTTCCTAAAAGATTTCCATTTGCCTTCTTTAGAACTTATTCTTCCTTACATCCATATTAACTAAGGCTTTGTGGTAATCTCTTCTCTATCCTCTTATTTTATGCTCTATTTGCCTTTTCTTTCTGATGCCAGTCTCATTTGAAGGATCTAAAACACTCATTTTATTGAATTGTTTGGCAAGTAACTGTGTCCCTCAAGCATCATCTGATCATCACACTATGATACTGAAAAAAAGGGCAGCCATTGTTACTAAAAGTCAACATGATATATCATGTCAAATATCTTTTGGATTGCAATTCTGGCAGCTTCAACATTTTCCAAAGATCAAGTATGACAAAATTCGTCAGGATAAAGATGCAGAAAACATCATTTTTACCATTAGAAAACATATGGAGAATTCTTAAGCCAACGTATGAAGTTTTTGACTGGGGCTTAGAAGATGGGTAAATTAATCTTAATATGAAGTGTTAACTTTTCGTCAATGTCTTATGTTCTTAAACTGCCACATTTGCTGATCAAAGTTGAGACAAGCCAAGATAATAAAAAAAAAAAAACCTTGATTTTTAGGGATCAATGATATTGACTGATTTCTTGACTGATCCCAGGTTAGTCCGGTTGATTTCCAAAACAAATCTTGTCAGCCTGAGTCAATTCTTGATCGGCCATGCCAATCCCAGATGATCTTAGCCAACCCAGTTGATTTTCAAGTTCCAATTAATCTTGTTGCTCTCTTTTTACCTTTTGGCTATTTCAATAAAAAATACAAAAAAATCCTGTGATCCTAGTCAGTTGACTTGCAATCGATCACTTTTCTCCAATTCGGATCATCATCCAGATCCTGACCCTGCGAATATTGGAGGCCCTATTTTGATGCTGATCATCATCCATCATCTGTTTAGATACTTTCTCAAAAAGTCAGGGAACTGCTTAAGACACTTTTATGCGGTGAGACTTTGTTTTGATATTTGCAAATAAGATTTGATGAACTAAAAGATTGAAATTTATGTCTACGCATGTAAATGGGTTGGCACTGCCAAGTATTATGCGGCTCATATTGTGTGTGATATACCCAAGAAAGTTGGTGAGCCAATCTGGCCGGTGTTGGTATCTTTTGCACCATGTGATGTCGAGATAGCATGGATCAATGTTGCGAATCATTTATAGGAACCAACACTGTTTATGCAGAATGTCTAATTTATTTTTAATATGCTTATAATTCACTATAATGATACATAGTTCATACCAACTTTTATTTTATCATGTGGTACGTATCGGTCTACCAACTGATTGATATCCGAACCATCCGTTACTGAGCAATATCGTTAGGTAACGATTGTTTCCGTTCGTTATCACGTAAAATCGACCAATAAAGATCAATTTCAACCATCACCTGTCGATTTCAAACGGTCTCAACCAAGGAAGGGAGGAAGGAGAAGAATAAGAGGAATAGTCTCAGTCGAGAGAGCGAGAGATAAAAAGAGGAGAACTTAGATTTCTTCCTGAGTCGTACGACCCATCGCCCGGTCTCCCTACGTCACGTGATCCATCACTCACGAGCGATTTCTTCTCCTCGCATAGGGAGAATAAACGTCTCGTTGCATGAGGAGAATGAACGAGGCGATGTCATCCTTTTTTTTCTTTTTTACTTATTTTATATTATATTATATTATATTATATTATATTATATTATATTATATTATACCGAACGTTATGCGTATCATTTGATATTTGGTATCATGTCGTATCAAACAAAGATCGGTATACTGATATGGATAGCTTTAATAATCATTGATTCATATCACTTTAATATGAAATATTTAAAGCTAAAGTCATGTGACAATTACCCTGTTTTTATTTAACCTTTGTAATATGAATTAATGTGTTGATTCTTTTGTCATAACAACAAAGTTTTTCTTTTTAGTGGTTGTTTTTCCAGTTGGTTACTTTGAAAAAAAGAACTGTCAAATTAATAGACAATTTCAGAGACCATGTGTGTTTCAAATGGGCCCTGCTGGGTTCTTAAGACATTGTACTAGAATTCTTTTCACCATAGTCTTGATTTATCCAGTAATACTTCTTAAATTTATAATTTTGTGGACACCTTTAAAAAAAAGATAAAGACTAAAAACTACTTATATTGAAATCAGGATTAAGGTCATTTATTAAAGATTAAGGTATCTTTTGATATTGCTGATTGCCGCTAGATGTTCATGAACAAGTTGGAACTCTTATCAGCTGTACCTGTATACTCAATGTTGGAAAAATCGAAGACCTGTCTGTTATCGGATATTGGAATATATATATACATAGTTTTATTGTCCTTGTCCTCATCTATTTGGCAAGTGTATACGAGTCTTCTTAACTATCTTTCCCCAATTTTTGTGAATTGTTGTGATTCTGAGCTCACGGAAGTTTCTGCAGGCACTCTGGTCAACGATCTAGGGTTCGTAAACTCCAATATATTGCTGAGCTTGAGAGAACTGTTGACATGCTTCAGGTAATCATGCAGTTATTACTTTGGATTTCTCACCCTGAATTTTCTTTATGGAAACATTATTTACCTTTGTTTATGTAGACACTGGGAGCAGATTTGGCTTACTAGAGTTGCTTCTCTGTTTCAGTACCGTCTTTCTTTATCCATGGAAAACGAGAAACTAAGACAGCAGATTGCCAGTCTTCGACAAGGAAAAAATATCAAGGATGGTATGCCAATATCTTTGTTGTTTTTCCTGCTTCAGTAAATTTTTTGGACACCTTTAAAATAAAAGATAAAGACTAAAGACTACTTATATTGAAATCAGGATTAATGTCATTTATTAAAGACTAAGGTATCTTTTTGATATTGCTGATTGCCACTAGATGTTCATGAACAAGTTGGAACTCTTATCAGCTGTACCTGATATATTTCAATGTTGGAAAATTTTAAGACCTGTCTGTTATCGGATATTGGAATATATATATATATATATGCATAGTTTTATTGTCCTTGGCAAAAACTGTAGTAAAGAGGGATGAAGCTTGTGAACTGTTCAAGCTGTGCTAGTTACCATGCATGTTATGAAAAACACTAACTAGATACATATTAATACTGAAAATACCAGTTTTTATGTCATACTAGCGTAAAACATTTGTCTACCTATCTTCCGTGTATTTCTTAGGCATTCATCAGCATAATTTTACTCTGATTCAGCCTTTGCGGATTTTGATAGGTCAACATCAGTCTCTGAAGAATGAAGCAGAGAGGTTGAGAATGATTTGTGGGCGCCACCGGAGAAGCAAAAGTGCGGCTTCATGTTTTGAGATGGACCTTTCTGACTTAGTATCCTTCGTCAATAAATTGGCAGATGTTGGACTTGGGAAAGCTCAATCTTGGTGGTAGGTAAGTTTCTCTGAAGCATTGTTTAGGGCACTGGCAAACGAGAATCCTATCCTTGGGGTTGAGAATTCATGACATGGGGTTTATTTTTCTAAGTTTGACTCCCAAGCTCTAGATTTGAATCTACTGTGTCGGTTAAGCCTCTTCCAAGTCTAACATACTCCCCTGTTGCAAAAGCTTCTTGCTCATCAATGTAATTTTGTCGCACCAATCTAAGACTGCAAGGTGGTGGTACTACACTTTCTCCCCGTGTGGTGTCATTTACCTGGAACTGTGAGCAAGGAAAAATGTTGAACTATGATGTAAGGTTTGCACTCTTGTGGATGTCATCTTTACTGCTACTTGCCATGATCTGACTAATTACCATCTGTTCTGTGAGATCCATGCTTTTGCACACAATGGTAATTACCACATAATATGTATGTCAATGGGTCTAATTCAATCCAGCAATGACTCCATTTCTATTCAACAGGTAAAAATCTCTGCACTGCGTCTACATATTACAAAATTTAAGATAGTCTCAGTTTTCTGTTCAAAATTTGCCTAGATGTGGTTAATTCAAATTTCCCATGGTTGAAACATGTGAGGAGCGTGAAAGGTGTTTGTGTGTGTACGTGTATATATATATATATATATATATATATATATATAGAGAGAGAGAGAGAGAGAGAGAGAGCTTGTCTCATCTAATAGGTAAAGCTTTTAGATGTGATGTCATTGATAGGAACATAAGATGATAAACAATCACATTATGATACGAATGACACGGGAGTAATTAGATAGTTGACAGTAACTAGAACAAGATAGGGGTAGTTGTACGCAGTAATTACACAATCATAATTACATTTACATAACCATGGACTTGTAAAAGAACGATGGAGAGTAGGAGTTGTTCACATTAAAACCCGGTAATTCTTGGGCGACGGGCCAACCAGAGCGACGGCCACTGCCACCGATGCGTTGCCGAACTCGATGTGGGCATCCTTGCAGTGCGCCATCATGGCGTCCTTCCTTGTCCACCACGCGCCCGACCCAAACTTCACCCAGGCGAACACCCTGAAAACGAAGCTCAGGGACCCATCGCCATGGCTCCGATCCAAGTCCATCGCCTTCGCGGTGTCCGAGCTTAGGTGCTTGCTCGCCGCCACCAGGCGGGCTCCGGCTGGAGTTGATATAAGATAGGATTTAAAAATGGATGATAAATCAATAAATTCAATAGATTATTTTATTATTATTTTTTTATTTTTAACATGCTATCAGAGTTATCTCTCAATAAAAGAAATTACGGTTTCTATCTTTTAGTACTGGTCAAACGGCCCCCCGCCATCTCTCTTTTGTGAAGTATGCAACACAACTGTCGCTGTTGCAATCTCTTCTTGTCGAGGGCTCCTTTTCCTCGTCCTCTTCTCTCGGTGAAGAGAAGAAGTATCTTCTGCATCCGCTCCTACTGCCTTAGTCCACACAATCGCGTCCATGGCACCGGGTCGCGGCCCTCCAACCCAAGCGACGGCCGAGTCTACCCCATCGAGGAAACCCGCCGCGTTGGATCTCGAGTTTAGGCACCCGCCCGCCCGATGATAGTCTGATCTAATCAGATTTTTGAACTTGGCTCTAGTAGAATCGTCTGCTCTTTCTCAACCAGGCTGATATCGCCATCAAAGTCAATCGTCATCAGATCTTCATCGCGGTTAACAACACAACAGCTTCCTTCTCAACTAGGTTGACATCGCAGTCGAAGTCAACCGTCGTCAGATTTTTCGCGGTTGACAACACGACGACTTTCTTCATTCAGATTTATTATCATTGGTTCAAGATCAGTGTCCTTAGTTCAAAATCGATGTCGTTACAGGAGCTCGATTTTGCGGGGGCATGATAGAAGATAGGATTTAGATATGATTTTCCCAACTGAATGATATGATTTCCCCAAATGAATGAGGAAATAACGTTAGTTGAGTAAAATACTCCTATCTTTACCTGTATAAATTTGATGATAAATCAATGAACTTTAATGATACTCTTATTTTATTGAAAGAAGGGAGGAATCGGGACATACTCTTATTTTCTTGAAAGAAGGGAGGAATCGGGACATAGGATATGATTTCGGAGTCGTAGAGGACGGCCACGCCGATCTCGTCGCAGTCGATGCCCAACTGGTCGTTGGGGTTGTGTAAGGTGAGGGAGAGGTTGAAATCGATGGACAGCTGTTAGGCGACGACAGTTAGGTTGAAGCTGGAGACGACAGCCCAGGAAACGGCGATATCAGGAAGGTTGGGCCGGAGGACGAGCCAGAGGATGAGGTTGAAGACGAAGAGGATGAGGAAGGAGGCGATCATGACGGCGCAGAGGCTGCGGAGGAAGACGCTACTGCAGAGCACAGAAAGGTGGGGCGGCACACCGGCGCCGTAGGGATAGTAGGGGACAGTGTGCGGCGGGAGCCGCGGGGGAGGAGTGCCATAGACATAAGCGTACGGATTGGAGCGTCCGATGCCGGTGGGCTAGCCGGTGACGACGGGGATGGGATCCGCCAAGCGAGTCATGAAGGGTTGGGAGGGAGCGGGTAGTTTCGAAACGACGCGATTCAATTGACGAAAGCGAACAGCCGCCGGGTCCCGTCTCTTCTTGCTTCGTATTGTTTCGTTGTGGGCTAAAAGAAGCGCTGATGGACGATCGAACGATGGATCACAGCTTGACCGTTATGTCCTCACATGGAAGCAATATCATGTATAATATATTTATTACCTTTAGGATGAATCTTTTTTATGTTTAAAATCATGTAAATAATACTTAATATTAAAAGTTTTATTGAGAAACTTGAAGTGATATATCTCTGAAGTTAGCAAATTAATTGATGTGTGGTATCTATAGTTGGAATTAAATGAATAGTTGGAATTCCAAATAGATCTTGGCATCAACGGATAGAATTTGATTGATCGAAAACTTTCTAAGTGATAACTTCCATATTTTAGAGAGTTGCTAGGATTAAAAATGCATAATCTTGAGCCTAAATCCTTATTTTGATAAAACAAAAAAATTTATAAAACTAGAATTAGAATGGCGTTAGCCATATTTTGTTGGTATCTATCAAAATTACAAAAAGGACCGTCCTATATACTACTTGAATTAATGTAGCAAGAGTTTAATATTTAAATTGGTCTATTTAATTCTATTGATTCTATGTCCAATTGGAACTTTATATTGATTTTTTTAACTCTTTTATTAGTATTGTTGGAGATTATGTGCCGAAAAAACACATATTATGAGGGAGAAAAAAAATTATTTGGTAGAACTCATAAATTTTCAATAATCATTATTTTTTCTTTTCGATCTTCATGCCTTTGGTTAGGACACATAGGACAATAGCACTAAAATAGAGATGCCTATATATTCTCCCATGAACTTCATAGTTCTCTAATCATAAAATCACCCACCTTTTGACCTTGATTTCAGCGATATAATATGGATAGTGTGTGTCAATGAGAATGATGTTTATTTCAAGACGATACCAGCAGAGAGACTCAATGACCGATGTTTTTGCTTCTGGATATTTTTACCTTTCTTTATGTTATGATCAAAGTGTGAATACAGTTTAGTCTGATTTGAGTGCCTAAAACTACTAATACTATTAGGGGGAGTGAGTTGGTGGGAGATTTAATTGCGATGTAACCCAATTGATTTTGCTAGATGTGGTAGAGGGTCACTCCCACCTCTTGAACATCGGTACCTCGCATAAAGATCGAAGTCGGACAAAGAGGTCATCCAACTTGACCCCTCCGATGCTTAAGTTAGTGAGGGTCGGAACTCCTAGAGAGTGGAAGAGGGAGAAAGGATATAAAATTGTAGCATGTGAGTGTCGAGGGACTGACCCCAGTACTATTCCTGAGGATGACTTATATACCTATTACCTCGAGTTGATGTACGAGATAGTTTTGTGATCACTGTCGTCAACATGCATAGGTATTTAATGTTTGTAGGCGTCTCAAATGGTTGACTCGTACATCAGGCACAGATGCCATATGGATTGTTTGGCACTGCTCATTGCTTCCGACGTAATTGGATGCGTGGATATGTCGTCCTGTTCATCCTCAGGCGAAGTTGGTCCAGGGAGCCACTAGAGTATATGATATGCGAGTCAGCTCGACATGCTAAATTGGCTCTAGAAGATGATATGCCATATCAGATATCATCTCTCATGACATATAATTTTTAGTTTCATGATTCCCACATATCAGATATCATCTCTCATTACATATAATTTTTAGTTTCATGATTCCCACACTTACCTGTTTCATAGTGTAAGTAAGCATCTTTCTCTCTCTCTCTCTCTCTCTCTCTCTCTCTCTCTCTCTCTCTCTCTTGTTTTCTTTTACTAAAACAAAAAAAATAGGATTACTTTCTAAAACGAGGATAAAATTCACCCTAGATATCGAAGAAGATTAACAAAGAAAAACTTAAGAGGATCATTTTCCTCGCTAAATAGATATCTTTGTCAACCTTACAACAAAAATTGAATATTTCTAATCATAAAGAGAATACTCCAATGAGCAATGAACGTTCCTGGTAAAATATGAGAAAGAAACTAAGAATCAGTCTCGATAAGTTTGTCGACGAACTCCTCTCCTAAAGTCACATCGATCTTCTCGGATAGCAGCAGCTTCCAAATAGAGCATACTCCTTATAAGTTCCATGTACCTTCCTTCCTAAAATTAATCTTTTACCTCCCATATCATGTTTATTTTTAAATTCATTTTGAATTAATTTAAACCAACTACACAGGCTTGTTTGTTCCACTTCACTTTAATTTGAGACCATTTCCTTGAGCACTCAAGAACTCCCTCACGAGAAATGGTGTAAAGAACAACTCTACGAAACAACCCATAGGATTACTTTTAATATCATTAAATGGCTTACCATCCATGGGTCTCCAAATCTACCAAAACAAGTAATAACAAAGGAATCTAATAGAAAAGCTACTTGACCATCACAACCCTGAGCCTTCATCAAGCCACACCTTCATCCGAGGCCTCAAAATCTCGAATGAACATTCAACTTAAGCATAAGAAGTGTCCTACATTAACAGAGAGAAACAAGTAAAGAATAAAATTTCAAAGGACTACAGGGTAACTTCACGCAAAGTGCATAAATTTCTTGCTTGTTAAAGCTTCAAACAGCAGCTTATTTGGCAGCATCAAGCAATTGACTTGGTGAGAAGGCAGCGCTTTTACCCCTCATCACTTGACATCTTTCTTTCTTCTTGTTCTTCCTGGTCATGATGATGAGTTCTCGGTGCAGCATGTGAGACAGCTAACACCCATGCCTCTCTTAATGGCTGTCTTCAGGAATATATCTTTGTCTGTGATACATTCTAGCTTTTTCTCTTGTTGACTTCATCTTTAAGTAGTGCAACATCGTCCAACTCACAAGTCAACATGGTCCGACCCATTCCTGAATGCTGCATTTGAAAATCGAATGGCCAGAAACGTTTGAGCTAATGTTTCTTTCTCGACTTACCTTCTTGAAATTAGATTTCTTCGGAGGTCAAAGGATCCTGTAGGTCTATACTAACAAAACTACTTTGATCCTTAATTCGATAAAAAAGTTAAATAAGATTAGTCTTATTAAAGGAGTTTAGAGATGCGGGCATACCTGGAGATCATCCTTTACGTCATCAATGGGAATTTTTTTTTGGATATCATATTGAGTAAGCAAGCTTAGATAAAACCAGATCACCGTCAAGCTGATTGGGCATGCTTAAGTGGTGCCATGTCATCATCATCATGGTAGTTTTTAGACTCTTCTGATCCATTGGAATACATTTGTCATTCTTTGATCGATCATCCATGGCTCAAACTACATTCCGCATGTTATGTTCCAATTGACTGTGCATATCGTAATGTGGCTACGAAGCATATACCTCTCCGATTATAAGCATTACCATTGATTTGGACAACGCTGGTTCTGAAGGCATTCTCAAGGTCATCATGCTATGTGGAAGAGTTCCTACTTTTCTCACTCCACTTTCCTTTCATTTTGTTGTTCTTTCTTTGCTGCTCTGCATCATCCTTCCTCACGTAGGCAGCTTTCAGAACAACCACCCATGTTAGTGTGGAGCTAAGATAACATGTTAATGTCATTGTAATGGCCAACATACTGCCAGTTTCACTCCGTCCATGTGGAGGTCGCATGGACTCCATTTTTCCATGTTCTTGCAGTCCAGAAACATATTCCAGAAAATTATAGGCTTGGGAACATGCTAAAGAACTAATTCGATGCATAATTTATACATGGAACACAGTATCTATCATTCACAGACTCCGTAGTCGTCTCCTCTGTGTCACAGTTTAGAACTTCTTTCTCGCAAGCATCCCCATGTGCAATCAAACACTTCTCAGAACAGCATCACAAGCAAACGAGAGTTGGTCACCTGTAACTGGCAACTAGGAAGGCATGCCACCGATAAGAACCCATCTGTTCCTGATCACACTGCACACAATGCGATCATAAAGCAGTATTTTCCTGGGGATGTTAATCCATACAATCAGTTATCTCCTTAAGCAACATTTTTTACCAGTAGAGCATGTTTTAGAAAACAAAATGAACCATATGGCTGTGAAATAAGAAAGTCTCTAGTGGACTCTTTTTTTCTTTTAGGATCATAATTCATACTGATAAGATACTGCTGCATTTATAGCAAAAAATTTAAAGCATCACAAAGTTAATCACTTAAGCAACATATCAGATTAATAATAGTGACAGCAACAAGTAATAGATTGAACATGGTAAGAAGTTCATCAGAAACATCTCTTTTTTCTCTTCTCACTTGGCTGTTGTGGAAGAGGAAGGAAATAAAAATCATTATGATGCATCATTAATATGATTAGCCTGATTTCTACGTTCATTTCGGTTTTGATTTCCACTGATTTCAATCTTAAATCTCACTCAAAAACATGTCTTTCTTCTAGATTTTGTTTCGCCAAAATTTAATGTTAAACAGAATCGTAGCACATAAAATCATGTTAAATAGGAAACAAGTGATTCTGCAACCTTTAATTTTCTTTGAGTCTCCGAATTTATTCAGCCCATAATAAAAACCATATCATTCCCCGCAGACATCACCCCACCATCCCCTCCACTCTCTCAATTCCATTATATGAACTACTCTATCACATGTATATGCATACGTACTCTTTGGTCTTCCCTACTCTTCTTTATACGCCACATTGTTTCCTCTTCCTCTGGTCCTACTGCTTCAAGTCTCCATCGTCTACCTCTTCCTCCTTTTCTTACTCTTATGGGGAAAGACTGCGGCCACCACCACCACGGTAGCTGCTGCGGGTGCAGCGTGTGCTCCGACCACTCACTCAACCCTCCTCGCCCTTCCGTGGTCGTCGACGCCTACGTACTTATCGTCCTCCTCGTCGTCTTCATCACATGGCTCGTCCTCCGCCCCACCATGCCCATCTTCTACCTCAAGGATGCCACCGTCTACTAGTTCAACCTCTCCCTATCCGACAACATCCGCTCCACCGTGCTCCAGGCCACTGTCTCCTCTCACAACCCCAACAGTCGCATCGGCGTTTCCTACGACCGCACCAGCGTCTACGTCACCTACCAGAACCAGCAGATCACCCTCCCCACCGCCATCCCTCCCCTCTACCAGGGTCACCACGATATCAACGTGTGGTCGCCCTACCTGTATGGCGCCTCCGTGCCGGTGGCACCGTACCTCTGCGGATCCCTGCAGCAGGACAAAGCGGTCGACTACTTGCTGCTCTACCTGAAGATCGACGGCAGGGTGCGATGGAAGGTGGGGACGTGGCCCTCCGGCCACTACCACCTCGAGGTCGTCCAGTTACAGCGGATATCTCCATACAGTGTCATCATACGGTTTCGTCTGTTACTTTTTCAATCAATATTTTGCATTCCTTTCTAATAAATCAAGAGCACCTATTTATATTGATTAAAATATAAAATACATATGTTTTAAAATATTAAAAAATCTATCACATCTAAATAACTCTCATCATCATTTAAACTAATCTTATTTTTATTTTTTATTTTTTCTAATCCTAACTCCTTAAATCAATCTTAACTACTTGGATTATTTCCAACACACCCCCTTAATTCAACTAGTTATAATTTAAAGCAACTATTCATTTTCCTTTTACTTGAACTTTTTTATCATTTCCCATCTGCACAGTAGATCTGACTGAATCATCAAGCTTTTGAAATATACTTTTATCCTCTGTCATATGATTACTACATCAACTATCCAAAAATCAAATAAATCTAGAATATTCTTTATTAGATGCTATAAAGAAAATATTCTCTTCATCTCTTTTATCATCATTATTTTCCTCATGATAGTTTGTTTGATTTTTGTTCCAACAATCTTTTTCAAGATATCCATATTTTCCATAATAAGAATATACATAAATATTTAGATTTTTATTTTTGTACCAACAATCTTTTTCAATATGTCCTTTTTTTTGTAACAAAAATATTTTTGTCCTTTTGATCTCTTCCTTTAGATCTGATTTTTGAATTCTCTTTTTGATCATTCTTTTGATCTATCTCCATTTGAAGAACATATTCCAAAGTTTTATCTAAATATCTATTCACTTTTTGTTCATGAACTAAAAGAGAGCCCATTAATTTATCAATAAATAATGTACTTGTACCTTTAGCTTCTTTTATAGCAGTATAGATCATATCAAATTTGGAAGGTAAACTTTATAAAACTTTTTCTACTACATTTTGATCTTTTAGATTTTCACCATAAGATCTCATTTGATTCATAATAGAAGAAACTTTTGAGAAGAAATCAGCAATTGATTCCGAATCTTTCATCATAAGAGTCTCAAATTCACGTCGAGGAATTTGAAGCTTTGAAAATTTTACCTTTTTTGTGACTCCAAATATACTTTTTAATATCTTCTATACTTCTATTGATGTTGTTGTCATCATGATTCTGGGAAATATGGAATCATCTATTGCTTGTTGTAACATATAAAGGGCTTTTGCGTCTCTTTGCATATTTTCATTCATCTGATCCTTTCGATCCTTAGTAATCTTAGGATCCTGCAGGTCATACTCAATAAAATCATTTTCTACCAAATTCTATAATCCTTGTGAAATAAGCAGAGTTTTCATTTTAATAGTCCAAAATTGATAATTATCACCTTTGAGGATAGAAAGAAGTTGATTAGGAACACTTCAAAGCCTACCATCTTATCTTTTTTTTTCTTTTTACCACTGTTGATTTTTCTGCATAGAAGGAGAAGAGAATAGTAAGAGACACCAGGAGTACTTTTAATCAACAATATGTAGTCCTTTGGAATAAACCAAGAGTATCTATTTATATTGATTAAAAGATAGAATACAGATATTTTAAAACACTGAAAAAGTTATCACATCTAAATAAATCTCATCCTCATTTAAATTAATTTCATCATCATCTACATTAAATTAGATCTAAATCTTTATTTTTTATTTCAAACAGTCTATGGCCTTCTTTTTTGTTTCTTGATGCTGGTTGTTGCTGGTTAACATTGACATCGGAGAAGAAGATGATCCAAGTGATGCTTGTTGTTGCTTTCATCATGTCATAGTTAAGTGGATGTTGTAAATCTGTACCTGTTGACTACTTATCCATATGCTTTCTGGAAGTTCTTCGTATGTCAATGAATCTTCTAGTCAGAACTGGGACTCTTTTATACAATATATATATATATATATATATATATATATATAACAAAATAATAATGATAACAATAAATTTAAAAATATTTTTTATTAATTATAAATTAAATAATAACATAATAATAATATTTATATATTTGAAATATAAAATTTTTTTTTAATATTTTTCTTGGTTATTCAATATCGAAAGAGTTTATCTTTATTTTTAATTTTTCTATTTAAACTTCGAAATAGGTGGAAAACCTATGGTAAAAATTTGGTTTACGAAACCTAAGTCCTAGTATCAGATACATTATTTTTGAAGTAAAATTAAAAATAATATCTATTTGATAGAAGGACTAGTCAAAATACTATCATTTTTTTATGAAACCTTTCAATAACACCCAAATGGATATCTATGATATTTTTTATTTTTTTATTTTATTTTTTAGTTAATAACCATCTAAACAATATGCCTTTTTAATTTCTCTAATTTTTCCCTACCAAAATATGATATTTTTAATGTTTTAGCTTCTGAGAACTCTATGATAAAAAAAATTAATTTACAGAACCTAAGCCCTGGTATCAGATATATATGCTAGTTTTAGGCATAATAAAAAATAATATATTTGATATATATGTTGAATCCTATATTTTTACGAATAAATCTATTTGGTGTGTTTGTGATCTAACCCATGTGTTTGAGGGAAGTGATGCAGAATTAACTACGACTGAAAAATGGCAAAGCAATTATGAAAGAATCTGTCTTTGGGCCGGAAACAAGATTGGGTCTCAGGCCGAGGTTTGGACCATACGACAGGAGCTCACCGGAGGTTCGACAGAGGTTGCTAAGAGTTTGTCGATAGGTTGTCGAGAGCTCACCGGAAGGAGATCAGGAGCTTGTCAGGGGTTCGCCATAAGGATGCCAAGAGTTCGCAAGACCGATTGACGTGCCGGACAACGAAGATTGTATTTGTAATTGTTTATCTTAAGTGTCATAGTTAGTATCATGGTTAGAGTTAGTTTTATTAACTCAATTAGAGGCCAACCGGGTCTAATTTGGGCTTGATTTGAGTTCTAGAAAGGGATCAATATAAGATATGCTCAGGTATGAAAAAGTACTTAAAAAAGGTACTATTCTGGGTATCTCGGTGATTGTACCACCGTCGCTCAGATTTTCAAGCAACTTTCGATGGTAGTACTGCTTATACCTAGATTTTTCAAAGAAGGTTGAATTCTGGCTCCAATTTTTGAAACCAATTGGGGTCTATAAATATCTAAAGCATTCTTGCATGGAAAGACAAGAATATGAAAGAAAATTTTAATAACATTTTGTTGAATTGGGTTAAGAGCTTATCTTTTTCTTTCAAGAGTGAATTGTGTAAGGGAAGAGCTAAAATTGAGTTGAAAAGATTGATCTCCTAACCCTGAGAAAAAGAGTGTAAAGGTTGTTCTCTTGAGCTTGTGAAAAGAAGAAAGGTGTAAGGGGTGTTTGATTTTCGCCCGTGAAAGAAGATCGATAGTAGACACCGGTTAGCCTCGAGTGAAGAGGGATCGAAAGTGGACATAGGTCAAAGTCGTGATCGAACCACTACAAAATCTATGAGCATCTCTATCCTTGCCTCTCTTTACTATTGTATTCAAATTTGATTGTTCTTAATTAGTTCTAAGAAAAGCATAAGCATCTTTTTTTGTTTTCTCTTTATTATTATTCTCGAACTTTGTCTCTCTCAAGTACTTCCAAGAAAAAAAATTATGATTTTAATTTTATTTCAAGCAAAGTTTTTCAAACTTAGACTTTTAGCACTTGTACTAATTCACCCTCCTCTTAGTGTCAAATTAATCCTAACAGTTGTATCAGAGCGAGGTTATACTCATTTGGATTAACACCTAAAGCGAGTTAATGGCTTCTTTTGATATTAATGAAAGACACTCTATCACACATTATCTTATGTTTAATGGACGGACTACATATATTGAAAAACTAGAATATGAATTTTTTTGATTTCAATGGATTTTAAATTATGAAATATTGTCAAAAATAAATTTTAGAAGTCATCCAAACTTATAAATGATTGGAATAATCAAGAAAAAAAGATGTTTTTCTTAAATGCCAAAGCTATGAATGCTTTATTTTGCGCTTTAGATAAAAATAAATTTAATTAGGTTTTTACTTATGATTCGGCTTTTTATATATAGTACACATTAGAAGTTACACATGAAAGCATAAGTAAGTAAGGCAATTAAAAATAAATGAAATAACTTACAAGGAAGAACATAAGAATAACTTTCCAAAGAACATGAAGGATTTGATACTGAGAACATAAAAAAAATATCTTCCAAAGAATAGGAAGGATATTAAACTGAGAATAACAGATAACTCCTCGAGTGACACCTCGAGTGATAAGAACTATGACTTTGAACTTATGACAAAAGAACCTAAAAATTTTATGAAAAATAATAAAAAAATATAAAAATAAACTTAAAAAGGACACAACCTCTTATTATAAATGCAAGAAGCCGAGGTACTCCGAAGATCGAGAGGACAACCAAGAAGAAGTGGCAAACTACACGCTCATGACCATCAATGATGAGGTAAGTGACTCTCCCGAAGCCTCCTTTACGTTTGATGAGTTGCTAAATGCTTAGTAAAGATTATAAATCACTCAAAATGGATCATGCAATACTTGCTAGTAATCGTGAACCATGCATGAAGCATCAATGCCATGTACTTCTTGCTCAAAATGTGAAATGTTAGATGAAATTAAAAAGAAAAATGTCATATTAGAACAAACCATAGAAAAGTTTAAAATAGACAATAAATCTCTAAACATGATCATTGCTAATAAGGGTCATGTTCATAGGAAAGAAGATATTGGTTTTGTGGGTAACCTATATTACACTCTTCACCCGAACTAAAATGTAATTTTTATAGTAGACTATGACATTTTGCCTATAGATACTCATTTAAAAGGTATAATCCACATAAGTTGATTTGGGTGCCTAAGGGAATAAACTACCAAATTAGTAAAATTAGGAAGAGCTTTTCATGAGGGACCTAAAGTCAAATGGATACTTAAATCAAACCCCCTTCATTATAAACGTTTCTAAACTAAGGCTAGGAGCACAAAATGGTATCTTGATATTTGGTGCTTAAGATTGATTACCTCGGAATATTATATATCTCTGTAAATTTAAATCAGATAGAGATGATGAAGAAGGTCAAACGTTCTTCTCTGTAGTGGTATCCACACGATGGATCATTGTAGCGATGCTCCTCCAATCGCAACCCAAAAGCTTGTAACTCTTGCGTAGAGGGAGAGAGGAGAATAGGAGGGGGCGACCAAGGGTGTAACATATCACTACTGTGCCACCCCTGCCTCCTATTTATAGAGAGCTACCAAAAAATCCTAATGGATCCTGTCTTAGTGGGTATTGGATCTCCATCCAATTATCTACTATTCTTGGATTATTTGATCTCTATCCAATAATCTCAATTGGCCTATAACTGGGCCTCATGCAAGGATCTCATCAATATTAGGTCTTATCCAATGAAAACATAAGCTAATAAGATAACTCATATCCAATCCTCTACTCGCTAAAACATTAACCATATGTGTGTGACCCTCTAGGCCCAATATCAAGATAGTCGTGAGTCTTATTTGTCAGAATTCTTCTAACTGAGTGAATTCTTAACTCATCGACTATGGACATACTAAACCACTATACCATAGTCCCTAAACGATATAGATGATCTTATATATTGAACATGTCTATCCTCAGTTACCATGTATTTATAATCTCTTATCCATTTAATATCTCAGAGACCGTATATTGGACATGGTATGTCAGGCCACATATGAAATTCATCCGAGTCTTACTGTAATCGGATTCTCTCGAAGAACTCATCTCTCAATCCGAATGACTCCGACTAATGATTTGTCTGAGTGATAACATATAAGATATTCCTCTCGGAATACTAAGAATGGATGATCCTTTTTGGACATTTAATTATCTTCGTAAAGTTGGCTACCAATTCTAATAACCGGTTGTACTAGATTTGAAACTTCCCAAACCTGTAAGTTTAGTGTCAAAGAAAGGAATACTTAAATAAGGCACCTTGGTATCTCAAGTCTAAGGACAAGACATACATCTGGGAATATGGAATCATTGTTTAACGGTAAGTACAATTAATCATCTAACATTTTATAAGCAGATCAATCAGTGAACTCATTCTCCAATTAGCACCCGTACCGTATCCTTAGTGTCCCCATACAAGTGGCTCTGAGACCAACCTACTAGTTGTAGGTGTCCTGCAAGCCAATCACGTGAGTGATGACACGTGTGATATATTGCGTGATCTTTTTTCTTATGATTATTATTGACATATTCTCACTATATATATATATATATATATATATATATATATATATATATATATATATATATATATATATCATATGTTACTCGAGAGGGACATCGAGATAACTAGACAGATTAGTGTACTATATACTTGTCCATATGATGGATGCAGTTGGTCTCATAGCCACTTGTATAGAAAAACTAAGAATACAGTACAGGTGCCCATTGGAGAATGAGATTACTGATTGATCTGCTTATGGAATGCTATATGGTTAATGATATCTAATATCAAACAACGATTCAGTAGTCTAAGTTGTGCATCTAGCCCTTAGACTTGAGACATCAAAGATGTCTTAGTTGAGTAATTTTTTCTTTGACATTGGACTTACAAGTTTGAAAAATTTCAGATCTAATACAATTGGTTATCGAGATTGATAGCCAACCTTAAGAAGGTAATTGAATATCAATAAAGGATCATCCACTCTAAGTATCATGAGAGGAATATCTCTTGTATGCTTGCTCAAATAAATCTCTGGCCAGGGTCATTCGGATTAAGAGAGAAGGAATTCTCCAGGAGAATTCAATTAGATCGAGACTTGGATGGATTCCATATGTGGCATGATAGTACCATGTCCAATATACAATATCTAAGATATTAGTTGGATGAGGGATTATTGATACATAGTAACTGCGGACAAACAAGTCTTAATCCCCTTGTATCATTTGGGAACTATGGCGTAGTGGCCTAGTATGTCCATAGTCGATAAGTCGTGTGAATTATTAAGAGGATAATAATTCACTATATCAGAAGGAGTTATGATAGGAGCGACTCACGGCCAGCTCGGTATCAGGCCTAGATAGTCACACACATATGGTGGATGCTTCATCGAATATAGGATTGGATATGAGTTATCCAATTAGCCCATGTTCTTATTAGATGGGACCCTACATTGATGGGCTCCTTGCATGAGGCTCAATTAGAGGCCAAAGGAGATTTTTGGATAGAGATCCAATAATCCAAGATTAGTGGATAATTGGATCGAAATCCAATACCCACTAAGGTAGAATCCCTTAGGGTTTTTATGGGTGTCTCTCTATAAATAGGAGGGGTGGCATACATAGGTGATAAGCTACACCTATTATCATGAATGATTGTCGATCAATTGTAACATCTTTGCTCAGTGAACAGTTCATTGCTTTTTCTTATTTGTACAGATGTTTAGCAACTTGTTAAATCCGAGATTCAACAATCTCGCTCTTTTTTATGATGACACTCAATTGATGACTGGAGTTAATCCTAACTCCCCCTAAATCTATGCCACTTAAATTTAAGAAAATCATATACTTTTAAATTCTAGCAATCAAAATTTTATATAAATTTCAACCCATATTTGCATATCCAAGACATCAAATCATGAGTAAAAAGGAATTGTGCACTCATATCCATATCCAAGATATATCATGTATTTCAATAAGATCATGTGTCATCAATATATATTTCTCCCCCTTTGTTATCAACAAAAAGGTGAAATATAGCTAATAATTTCAAAGCACATGATAACATTACTCTCCCTTTGTATATACATTATAAAGTTTTCCTTCCCTTTAATAAGGAGAGAAATAATAGAGGTGTTGTTGAATTATTTCATCATAGAGAAGAGCTCTTAATAATTTTAAAAGCAATAATACTAAGATGAGCTCAAAAGTTCAAGAGATTTAAAGATTAATTATGTATTTCAAATATAGCAAAAGCAATACTAAGAAGAGCTCTTGATATCAAAAATTATCTCTTGTAAATTTCAAATGTGCACATCTTCATACAATTCTTTTTTCTCCCTTTTTGAAAATAATAAGATAAAATCATGAAAAAAGTTTTCAAAAAAATATTATCACAAAAAGGCTTCATTTCATGATATCTATATTAGTAATTTATATTTTCATGATTTAACATTTCTTTGTCTAAACCTCAATATTGTACATATAAAATTTTGAATATGAGTTCAATAAAATTTTCTCATCTAAATTTTAAGAAAATATAGCAAATAAATCCAAATAATAACAAATCATTAGCTTTATGTAGATTTTCAAAATCATCATTACATGCATGATCATCATGCATGATTTCACATCATTATACATTCTCCCTCTTTGTCATCAACAAAAGGAGAAGTGCAATTAGCAAGTTTTTTGATATATGAAAGCTTAGCAATTTAATAAATTTTTCATTACTTTAGAACATGCAAACTAGTGAATTCATTCTTCTCTTTTGAAAAGTACAAGCTAGCAAATATTTGATTCCTTTGCATTGTTCAAGCTAGCAATTTTATAAGCCAATAAGTTTTGCTCCCCCTTTGTCATTATCAAAAAGAAGGATGGTTAGAATAGTGCAAAACTTTTCCCATTACATTATTTTTCAAGAAATATACCAATCATTACATGAAATATATCAAAAAAATTAACATGGTGATGAGATATTCAATTTATGAAAATAAATTATGAATATCAAGAAACAAATCATAGAATATTTTGATTCATGCATAATAATTCTCAAGTTGTCAAGATCATGATTTATACAAAAATCTCCTTTTAAATAATATAAGAAGACATAAGAGATTTGATTTATAAAAGATTTAAAATTATAATTCCAATAAATCAAAATCATGATATAGATAAATAACTCATTCAAAATCATCAAAATCACTTTCAAGAGATTCAAAATGATATTGATAGTCTTATCAATCTCTTGAAATGCTAGTGATTTTCTTTCTCTACTTTGTGTGAACAAGAAGGTAGAATCAAGGTAGAGAAATAAAAAATATCATATTACAAAAATACTCAATCTTAAAGATGTAAATTTTATATCGAAATCTAAAAAATCAAGAGCTACTCATGTATTTTAATTTGTCTTATGCAAATTTCAATCAAGGTAGCAAATCAAGCAAATTATTGATTTAACATGCAAATTTTGATACGAAGTCCAATTTATAAAGTCTAAGAAATCCAAAGGAAAATAGTAAATCAAGCTCATATTTCGTATGCATTTAGAAAATTTACTATTTTACATTTTCTTCTAATCAAATTGATTTTCATTTAATATTATCATATCCAATTTGCTTCTAGACATATTGATAGTTGTATCTCCCTTTTTTTATTATAAAGAAAGAAATATGATTACATAACTTCTTTACATCCATGTTCAAAATACTCCCAAAAGTATAAGGTGATCATGTCATTAAAGATAAAATTAAATTTTTAAATATCAAAAAACATGATTCCATTCAATAAATTTCTTTCCCCTTTTTTATAAATAATAAAATGAGTCTTAGGGGATAATATCAATTCATCCAAAAATAAAAAAGAAGCATGGTCTTGATAAAAATGTCAATTATTATTATTAAGATCATAAATCTTTTTTATTAAAAATGAGAAAATCATAGAGATCAATAACGTGATTCCCATAACGTAAAAGTCAAGTCAAGAATTAAGGGAATATTCATGATAATACAAATCTCTTTTAATTTTTAACTTATCATAAATTTAAGAAATACTAATTTTGGTGATAAGTTATATCATTAATGAGTTTTAAAATAAATCATGTCAAGAAAGATATTAATATCAAAAGATGTTCATGAATACCAAAAGACATTATTTAATTTAATAAATCTTCTCTTAGATAATAAAATAGAATCTTAAAAGATCAAAGAAGAGTCATAGAGATATCATATTATAGATATCAAGATCATTAATTAATTTTAAGGAAGAAACAGTAGAAGATCTTGATTTATATATATGAAACTTCAAGTTTTCAAAAATATGGTTTATAAGAAGATTTTCAAGTTTCATTTCTAAACTTACCAAAAATTATGATAATAACATATCCAAGTTCAAATCATCAAATCATCAAAATCACTTTCATAGTTTAAAAGATTCATAAAAGATAACATAATCGATTCATTAATCTCTTTTTGAAAGATTTATAAGTTTAAAAAATTTTCAAGTAAAAATGTATTCCCTTTATTTCATACAAGCATGTCTTTGTCTTTTAAGTCAAATAAAAACATGTATCCTCATTTAAAACTGAAAAAGAGCTTTCATTATAACAAAGATCAGTAAGCCATAAATCACAAAGATCATCATGCATAATCTTGAAATATAAACTTATTAAGCATAATCACTATACATCATTAAATCATGGTTTCATTTAACAGAAAACATCTTCAATCAAAATTCAACCTTTCTCAATTTCAATATTTAAATAAGTCTAACGCTTTACCACCGTGCAAGGAGTTGACAAACTCATTTTCAAAATACTTAAAAATGAAGCATATATATTTTCTATGCTCTATCATTCAACATAAGCATTCAATCATCATGGCATTTCAATCAATATAACATTTAAATCAATCATTCCACAAACTTAGTCAATATTTGAAGCATTTAATAATAGTCTTTATATTTAAACAAGCCAATGATTTTAGCATTCACTCAAAATCTAATTTTTATAAGTTTCAATATGTTTTTCAATAACTAAGGCTCTTTGGTTCTAATTCATTTTCATACTTATATACTCTAGCTATGCATCATCAATATTAATTGTATAATGATGATCCATTAAAAAGATTCATTGCCAATAATTTTAATTATAATAATTTTCTTATTACTACTTAGGTTGGTAAGCTTGAAGGAGTGTTAGATCTCAAGTAATATGACCTGAGCATATACTTTCAAATTTTTTTTATTGCTCCTAGCCTTGTTAGGAAATAACTTTATATTATGGGAGGTTTTGATTTAGGTACTCATTTAACATTAGGTCCTTCGTGACATGTTCTTTCCATTTTCTTTGATGGCATAAGATTGTTTATGGTTCCTTTAGGAACCCAAACTAACTTGTAAGGACTATAAGTTTTAAATGAATAGTTGTAAGCTTTATATCCAAATTTTTTACAATAATTACACTTGATTCTTTGTGGCACATTTAATGTAGGTACTTTTACAAAGATGATTGGCCTTTGTTGAACATTACAAACAAAGCTTATGCCATTTCTATTATTAATATGATCCTTATTGGAAAGGATCATATTTGGGGATTTGTTCCCTATTTGAAATTTTTCTAGTGTTGATTTAACATGATGTTTTCTTCTTTAACACTATCTAGTATCTTACATTTAGAACATGTGTTATTGTGTGATACTAGTGAGTCATGTATTTCGTCAAATCTACTAACTAGCAATTCATGATCATTCCTAAGTAGTTTTAGTGATTTACTAAGTTTTCTCAACTCATCAAACAAATCATAAAATATACTTAATAATTCAAATTTTTTTTTTAAAGACTCACTAACCTTATCTTTGATGGTCATAAGAGCGAGGTTCTCCACTTCTTGGTTGTGCATTTGATCTTTGGAGCTCATCGGCTTCTTGCATTCATAACAAGATGTTTTGTCCATAATTACATTATTTTTAACGTTCAAGTTTGTTAGTTTTTTCAATTTATTTGTCAAAAGTTCAAGGTCCTCTTCACTTGAGATTTCACTCGAGGAGTCATGTGTTCTTCTCGGTTCACATTCCTTTCGGTTCTTAGAAAAGTATTCTTCTTGTCTATTTTTAGAAGTATTTTTATTTAATGATTTATTTATATTAAGTATGCTTTCATATGTTATTTCTAATACATGTCATATATCAAAAGCCGAATCAAAACAAGAAACTCAATCAAATTCATTTTTATCAAGTGCACAAAGCAAGACATTCATAGCCATTGTGTTTAAAGAAAAAGCCTTCTTCTCCAAATCATTCTAATTGTTCATTGAAAGATAAGACTTTTCAAATCCATTTTTAACAATAGTCTATAAATCAAGGTCTAAAGAAAGCAAGAAAACTCTCATCTAAGTTTTGCAATAAGTGTAGTCTATCCCATTGAATATGAGAGGACGAACGATAAAAAAGCCCTCTTGAACTCCAATAAGAGCCATTTCTCTTGGATGTTATACCAAATGAGAAAAATACCAAGGCTCTGATACCAATTGTTAGGATCAATTGGCACTGTGGGAGGGGGGTGAATAAGTGTAAGTGTAAATATTTAGTTTAGGAAATCTGAAGCTTTTCGTTCTTAGTAAAACGAGTGAGTAATTAAAAAAAAATTACTAAGTTAATAAGGAAACCAGAAAGATAAGCAACGTTTGAAAGAAAGAACTTATCTAAAAACTTTGCTTTCAAAGAGTTTAGTTAAATCTGAAGCATCAATACAACAAATATGTAAGTAATGAAAGTAAAGAACCACTCATAATTTTTATAGTAGTTCGACACCAAAAACTTACATCCACTCCTGAGTCCTCCTTCTTGAGGCACACCATCATCCACTACTGATTGGTCTTCTTTGGGTGAAGACCAAACCCTTACACTTGAGCTTAGAAAGGAGACAAGATTTACAACTCTAAGCTCTCCCCCGTACCCCTTTTCTTTTTCTTACACTTCACATAAGTTTTTTCACATAACTTTTGTTGGGAAACCTCAGTAGGTGCATCACATGCACGGTGAAAATCAAAACAAAAATTAGTTTTCCATGCAGATCAAATTATCATCTAAAATATTGGGGTCACGAGAAAAATATAAAAACCGATAAAATCGCGATATGTGAGAGATTGATTTTACCTAGGGAGATTGTATATCCTTATATTCCAGAACTGGATGGAGAAAATAAAGGAGGTCAAGCATCCTCCTCTCAAGCGGTATCCACACGATGGATCTCTACAATGAAACTCCTTCAATCTGATCTCGCACCTCTTGCTCAGAGGGAGGGAGGAGAATAGGAGGTGGTGGCTAAAGCTGTAGCCTATCAACTATGAGTCTCCCCTCCTATTTATAGAGAGCCACCAAAATCCTATCTTCATCCAATAACCCACTAATCTTACATTATTGGATCTCTATTCAATAATCTCCTTAGGCCTCTAATTGAGCCTTAATCAAGGAGCCCATCAGCTTAGGGTCTCATCTAATGAGAAAAGGGGCTAATTGGATCTCCATCCAATCCTCTATTCGCTGAAGCATCTACCATATATGTGTGACCCTCTAGGCCTGATACTGAGCTGGCCGTGAGTCACTCCCATTAGAACTCCTTCTGATATAGTGAATTATGATCCCCATAATAATTCACTCGACTCATCAACTATGGACGTACTAGGCCACTACGCCATAGTCCCTAGACGTTGCAGGGGGGATCAAATCCATCAGACCTATCTGTCCACAGTTACTATATCCTAGAGACCGTATATTGGACATGGTACTGTCAGGTGATATACAGAATCAGTTTATCTTGCTCTAATCGGATTCTACCGAAAAACTCCTTCTCTCTCAATTCGAATGACCCTCGCCAAGGATTTGTTTGAGCAAGCACATATGAGATATTCCTCTCATGATACCGAGAGTGGATGATCCTCTATTGACACTCAATTATCTTCATAAGGTTGGCTACCAATCCCGATAACCAACTGTACCAGATCTGGAACTTTCCAAACCTATAAGTCTGGCGTCAAAGAAAGGAGTACTCATACAAGGCATCTTTGGTGTCTCAAGTCTAAGGACGAGATACACAACTAAGAGTATGAAATCGCTGTCTGACATTATGTGTTATTAACCATATAACATTCCATAAGCGGATCAATCAGTGAACTAATTCTCTAATGAGCACCTGTACTATATCCTTAGTGTCTCCATACAAGTGGCTATGAGACCAGCCGCCTCCATCATATGGACGGGTATATAGTACACCGATCTATTCCGTTATC
The DNA here is from genome assembly GCA_021527575.1 of Ensete glaucum. NCBI lineage: Eukaryota > Viridiplantae > Streptophyta > Magnoliopsida > Zingiberales > Musaceae > Ensete > Ensete glaucum. Next base: position 28,785,703 of record CM038555.1, read on the forward strand.
TCAATGTTCCTCTTGAGTAACCTATGACCGAGATTATTTAGGATCAATGTTTAAAGGTGAATCGATCTCATTATCGTGATCTTATCACGATCCGATTCCCATTGCATAGAACCAAGGACATCACAATATATATGTAACAAATAATAGAATATGAGAATATGCCAATATTAATCATAAGCAAAAATATCACACAGCATGTCACACGTGTCATCACTCACGTGATTGGCTTGCAGGGCACTTGTAACCAGCAATTTTTCCTTTAGAAGTGTTGTATGGAATGCAAGAATACTTGGGGTATTTATAGGCCCCAAGTTGCTTTAGATTTTTGGAGCCAAAATCCAACCGTATCAGGAAAATCCGGGTACACGCGGTTCACCTACTGGCTTGGGTGGCTTAACCGCCCGAACACTTGGGTACGGGCGGTTTACCCGCTAGCCCTGGGCGGGTCAACCACCCAAAGTACCCAGATTCCTGGGTATGGGTAGTTCAATCGCCCAGACTGGGCGGGTCAGCTGTCATCAGTCGCTCGAAAGCTTGGGCGGCGATGGTACACCTACCGGTCACCAGCGGTTTACCCACCGAAATTTTCACAAAAGTGGTTTCTTCCACTTTTCAAATTCTGACTTGAACCTGGTGACCAACCCTCTGGTCAACCAATTGAGCTCAACCTAAGCTTAATCAAACCCCAATAGTAGACTCGGTTGCCTTATTGAGTTGATTTGGATTCCTTCCAAATCCAACTAAATTTGAACTTAAACCCTAACTATGACTCAATGATTACAACACTTAATGACTAATCAAGATAATTAAGACCTAACTCCTACTAATCCGGCAACCTTCGACATTCTTGCGACAAGTCATTTGGTCTTCTTCCGGCGATCTCCCGACGTGTTCCCAACGAGCTTCCCGATCCCTTTGGTGAATCTCCTAGCAAACTTCAGCGAGATCCTACTGCATCGTCCGAACTCCGGCCCGATGCTCAAGCTTGATCTTAGCCCATCATCTGGTTGTAACTCCATTACTCCTATCATAGTTAGTCCCGCACGCTATTAATTGTGACTTAATTAAATACAATCATAATTGCCAAACATCCATTACAAGACCATCCTAACTCCCGGCAAGCTTTTCGGCTGCCCCCGATAATCTTCCGATGAGTCTTGGTCTTCTTATGGTGAACTCCCTTACGCCATCCTGGCAAACTCCGGATACCCTCCGCGAGCTCCCAATGCACTTCTGGCGAGTTCCCAACCGTATCGACCCGATGCATGGACTTGACCTTGGCTAATCCTGATTGTAATAATCATTCTATCATAATTAAACCTATATCAATCAATTTCTAATAATCTATGTTAGATCAATAACCCATCAATTGATTTCATCATCAAAATATGAGATTCAACATTATTTCCTCAAGGATAATGAGTTTCTATCATAGTGGACATCTCCTTATACACCTCAGCTCAATGGTGTAACAGAAAGGAGGAATCGCACGTTGTTAGACATGGTGCGGTCCATGATGAGTTTCCTGACCTACTCATCTTGTTCTGGGGATACGCCCTAGAGACCGCAAATTACCTCCTGTATAGAGTTGCATTAAAGTCGATAGTATTTACACCATATGAGATATGAAAAGGAAAGAAGCCCGATCTTAAGGTGGTTAAGATTTGGGGATGTCCTGCCTATGTTAGAAGACAATCTCGACAAGTTGGAATCAAGGATGGAACGGTGCACGTTTGTGGGATACCCTAAGGAGACTTTGAGGTATTATTTCTATCATCCCGAGGATCGAAAAGTCTTTATTGCCAAGAGAGCTGTGTTCCTTGAGAAGAAACACTTTCTTGGTGGAAATAATGGGAGTGAGATAGAATTGAGCGAGGTTAGAGAATCTAGCTCAAGCACCATTCCAGAGCCCAAGTCCGTTCAGGTACTTTCCAACTTTGCATAAGTCTACCAGAGTATCTCACCATCCTGAAAGATATGTAGGACAAATCAGTAGAGATGACTCCCAGGATGTTGATCCTCAGACCTATGAGGAGGCTATTATGAATATAGACTCCGGGAAGTAGAGATCTATCCTATTCTCCCCCCTCCCTCTGCGCAAGAGTTGCGAGATCAGATTGGAGGAGTTTCGCTGTAGAGATCCATCGTGTAGATAGCGCTAGAGAAGAAGATGCTTGACTTCCTTCATCCTCTCTATCCGGATCTAAAAATATAGGGATATATGATCTCCCTAGGTAAAATCAATCTCTTACATATCGTAGTTTTTTTGTTATTACGTTTTTCTCCAACCCTAATCTTTTGCATGACGATTTGATCTGCGTGGGAAATTAATTTTTTATTTTGACTTTTGCTATGTATGTGGTGCTCCCAATGAGGTTTTCCAATATAAAGAAATAGGGAGACCACTTCCTTGAGGCTCAAGTCTCCACAGATTCCTGCTTGTATGGCTGAGGACAAAGGAAGACTCGATCTTCAATAACAAACTTCCTTCTACTCTAGCGTTTATCGGGAGGCTGTTTCTTTCTTGTGTGGGCTAGTGTGTGGTTGTTCTTTAATGGTAGCCAGACTTTCCTCTGAGACGGTGGCTGCTCTCTAGTAGAGTCCATGGTAATGAGAGCCTGATCCAAGTTTGGAGTGGTAGAAGCTGTAATTTTTCAAGACTTATTTTCGTCTCTCCTTTGTGGTGTTGACGTGTATCATGTCAAATCACAAATTCAGCAATGGTCAGCATTTCCTCATCATAGATGGAGAGAGAGCTTTACTGATGTAGGCTAGGGGTCAGCCATGTTGCATGAGGATAACACCAATTCTGACTCCCGTTGTGTTAGATTTGATCATGAACACTTTGTTGAAGTTGGGTAAGGCTAGCACCAGTGTAGGTGGAATTACAATCATAAGGGCATTAAAGGCTATTGTAGCTTCATCCGACTAGAGGAAAATATCTTTTTCAATAATGTCATGAGGGGAGCACTGATCTTTTCATTGTCCTCCACGAACTTACATTGGTCATATGGCCGGGTAGGGGGCAGTTTTGTCGGTTTAGTAAACTTATCCAAAAATTTAGCAAGTAATGAAGGGAGGTTTAGATCTTCATTCATCATTAATTCCTCCATTGGTAGCCCTTGAAGTTGTATTAGGAAGCTGATATGTGATTTGTGTAGCAGTCTCTCTATGAGTTGCATATAAACAGTCAATACTTCACCCCCACGCTTTCTTCGTAGGATCACCTGTTTCCCATGGCCAAAAAAATTTATGATTAATTTGAAACAATTCCAAGAAATATCACCTACAGTGGACAATCATTGGATGCCAAGCACAACTTGATAATCATTAAGTGGTAGGAGGAAAAAAATCACCGATGATGTTTTGACCCTGTAGAAATAATTTCACTTGCAAGCACTTTTGGTTGCACTTCAGGATTTGGCCATTAGCTACTTTGACATCAAACCTACTACAATCTTCATTTTAGAGCATCAATCGGGAAACAACTTTATTGTTCATAAAGTAGTTGGTGCTCCGGGACTCGATGAGGATGGTGATGGGCCGTTGCTTAAGGAATCCTTCAACTTTCATTGTTTGCAGGTTCGCATAGCCAGCTAGAGCGTGAGTCGTGTAATCAGCCGACTACGGGTCCTCCTTTGTGTTCTCCTCATGCTTGAGGTCCTCCTCTTCATGTTTAGATTTTTCAATAGATTCGATCATGGGAAGTCTCCCCTTTTCCAATGATAGTTGCGGCTCCGAAGTTCATTGCAATGCTAACATAAGCCCTTTGCAGATCTATCGCGAAGTTCTTCTCTTGTTAACTTCTTCGACTGAGATGGCCAGCTAGTGGTAGATGGGGTTGAGGGTCTCTATGCTACTAGTTGGGTGGTGGCTTTGGTCCTCTGAGTATGTTGGTTCAGCCTTTATTCTTATAGTCTTGCGAAGGAGATAACTGTCATCATCGTGTAGGGTCGACACACTTTGACTTCTTCTCGAATTTTTAGCTTCAACCCTTTGATGAACATCCCTAACAATTACTTCTCAAACCAATCACGTGCTTTGTTAGATAATATCTCAAACCTAATATGGTATTCTTGGATTGTAGAGGTTTGTTGGATCTTCATGAGTTGACCATCAATGTTCTCATATTTGAACAGTCCAAAACGGATTAACAGCCCACTCTTGAATTGCCTCTACATCGGAATTGTTGGTTACAGGTGCCCTACAAGCCAATCATGTGAGTGATGTTACGTGTGACACGCTGCGCGATCTTTTTTACTTATGATTATTATTGGTATATTCTCATATTATATTATCTGTTGTATATATATATATATATATATATTATGTTGAACTTGGTTATATGCAATGGGAATCAGATAGTGATGAGATCATGATAATGAGATCGATTCACCTTTAAACATAGATCATAAATATTCCCAGTCATAGGTTACTCGGGAGGGACATCGAGATAACTGGACAGATCGATGTACTATATACTGTCCATATGATAGAGGCAACTAGTCTCATAACCACTTATGTGGAGACACTAAGGATATAGTATAGGTGTTCATTAGAGAATGAGTTCATTGATTGATACGCTTATGGAATGTTATATGGTTAATGATACATAATGTCAAACATCGATTCCATAGTCTTAGTCGTGTATTTGGTCATTAGATTTCATATAGCAAAGATGCCTTGTTTAAGTACTCATTTCTTTAACGCTAGACTTACTAGTTTGAAAAGTTTCGGATCTAGTATAACCGATTATCGGGATTGGTAGTCAACCTTATGAAGGCAATTGAGTGTCAATAGAGGATCATCCACTCTTGGTATCATGAGAGAAATATCTCATATGTGCTTGATCAGATAAATCCCTAGCTAAGGTCATTCGGATTGAGAGAGAAGAAGTTCTCCGGGAGAATCCGATTAAAGCAAGTCTCAAACGGATTTCGTATGTGACCTGACAGTAGTACCATGTCCAATATATGATCTTTGGGATATTAGTTGGATGAGGGATTATAGATACATGATAACTGTGGACATACAGGTCTGATGGATTCAATCCCCTTGTACTGTATGGGGACTATGGCATAGTGGGCTAGTACGTCCATAATCGATGAGTCGAATGAATTATTATGGGGATAATAATTCACTATATCTGAAGGAGTTCTGATAGGAGCGACTCACAACTAGCTCGGTATCGGGCCTAGAGGGTCACACACATATGGTGGATGCTTCAACGAATAGAGAATTGGATGGAGATCCAATTAGTTCATATTATCATTAGATGAGACCCTACATTGATGAGCTCCTTGCATGAGGCTCAATTAGAGGCTAAATGAGATTATTGGATAGAGATCCAATGATGCAAGGTTAGTGGGTAATTGGATGAAGATCCAATACCTACTAAGGCAGGAACCCTAGGGTTTTTGGTGACTCTCTATAAATAGGAAGGAGGTTTATGGTTGATAGGTTGCATCTTTGGCCGTCCCCTTTTATTCTCCTCTCTCCCTCTACATAAGAGTTGCGAGATCTGATTGGAGGAGTTTCGTTGTAGAGATCTATCATATTAATACCGCTAGAGAGGAGGATGCTTGACCTTCTTTATCCTCTCCATTTGGATCTAACAAAATAGGGATATGTGATATCCCTAGGTAATCAATCTCTTATGTATTATGGTTTTTCAATTTTTATAGCTTTCTCGTGACCCAATCTTTTGCACGATGATTTGATCTACGTGGGAAACCTATTTTATTTTGATCTTCCACTGCACATGTGATGCTCCCGCTGAGGTTCCCTAATAGGAACTCCTTGGGTGTGCTCAAGCCAATTGTACCATTGTATTGCATCTCCCTCGAGGTGGATGGCAACACTATAGAAGCTTTCGATGTCCGGTGATAACTGAAGTAGTGTTCCACTCGCGAAAGTTATCCCGTCGGATCTCCTTCTTCCTATCGAGGGAAGTCCACCCTAATGCGTGGCTACATCAAATAAGTGGCTTATTTTTCCTTCTTGGTAGGCCTCTCTGAACTTTCACCTTGCTGCAATTTTGTCAGGCTTGGAGATTAGTTAATTCTGAATTCTGTAAATAAAACACGTAATTTATCTTTCATGCGCGATTCAAATGCCTCCAACTCGGCATCAATCAAATCTTCAGATGCCACTGCATATGTGTTATCTAAATCTGAGATGTTATGATCCCTCTTTTGTTGATGGGTCAAGGGCATAGGTTGGTGGTGGAAGGTTTGGTGGCTGCAGAAGATAAAGATCGTTAATGGAGGGTTGTGGTTGTGGTAAACTGCTATTTGGGCTATGATTTTGGCTATGATTTGGGTTAGCTGTGGATTCTAGAAATAAGTTATGATGGCTGAGTCTTAAGGCTAGAAGGGTGCCTTAAAGATGATGTGGTTGGTGGCCATAAATTCGATAGGTTCTGGTGGTTTACGAGAAGAAGAACTGCAAAAGGTATAGCAGCAGAATTTTTCATCGAAAGTTTCAGTAGTATGAACGTAAAATTTTCAATAGTTCATAACAAGGATTCGAGTAAAACTCAATGGGAATCCGATGGTAAGGAAAAGATAAGACCATCAAAAAATTCATAGGAGAATACAACATCAATAAATTCAGTAAGATCAAGGAGTACAAGAAGGTGCTGATGCAAGTCTTTATGTCTAAAGTTTAGCAATTTAGACGTAAAATTTCAGCAGTTTGTATTAAGAACTTTTACACAGAACCCAAAGAAAATCTATTGATAAGAAGTGCCAAAGCCATCGTAAAAACTTGTAGAAAATAGGGCAGTAAAATAGTGGCAGTAAGATCAAGAAAGGGTAGTAGTTTGCGACTGAAATATATCATGTAACTTTTCTCATAACGATGGAAACTTTGCGTCGATAAGTTTGTGCGCGTAAAAGAGAAATACTTTTTTAGTTTTTTTGGGTTTAGGATAACTAAATTATAGTAGCAATAAGGTAGATTACTAGAACCTGATACAATTTGCAGGGGGATCTGTAGTAGTGGTGATGAGGGCAGAGTTTAGCGACAATCTTTAGCAATTATGAGAATTGCTTGGGCAGCTATATGAAGATGATGGGTGGCTATGGAAGGGCAGTAAGGCACCAAGATCGCTGCTCTGATACCTATTGAGAAACCTCAGCAGGTGCATCACATGCACAGTGAAAATCAAAACAAAAACTGGTTTCCCACGCAGATCAAATCATCATGCAAAATATTGGGGTTGCGAGAAAAATGTAAAAATTGATAAAATCGCGATGTGTGAGAGATTGATTTTACCTAGGGAGATTATATATCCTTGTATTCCAGATCTGGATAGAGAAGATGAAGGAGGTCAAGCGTCCTCCTCTCTAACAGTATCCACACAATGGATCTCTGCAGCGAAACTCCTCCAATCTGATCTCGCAACTCTTGTGCAGAAGTAAGGAGAAGAATAAGAGGTGGTGGCTAATGCTACAGCTTATCAACTATGAGTCTCCCCTCCTATTTATAGAGAGCTACCAAAAAACCCTAGGGCTCCATCCAATAACCTTAGGGCTCCATCCAATAACCTACTAACATTGCATTATCTCTATCCAATGATCTCCTTATGCCTCTAATTAGACCTTAATCAAGGAGCCCATTAGCATAAAGTCTCATCTAATGAGAATAGGGACTAATTAGATCTCCATCCAATCCTCTATTCACTGAAGCATCCACCATATATGTGTGACTCTCTAAGCCCGATACCGAGCTGGCCATGAGTCACTCCCATCAGAACTCCTTATGATGTAGTGAATTATTATCCCCATAATAATTCACTCGACTCATCGACGATGGACGTATTAGGTCACTATGCCATAGTCCCGAGACGGTACAGGGGGATCAAATCTATTGGACCTATCTATCTACAGTTACCGTGTATCTTTAATCCATCATCTAACTAATATCCTAGAGACCATATATTAGACATGGTACCATTAGGTCACATACAGAATCCATCATAGTCTCGCTCTAATCAGATTCTCCTGGAGAACTCTTTCTCTTTCAATCTGAATGACCCTGACCAGGGATTTATCTGAGCAAGCACATATGAGATATTCCTCTTATGATATCGAGAGTGAATGATCCTCTATTAACACTCAATTACCTTCGTAACTTTGACTATCAATTTCGATATCCAATTGTATCATATTTAGAACTTTCCAAACCTGTAAGTCTAGCATTAAAGAAAGGAGTACTCATACAAGGTATCCTTGGTGTCTTAAGTCTAAGGACTATATACACAACTGAGACCATAGAATTGCTGTCTGACATTAGGTATCATTAACCATACTGTATTCTATAAGCGGATTAATCAGTAAACTTATTCTCTAATGAGCACCTGTACTATGTCCTTAGTGTCTCTACACAAGTGGCTATAAGGCTAGCCGCCTCTATCATATGGACAGGTATATAGTATACCGATCTGTCTGGTTATCTCAATGTCCCTCTTGAGTAACCTATGATCAGGATTATTTAAGATCTATGTTTAAAGGTGAATCAATATCATTATCGTAATCTCATCACGATCTGACTCCCATTGTACAAAACCAAAGACATCACAATATATATGTAACATATAATGTGAGAATATACTAATATTAATCATAAGTAAAAAGATCACACAGTATGTCACACGTGTCATCACTCACGTGATTGGCTTGCAGGGCACCTGTAACCAGCAATCTCCCACTTGATCAAAAGCCAATCACCTATGTGTCTGATCCCCATCAGACCTCTGTGATGCTCAAATACAATCTGAGCTAGTGGCCTCATTAGTGGATCTGCAATGTTATCTTCGGATGAAACTCTTTCCATTGCTATATCATTTCGAGTCATGATCGCTCTAATCAGATGGAACCTCCTCATAATAATTATGTTGAGACTTGAGTTCCTTTGCTTGAGTGATCGCCCAATTGTTATCGTAGTATATGAAAATTAGTTCCACGCTGCTTGGTACGACTCCCAAATCTTTTATGAACTTCTTCATCCATACCCCTTCCTTTGCTACTTCTGTTGCAGCAATATATCCCACCTTTGTGGTCGAGTCAGCAGTAGTATCTTGTATGGAACTCTTTCAGCTTACTACCCCTCCATTCAGGGTGAAAATAAGCCTTGAATTTGACTTACTATCATCAATGTCAGACTTAAAACTCGAGTCCATGTAGCCCTCAACCTGGAGGCTACCTTCTCTATATATCAATAAAAGATCCTTAGTACTTCTCAAGTACTTAAGGATACACTTTACTGCCTTCCAGTATTCTAAACTTGGATCTGCCTGATACCTACTCGTGACACTCATAGTATATGCTATATTAGGCCTGGTACATAGCATCGCATACATGATAGACCCTATCACTGAGGCATAAGGTATCTTATCCATGTCTGCCCTTTCTTTAGGAGTCTTTGGAGACATACTCCTAGAAAGTGATATTCCATGTCTCATCGGTATGATACCTCTTTTAGAATTCTTCATGTCAAACCTTTTGACAATGGAGTCTATGTACCTAGACTGGGACAAGCCAAGCATCCTTTTGGATCTATCTCTATAGATCCAGATCCCCAAAATATAGGATGCTTCCCCTAAGTCTTTCATGGAGAAGTTTTTAGATAGCCAAGCCTTTACTGTGGAGAGCATTCCTACATCATTCCTAATGATTAGGATGTCATCTACATATAGCACCAAGAAGGTGATAGCGCTTCCACTTACCTTCCTGTACACACAAGGCTCATCTTCATTCTTAACGAAGTCAGAAGATTTGATCACCTCATCAAATCATATATTCAAACTTTGGGAAGCTTGCTTCAATCCATAAATGGATCTAACCAACCTACATACTTTATTTGGACTCTCTTTAGATATGAATCCCTCTGGTTATATCATATACACCTCTTCCTAGAGGTTGCCATTGAGGAATGTCGTGTTGATATCCATCTGCCAGATCTCATAGTCATAGCGTGCTGCAATGGCTAAAATAATTCTAATGGACTTAAGTATAACTATTGGTAAACATGTTTCGTCATAGTCAATTCCTTGTCTTTGATGATATCCTTTAGCTACCAACCTTGCTTTATAGGTCTCTACCTTTCCATCCACTCCATCTTCTTCTTGAATATCCATTTGCAACCGATGTGTACAATACCCTCAGGTGCATCCACAAGGTTCCAAACCTTGTTAGAGTACATGGAATTCATCTCAGAATTCATGGCTTCTTATCACTTTCCGGAGTCTATACTCATAATAGCCTCCTCGTAGGTCTGAGGATCAAATATCCTGAGAGTCATCTCCACTGATATGTCCCATATATCTTTCAGGAGAGTGAGATACTCTACTAGACCTACGTAAAGTTTGAATTTGTGTGTTAGGTACCTGAACAGACTCGGGCTCTAGAATGGTGCTTGAGTTAGGTTCTCTAACCTTGCTCAATTCTATATCACTCCCACTATTTCCACCAAGAATGTGTTCCTTCTCAAGGAACATAGCTCTCTTAATAATAAAGATCTTTCGGTCCTTGAGATGATAGAAATAATACCCACAAGTTTCCTTTGGGTATCCCACAAATGTGCACCATTCTATCCTTGATTCCAACTTATCGGGGTTGTGTCTTCTAACGTGGGCAGGATAGCCCAAAATCTTAACAATTTTAAGATCAGGCTTCTTTTCTTTCCATATCTCATATGGTGTAGACACTACCGACTTTGATAAAACTCTGTTCAGAAGGTAAGCTGCAGTCTCTAGGGCATACCCCCAGAATGAGACAGGTAGGTCAGCGAAACTCATCATGGACCACACCATGTCTAATAGCATGTGATTCCTTCTTTTTGATACATCATTGAGTTGAGGTGTATAAGGAGGTGTCCACTGGGATAGAATCCCATTGTCCCTAAGGAAATGGGTGAACTCCGTAGTCAAGTATTCTCCTCCTTGATCTGATCGAAGAGTCTTAATACGCTTTCTAATTTGGTTCTCTATCTCATTCTTATATTCCCTGAATTTCTCGAAGGCCTCAGATTTATACTTCATCAAGTACACATATCCATACCTAGAGAAATCATCAGTGAATGTAATGAAATATGAGTAATCACCTATAGCCTGAGTCGACATGGGACCACATAGATCATTATGTATGAGTTCTAATAACTCGGTGGCTCTCTCTCCAGTTCCACTAAAAAAGGCGAGTTGGTCATCTTCCCACGAAGGCAAGGTTCGCAAGTTGTATATATCTCATAGTCAAATGGATCTAAGTATCCATCTTTCAGAAACTTTTGAATCCTTCCCTCATGTATATGACCTAGCCTACAATGTCATAGGTATGCATTATTCACTTCATCTCTTTTCCTTTTAGACATATTTATATTTATGATGTGTGGAGAAGTGTCTAACATATATAAGCCATTTACAGGGGTCTCTCTAGTGATGATCTCATCATCCATAATTATTGAACAACTATTGTTCTCAAAAACTAATTTATATCCACTTATTGTCAAACAATAAATAGATATAATATTTTTTATAATAGAGAGAACAAAATAACATGTATCCAATGCAATGATAGCTCTACCAAGCAAATGTAGGGTGACCTCCCCAACGGCAACTACAATAACTCTTGCTTCATTGCCTATCTTAAGGTCCATTTTACCTCTGGCCAGTCTCCTAGGTCTTGCCAGAACTTGCAACGAATTGCATATGTGATAAGCACTCCCGGTATCCAATACCCATGTGTTATCATGAAAATCTAACAAGTGAAGACTGATCATGAATATACCTGGAGCTTCTCTAGGCTTCTATTTCACCTTATCTATAAGGTAGTCCTTATAGTTCCTCTTTTAATGCCCATCTTGGCCGTAGTAGAAGCATTGTCCTTTATCCTTTATCGGGTCTCTCTTGGCAACCTTTGCCTTACCTGGTCTTTCTTTGCCCTTGCCCTTCTTAAGGGTCTTGCTGGCCTTCTTTTATTTTTTGGTCTCACCAATGTAGAGAACTGTCTTTTCCTTCTTAATGGCACTCTCAGCTTTCCTCAACATATTGAGGAGCTCCGGGAGAGTCACCTCAAACTTGTTCATATTAAAGTTAATAATAAACAATAAAAAGAAATATGGTAGGGACTGAAGTATAAGATCAACATATAGGTTATCCTTTAGAACTATCTTTATATTTCACAAAGTGAGCAATCTCATTCTCGCTTGTCCTTTCCTCCAGTATGGGCACAATCATGTTAAGGATATATACAATTTTCTCTTTTGTGAGAATAATTCTCAAATTACGGAGTATTTGGACTAATGAGGCAGTTGACATTAAGTATGCCACATAGGGGTTTTGTAAGCGACAAACAAGATATAGCGTAAATAAATAACATGCAGACTTTACATAAAATATTAATTAAGATATGGACTTTTATCTTAATATACTCCCACTATTTTCATAGCAAATCACGCGACACCCTCGATACGTGAGTCGGTAGACTTCTAGTGGGGATCGGGATCCAATTGGCGTCTTAGTGCAACTTAAAGGGACTCGACCAATTACACTAAGCCCAAAAGGTAGGCAATCTTGCCGATCACAACTCCTTATGATTCTCATCATGTTCGGCCTCCGAATCATCATTGGTCTTGAGGGACTCGACTAACCATGACGTTCAGTTAAGTCATCACCATTGTTACAAGATGAGTTTGATTCGATGATATGCCCTCGAGGGACTCGACAAAGCATACTATGTCCTCAGGTCACCGGTGACATCTCTATGTTGTAGGTAAGATCTCGATCACGTAGATAGGTGAGCCTCGAGGGACTTGACCAACTCAACCTATATTGTGATTCAATTTATTCCTATAACGATGGAAGGCCACGTGGGTCAATCTTATTGCCTCATGCTTACCGACTTAATATTATCTTAGGAGGGGTTTTTTATATCGATCTCCTAATATATCATGTCATACACATACATATTTAATATATATCTACATCGCATGTAAATATATATATATATATATATATCTAGTAGGTGTATAACACATCACGTATGCAAGCCACACCAGATGATCGTTAACCGTCACCTAATATGATTAAGCCCGAGCGAATGGGCCTAATCACTCACAATATAATCTATGTGTGCATTGGCGCATCTCCATGCCTTGTGATTGTTGATCTCGTCATCATCGGTTATGTCAGATCGTCGCATCATCATGCGTCATGATCTCCCACCATAGCATCGTGGGTCCCGCTATAACCTCCACGCTCCCACTGTGCCTCTCCATGTAATTACAAATAATCACAAGCACGCAGGCTCAATAATAAACGAGAAAAACGCAGGCTCGTAGGCCCCAATAATAATAATAATCACAATTACACACATTACAACACATGACTCATGATCATCCATCCACATCATATATCACATGTACATCACATCATATGTAGGATTACTAGATATATATAATAATTAATTAAATTATTTAATTAATTATTTTTCTTGAAATTAGGATATGCTTGAAATTTCTAGAATTATCAAGGGTATTTTTATAATTCTAGATCAGGACAGTCCTTAGAATTTTTAGAATTATTAAGGGTATTTTGAAAATTCTGTGCACGAGGACAATCCTTAGAATTTCCCAAATTAAGAGGGGTATAATCATCTTTTTCTTAAAATGATCCCTAGCCCTCTTCCCTCACCCTCACTATGTCGCCATCGCCTGCGGGCGGTGGCATGGCACGCGTGGCGTGGCGCCCCTGCGCGGGCATCGCTACCCTGGGCGGCACCTCGTGGGCGGGTGGCGCCGTGGGCGCGCCCTTCGGTGGTGCTCGCGCTGGCGCGCAGGCAGGCTACCCTTATCGCCACGCCCGTGGCGCTACCGCAGCGCCACCATGCCCGGGTGACACTGCTGGCGCCTACCCTTATGGGCTAGCGCTGAGGCTTTGGCCGTGGCCAGCCACCCTTGCAGGGGGCCTGGCCGTGGTCGGCCACCCCTTTCCTCGCTGCGTTTGTTGCAAAAATATAGCAAGAACGCATAGAACGATTCTACGTGATTCAATCTCATCACACGCAGTTTAAATCCAATCTTTCACACGAAAACCTTGACTCTAATACTATTGTTGGGAAACCTCAGCGGGTGCATTACATGCACAACAGAAATTAAAACAAAAATAGGTTTCCCACGCAGATCAAATCGTCATGCAAAATATTGGGGTCGCAAGAAAAATGTAAAAACCGATAAAACTACGATGTGTGAGAGATTGATTTTACCTGGGGAGATTGTATATCCCTGTATTCCAGATTCGGATGGAGAAGATGAAGGAGGTCAAGCATCCTCCTCTCTAGCGGTATCCACACGATGGATCTCTGCAATGAAACTCCTCCAACCTGATCTCACAACTCTTGCGCAGAGGTAGGGAGGAGAATAGAAGGTGGTGGCTAAAGCTACAACCTATCAACCATGAGTCTCCCCTCCTATTTATAAAGAGCTACCAAAAAACCCTAGGGCTCCTGCCTTAGTGGGTATTGGATCTTCATCCAATAACCCACTAACCTTGCATTATTGGATCTCTATCCAATAATCTCCTTATGCCTCTAATTGGGCCTTAATCAAGGAGCCCATCAGCATAGATTATTATCTTATAAGAATATAGGCTAATTAGATCTTCATCCAATCCTCTATTTGCTGAAGCATCCACCATATGTGTGTGACCCTCTAGGCCCGATACTGAGCTGGCCGTGAGTCACTTCCATCAAAACTCCTTCTGATGTAGTGAATCATTATCCCCATAATAATTCACTCGACTCATCGACTATGGACGTACTAGGCCACTACGTCATAGTCCCTAAATGGTATAGGGGGATCAAATCCATCGGACATGTCTATCCATAGTTACCATATATCTTTAATCTCTCATCCAACTAATATCCCAAAGACCATGTATCAGGTCATATACAGAATCCGTTATAGTCTCGCTCTAATTAGATTCTCCCGGAGAACTCTTTGTCTCTCAATTCGAATGACCATGGCCAAGGATTTGTCTGAGTAGGCACATATGAGATATTCCTCTCATGATACTGAGAGTGGATGATCCTCTATTAACACTCAATTGCCTTCATAAGGTTGGCTACCAATCCCGATAACCAGTTATACCAGATATGGAACTTTTCAAACTTGTAAGTCTAGCGTCAAAGAAAGGAGTACTCATACAAGGCATCCTTGATGTCTCAAGTCTAAGGACTATATACATAACTAAGACTATAGAATCGCTGTCTGATATTATGTATCATTAACCATATAATATTTCATAAGCGGATCAATTAGTGAACTTATTCTCCAATGAGCACCTGTACTATATGTTGGTTACAGGTACCCTGCAAGCCAATCACGTGAGTGATGGCATGTGCGACACGCTATGTGATCTTTTTTTCTTATGATTAATATTGGCAAATTCTCACATTATTTGTTACATATATATTGTGATATCCTTAGTTCTGTGTAATGGGAGTCGGATCGTGATGAGATCATAATAATGAGATCGATTCACCTTTAAACACAGATCCTAAATTCCTGGTTATAGGTGACTCAAGAGGGACATTGAGATAACCGGATAGATCAGTGTACTATATACCCGTCCATATAATAGAGGCAGTTGGTCTCATAGCCACTTGTATGGAGACACTAAGAATATAGTACATGTGCTCATTGAAGAATGAGTTCACTGATTAATCCACTTATGGAATGATGTATAGTGAATAATACCTAATATCATATAGTGATTCCATAGTCCCAGTTGTGTATTTGGTCCTTAGACTTGAGACACCAAGGATATCTTGTATGAGTACTCCTTTCTTTGATACCATACTTACAGGTTTGGAAAGTTCTAGATCTAGTACAACTGGTTATCTGGAATGGTAGCCAACCTTACGAAGGCAATTGAGTGTCAATAGAGGATCATCCACTCTCGGTATCATAAGAGAAATATCTCATATGTACTTGCAAAGATAAATCCCTAGCCAGGGTCATTCGGATTGAGAGAGAAAGAGTTCTCTGAGAGAATCCGATTAGAGTGCGACTATGACGGATTCTATATATGACCTGACAGTACCATATCCAATATACGATCTCTGAGATATTAGTTGGATGAGAGATTATAGATACATGGTAATTATGGACAGACAAGTCCGATGGATTTGATCCCCTCTGTACCGTTTGGGGACTATGGCGTAGTGGCCTAGTACGTCCATAGTCGATGAGTCAAGTGAATTATTATGAGGATAATAATTCACTATATCAAAAGGAGTTCTGATGGGAGTGACTCACGACTAGCTCAGTATTGGGCATAGAGGGTCACACACATATGGTGGATGCTTCAGCGAATAGAAGATTTTATGAAGATCCAATTAGCCCCTATTCTCATTAAATGAGACCCTGTGTTGATGGGCTCCTTGATTAAGGCCCAATTAGAGGCCTAAGGAGGTTATTAGATAGAGATCCAATAATGCAAGGTTAGTGGGTTATTGGATGGAGATCCAATACCCACTAAGGAATGAGCCCTAGGGTTTTGGTGGCTCTCTATAAATAGGAGGGTAAACTCATGGTTGATAGACTGCAGCTTTAGCCACCACCTCCTAGTCTCTTCCCTCCCTCTGCACAAGAGTTGCGAGATCAGATTGGAGGAGTTCCGCTCTAGAGATCCATCTATGGATACCGCTAGAGAGGAGGACGCTTAACCTCCTTCATCTTCTCCATCAAGATCTGGAATATAGGGGATATACGATCTTCCTAGGTAAAATGAATCTCTCACATATCGCGGTTTTTAGTTTTTATGATTTTTCTCGTGACCCCAATCATTTGCATGATGATTTGCTCTACGTGGGAAACTAGTTTTTATTTCTGATTTTCGCTGCGCATGTGATACACCCGCTGAGGTTTCCTAATAGGAGTATCAGAGCCAAGGTTTCATACGAAAGATTGGTTTTAAACTGCATATGATGAGATTGAATCGTGTAGAATCATTCTACGTGTTTTTGCTATGTTTTCATAGCAAAGGCTGCGAGGAGGGCTACCAGCCACGGCCAGCCCCCATGTAGGGTCGGCCACCGGGGCGCGCCACAGGCGGCCAGCAAGGCCCTGCAAGGGGCGGCCACGCTAAAGCCCCTTGTAGGCGCCCACATGCGTGGCCCGCGGGCATGGCTAGTGCACAGGCGGCATCTACGTGGCGGCACCGCCTGCGCAAGGGCGACCAGCGGCGCCATCGCTCCTATAGGGGCAACGCTCGTTCAAGGTGGTACCGCCCGCCCACGAGGTGCCGCCCGAAGGCAGCAGCGGCCGCCGCCTACGTAAGGCAACGGCGGTGCAGTGAGGGTAAGGAAAGAGGACTAAGGCATCCTTTTGAGAAAAGGATAATCATACCCCTATGGATTAGCAAAATTTTGATGATTGTCCTCGTGTACAGAATTCTCAAATTACCCTCAACAATTTTAGAAATTCTAAGGACTGTTCTTTGATCCATAATTATGAAAATACCCTTGATAATTCTGAAAATTTTGAGCATGTTCTAATTTCCAAAAAATAATTAATTAAATAGTTTAATTAATTATTATATATATTGTGATGTACATGTGATGTATGATGTAGATGGATGATCATGAGCCATGTGTTGTGATGTGTATAATTATGATTATTATGATTATGATTATTATTATTATTATTATTATTATTATTATTATTATTATTAGGGCTTGCAAACCTCTATTTTTATTATTTATTGTCGGGCCTGCGTGCTTGTGATTATTTATAATTATATCGAGAGGCACAACGGGAGTGGGGAGGTGACAACGGGACCCACGATGTCGTGGCGGGATATACGATGCATGGTGATGCAACAATCCGATGGAATCGATGATGACGAGATCAACAATCACAGGGCATGGAGATGCGTCGATGCACACATAGATCCTATTATGAGTAATTAGGCCCATTGGCTCAGGCATAATCATATTATGTGACGGCTCATGATCATCCGGTGTGGCTTACATATGTGATGTGTTATACACCTACTAGATATATGTATATATATATTTGTATACGATGTAGATATATATTAAATATGTATGTATGTGACACGACATATTAGGATACCGATACAAAAAAACCCCTCCAAGGATAATACAAAGGACAATACTTCCATTGTGGCCAAGACAGACATTGGAAGAGGAACTGCAAGGACTACCTTCCAGATAATGTGAGACAGAAGCTAGGAAAAGCTTCAGGTATATTCATGATTAGTCTCCACTTGTCAGATTTTCATGATAACACATGGGTATTGGATACCGGGAGTGCTTATCACATATGCAATTTGTTGCAAGTTCTGGCAAGACCTAGGACACTGGCCAGAGGCAAGATGGACCTTAAAATGGGTAATAAAGCAAGAGTTGCTGCAGTTGCCATTGGGGAGGTCACCCTACATTTGTTTGGTAGAGCTATCATTGCATTGGATACATGCTATTTTGTTCTCTCTATTATCAAAAATATTATATCTATTTATTGTTTGACAATAAGTGGATATAAATTAGTTTTTGAGAACAATAGTTGTTTAATAATTATGGATGATGAGATCATCACTAGAGAGACCCTTGTAAATGGCTTATATGTGTTAGACACTTCTCCACACATCATAAATATAAATATCTCTAAGAGGAAAAGAGATGAGGTGAATATAATGCAAACCTATGATATTGTAGGCCAGGTCATATATATGAGGGAAGGATTTAAAAGTTGCTAAAAGATGGATACTTAGATCCGACTATGAGTCATATACAACTTGCGAACCTTGCCTTCGTAAGAAGATGACCAACTCTCCTTTCAGTGGAATTGGAGAGAGAGCCATTGAGGTATGGAACTCATGCATAGGTGGTTACTCATACTTCATTACATTCACTGATGACTTCTCTAGGTATGGACACGTGTACTTAATGAAGTATAAATCTGATGCCTTTGAGAAATTTAGGGAATATAAGAATGAGGTAGAGAACTAAATTGGAAAGAGTACTAAGATTCTTTGATCAGATCGAGGAGGAGAGTACTTGAGTACGGAGTTCACCCATTTCCTCAAGGACAATATGATTATATCCCAGTGGACACCTCCTTATATACCTCATCTCAATGGTGTATCATAAAGGAGGAATCGCACGCTGTTAGATATGATGCGATCCATGATGAGTTTTACTAACCTACCCATCTCATTCTAGGAGTATGCCATAGAGACTGCAGCTTACTTTCTAAACACAGTTCCATCAAAGTCAGTAGTGTTTACACCATATGAGATATAGAAAGGAAAGAAGCCTAATCTTAAGATTGTTAAGATTTGGGGCTATCCTGCGCACGTTAGAAGACACAACCCTGATAAGTTGGAATCAAGGACAGAACAGTGCACATTCGTGGGATACCCAAAGGAAACTTGTGGGTATTATTTCTATCATCCCGAGGACCAAAAGGTCTTTGTTGCCAAGAGAGCTATGTTCCTTAAGAAGGAACACATTCTTGGTAGAAACAGTGGGAGTGAGATAGATTTGAGCGAGGTTGGAGAACCTAACTCAAGCACCATTCCAGAGCCCGAGTCTGTTTAGGTACCTAACACATAAATTCTAACTTTACGTAGGTCTAGTAGAGTATCTTACCCTCCTAAAAGATATGTGGGACATATTAGTGGAGATGACTCTCAGGATATTGATCCTTAGACCTATGATGAGGCTATTATGAGTATAGACTCTGGGAAGTGGCAAGAAGCCATGAATTCTGAGATGGATTCCATATACTCTAATAAGGTTTAGAACCTTGTGGATGCACCTGAGGGTATTGTACCCATCGGCTACAAATGGATCTTCAAGAAGAAGATCGGAGTAGATGGAAAGGTAGAGACCTACAAAGCAAGGCTGGTAGCTAAAGAATATCGTCAAAGACAAGGAGTTGACTATGACGAAACCTTTTCACCTGTAGCCATGCTTAAGTCCATTAGAATTATTTTGGCAATTGCAGCACACTATGACTATGAGATCTAGTAGATGGATGTCAAAACGACATTCATCAATGGCAACCTCTAGAAGGAGGTGTATATGATACAGCTAGAGGGATTCATATCTAAAGAGAGTCCAGATAAAGTATGCAGATTACTAAGATTCATTTATAGATTGAAGTAAGCTTCCCAAAGTTGGAAAATAAGATTTGATGAGATAATCAGATATTATGACTTCGTTAAGAATGAAGATGAACCTTATATGTACAGGAAGGTAAGTGGAAGCGCTATCACCTTCTTGGTGCTATATATGGATGAGATCCTAATCATTGGAAATGATGTAGGAATACTCTCCATAGTAAAGGCTTGGCTATCCAGAAACTTCTCCATGAAAGACTTAGGGGAAGCATCCTATATTTTGGTGATCCGGATCTATAGAGATAGATCCAAAAGGATGCTTGGCTTGTCGTAGTCTAGGTACATAGACTTCATTGTCAAGAGGTTTGGCATGGAGAATTCCAAGAGAGGTCTCATACCGATGAGACATAGAATATCACTTTTTAGGAGTATGTCCCCAAAGACTCCTGAAGAAAGGGTAGACATGGATAAGATACATTATGCCTCAGTGACAGGGTCTATCATGTATGCGATGCTATATACCAGACATGATATAGCATATGCTCTAAGTGTCATAAACAGGTATCAGGCAGATCCAGGTTTGGAACACTAGAAGGCAGTAAAGTGTATCCTTAAGTACTTGAGAAGCACTAAGGATCTTTTACTGATATATGGAGAAGGTAGCCTCTAGGTTGAGAGCTACATAGACTCAAGTTTTCAGTCTGACATTGATGATAGCAAGTCGAATTCAGGGTTTGTTTTCACCCTGAATGGAGGAGCAGTAAGCTGAAAGAGTTCCATGCAAGATACTATTGCTGACTCGACCATAGAGGCGGAATACATTGCTATAACAAAAGCAACAAAGGAAGGGGTTTGGATGAAGAAGTTCATCAAGGATTTGGGAGTCATACCAAGCAGCATGGAGTTGACTCCCATATATTGTGACAGCAACAGGGCGATAACAATAACAAAGGAACTTAGGTCTCAACAGAATTATTCTGAGGAGGTTCTATCTGATTAGAGCGATCATGACACGAAAAGATATAGCAATGTAAAGAGTTATATCTGAAGATAACATTGCAGATCCACTGACAAAGCCGTTGGCTCATATTGTATTTGAGCGTCACAAGGGTCTGATGGGGATCAGACACATAGGTGATTGACTTTTGGTCAAGTGGACTGCAAGCCAATCATGTGAGTGATGGTACATGTGATACGTTGTGTGATCGTTTTGCTTATGATTAATATTGGCATATTCTCACATTATATGTTACATATATATATGTATGTATATATATATATATGTATATATATATACATATATATATACATATATATATATATATACATATATACATGATGTGTATATATATATATATATTAAATTTGTATATGTGTGACACGACATATTAGGAAACTGAAACAAAACGAAAACCCCTCCTATGATAATATTAAATTGGTGAGCATAAGGCAATAAGATTGACCCACATGGTCTTCCATCATTATAGGAAGAAATTGAATCACGACATAGGTTAAGTTGATTAAGTCCCTCAAGGTTCACCTATATAAGTGATCGAGATCTTGCCTACGACATAGAGATATCATCGTTGACCTGAGGATATAGTATGCTTGGTCGAGTCCCTCGAGAGCATATCATCAAATTAGCCTCATCTTGTAACGATGGTGATGACTTAACTGAACATCATTGTTGGTCGAGTCTCTCGAGACCATGATGATTCGGAGGTCGAATATCACAGGAATCATAAAGAGTTATGATTGGCAAGATTTGCCTATCTTTTGGGCTTAGTGTACTTGGCTGAGTCCCTCGAGGTTGCACTAAGATGCCAATCGGATCTTGATCCCCACTAGAAGTCTGCTGGAGACTTTCGCTTTATGTGTCGAGGATGTCACATGATTCGCCAGAAAAATTGGTGGGAGTAAATTAAGATAGAAATCCATATCTTAATTATTTTTCTGTAAAATCTACATGTTATTCATTTATGCTATATATTGTCTGTTAGAAACATGTCACTCACAAACCCCTACCTACGTGACATACTTGATGTCAACCACCTTACTGGTCCAAACTACATGGATTGGCTCTACAATGTAATTTGAGAATTGTTCTCACAGTAGAGAAAATCGTGTATGTTATTGACACGATTGTGCCCACATCGGAGGAAGGGGCAAGTGAGATGACATCATTCGCTATGTGAAGCATATAGATGATTCCATATTGGTAAAATGCTATATGTTGGCTTCTATGACTACTAGGTTACAAAGGCAACATTAGGGCATAGATGCTATTTCTATCCTTCTTCATCTCTGTCAACTATTTGAGAAACAGAGAATAACTCAAAGATATAAGATATCCGAGAGTCTCTTCTGAGTCATTATGACAGAAGAGACATCAGTTTAGAACCTATATGTTGATCTTATACTTCAGTCTTTTTCCAGATTTTTTTTCTCATTTAATTATGAATTTTAACATGAGCAAGTTTGAGGTGACTCTCTCTAAGCTCCTTAATATGTTGAGGGAAGCTGAGAGTGCCAACAAAAAAGAGAAGCCAGTTCTCTATTTTAGTGAGACCAGATGGAAAAAAGAAGGCTAGTAAGACCCTTAAGAAAGGTAAGGGCAAAGAAAAATTAGGTAAAGCAAAGGTTGCCAAAAAAGACCTGACAAAGGTCAGTGCTTCCACTATAGTAAAGATGGGCACTTGAAGAAGAACTGTAAGGATTACCTTACAGATAAGGCGAAATAGAAGCTTCAAGTATATTCATAATTAGTCTTCACTTGTTAAATTCTCATGATAACACATAAGTATTAGATACTGAGAGTACTTATCATATCTACAATATTTTACAGATTCTGGCAAGACCTAGGAGATAGGCCAGAAGCGATATGGACCTTAAGATAAGTAATGGAGCAAAAGTTGCTGTAATTATCATTTGGGAGGTCACCCTAAATCTGCTTGGTGGATCTATCATTACATTAGATACATGCTATTTTGTTCCTTCTATTGTCAAAAATATTATTTCCATTTCTTGTTTAACAATTAGTAGATATAAATTAGTTTTAGAGAATAATAGTTATTCAATAATTATGGATGATGAGAGAATCACTAGAGGGACCTTGATAAATGATTTATTATGTTAGACATTTCTCTATACACCATGAATGTAAATATATTTAAGAGGAAAAGAGATGAGGTAAACAATGTATACCTATGGTATTATAGGCTTAGTTATATCTATGAGGGAAAGATTCAAATGTTGCTAAAAGATAGATACTTAGATCCATTTGACTATGAGTCATTTGTAACTTGCAAAACTTACCTTCGTGGAAAGATGATCAACTCTCATTTTAGTGGAACTAGAGAGAGAGCCACTGAGCTACTGTAACTTATACGTAGTTATATATGTAGTCCCATGTCGAATCACGCTATAGGCGATTACTTATACTTTATTATATTCACTAACGATTTCTCAAGGTATAGACACATGTACTTGATGAAGTAGAAGTCCAAGGCCTTTGAGAAATTCAGGGAATATAAGAATGAAGTAGAGAACCTGATTAAAAGAGTCTTAAGACTCTTTGATCAAATCGAGGAGGAGAGTACTTGAGTACAAAGTTCACCCATTTCCTCAGGGATCATGGGATTCTATCTCAGTGGACACCTCCTTATACACCTCAGTTCAATGGTATATCAGAAAGGAGGAATTGTACGCTGTTAGACACGGTGTGGTCCATGATGAGTTTCGTTAACCTACCCATCTCATTATGGGGATATGCCCTAGATATTATAACTTACCTTTTGAATAGAATTTCATCTAAGTTAGTAGTGTCTACACCATATGAGATATTAAAAGAGAAGAAGCCCAAACTTAAGACTATTAAGATCTGGGGTTGCCTTGCCCACGTTAAAATACATAATCCCGACAAGCGAAAATCAAGAACAGAATGGTGTAAGTTCGTGGAATATCCCAAGGAAACTTGTGGGTACTATTTCTATCATCTTGAGAATCAGAAGGTCTTTGTTGCCAAGAGGGCTATGTTTCTTGAAAACTAACACATTCTTAGTGGAAACAGTGAGAGTGAAATAAAGTTGAGCAAGGTTGGAGAACCTAGCTCAAGAACTATTCCAAAGTCCGAGTCTGTTCAGGTACCTAATTCACAAGTTCCAACTTTACATAGGTCTAGAAGAGTATCTCACCCTTTTGAAAGATATGTGGGACATATCAGTGGAGAAGACTCTCAGGATGTTGATTCTCAGACCTACGAGGAAGCTATTATGAGTATAAACTTTGGGAAGTGGCCAGAAGCCATAAATTTTAAAATGGATTTCATGTACTCCAACATGATTTGAAACCTTGTGGATGCACTTGAGGGTATTGTACTCAACGGTTGCAAATGAATCTTCAAGAAGAAGATTGGAGTGGATGGAAAGGTCGAGACTTATAAGGTAAGGGTGGTAGCTAAAGGCTATCGTCAAAGGTAATGAGTTGACTATGATAAAACCTTTTCACCTGTAGCTATGCTTAAATCCATTAGGATTCTTTTGGCTATTGCAATACGCTATAACTATGAGATTTGGCAAATAGATGTAAAAACTGTATTCATCAATGACAACCTCGAGGAGGAGGTGTATATGATACAACCAAAGGGATTATATCCAGAGAGAGTATCGATAAAGTGTGCAGGTTACTTAGGTCCATCTATGGACTGAAGTAAGCCTCTCGAAGTTGAAACATAAGATTTGATGAGGCAATAAGATCTTATGGCTTCGTTAAGAACGAAGATGACCTTGTGTGTATAGGAAGGTAAGTGGGAGTGCTATAATCTTCTTGGTTTTGTATGTAGATGACATCCTAATTATTGTAAATGATGTAGGAATATTTTCCACAGTAAAGGTTTGACTATCCAGAAACTTCTTTATGAAGTACTTAGAGGAAGTATTCTATATTTTGGAGATCTAAATCTATAGAGATAGATCAAAGAGAATGCTTGGCTTGTCCCAGTCCAAGTACATAGACTCTATTGTCAAAAGGTTTGACATAGAGAATTCCAAGATAGGTCTCATACCAATGAGACATGAAATATCACTTTCTGGGAGTATATCCTCAAAGACTCCTAAAGAAAGGACAAACATGAATAAAATACATTTTATCTCAGTGATAGGGCCTATCATGTATGCTATGCTATGTACTAAGCCTGACATAATGCATGCTTTAAGTATCACGAGCAGATATCAAGCAGATCCAAGTTTAGAACATCAGAAGACAGTAAAGTATATCCTTAAGTACTTGAAAAGAACTAAGGATCTTTTATTAGTATATAGAGAAGGTAGCCTCCAAGTTCAGGGCTATACGGACTCGAGTTTCTAGTCCGACATTGATGATAGAAAGTCAAACTCAGGATATGTTTTTACTTTAAATGGAGGAGTAGTCAGTTGGAAGAGTTACAGATAAGATGCTATTGCTGACTCGACCACTGAGGCGGAATACATTGCTGCAGCAAAGGAAGGGGTGTGGATGAAGAAGTTCATCAAGGATTTGGGAGTCATACTGAGCAACGTAGAGTCGATTCCTATATACTGTGACATTAATGGGATAATAGCTCTAACAAGGGAACCTAGGTCTCATCAAAAATATTCTAAGGAGGTTCTAATTGATTAGAGAGAGCATAGCCTAGAAAGATATAGCAATAGAAGTAGTTCCATCAGAAGATAACATTGCGGATCCACTAACAAAGTCATTGGCTCATATTATTTTTGAGCACAGGGGTTTGATAGGGATCAGACATATAGGTGATTTAGCTTTACGTCAAGTAGGAGATTGCTAGTTACAGATGCCCTGTAAGCCAATAACATGAGCGATGACACATATAACATGCTGCATAATTTTTTTATATTATTATTATTATTGATATATTCTTATATTATATTATCTATTGAATATATATATATATATATATATATATATATATATATATATATATATATATATATATATATATATATATATATATATATATATATATATATATGATATCATTGGTTTTGTACAATGAGAATTAAATCATGATGAGATCACGTTAATGAGACGGATTTGTATTTAAGCATAGATCCTAAATAATCTTGGTCATAAGTTGCTCGAGAGGGACATTGAGACAACCGGATAGACCGATGTGCTGTATACCTATCCATATAATGGAGGTGGTTGATCTGCTTGTGTAGAGATACTAAAGATATAATACAGGTGCTCATTGAAGAATGAGCTCACTGATTGATCTACTTATGGAATGTTGTATGGTTAATGATACCTAATGTCAGATAGCAATTCTAGAGTCTCAGTTGTGTATCTGATTCTTAGACTTGAGACATCAAAAATATCTTATTTTAGTACTCCTCTCTTTGACATCAGACATACATGTATAAAAAGTTCTAGATCTGGTATAATCGATTATCATGATTGGTAGTCAACCTTATGAAAGCTATTTGATAGGACTCCAACAGGGTTGAGTCTTAATCTCCCTAGAAGTAGTCAATAAAACCCTGCTAGATTATAATAAAGTCACTCCTATCTTATAAAGGAGTATGGATAGAGTTTAGATTAGCCCTTAGGGCTTAGAAGTCGTCGCCCCCCTTACTGGATAAGTCAGCCAGGGTTTCCCCCCTGCGTAGGTCGGCTATAGAGCCAACCTAGTCGCCCCTTGTTCCTATTAAGGTAGGATGGCTATAGGAGGGGTAAAAGGATAATTTTACCTAGATAAGTGCCCCCTTAGGCTAAGACTTTGATCCCTATTTAAGATGTAGCTACTCTCCCTATTTGAAAGCAAGCAATTATCATCTTCAATTCAGCGTTTGTGCCGATTCTAGGAGGGAGGAACCCCTATAGTGTTCTAAGGGTTGATTCCCCTCAAGGATCAAAATCTATAAGGCTCCTTCTGGGGTCTTATCATGTGGTATCAGAGTAGTGTTCCTGCTGCCTTGTAGCTATCTCAGCTGCCTCCACCTTCCCAAGCAATTCCCATAATTGCTATGACACGTGCCTCCACCTTCCACCCCAGCAGTAGATCAAATCAATCTGCCGCTACCCCCTGCGTTTGATATGAAGTTCTGGTATATTTTTATCATCAACATCTCTTCAATCCTGTAAGATTCCTTATCTTACATATTAAAGATTTTTTTCTAAATTTTATCTGCTGTAAATTTTGTTCGTCACAAACGTTATCATTGTTGCAAAGGCGAAACACTGCAGAAATTTTCAGCCGATTGTTGCTTATTGAAACTAAAGTTTTAATCATCCTTTTTGGCTGAAACTTTTATACAGATCATCTTAGCTTTCATCTAAGACTGATCTCGTGAAAAAACTCCTTCTGGATCTAGACTTATAGAACTGCGTGATGGTCAAAGATTATACAAGAAAACCATATTCCGCACGCATAACGGCCACTACGAGTTTCTAGTAATGCCTTTTGGACTTATGAATGCTCCTTCTACTTTTCAAAGCCTGATGAATGACATCTTCTGGAGTTTTCTATGTAAGTTTGTATTGATATTCTTTGATAATATTCTCATTTATAGCCCTATGCTTGATATACATTTTCAGCACTTACGAACTGTTCTAATGATTCTTCGGGAGAATACTCCTCATGTTAAACAATCAAAATGTAGCTTATTATAGCGTAAAGTGGAGTATCTTGGGTACATTATATTAGAGGATAGAGTAACGGTGGACCCGACAAAGATCGAGACAATGCAAGGATGGTCGAGACCTACAAACGTATAATCATTACGCGGTTTCCTTGGACTCACAGGCTACTACTAAAATTTTATGAAAGATTATGGCAAGATCAGTGCCCTGCTCATATCCTTATTGAAGAAAGGCTCCTTCTTATGGTCGGATAAAGCCTCCACAGCATTCGAATGACTCAAGGCATTCATGATGATGACATCGGTCCTAGCGTTGCTCGATTTCGACCGCACTTTGGTCATTGAGGCTGATGCATCAGGAGTTGGAATTGGGGCTATTCTTATGCAAGATGGTCGACTCCTAATTTACGCTAAGGCTTCCCTCACAATTCATACGAGGTTTTTACGGGAGATACTAATTACTACCAAATTTAAAATAAGGTTGGATACAGGTGCATTGCACGAAAAAGGAGTAAAACTAGAAGAATTACAATCCATGCTCACGCTAAATTGGGCTCTCATCATCCTGAACCATACTAGAGGGCAATCATCATTCCAGAAGAAAGATTAGATATCACTAAAACTAACCATATGGTAGGACTTGTAAAGAAGAAACAGCCTCCCGAAAAACTTCAGAATGGATAAAAAATTGAAGATCGAGTTTTTCTACTCCTCCAGCTCGATCAGCGGGAAACTCAAGTCTTAATAAAGAGGTCTCCCTTTTTCTTTGGGCCTTATAAAATTGAGGATCACATTGGGGCCCTAACCTGGAGATCAAATACGCACACCAGATCAAGATTACAGTTGATCCGCCAGGTATCCTACCTCAAATGAAAATTTAAAGAAGACAACTCAGCCCAAATCCTTCAAACTAACATCCCAACTGATGAGGAGGCCAAAGTTTAGTTAATGATAGCATGGGAGTCACATGAGGAGTTGAAGATCCAGTTCCTAGAGTTTATGGATCCTTAGCCTTAAGGACAAGACTGATTCTTAGAGGGCGGACTTGATAGGACTCCAGCAGGGTTGAGTCCTAATCTCCCTAGAAGTAGTCAATAAAACCCTGCTAGATTATAATAAAGTCACTCCTATCTTATAAAAGAGTATGGCTAGGATTTATATTAGCCCTTAGGGCTTAGAACCCCTGCTTAGGTCGGCTATAGAGCCAACCTAACCGCCCCTTGTTCCTATTAAGGTAGGATGACTATAGGAGGGGTAAAAGAATAATTTTACCTAGATAAGTGCCTCCTTGGGCTAAAGACTTTGATCTCTATTTAAGATGTAGCCACCCCCCTCTTTGAAAGCAAGAAATCTATAATTTTAATTTAGCCTTGTGCCGAGTCTAAGATGGAGGAACCCCTATAGCGTTCCAAGGGTTGATCCCCCTCAAGGATCAAAATCTATAGGACTCCTTCTGGGGTCTTATCACTATTGAGACATCAAAGATATACCTATTTATATGATGGAGGTGGCTGGTCTTATAGCCACTTTTGTGGAGACACTAAGGATAGTACAGGTGCTTATTGGAGAATAAGTTCACTGATTGATTCACTTATGGAATGTTGTATGGTTAATGATACCTAATGTTATACACGAATCCATAGTCCCAATTATGTGTCTGGTCCTTAGACTTGAGACACCAAGGATGCCTTGTATGAGTACTCTTTTCTTTGATGCCAGACTTATAGGTTTGAAAAGTTTCAAATATGGTACAACCGGTTATCGTGATTGGTAGCGAACCTTATGAAAGCAATTGAGTGTCAACAAAGGATCATCCACTCTCAATATTATGAGAGTAATATCTCGTGTGTGCTTGCTTAGATAAATCCTTAGCCAGGATCATTTGGATTGAGAGAGAATGAGTTCTCCAGGAGAATCCGATTAGAGTAAGACTAAGATGGATTTTGTATATAGCCTAACAGTATCATGTCCAATATATAGTCTCTGGGATATTAGTTGAATGAAGGACTATAAATACATGGTAATTGTGGACAGACAGGTCCGATGGATTTGATCCTCCTGTACCATTTGGGGACTATGATGCAACAGCCTAGTACGTCTATAATTGATGAGTCAGGTGAATTATTATGGGAATAATAATTCACTATATTAGAAGGAGTTCATATGAGAGCGACTCACGGCCAGCTTGGTATCAGGCTTAGAGGGCCACACATATATGGTTGATGCTTCAGCGAATAAAGGATTGGATAGAGATCCAATTAGCTACTATTCTCATTAGATGAGACCCCACATTAATGAAATCCATGCATGAGGCCCAATTAGAGACCAAAAGAGATTATTGGATAGAGATCCAATAATATAAGGTTCATAGGTAATTGGATAGATATCTAATACCTACTAAAGTAGGACCTCTAGGGTTTTTGGTGGCTCTCTATAAATAAGAGGGGAGGCACATAGTTGATAGGTTGCATCTTTGGCCGGCCCCTCCTATTCTCCTCCTTCCCTTTGTGCAAGAGTTGCGAGACCTGGGATTTTGATTAGAGTATCGCTGCAATGATCCATCGTGTGGATACCACTAGAGTCAAGGATGCTTGACCTCAGTCATCCTTTCTATCTGGATCTGGAAAAATAGGGATATATAATCTCTCTAGGTAAATAATCTCTCATAAGATGTAGTTTTTCGATTTTACAATTTTCTCATAACCTAATCTTTTGCACGACGATTTGATCTGCGTGGGAACCACTAGAAAGGGCGACTAGGGCGCCTGCAGCATGGTACCCACCAACAGCGACGATCGCTTATGGGCACAATGCCCGTGGGCGGGCCCTATGGACCAGGTGGCTATACGATGCGGCGTCACCTGCCCGCAGGGGCTATCGCTCGAGGGTAGTAGCGCCCGCCCGCGGGCAGAGGCAATTGGCAACCGACAACGATGGTGGCCGCTGGAAGAGGGCAAAGGGCTTAGGGTTTCTATTTTGGTAAAAGGATGATTATATCACTCAAAATTTAAGAAATATCAAGGTTTATACTTTATCCAAAATTTTCAAAATACCCTCAATAATTATGGACATTCTGAGGATTGTGAAAATACCCTTGACAATTCTATAAATTCTTGGTATGTCCTTATTTTAGAAAAATAATTAATTAAATAATTTAATTAATTATTATATATCTAATAATCCTACATGTGATGTGATGTGTACAAGTGATGTATGATGTGTATGAATGATCATGAGCCATGTGTTGTAATGTGTGTAAATGTAAGCCTCTATTTTTCTCATTTATTGTCAAGTCTGTATGCTTGTGATTATTTTGTAATTACATGGAGAGGCACGATAGGAGCATGGAGGTGACAACGGGACCCACGATCCTGTGGCGAGAGATCACGATGCATAGTGATACGACAAGGATCTGACGGAACCGATGATGACGAGATCAACAATTTTATATATATATATATATATATATATATATATATATATATATATATATATATATATATATATATATACGTATGCGATGTAGATATATTAAATATGTATGTGTGTGACACGGCGTATTACGAGACCGATATAAAACAAAAACCCCTCTTACGATTATATTAAGTCGGTAAGCATGAGATAATAAAATTGACCCACATGGCCTTCCATCATTATAGGAAAAAATTGAATCACGATATAGGTTGAGTTGGTCGAGTCCCTCGAGGCTCACCTATCTACGTAATCAAGATCTTGCCTACGATATCAAGATGTCATCGGTGACTTGAGGTCACAATATACTTGGTCAAGTCCCTAGAGGGCATATCATTAAGTCAAACTCATCTTGTAACGATGGTGGTGACTTAATTGAACATCATGGTTAGTTGAGTCCCTCGAGACTATGATGGTTTGGAGGTCGAACATAACAGAAATCGTAAAAAGTTGTTATTGGCAAGAGTTACCTACCTTTTGGGCTTAGTGAATATTAAGTCAGTGAGCATGAGACAATAAGATTGACCCACGTGGCCTTCCATCATTCTAGTAAGAAATTGAATCATATCATAGGTTGAGTTGGTCGAGTCCCTCGAGGCTCACCTATCTACATAATCGAGATATTGTCTATGACTAATTGGACTCCAGCAAGGTTGAGTCCTAATCACCCTATAAGTAGTCAATAAAAACCCTATGAGATTGTAATAAAACCCTATGGGATTGTAATAAAGCCCCACCTAGCCACTTCTATCCTATAAAGAAGTGTGGCTAGGGTTTCGATTGGGGCCTTAGGGCTTAGTGGTCGTCGCCCCCTTTACTGGGCTAGTCGACTAGGGATTTCCTCAGCTAGGTCGACTATAGGAGGGCAAAGGGATAATTTTACTTAGATAAGCACTCCATGGGATAGGGTTTAAAACCCTATATAATGACGTAGCCACCCCCTCTTTTTATCAAGCAAGACCAAGGGTTGATCACACTCAGAGATCAAAATCTATAGAGCTCCTCCTAGGGTTTTATCATGCTGCTCTTGCTGCCATCTCTGATGCCCTTACCTTTCTAAGCAATTCCTATAATTACTGCGACACACGCCTCTACCTTCCACCTAAGCCACAGATCAAATCAATTTGTTGCTACCCCCTGTGTTTGAAATTGGAGATTTAGTATATTTTCATCACCCATGCCTATTTGCTACTCTTATTCCTTTAACTTACACATTGAAGAAGTTTTCCCATACTTTCATTGTGGCAAATTTCAACCGTCACAAACGTTATCGTTATTGCAAAGGCGAAACAATGTAGAAATTTTCAACCATCTATTTGCCTCTTAAAACTGGTTTTATGCTCCCCTATTTTGGCCAAAATTTTTACATGATTTCATAAATCATCTTAGCCCTCATCTAAGATCGATCTCTGAAAAGAATTCTCTCTAAAATCGGTCCTATTGTGCTCTAATTCTTTGTCATGTATTGTTGGAATTTTTATGACAAAGAATCTGTCCTCCATCTTTTCCCGTATTTCCCTACCATTGCTCTGTCAAAATTTTATCAATATTTTTATTGATATTAACCGCATATGAACCGAGGAGTTTTGCATATTTTCCTTAAGTTTTCCTCTGAGATTTATGTCTAGAATTCATCGTTTCTCCGACGTAAAATATGTTCGGTAGGACAGCATATCGCAACACCTTTCTTTGTCAAATTCCATCAGATTTGAGTGTTGTCTTTTACAGGTTTTTGGACTCTCTTTCTCTTATCTACAAACTCTATCATCATCACTAAGAACCCCTCCAAACCGTACTCTAAACTGATCCCAAATAGCCACCAAAATCAGCCTTAAATCGTAGTCTACTTCCATCAAACTGATCCACCTACTTAACTGGCCACCTCTTCCTCAAAACCTCTCATGCCCCTCACATGATAATAAAAAAAGGACCTCAATATTATAGATCTAGAGGCCTACATATGGCATCAGAGGAGGCTATTAACACCAAGTTTGAAGCCTTTGAAAGTTGCATGGAGGAGAAGATGTGATCCCTTTTCGCCGAATTTAGCATAGGCCAACCACCTAGCCCGAAGAAATTACAACAAGGAGAAACTTCAGATCAACGAGACGATCCTCAAAAGTATAGTCACATCATCTCTAATCCAAACAATTCATGCATGAAGGTTGATGGGAAGAAGCAGATCCGACCGAATGGATCGTGTGCGCAGAACACTATTTTTGGTTCTATCGAACCGTTAATGCTACAAGGGTGGAGATTGCTGCCATCCATTTTGAGGGAGATGTTATTCAATGATTCAATTAGTTTGAGCACACCCATGGAGGTATCTCTTGACAGTGATTCAAGGAAGGAGTACTAAATCGCTTCGGACCAATCGATTTCGACAACATCAATATACAATTAGCGAAGATTCAACAAACCTCTATAATACATGAATACCAAATAAGATTTGAATGTTTATCTAACCAAACTATGGATTGGTCTGAAAAGTAACTTTTAGGGACTTTTATTGAGGACCTAAAGTCGGAGATTCTAGGAGAAGTAAAGGCGCGACAATCGTACACTCTTATGGCGGTGATTTCCTTCGTAAGAATCCAAGAAGAACGATTGAACCATGAAGTATGAAGGATAAGGGTTGCCCCCTGACTAGCCATGCCAAAGCTTTCAGCCCCCTCTACTACCATCTGAGCCCCTGCACCAAAAAGATTAACAAGAGACGAGCTCCATGAACGATTGGCTAAGGGGTTGTGTTGGCACCGTGATGAACAACAGAGCCAAGAACATCGCTGTAAAAAGGGCTAGCTCATCATGATTGAACCAGTAGATGATGAGGACAACAAAATCTGAAGAAAACCTCGAACCTTAAGATGAAACCATGGAGGAAGAGCCCTAATGGGCCGACTATGTAGTGCACGCGCTGGCCAGCTACTCTAACCTAGAGACAATGAAAGTTGGAGGACTCCTTAAACAGCAACCCATCACCGTTCTTATAGATACGGGCAGCACCAATAACTTCCTCAACATTAAGGTTGTTGCATGTATGGTGCTTCAAATCGAAGGTTGCAACAAGTTTGATGTAAAGGTTCCCGATGTCAAATCCTCAATTGCAACTAATGGTGCCCGCGAGTAAAATTGCTCCTACAAGACCAAGAAGTAGTAGTCGATTTCTTTCTCCTACCTATCAATCAATGACTATAAAGCCGTGCTTGGGATTGAATGACTCACAACACTAGGTGACATCTCCTGGAATTTCTCTAAATTAATCATGAAGTTTTCTTGTAAAGGGAGATATGTCACATTGTGAGGCAAGCACGGGAGCCATATCTCCACCATTTTGACGTAGCGAATAGAGAAGACAAAAGAAATGGTGGGTTTTTTATGCATATCCAGTAGCCATCAAAAGAGAAAAAGTACAAAATTCATATCCTAAGCTTGTCTTCTTGCTAGATGAATTCACGGAACCACGTGGGTTGCCCCCTAACTGGCCGCATGATCATCGCATCCCTATATTGCTAGGCAAACCTCCAGTAAATTTGAGACTGTATCTCTATCCTCCCTCACTTGCAGAAGGGTGAGAACATCGTTGAGGAGAAGCTTAACACCGGAGTGATTCGACCAAGCTGCAGCCCTTACTCCTCGCTGGTGTTGCTAGTGCGCAAGAAGGATGGTACGTGATGGTTGTGTATTGATTTTCGGGGTTTGAACGTCATCACCATCAAAGACAAATACCTTATACTAGTAATAGATGAGCTCTTTGATGAACTAAAGAAGCCCGAATCTTCACTAAATTGGATCTCCATTCTGAATACCATCAGATTCGGGTATGCACTAAAGATATTCTGAAAACTACATTCCACACACATAACGACCACTATAAGTTTTTGGTAATGCCCTTCGGACTTATGAATACTCTTACTTTTCAAAGCTTGATGAATGATATTTTATGAAGGTTTTTACATAAGTTTGCATTAGTATTTTTTGATAATATTCTCATTTATAACCTTACACTTGATATGCATTTTTAGCACTTACGAATTATTCTAACAATCCTTCGGGAGATACCCTTTATGTTAAACAATCAAAGTGTAGCTTTTTATAGTGTAAAGTGGAGTATCTAGGGAATATTATATCAGAGAATGGAGTGGCGATAGACTCGACAAAGATCGAAGCAATGCAAGGATGACCGAAACCTATGAACATAAAATCATTGCATAGCTTCCTTGGACTCACGGGCTACTACCAAAAATTCATGAAAGATTATGACAAGATCAGTGCCTCACTCATATCTCTATTGAAGAAAGACTCATTCTTATGGTCAGATAAAGCTTCCATGGCCTTTGAACGACTCAAGGTAGCCATGACGACGATGCTAGTCCTAGCACTACCCGATTTCCACTGCACCTTCGTGATTGAAGTCAATGTGTCTGGAGTTGGAATTGTAGTTGTTCTAATGTAAGATGGCCGACCTTTTGCTTATACCAGCAAGACTTTGTCTCCCTCACATCTTAAAATGTTCATATATGATAAAGAAATGTTTGCCATTATACACGTCGTCATAAAGTGGAGACCCTACTTGATCAGCCGATGCTTCCAGATTAAGATCGACCACCGAATTATCAAGTATTTTTTGGAGCAAAAAATATTTTTTCCAGAGCAACAACGATGGGTAACTAAACTTCTTGGCTTTGATTATGAAATTATTTATCAAAAGGGGAAAGAGAATGTTGTTGCAGATGCTCTATCTCGGCTATCGGGACAAGCCAAAATTTCAGTCATCTCTCTTCCCTCCTTCGACTTCCTCAAAGACATTAGAGAGGAGTGGAAGAGCGACCCAAAAACCCAAGGAATCATAGAAAAATTGGAGAAGAATATGGGTTCCATGGGCCACTACACTTGGGATTCGAAGGACCTATGCCACAAAGATCGAATCGTAATTGTTCCTTCTTCCCCTTGCATCAAAAATATTTTGCATGAGTTGCACTCTTCACCTTCAACAGGGCACTCTGGATTTCTAAGAACATATAAGAGGGTGAAGCAAAACTTCTTCTGGAGAGGCATGAAAAGATTGATTTATGATTATGTATCTAAATGTGATGTATGCTAGCAGCAAAAAGGTGAAACGATAGCAAGTTCGGGAAAACTACAACCAGTACCTATACCGAACTCAGCATGGATTGACATCTCCATGGACTTCATCGAAGGGCTACCACCATCTCAAGATAAAAACACGATCTTTGTGGTGGTAGATCATCTAACCAATATACTCATTTCTATGTTGTGAGACATCCTTATACCACTACCAGTATTGCTCAACTTTTTATGAAAAATATTGTAAAACTACATGGGATATCAAGGTCAATTGTGAGCGATAGTGACAGGGTATTTACAAGTAAATTTTGGACCGAGCTCTTCCAACTATAGGGCACCTAATTGAAGATGAGCACAGCTTATCATCCATAGACAGACGGCCAAACAAAAATGGTGAACATATGCCTCGAGACTTACTTATGGTGCTTTACCAGTGACCGGCCTAAAGAGTGGACAAGGTAGCTTCCTTGGGCTGAATGGTGGTACAACATAACTTATCATTCATTAACTAAATGTACCCCCCCCCCCCCATGAGTCATTGTATGGCCGATCGCCCCCTGTAATATCTGAATATGTAATTGGTGTGGCCAAAGTGGATCAAGTCGACCAAAACTTAATTGACAGGGACAAGCTTTTGTAGCTGCTGAAATACAACCTAATTGTTGCCCAAGCACGCATTAAGCAACAAATAGATACTCATTGGAGTGAGCAAGAATTTTTTATAGGAGATTGGGTCTACCTTCGCCTACAATCATACAAGCAGCTATTAATCAACACTAGAGCGTCGATGAAGCTATCTCCACGATTCTATAGATAATATCATATTTTGGAGCGTATTGGGGTCATGGCATATATATTAAAACTCTTAGATGATGCTAAGATCCATCTCATCTTCCACGTATCATTGCTAAAGCCGAAATTGGGAGAATGTGAGTTGGTTCGGACACAGCTGCCCAACACTTTTAATAATGGTGAGATTCAAGTTCAATTTGAAACTATACTTGATTGGAGGATTGTGATGCGTCGTCGACGCCCCTCAACTAAAGTACTATCCGAAGATACAACATAGGACTCTTACGAGGAGCTGAAGACCTGATTCCCAGAATTTATGGACCCTCAGCCTTGAGGACAAGGCTGATTCAAAGAGGACGGGCTTGAAAGGACTCCAACAGGTTTGAATCCTAATCACCCTAGAAGTAGTCAATCAAAATCTTGTGGGATTATAATAAACCTCACCTAGTCACTTCTATCCTATAAAGAAGTATGACTAGGGTTTAGATTAGGACCTTAGGGCTCAGTAGCCGCCGCCCCCTTTACTAGGCTGGTCGACCAGGGTTTTCCTCAACTAGGTCAACTATAGGAGGGCAAAGGGATAATTTTGCTTAGGCAAGCACCATATGGGCTAGGGTTTAGAACCCTATATAATGATGTAGCTGTCCCCCTCTACCTCTTTTATCAAGCAAGATCAATCTTTTATTCAGTCTTGTGCCAAGTTCTAAGAGGGAGGAACCCCTATAGCGTTCTAAGGGTTGATCCCCCTCAGAGATGAAAATCTATAGAGTTCCTCCTGGGGTTCTATCAATGACATAGAGATGTCACTGGTGACCTGAGGATATGATATGCTTAGTCGAGTCTCTTGAGGGCATATCATCAAATTAGACTTATCTTGTAACAATGGTGATGACGTAACTAAACATCATGGTTAGTCGAGTCCCTTGATACCATGATGGTCCGGAGGCTGAACATGACAGGAATCGCAAAGAGTTGGATTGGCAGAGTTGTCTACCTTTTGGGCATAGTGTAATTGGTCAAGTCACTCGAGGTTACATTAAGATGTCGATTAGATCCTGATCCCCACTAGGAGTCTACAAAATATGCATGTTATTAATTTATGTTATATCTTGTTTATCATTTGCAAACCCCTAGATGGCTTACTTGATGACAACCACCTCACTGGTCTAAACTACATAGATTGGCTCCATAATTTGAGAATTATTCTCACAATGGAGAAAATTATATATGTCCTTAACATAATTGTGCCCATGTTGGAGGAAATTACAAGTGAGGATGAGATCGCTCACTTTGTGAATATAGATAGTCCTAGAGGATAACCTGTGTGTTGATCTTATACTTTAGTCCCTACCAGATTTCTTTTCATAGTTCATTATTAACTTTAATATAAATAAATTTAAGGTGACTCTCCCTGAGCTCCTCAATATATTAAGGGAAGCTAAGAGTACCATCAAGAAAGAGAAGTCAATTCTCTATATTAGTGAAACCAAGAAGAAAATAAAGGCCAGCAAGACCCTTAAGAAGGGCAAGGGCAAAGAAAGATCGGATAAGGCAAAGGTTGCCAAGAAAGACCTGATAAAGGACAATGGATAGTGCTTCCATAATGGCCAAGACGGACATTAGAAGAGGAACCGTAAGGACTACCTTACAAATAAGGTAAAATAGAAGCTTGTAGAAGCTTCAGGTATATTTGTGATCAGTCTCCACTTATCAGATTTTTATGGTAACACATGAGTATCGGATACCGAGAGTGCATATCATATCTATAATTTGTTGCAGGTTCTGGCAAGACCTAGGTAGGAGATTGGGCAGAGGCGAGATGGACCTCAAGATGGGCAATGGAGCAAGAGCTGTTACAATTACTGTTGGGGAGGTCACCCTACATCTACTTGGTGGAGCTATTATTGCATTAGATGCATGTCATTTTGTTCCCTCTATTATCAAAAATATTATGTCCATCTCTTGTTTGATAATTAATAGATATAAATTAGTTTTTGAGAACAATAGTTGTTCAATAATTATGGATGATGAGATCATCATTAGAGGGACCTTGATAAATAGCTTATATGTGTTAGACACTTCTCCATACATCATGAATATACATACGTCTAAGAGGAAAAGAGATGAGATGAACAATACATACGTATGACATTATAGGCTAGGTTATATACATGAGGGAAGGTTTCAAAAGTTGTTGAAAGATGGATACTCAGATTCATTTGACTATGAGTCGTATACAACTTACGAACCTTGACTTCATAGGAAGATGACCAACTCTCCTTTTAGTGGAACTAGAGAGAGAGAGCTATTGAGTTATTGGAACTCGTACATAGTGATATATGTGGTCTCATGTCAACTTACGCTATAGGTGATTACTCATACTTCATTACAATGACTAATGATTTCTCTATGTATAGACATGTGTACTTGATGAAGTATAAGTCTGAGGCCTTTGAGAAATTTAGGAAATATAAGAATTAAGTAGAGAACCAAATTGGAAAGAGTATTAAGACTCTTCGATAAATTCGAGGAGGAGAATACTTAAGTATAAAGTTCACTAATTTCCTTAGGGACCATGGGTATCTATCCCAATGGACACCTCCATATATACCTCAACTTAATGGTGTATCAGAAAGGAGGAATCACACACTGTTGAACATGGTGCGGTCCATGATGAGTTTCACTGATCTACCCATCTCATTCTAAGAATATGACCTAGAGGTTACAGCTTACCTTCTGAACAAAGTTTCATCAAAGTCGATAGTGTCTACACCATATGAGATATAGAAAAGAAGGAAGCTCGATCTTAAGGTGGTTAAGATTTGGAGCTGTCCTGCCTACGTTAGAAGGCACAACCTCGACAAGTTAGAATCAATGATGGAATGATGTATATTTATGGGATACCATAAGGAGACTTTGTTGATATTATTTCTATTATCCCAAGGACCGAAAGGTCTTTATTGCCAAGAAGACTATATTTCTTGAGAATGAACACATTCTTGGTGGAAACAGTAGGAGTAAGATAGAGTTGAATGAGGTTGGAGAGCTTAGCTCAAGCACCATTCCAGAGTCCGAGTTTGTTCTGGTATCTAGTACATAAGTTCCAACTTTACGTAGGTCTAGCAAAGTATCTTACCCTCCTGAAAGATATTTAGGACATATTAGTGGAGAGGACTCTCAGGATGTTGATCCTTAGACCTACAAGGAGACTATTATGAGTATAGACTCTGGGAAGTGGCAAGAAGCAAAGAATTCTAAGATGGATTTCATGTACTCTAACAAGGCTTGGAACCTTCTGAATGTACATTAGGGTATCGTACTCATCAACTGTAAATAGATCTTCAACAAGAAGATTAGAGTGGATAGAAAGGTGGCGACCTATAAGGCATGATTGGTAGCTAAAAGATATCGTCAAAGGCAAGGAGTTGACTATGATAAAACTTTTTCACCTATAGTCATACTTCAATCCATCATAATTTTTTTGGCCATTGCAGCATACTATAACTATGAGATCTGGTAGATGGATGTGAAAATGACATTCCTCAATTGCAACCTCGAGGAGGAGGTTTATATAATTTAGCCAGAGGATTCGTATCCAAAGAGAGTCTATATAAAGTGTGTAGGTTACTCAGCTCTATTTATGGACTGAAGCAAGTTTCTCAAAGTTGAAATATAAGATTTGATGAGACGATCAGATCTTATGACTTTGTTAAGAATTAAGATGAGCCTTGTGTGTATAAGAAGATAAATGAGAGTGCTATCACCTTCTTGGTGCTATATATGGATGACATTCTAATCATTGGGAATAATGTAGAAATGCTCTCCACATTAAAGGCTTGGCTATCTAGAAACTTCTCCATTAAGGACTTAGGGGAAGCATCCTATATTTTGGGATCCGGATCTATAGAGATAAATCTAAGATGATGCTTGGTTTGTCCCAATCTAGGTACATAGACTTCACTATCAAAAGTTTTGGCATAAAGAATTTTAAGAGTGGTCTCATATCGATGAGACATTGAATATTACTTTCTAAGAGTATGTCCCTAAAGACTCTTAAAGAAAGGGCAGACATAGATAGGATACTCTATGCATCAGCTATAGGGTCTATCATATATGTTATGCTATATACCAGGCCTGATATATACTTTGAGTGTTACAAGCAGATATCAAACAGATCTAGGTTTGGAACACTAGCAAGCAGTAAAGTGTATCCTTAAGTACCTGAGAATGACTAAGAATATTTTACTAGTATGTGAAGAAAGTAGCCTCCAAGTTGAGAGCTACACGAACTCAAGTTTCCAGTCTGACATTGATGATGGCAAGTCGAAGTCAGGGTATGAGTAGTAAGCTAGAAGAGTTCGAAGCAAGATACTACTACTGACTCGACCATAGAGGTGGAATACATTGCTGCAACAAAAGTAGCAAAAGAAGGGGTGTGAATGAAGAAGTTCATCAGACTTATAAAAAAAAATGAAGTTCATCAGGGATTTGGGAGTCGTATCAAGCAGCGTGAAATCGATTCCCATATATTGCGACAGCGATAGGGTGATAGCTCTAGCAAGGGAACTCAGGTCTCATCAGAATTATTTTAAGGAGGTTATACTTAATTAGAGAGATCATAGCCCAAAAAGATATAGCAATGGAAAGAGTTCTATCTGAAGATAACATTACAGATACACCGACAAAGCCGTTGGCTCAAATTATATTTGAGCGTCATAGGGGTCTGATGGGAATTAGACACATAGGTGATTGGCTTTAGGTCAAGTGGGAGATTGCTGGTTACAAGTGCCCTACAAGCCAATCACGTGAATGATGGCACATGTGACACGTTGCGCGATCTTTTTGCTTATGATTATTATTGATATATTCTCATATTATATTATATATTGTATATAAATTTTGTGATGTCCTTAGTTCTGTACAATGAGAATCAGATCATGATGAGATCACGATAATAAGATTAATTCACCTTTAAACACAGATCTCAAATAATCTCGGTCATAGGTTACTCGAGAGGGACATTGAGATAATTAGATAGATCGGTGTACTATATACTCATCCATATAATAAAGGCGACTAGTCTCATAGCCACTTTCGTGGAGACACTAAGGATATAGTACAGGTGCTCATTGGAGACTGAGTTCACTGATTGATCCACTTATGGAATGTTGCATAGTTAATGATACCTAATGTCAGACAACGATTTTA
This sequence comes from Ensete glaucum, assembly GCA_021527575.1. Lineage (NCBI taxonomy): Eukaryota > Viridiplantae > Streptophyta > Magnoliopsida > Zingiberales > Musaceae > Ensete > Ensete glaucum. The sequence continues at coordinate 28,828,042 of CM038555.1, forward strand.
TAGACTCAGTTGTATGTCTGGTCCTTAGACTTGAGACACCAAGGATGCCTTATATGAGTACTCCTTTCTTTGACACTAGACTTACTAGTTTGGAAAGTTATAGATCTGGTATAGCCAATTATCGACATTAGCAGTCAACCTTACGAAGGTAATTGAGTGTCAATAAATGATCATCTACTCTCGGTATCACGAGAGAAATATCATATGTGTGTTCGCTTAGACAAATCATTGGCTAGGGTCATTCGGATTGAGAGAGAAGGAGTTCTCCAAGAGAATCTGATCAGAGTGAGACTAAGATAGGTTCTATATGTGGCTTGATAGTACCATGTCCAATATACGATCTTTGGGATATTAGTTAGATGAGAGACTATAAATACATGGTAACTATGGACTAACAGGTATGATGGATTTGATCTCCCTATTACCGTCTAGGGACTATGGCGCAGTACGTCTATAGTTGATGAGTCAAGTGAATTATTATGGGGATACTAATTCACTATATCAGAAGGAGTTCTGATGGAAGTGACTCACAGCCAACTCGGTATCGGGCCTAGGTCATACACATATAGTGGATGCTTCAACAAATAAAGGATTGGATAGAGATCCAATTAGCCCCTATTCTCATTAGATGAGACCTTACATTGATGAGCTCCTTGCATGAGGCCTAATTAGAGGCCAAAGGAGATTATTGGATAAAGATCCAATAATATAAGGTTAGTTAGTTAATTGGATGAAAATCCAATACTACTAAGGCAGGATCTCTAGGGTTTTTGATATGCTGCATCTTTGGTTGCCCCCTCCTATTCTCCTCCTTTCCTTTGTGCAAGAGTTACGAGACCTGTGATTATGATTGGAGGAGTATCATTACAGTGATTTATTATGTGGCTACCGCTAGAGAGGATGACGCTTGACCTCCTTTATCCTCTATTTAGATCTGAAAAAATAGGGGTATACGATCTCCCTAGGTAAATAATCTCTCACATGATATGATTTTTCGATTTTGGACTTTCTCACGACCCAATCTTTTGCACGAAGATTTGATCTGTGTGAAAAATATATTTTATTTTGATCTTTCACCATGCATGTGATGCTCCCGCTGAGGTTTCCCATGAGAGTATGGATGTCAATTTTATCATTTTTCATCTCCGCTAGCTATTTAAGAAACAGGGAAGAACTCAAAGATATGAGATATCCAAGAATCTTCTAAACCAGGATGACTTAAGGGACATCTGTTCAGAACCATATCCTAAAGACGATAGAGTAGATTGAAAAACTCATAGTTCTAGGAATAGTCATAGAGGATAATCTGTGTGTTGATCTTATACTTTAGTCCCTACCGGATTCCTTTTCTTACTTCATCATGAATTTTAACATGAGCAAGTTTAAGGTGACTCTCCTTAAGCTCCTTAATATATTGAGGGAAGCTAAGAATGCCATCAAGAAAGAGAAGTCAGTTCTCTATATTGGTGAGATTAAGAAGAAAAGTCCAATAAGATGTTTAAGAAGGGCAAGGGTAAAGAAAGACTAGATAAGGCAAAAGTTACTAAGAAAGACCTGGCAGAGGACAAAAGATAGTGCTTCCACTATAGCAAATACAGGCACTAGAAGAGGAACTATAAGAATTACCTTACAGATAAGACGAAACAGAATCTTAGAGAAGTTTTAGGTATATTTATGATCAGTCTCGACTTATTATATTTTCATGATAACATGTGGGTATTGGATACTGTGAGTGCTTATCATATATGCAATTCGTTGCAAGTTCTGACAAGACTTAGGGATTGGCCAGAGGCGAGATGAACCTCAAGATGGGCAATGGAGCAAGAGTTGCTACAGTTGCCACTGGGGATGTCATCCTATATCCGCTTGGTGGAGCTATCTATCATTCAATTGGATGCATTCTATTTTGTTCACTATATTATCAAAAATATTATTTCCATCTTTTATTTGATAATTAATGGATATAAATTGGTCTTTTACTTGTGGTAAATGATTGGTTTTGTGATTGTATAAATTATTTCACTTGTGGGTTTATAAGTGGTGGTTAATGATTTTTGAGTTGGCTTCAGGTTTCATAAATTTTTGAGTAATGTGGTGTATAATTATATACTGTATAGGTTTTATAGATGTGAATGATGTTTAATGCTTTTTAATGTCCTTAAATATTATTTTGGATCCTGGGTGATATCGGTGAGGGAGAAAGAGGAATGAAATTTGAGAAAATAAGAAAATCTGAAAGTCGAGTTGTAGAATAGAAATAAGCTCAGAACATAATTTGTGTAAAATGGATAAAAAGTTCACCACTAAGTTTAATGTCACAAGAGGATACAAAGAATTTATCACCTCAAGGAAATTAGACAATGATACATAACTAAATCAAAAGACTCACCACGCAAGGAAACATCCAAGAGATACAGAGTTCTAGAGAGATTCCAAAGAGCTTCTGCCAATACAAATCATGTACTTAAAGTTCTTTCTAGACCTAGAATATTAAAATAAGTACTAGTGCATAAAACATCCCTTCATGCATAAGGAACTATGATATTAAATGCTTCACATCTGTCACCTAACTCTTTTAATGCATTCGTTGATCATGAAGAAAGGTATCTTGAAATAGCCTTTACTTTGTCTAAGGAATATGCTCATGAGCTATCATTTTTTAGTGGGCTGGGTTAAAAACTCTAAAATATTATAATGGACTGTGGGAAATACCATAGGATCAACAAGATATATAAGTGTTAATCGTAGCAAATTAGACACTCCCATGTCAATCTCCCTTGGTTGAAAAAGATTTATCCTTAAGTCTTCATTTGTTTCATAGACTTAGATCAGCCACATTGAATGTTGATGATATAACGTAATCTGCAAGTAGCTCAATCTCATAAACATTCTCTCTAATTCTTTTAAGCACTTTGAATGGACCATCAACCTTTGGTTTCAACTTTCCAAATTTATCAGGTGGAAACCTCTCCTTCCTTAGATAAATCTAAACCAAATCACTTGCATTAAACCTCACATGCTTTCTATGTTTGTTAGCTGCTCGCATGTACCTTTCATTTTGCTTTATAATAGTTGTTTTAATATCGTCATGTAACTTCTTTACCTGTTTAGCTCTTTCGTCAATATCTCCACTAAATTACTTAGTTATAGAATGAGGGACTAAGTCCAAAGGACCAGTATGATTAGCACTATAAACAACCTCAAAAGAACTCTTACTAATGTTATGATGCATGAAATGATTTTAAGCAAACTCAATTTGTGGAAGAATGAGATCCTATTACTTAATGTTCTTGCCAATATAGCTTCTAAGCAAGTTTCCCAAGCTTCTATTCGTTACCTCTGTTTGCCCATCGGTTTGTGGATGATGAGAGCTGTTGAAGTTCAAAGATATACCAAGTTTCCTCTATAGTTTTTTCCAAAAATAGCTAAGAAATTTTGAGTCTTGATCAGACACCATAGTTTTTGAAATGTCATACAATCTAACAATCTTCTTAAAGTACAAATCAGCAATATAAGATACATCATTTGATTTATTACAGGGAACAAAGTCAAATATCTTTGAGAATCTATCAACAACAATCATGATAGAATCTTTGTTCCTTTGAGTTATTGGTAGTCCCAAGATAAAATCAAGATTTACATCCTCCAATGGAGTATTCGACACTGACAATAGAGTGTACAAACTTGAATTTTGGCTTTTTGTTTTTGTCAAGTGGCACACTCTGCATTGCTTCACAAATCTCTCCACATCTCTAAGCATCTTAGGCCAATAGAAATTTGATTAAATAAGAGTCAGAGTTTTGTCCCTACCAAAATGTTCTCCCAAAGCACCACCATAAGCTTCAACTAGAATTACATGTCTCAAAGAATAAGATGGAATACACAAGGTATTAGCTCGAAAAAGAAATCTTTCATAGTAAATTGTTGAAAAAAACGTGATTTGTAATTATGTCATATTGAGCTGAAATCTATATTATTTTGATAGAGATCTTTGAATGTCTCAAATCCAACTACTTTGACTTCCATGGCTGATAATAAATAATATTTTCTACTCAAGGCATCAACAACTATATTTTGAACACAGATTTATGCTTGATTGTGAAGTTATAAGATTATAGGAACTTTGCCGAAGCTGCATGCCTCTTATTTAGCTTGTGTTGGTGATTAATAAACTTCAATGTCTCATGATCAGAATATAAGATAAATGGTTGTGCAAGAAGATATTGACTCCAATGAGATAAAGCTCGATAAATGACATAGAACTCCTTATCATAGGTAGAATATTTCCTTCTTGTATCATTCAGCTTCTCACTAAAAAAAGATAATAGGCTTTAATTCTTGACTCAAAATAGCACTAATTCCCACATTGGAGGCATCATATTCAACCTTAAATACTTTGTCAAAATTGGGTAGTACCAAAATAGGAGTTTCAGTCACCTTTCTTTTTAATAGCTCAAAAACTTCATCAATCTCATTAGTCCACTTAAATTTATCACCTTTCAGGCATTCGGTGATTGGAGCAACAATCGAGCTGAAACCCTTGATGAATCTTCTGTAAAAGGAAGTTAAACGATGGAAACTCCTCACATCATGCAATGAAGTCAGTGTTAGCTAATTAAGAATAGCTTCTACCTTACTTTGATCCATCATGATTCTATTTTTTCAAACAACAGATCTCAGAAACACCATACTAGGAGTAAAAAAATCACACTTCTTCAGATTAGTATAAAGCTTTTGCTGCCTCAAGATAAGAAAAATCTTCTTAAGATGATTCATATACTCTTCCTCACTCTTGTTGTACACTAATATGTCATTAAAATAAATCACAACAGAATTCCCAATGCATGGCTTAAGTATATGATTAATAAATTTCATGAAAGTACTATGAGCATTAGATAATCCAAATAATATAACCAACCATTTATACAAGCCTTCTCTAGTTTTAAATGTTATTTTCCACTCATCTCGAGGCCTCATTCTTATTTGGTGATAACCACTCCTCAAATCAATTTTAGAAAAAATAAAAGCATCATATAATTGATCAAATAAGTCATCTAACCTTGGAATGGAAAAACGATAGTCAATAGTGATTTTGCTGATGGCACGACTATCCATATACATTCTCTAAGAATCATTTTTTTTAGGCACCAACAAGGCTAAAACAACACAAGGACTTATACTCTCCCAAATTAACCCCTTTTTCACCAACTCATCTACTTGCCTTTGAAGTTTTTCATACTCCTTAGGACTCATTCTATAAGCTGCTTTGTTAGGTAGGATAGCCCCCAGAATAAGATCAATATGATGTTAGATGCCTCTTAATGGTGGAAGGCCATGTGGAATCTCTTCTAGTATAATGTCTTAAAACTCCTCTAGGATTGGTTTCATGTTTATCAGTGACTTCTTATAATGTTCATTCTTTTCTACGACTACTAGAGCCAATATATGACTACCGCTTTCTAGTTCACCCTTATATTCACCATAGGACATAAAAGCGCTAACTTCCTTCTTTGGTGCATGGAGCTAAAATAATCTTCTTTTCATTCACCTTAAAAGAATAAGTATGTTTATAGCCATTATACAATAATACCCTTCTGCCTAACAGCAAATGACAAGTATCCATAGGAGCAACATCACACCGTACTTTATCTTTATAATACTTGTCAATAGAAAATGAAACTAAACATATTTTAGTTACCTTAATGTTTTCTTTTTTTTACAGCTAGCATAATTAGTAAGGATGCGAATGAGGGATTGTATCTATGCGAATGAGGGATTGTATCTAACTTTAGCTTCTGCACCATCTCGAAAGATACTACATTCTCAAAGCTGCCACTGTCAATGATCACCAAGCACACCTTGCCATTAGAGGTACATTTAGTATGAAACATATTCTTTCTCACTCAACTTTCATCCTCAGCCACATAAGATACTTGTAAGCCACATTGTAACATAATATATAAACCACAATTAGCATAAGTAACCTCTTCCTCATAATCTTTAGATTTTTGTTCGTCATTGGCTTCATTTCTTTCTTCATCATTATGTTTTTCAACTAATATAACAATCCTACTATTTGGACAATCTAAAGCAATATGCCCAAAACTATAACACTTGAAGTGTTTTCGGCCATTAGATGTAGAAGAATTAGGTGACAGTTTGTTGCTAACTAATCCTTCACTCTTATTTGGCCCCTTTAATACTATTTTGCTTTGGTGATTAGGCTTAGAATTTTCTCCCCTCGTATAGCCATCTTTGGCCCATAGCGAGAACCCTTTTTAAACTTATGTTGTTTCTCTACTTTTAAAGTCAGCTTACTCACATCATTTAAAGATCAATATGGTTAGAGTTGAACCACTTAGGTAATCTCATATTTCAGACCTCCTATGTATCTAGTAATGGTCTGCTCTTTTGGTTCCATAAGCTCTCTTTTTAACATAAGATTGTTGTACTCTACTGTGTACTCCTTCATACTAAGATTTTTTTGATTAAAATCATAAATTTTCAGAAAGATTTCTTGCTTATAGTTATCAATAAGTTTTTTTTTTTTAGCTCCCTTTTCATTTTCTCCCATGTTACTATCTTACTCTTCCCTTCACATTCTCTTTGCTTCTTCATATTTTTCCACCAAAAAGGTATATTCCTTCTAAGTTGGGTACCACAAGCTTAGCCTTTTTTTGTTCTAATAGTTCATGAAAATTGAATATTCTTTCCACTATATTGAGCCAATTAATAAAGTCGTCAATATTAATTTTACCTTCAAATTCTGGAATATCTAACCTTGGAATTATATTTGTTCTGTCATTCATCATGGTCTCTACGCCTTGCCTGAAATCTTCGAAACTCCCTTGAGTAAGAAGGCGTATCATCATCAGAACCATACATTTAGCCAACATTTTCATACTATTATTTTTGTTCCGAAGTTCTTCAATAATTTTATTTTTTTCTTGTAGATTATGTAACAAACTTTGTAGTTGTAACTTCAAAGATTCAACGTTATCTTCACGGTCACTATCTTCACCAATTGTATCTTTTCTATTCTACTTTGCCATGATAAGTTTATAGTTTTACAGAAGAAGATCCTTCAATTTGCTTTTATAATTCATGATCGCTTTTAAAAATAAAATTTTATAATTTCATTGGAACGGTCTATCTTGTCTAAAAAATTAAATATTTTATTGAAAAGAGGATCATCCCTATTATAAGTAGACTATACCTAAATGACATTTGAAACTAATAATACCAAAAATATATTCATCTAATATTATATTTTTTATTATTATAGTAAATAATTCAATGATGCATTGAATGATAAACCGATGGAATTGGCATTTGAAAGACACTACAAAGAACAATGTCTACGCTTCATCAACATTAAAAATGATGCAATTGGCATTTCAGCGACACTAGAAAGAACAATGTATAGGCTTCAGCAACACTAAAAATCCTTCACCAAGACAATGATCAATTATGTAGTGATTCAGCGAGGCTATGCAAAGTTAAATGTAGTTATGATGATAAACCATGGTTCAACCAACGACCACACAATAGCCACTAGCAAAAAGGTGAACATATTGTTGGCGAAAAGATAATGACAATCTCTTGTCCCATTGGCGATGATGACCATCAAGACTTAGTGGGAGGGCGACGGCGACGGCGACGGCGACGACGACATCCTATCCTAGTGATGGCCACTACGATCATCGAGATTCAATGGGAAGTCGATGTCAATATCTTTCTTACCAACAACTATGACTATCAACACTTAGTGCGAAGATAATAATGACCTCTAGTTTCATCCTAGTGATGACTATCACGATCACCGAGGCCTAGTAAGAAGGCACATCTAGGTTAGGCCAAGAAACACTATCAAAGTTTTTGTTCGCAACAACAATAACACTCAACAACAAAAAGATCAATAACAATGAACTTTTTCATTTTTTTCTAGTGCATAGGATATGGTTGATAGTTTGCGAGAAAAACATGGGATAATTTAGGTCTAAATTAAATAAAATCAAATAGTTAGACTTTTTATCGAATGGGTCCAATTTGATATCAAACAAATAGGTGCAGCTAAAAAAATCTAGAGACAAATAGTGTCATTAGATAAATATATATATTTTATTTATAGAGTATATTTTAATCATAATATAAAAAATACCCTCATGGCAAAAATTAATGTAGACGTAGATTTAATTTATTGGTTTTTTTATTTTATAAAGAGTTTTTTAGAAAAAAGATGTCTTGCGTAAAAATCGGGGTGACATCTGAGATAAATCGTCGTTACTGAAGACTTATATATATATATATATATATATACGATGGCCACGTGGAGCGAGCACTTGCCACAGAACCATGCAAATCCACGCTATCTTGCCACGCGGCACGCTTCGGAACACCACCTTCTTGTTTCACTACCGGTCAGACCCACTGGTGGGACCACTCTCAAACCTCGGCACTCATTGCACTCACAAGACGGGTTATTGTCCTGAGGGTGAAGAAAGGCCACGCCTGCTACCAAACGTGACCGCTGCCTTGGCTTTCTCGCTGCTTTTTCTTCGCGACCAATCTTCCTCCACCCTCTCGATCCGATTGCGACTAGGGTTCCAAAATCTCCTCTTCCATTGATCCACTCCGCTTAAACTTCTTGATTGCTTACGATGGATAACGAACAGCGGGCAAAGGTATTCCAAGACCACAAATCTTTCGGAAACTCCAGAGGAGCGATCTCCGAATTCATCGTCCCCCACCTCCTCAAATTGTCAGTCAATTAATTATGCCTTTGATTTACCTTTTGGGATTTTTTTCTCTCTTTCTTTGTTGAATTTGTTCTTCTTTTCATGTACATATTCAGATATGGATCGCGTGCCACGGCACGAGACTTTGAAATCTACGCTCCCAATGCAACCTTTGAGGATCCTCTCATGTGCGCTCACGGGTGAGAAGCTAACCACAGTTGGCTTGTCGGGTTTATTGCCTAGTTGTTGCATTGATTAACCTTGTTTTTTTTGCAGAGTGAAGCAGATAAAATCCGCGTTTTATTCACTCCCCAAGGTTTTGATTTGCTTTGTTGGCTTTAGTGTTCTTCGTCATGCTTTTGTCAAGATCGCTTTGATTTTTGATTGGTGCCTGTCGGTCTTTAAGAAGAATGCAATATATAGTAAAAATCTTATCAGACATTAATATTATGACAATAGCTCTAGTAAAATGCACAGATTTTAGGAAGGTGCAGTACAACTAAAAGTTATACTGGATAAGTTGCTAACAAGCTTATCTCAGTTGGAGAAGGGCCAAACTTTTCATCTACAGTAGGCACGATATTAGTGTTATATATAGCCACTGATGACTTCATGGGCCGCACAAATGAATTGGTTATCCGAAAGCTCTATGAGAAAACTTCTAACAGGCCTTGTGCTAGAGCCTCAGGTTCGATGTAACCGTTTGATTTCGTCCCATATTATGAGTGCCAAAGTCTTATATTAACTTATAAGGGTTTATTATTATTAACTTGAATTAAGGTTCATTTTACTGTCTGTTGTTTTAGCCATGGACCACTTAAGCTCTTATAGTTTACTCGTGTTTAAAATAACTTTTATATTTTCAAAAGTGTAACATATAAGTCCCATCCGTCAAGTCTGAGTTAATAGATGTTAGTCTACTTATATGATATGCTAACTCATAATAAACTATTAATAATGACACATATAATTTAAGTTTTTTTTAAAAGATCTATTTTAACCCTTGTGGTTTTGGTCATGGATTATCTAAGCCCTTATAATTTTGCTCGTGTCTAAAATAATCCCTATATTTTTAAAAACATAATATATAAGTCCTTTCCTATTAAGTTTGAGTTAATAGAAGTTAGAGTCTGTTTAAGTGATATGCTAACTCATAATAAACTATTAATATAATAACACATATAATTTGAATTAAAAAATTGAGATCACAACCAATAGCGGGAGGAGAAGTTGTCGTGGAAGTGATCACAAATAGCAGCACGGAGCCGTTGTTGCCTAGCAGGGTCATATGCATGCAGTCTCCAACCCGTTGATGACGAGCTCAGGAGCTTCCGATCCTACCTCAGTTGGATGCCAGTCTAATGTTAGGCACACAATGGTCTCCTAGTCCCTTTTCCTCCTCGTAGGCGTCTTCGTCCCCACTGCCTCCCACTTTGTCCTCTCTTGCACCTCCACCCGCCGTGCCTACGACGTGATGGTCCAGTTCTCACTCACTTTTACCTCTGGCCTCTCCTATCTCTGCCTCTCTGCCTTCGTCCGTCGCTACAGCCTTTGTCGCTTACTCTTCTCTTGATAAGATGAATTTTTTTTTAAATTTAAATTATGCATGCTATTATATTAATGATTTATTATGAGTTAACATGTCATATAAATATATTTTAACTTCTGTCAACTCAGACTTGACGGGTAGAACTTATATGCAGTGTTTTTAAAAATATAGGGGTTATTTTAGACACGAGCAAAATCATAAGGGCTTAAGTGGTTTATGACCAAAATCACAAGGATTAAAATAATTTTTTAAAATTTAATTTATGTATCATTATATTAATAGTCTATTGTGAGTCAGCATGCCACGTAAGTAATCTCTAACGTCTGTTAACTTAGACTTCATATGAGGGGCTTATATATATGCTACGACTTTGAAAATGTAGGGGTTATTTTAGACACAAGTGACCATAAGGGTTTAAGTCGTCCATTGCCATAATCACAAGGGTTAAAATGGATCTTAACTCTATTAACTTTGGCTCCAATAAAGTTCACACACTGATTTACTCTTATAAGTCGTCTTGGGCTTAAGCATTCCGGGTTAGTGGTTCAGGCTTAATAAAGTTTGTTAACCTACTGGATCTAATCATGACAATGCCACTTGTGATGATAATCAGGATATTGATTACTAAAATTTATATATTCTATTTTATAGATCATCATGATTTGTTCCACACTAATTTGACTTGGGAATAGTGCTTCATGTTTCATGGTTTGCTTTGTAATATGCCAAGTGAATGTTGATCGCTTAGTTTAGTATTTATAATAACACATAGTATGAAAATTATTGAATCTCGAATTTTGATGATGAAATCAATTGATGGATTATTGATCTAATAGGATTGTTAGAAGTTGATTGATGCAGGATTAATTACGACAGAAGAATTATTACAATCAGGATTGGCCAAAGTTAAGTCTATGTATCGAGTCGATGTAGTTGGGAACTCGCCAGGAGTGCGTCGGAAGCTCGCCGGGGGTATCGGGAGCTCGCCAGGATGGCGCAAGCGAGTTCGCCAGAAGAAGACCGAGACTCGTTGGAAGATTGTCGGGGGTAGCCGAAAAGCTTGCCAGGAGTTGGGATGGTCTTGTAATGGATGTTTTGGCAATTTTGATTCTATTTAATTAAGTCATAATTAGCATCGTGTAGGACCAACTATGACAGGATCAATGGAGTTACAACCAGATAATGGACCAAGATTAAGCTTAGGCATCGGGCCGAGTTCGGACGATGAGGTGGTATCTCGTCGGGAGTTCGCTAAGAGATTCGCCGAAGGGATCGGGAAGCTCGTTGGGAACACGAAGGGAGATCGCCGGGAAGAAGACCGGAGGATTAGCCGCAAGAATGCCAGAGGCTACCGAATTATGCGGGAGTTAGGTCTTATTTAAGCTTAATTGGTCATTAAGTGTTGTAATTATTAAGTCATAGTTAAAGTTTGAGTCCTAATTGAGTTGAATTTAGAAGGAATCCAAATCAACTCAATAAGGCAACCGGGTCCATTATAGGTTTTGGTTGAGCTCAGGTTAAGTTCAATTAGTTGACCAAGGGTGTGGTCAACTGATGGTTTAAGTCGGATTTAGAAAAGTGGAGGGAATCACTTTTCCAGAGAATCCAACGAGTAAACCGAAGTTAGAGCTATCAGACATGGACTGACTTCGACGGGTAAACCACTCAAGTGGCTGGTAAACCGCCCGTACCATAAAATCTGGGCGGCGTCCAGCACTTTCGGCAGGTAAACCGCCCAGGTCGGCGGGTGAACCGCTCATACTCGGATTTTCGGGATACGGTTGGATGTTGGCTCGGGTTTTGAAGCCAATTTGGGGCCTATAAATACCCCAAGTTTTCTTACATTTCATACAACTATTCTGGGGATTATATTCTGAGAAAATATTGTGTGAGAATTGTAAGAAAAAGAAAAGGGGTAAGGGAGAGAGCTTAGAGTTGTAAATCTAGTCTCCCTTGTAAGCTCAAGCGTAAGGGTTTGATCTTCACCCAAAGAAGATTGGTAGCGGATGCCGGTGTGCCTCAAGAAGGAGGACTCGGGAGTGGACGTAGACCTTTGGCACTGAACCACTATAAAAATTGTGAGTGGTTCTTTGCTTTCATTGATTGCATATTTCTTGTATTAAAGCTTCTGATTTAACTCATCTCTTAGAAAACAGTTTTCACGATAAGTTCTTTACTTCAAACGTTGCTTATCTTTCCGGTTTGATTATTAACTTAGTAACTTTTCTTTGTTCACTCAATCATTTCACTAAGAACGAAAAGCTTTGGCTTCCCTATCTTGGTTTAATCGGAATGATTTCATTTAGAAAGAAAATTTACACTTGCACTAATCCCCCCCCCCCCTCTTAGTGCCAATTGATCCTAACAATTGGTATTAGAGCAAGGTTCTTACTCTTTGGATTAACAACCACTTGAGTAAATGATTTGTTTTGGCATGAATGAGGGACATTCCATTTCAAGTTCACCCATGTTCAATGGGACGAATTACACATATTGGAAAACACGGATGCGTATTTTCCTCATCTCTTTGGACTTTGATTTATGGAATCTAGTTGAGAGTGGATTTGAAAAGTCTTCTCTTCTAATGAATAATTGGAATGATTTGGAGAAGAAGACTTTATCTTTAAACGCAAGGGCTATGAATGTCTTACTTTGTGCTCTTGATATGAATGAGTTTAATCGTGTTTTTGCTTGTGATTCGACTTTCGATATTTGGCATACTTTGAAAATCACACATGAAAACACAATTAATATAAATGAATCAATTATGAAATACATTATAAAAATGAACTTAAAGAATACCTTCTAAAGAACATGAAGGATTGTGAACTAAGAATGACATATGACTCCTCGAGTGAAATCTCGAGTGTTTGGAACCTTGGACATGAACTTTTGACAAATGAACTGGAAAAATTAATGAACTTGAACCTCATAAAAATTATAGACACAAACTCTTGCTATGAACGCAACAAGCCGAGGAGCTCTAAAGATCAAACACTCAACCTAGAAGTGGAGAACCTTACTTTAATAGCGATCGAAGATGAGGTTAGCAAGTCTTTAAATATTTTATTTTCAGAATTATTAAATATGTTTGATGATTTGTTCAATGAGTTTAGAAAACTTAGCAAGTCTTTTCAGTCACTTAAAGTTAATTATGATTTGTTAGTTAAAAGAATAAACGAAATGCATGATTCGTTAACATCACATAAACCATGTTCTAAATGTGATATGCTAGATAATGTTAAAGAAGAAAATATCATGCTTAGAAAATTTTAAAATAGGGAATAAATCCCTAAATATGATCCTTGCCAATAAGGATCATATTAATAATAGAAATGGTATAGGATTTATTGGTAATGTTCAACAAAACCCAACCATCTTTGTAAAAAGACCTACATTAAATTTGTCACCCAAAAATAAATATAATTTTTATAATAGATTAAGACATAAAATCTACAAATGTCAATTTAAAAATTATAGTTCACATAAATTAATTTGGGTTCCTAAATGAACCATAAATAACCTTAAGCCATTAGAGAAAATGGGAAGAACATGTCATAAAGGACCCAATGTTAAATGGGTACCTAAATCAAAACCTCCCATAATATAAAGTTGTTTCTAATAAGGCTAGGAGCACTAAGTTATGATTTGAAATTAGATGCTCAAGCCATATGACTTAAGATCTAATATTCTTTCAAAGCTTACTAGCCTAAGTAATAACAAGGAAATCATTGAAATTAAAATTATTGATAATGAATCTTTTGATTGTTCATCATTATACAATTAATATTGATGATGCAAGAACATACAAGTATGAAAATGACCTAGAACCAAAGAACCTTAGTTATTCAAAAACATATTGAAACTTATACAAATGAGATTTCGAGTGAATGCTAAAATCATTAGCTTGTTTAAATGTAAAGACTATTATTAAATGCTTCAAATATTGACAAGTTTGTGGAATAATTAATTTACATGTTATATTGATTTAAATGTCATGATGATTGAATGCTTACATAGAATGTTAGAGCATAGAAAATATATATGCTTCATTTTTAAGATAAGTTTGTCAACTCCTTGCACTATGTATAAAGAGTTAGACTCATTTAAATATTGAAACTGAGATCGGTTAAATTTATGCTTTGAAGATATTTTATGTCTTATAGTAGTGATTATGTTGAAATGAAATTTGGTTTTTAGTCTTAAACAAAAAATCATTGATTTAAAAATTATTCTTGAAAGAAATCATATGTAATAACCAAAAAGAGGATAATTAATCGTAAAAATGTTTATATCATATGAATCCTTCAACAAGAGATAAAATGATACTATTATTGTTGAATCTCTTTAACTACAAAAATGAATTAGAAAACTTTTAGCTATTTTTTTGGAAAACAATCTATGATGACTTTATTGAAATTTTCTGAAAAGCGATTTTTTATGATGATTTTGGATATATTTTCAAATGATTTTGTTTTAAAGAATGGATATGTTTGAATCTACCCAACTTCATTGATATTTTGCTTTTGATTATTTGATAACTTAAATCATGATCTTGAAATCTTAAAAATTATAATTTGAGATCTTTTTATTCACTAAAATTCCTACCCTTTATTAAAGAAAAGTTTTCATCCTAATTATGATCTTGATTTCTCAATATTTATAAATTTATATTTCTATAAGAATCAAGATCCTTTTTACTTGATCTCCTAAAATTTCAAAAGCCTTGAAATTTCATTTATGAAGAAATGTGTCAAAATAAATCATGTTCTTAGCATTTATGATTTGATAATAATATTCTTTATGACATGATTATTTATGACTTTCTTCTTAGTATAACTTATCACCAAAATTAGTATTTCTTAAATTTGTGATAAGCTGAAAATTAAAAGAGATTTGCATTATCATGAATATTCTCTTAATTTCTTGATTTGACTTATATGTTAAGAGAATCACATTATTGATCTCTATGATTTTCTTTTTTAATTAAAAGGAGATTTATGATCTTAACAATAATAATTGAAATTTTTATCAAGATCATTCTTCTTTTTTTATTAAAAAGATTTATCTTGGATGAATTGAGAGTATCCCCTAAGACTCATTCTCATTATTTACAAAAAAGGGGAAAGAAACTTATTAAATGAAACCATGTCTTTTGATATTTAAAAATTTGATTTTATCTTTAATGACATGATCTTTTACTTTTTGGCGTAATTTGAATATAGATGTTAAGAAGAAATTATGCAATCATATTTCTTTTTGACATTAACAAAAGGGGAGATAAAATTATCAATATGATAAGAATCAAATTGGATATGATAATGAGAAACAATATGCTTAGAAGAAAATTTAAAATTTTCTAAATACGTGCGAAATGCATATTTCATACTTTGAGCTTGATGTATTATCATATTTTCTTTGGATTTCTTAGATTTTATAAATTACACTTCTTATCAAAATATATATGCAAAACTCTTGATTAACAATTTAAGCTATCATGTTTTCTTTTGGAATTTTTTATGCTTATTATCAAAATATAAATGAAAGGTGATCTACAAAAATATATGATTTGCTATTTATGTTAGAAAATCATATAATTTAAATGCATGAGTGGCTCTTAATTATTTTTGGATTTCTTAGATTTTTTAGCTTACTTTGGAAATCACTCTAGTTAAAATGAACATAAGAAGAGGATTCAAATTTTTGCGATAAGATTTTTTAAAAAAGATTATTCTTGTTTCATGAATCTTGATGAATGTTTACAAAGGGAAATATATATAACATAAACTTCTATGATGCTTGAAATAACTTTGATATTAAATATTTGATGAATGACTTGATGTGCTACTCTTGATTTAAATGAATTAAATTGCATGGGTAGATATCAATTCTTGGATTTTGGAGTTTACATCTAAAAGATTGAGTCCTATTTTTGTGATACAATATCTCTCACCCCACTCCTTTGTTTCTTATTTATTATTCAAAGAAAGGGAAGAAAATTCCTTCATAAAAAAATTATCAAGGGGGAGCAAAACTTGTTTGCTTGTATGATATAAATTGCTAGCTTGAATATTACAAAGGAAGCAAATATTTGCTAGCTTGTGTTTCTCAAAAGAGAAGAATGAATTCACTAGCTTGCATGTTCTAAAGTAATCAAAAATTTATTAAATTGCTAAGCTTTCATATATATTAAAAACTTGTTAATTGTACTTCTCCTTTTGATAATGACAAAGAGGGAGAAGGTATAATGATATGAAATCATGTAAGATGATCATGCATATAATGATGATTTTGAAAATCTATATAAAGATAATGATTTGTTATTATTCGGATTTATTTGCTATATTTTCTTGAAATTTATATGAAAAAAATTTGTTGAGCTCATATTCAAAATTATATATATACAAGATTGAGGTTAAGACCTATAAATGCTAAATCATTAAAATATATAAATTACTAATATAGATTTAATGAAATAAAGCCTTTTTGTGATAACATTTCTTAAAAACTTTCTTCATAATTTTATCTTATTGTTTTCAAAAAACGAGAGAAAAAATTACATGAAGATGTGCCACATTTGAAAATTACAAGAGACGACTTTTGCTACATTTGAAATATATAAGTAATCTTTAAATCTCTTAGACTTTTGAGCTCATCTTATTATTGCTTTTAAAATTTATTGAGAGCTCTTCTCAATGATAAAATGATTCAACAACACCTCTCTTATTTCTCTCTTTATTAAAGGGAAAGAAAATTTTATAATACATATACTAAGGGGGAGTAATGTCATCATATGCTTTAAAATTTTTAGCTATATTTGACCTTTTTGTTGATGACAAAGGGGGAGAAATATATATTGATGACACATGATATTAATTGATGATGAATACATTGATGACACATGATGTTGTTGAAAAATATAGATATCTTGATAGAAATATGGATTGATATATCTTGGATATGGATATGAGTGCATAATTCTAATTATGATTTGATGACTTGATGGAATTCATGATTTGATGACTTTATATAAATTTGTGTTGAAATTTGCATAGAAGGTTGATAGCTTGAATTTAAGAGTATGTGCTTCTCTTAAATTTAAGTGGTATGGATTTAGGGGGGAATTAGGATTAACTCCTGTCATCAATAGATTGTCATCATCAAAAAGGGGGAGATTGTTGAATCTCGGATTTTGATGATGAAATTAATTGATGGATTATTGATCTAATAGGATTGTTAGAAGTTAATTGATGCAGGATTAATTACGATAGAAGAATTATTATAATTAGGATTGGCCATAGTTAAGTCCGTGCATCGAGTCGATGCGGTTGGGAACTCGCTAGGAGTGCGTCGGAAGCTCGCCGAGGGTATCGGGAGCTTTGCCAGGATGGCGCAAGTGAGTTCGCCAAAAGAAGTCGAGACTCGTCGGAAGATTGTCGGGAGTAGCCGAAAAGCTTACCGGGAGTTGGGATGGTCTTGTAATTAATGTTTTGGCAATTTTCATTATGTTTAATTAAGTCATAATTAGTATCGTGTAAGACTAACTATGACAGGATCAATGGAGTTACAACCAGATAATGGACCAAGATCAAGCTTTAGGCATCGGGCCGAGTTCGGACGATGAGGTGGTATCTCGTCAAGAGTTCGCTAGGAGATTCACCGAAGGGATCGGGAAGCTCGCTGGGAACACGAAGGGAGATCACCGGGAAGAAGACCGAAGGACTTGCCGCAAGAATGCCAGAGGCTACCGGATTATGCGGGAGTTAGGTCTTATTTAAGCTTAATTGGTCATTAAGTATTGTAATCATTGAGTCGTCGTAGTTAGAGTTCGAGTCCTAATTGAGTTGAATTTGGAAAGGAATCCAGATCAACTCAATAAGGCAACCGAGTCCACTATAGGGTTTGGTTGAGCTCAGGTTGAGTTCAACTAGTTGACTAAGGGTGTGGTCAACTGATGGTTTAAGTCATTTTAGAAAAGTGGAGGGAACCACTTTTCCGGAGAATCCGGCGGGTAAATCGTCGGTAAGCGGCGGTTGGACCGCCCATACCACAGAATCTGACCAGCGGCTTCGGTGGGTAAACCGCTCGTACGTAATCCGGCGGTGACCGGCACTTTCGTGAGTCGGCGAGTGAACACTTTGTGCCAGATTTTCCGGATACGGTTAGATTTTGGCTTCGGTTTTGAAGCCAATTTGGGGCCAATAAATATCTAAGTTTTCTTACATTCTATACAATTATTTTGGAGATTATATTCTGAGAAAATATTGTGTGAGAATTGTAAGAAAAAGAAAAGGGGTAGGGAGAGAGCTTAGAGTTGTAAATCTAGTCTCCCTTGTAAGCTCAAGTGTAAGAGTTTGATCTTCACCCAAACAAGATTGGTAGCGGGTGCCGATGTACCTCAAGGAGGAGGACTCGGGAGTGGACGTAGGCCTTTGGCGCCAAACCACTATAAAAATTGTGAGTACTTCTTTACTTTTATTGATTACATATTTCTTGTATTAAAGCTTCCAATTTAACTCATCTCTTATAAAGCAAAGTTTTTTACGATAAGTTCTTTACTTTAAACGTTATTTATCTTTCCGGTTTGATTATTAACTTAGCAACTTTTTTTTATTCACTCAATTATTTCACTAAGAATGAAAACTTCGGTTTTCCTATCTTAGTTTAATCGGAAAGATTTCATTTAGAAAGAAAAATTTACAATTGCACTAATTCAACCCCTCCCCCCCTCTTAGTGTCAATTGATTCTAACAGAAATTACTAATCAAGCTTAAGAATTCACATTTAGGAATCTTGATTGTTTTAGAGTTTACTACCTTACTTTCCAATTTCAACCTCTCCTGTCTTGTCACTATTATTTCAGCATACTCAATAGACCAAGAATTAATTTTCTCCTGACTGAGTTTTTGGTACAGTGAAACATCTTTCTTTCTTCCAACATATGGCAAAGACGTACCCCGGGTGGAAAAATATGATATCTGTAGACTGTAAAGTCTGGGTGCGTTCTGGAAGCAGGTTTAATACAGTAGTCAGCAGGTGATCAGTTATGTTTCACCTACTAGACTCATGACAGGGGTGTTTAGATATATATTCACTAATAACAACACATTTGCAATCCAATGAATTGATAGATGAAGATATGAAACGGTCATTGGGTATCTAAAGTTAATGTGTGATACAAACCTTTATAGGCATTCACATAAAAATATGAGAGAACTTTTTAATTTTCTGATTAGAATTGTGATGTACATTAGCATTATGAATTTACAAATTTAATTTTCTGAACCATCAAGCCTGGATAAGTAACTACTGTCAGAGTTTCCTGACTTTTTGGCTAACTATTATGTGTATTTGATATCCTTCAAATCAAAATTTGGTTGAATTTACTGACCTTCATTGAGTACTTGGAAAAAGATACAAGGACTCATGCAGTCGGATTTATAATTTTATACATCTTGATAGAAAATTGAAGTACATTGTACTAAACTTGACTGTTGCTAAACCTCAGTGCTAGTAGATACATTATGTAATTAGATAATATAGTATTGCAAATTTGATCATTCAGTCTATGCACCTGCCCTTCAGGTGAACCATATCGATGCCATGTATAGCCATGCAGAGTAAGCTTTACTTTGCATTATGATTGTCATTTATCATCTATTTATTATTCTTCAAAGATAATTATCCATCTAATTCTATATTAGATCTATTTTATTAGGACAGGCAGTGCAGTTGATCCTATAAATTTATACCACCACGACACACTTGTCTATCTATGTGTTGCAGCTCTCTCTTGTATTTTTAAGTGTCTGGGTTAAGGTTAGACCTGCCTGATTAATCAATGTTGAAGATGTAAGTTTACCTCTGTATCAACGATATTTTCTATCATCAATTGAGGCAGTCTATGCCTTTCAGGTTTTCAGTGAATCTAGGATTGTTGAATATACAATACAAGAAAATGCAACTGGACCAGGAAAAGCTGAGGTATGTGGTTGTATTTTGCGATGAAACTCTACATTGCTCTTCCAATATGCTCTTTTGTAACTTTCCTTTTTCCTCAAAAAGTAAAAAAGTTATATAACTTAACGAGTACAAAAAGAGCCCTTTATACATACATACCTAATATATGCACATATGGGACTTTCTTCTTTGAAAATTACTTGCATACACACATAATGCACATGAACCTGTGATTTGCTTGCTGTTCAAGATGCCATATATGCACCATCTAGGTCCCATGATGGTTCTACACCAGCACCGGCACATCTAATCACCTCCATGTTCATAAGAAAGCCAACAGCAACCTTTCTCTCTGAAATGACAACCTATTTTGTGTATGTTTCAGATTTTGATTGATAACAAGCAACATTACAAACTTTTTGGAAAAGATATCGATCTAGTATCACTTATTAGGCTGAAAGTTGAAGGGGGGCTAGTTGTCCACCATGTAGACTGGTTAGTCCAAACTCTCACTGTCTTTTGGTATGCTTTAATTCCAGCATCAGTTTTGATAGATTTTGGTGATAGAAACTAATTCATCATGAATACAAGTGCAGGTGGGATAGGAAGCCTCTAAAGAACAGGGACACAACCAATCTCCCCTTGGTAGGACGAGTAGCAGAATATACACGCAGGGGCTCAATGCTAATTACACATGTCCTTATGGGTTTTGGCAAAGATTCAAGCTATTGATATTTATCTCATGAGTACCAGACTTCATGTTAGCTTCTCACTAGTTTTGCTCTGCCACTGTTGTGTGTAGCAGATGCAATCTGCCAAGTCCACAAAGATTGGATTGTATGCAAATGGTACTTCAGAAAGTATTTCTGACTGGATTGTAAGGAATAAAAGGTAAATATATTCAGATGATCTTGGTTAGTTTGGCATCGAATGGCAGTAGCTTTCTGATGAGTGTACGAACAAATGCCAGTTGTTATCCCACTCCATATGCTATGAGCAAATAATGGAAGATTGTTTCAAGTAATTTCATCTTGTGCATCATCCGAAGTTCTCAGTCATGTACAGTATGAGCGCAATTGTCGTTCTCTGAACATAAATTCTCTTATTTAAATAAAAATGGTGATGAGTGTGTGTATATATATATATATATCTTCTTTAAGTAGCTAAGAGCTAATATGTTTTCAAAACATTTAACCTCTTAAAATAGTTACATAAAACAAAATAGTTACATGGTCTTACTTTTTTAATAAAAAAATTTATTCAATATGTTTTTCCCGTAAATCATGAATCTAATCAAGTCGTTTGTGAGGGTAAAAGGTCATTTCATATGATGAGATATTGAAGAGTTCCATTCAGAAAGATTGGGGAACTAGCATAAATAGCGCTTTTATTCCGACCGTCCATCAAGGTCTCGCACGTCTGCTACAACTCTGAAACATAGTGATCCCATGGCACAGGATATGAACCTCACATCCCGTGTTAGGGTTGGTATTCCTTTGGCATCGAGAATCTTGGCACGGGGCTAGACGGCTTGAGTTTAACATACTCTGACGGGGCAGCAGCTTGTATTTGGGGATAAAGCTTCGAAGGGCAGGGGAGTGATAGTGAACGGTGGCGAGATTGTGCGTACGGATCGGCAGTAGCAGGTGCGGCAGTCCCACAACGCAATCTTTCGATTATCTTTCTCTTTGTTCTAATTTCGGTTTATGATTTCTTATTTCTCTTTCCAATCACCTGATGTTCCCTCCTCCTTTATGACGATGTTGATTCACCGCGGAAATAATTGGGTATTTTGTGGAACGCCGTGCCTTCAACTTGTTTGGTTAAATGCATATTAGCGTGCAGCATCTTCTTTTACCAGCTGATTTGTCTTTAGAGATTGATGCAATTGGTGTTGCATCACGGGAATTTAGGAGTGATTCCAATCAAGTTAACTGTTTAGGAACTGTGGAAATCTATACTGTGGAAAGAGGAAAAATCAAAGAGTGTTCACAAACCTAGATAATCAATGCAAAATCAGTCGGCAGTAGACTTATAGGTCAGTCATGAGGATGTTGTTGTTTTCGAAACCTTAGTCTTAGACGTCATCCTGATCTGTGTGCCCATGTAAGCGAGTTACCAACTTCTTTGATCATCTCAGACATGCTAAATATATAAATTTTGCAAGGATTTGGTATTGGTGGACATGTCTTCACTGACCTTGAAAACGTGTCGTGATTTCTTCTGCTTGAAACAGGCAAATGTTGAACATTTGATAAAAATGGTGTTGATGATGCACAACAAAATCAAATAGACAGACATATTAAGTAATAGTTGGAGACAGGATATTTGAGTTTAAGAAGGCACGCTATGCATTACCCTAATCTTGGCTACTATGTCAAGGGTTTTGCGCCTCAGAGTCATTCCCAAGGTATGATCCTGAGCTCGGTCTCGATCCCTTCAGCGTCATGCTTGCCAATGGATTTTAGATACCCAAGTTCTCAGCCGGTTCTCAAATGAAGTTATATTATACCGAACAAAAATAGATGGAGACACAGAAAGTTCAAAAAGTCAAAAGGAGTGTTGGCATAGGAGTTATATTTCTGTACATGACTTTGTTTTGTAGAAGAGAAGACCCCCTTATAAGATAAATGAAGATGGAAGGAAATAAGGTGATGATTTTGCACCTGGGAAAAAACTGATCATTTATGGAGGGATTTATGAGAGATTGTGTGTAAGATGTTCATTCCCATTGTCCAAGTATTTCTCTTGAAACAGTGAAGTAAAGAATATAACAACACATGACAAAAGGCCAAGTCGAAAGAGATTTACAAAGGCAATATTAAGTTGTTAACCTCTCAAATAAGTGGAATATCTAACAGGAGAACCATGTGCTGAAATTCTAATCGAACTAGCACTGTATAAACTGTTTCATTAGGAGGAGTTATTGAGTGTCCAAGAAGCCTTCTTATATAGTATATTTATTACTAGCAATGTTCAGCCATTTTGAATTCAAAACAAATGTATAAGGAGAGAACTGTTGCCATTAAGAGAAGTCATTCTCGTTTGTTAGTATGCACGGTTGCTAACCTATCCGGATGATTGTTGCTCGTCTCTGTTATTCTCTGAGATGTTTTATGAACCATGTACTTGTCATTGGACTTATATGAAATGACAGTTCTATCCATGCACTCCTTCCTTTCTCAAACATGTAAAACCAAACTAACAAGTACACATAGTGTCATACAGGATACAAATGTTTATGAAGCATGTTCTACGTTAGCAAAACCAGAGTGTGGTTGATGACTTAAGTCTCACATGCATCTCTTGAATTAATATATGAGGATTAATCTATTATTGTAGACATATGTAGATAAACGGAGGTGTAGGTTTGATGCAGTAGTTTGACCATTGAAAAGGTTGGCGGGTTCCTTTCAGAATTTATAAATCTAGGTAGTATTTCCTCTCACCTTGTCTTTGTTAGGTTGACTTTGTTTCTTTAGATCTTAGATGGCTTGAAACCAACAAGAACTTACTAGCTTTGTGGAATTCTATTTATTCTTTCTTGGATCATATGTACCAATAGATGAAAATTTATACAAATCCTTTTAACAGATTCATGCTATCAACTAAGATCACTGCATTAGTGATAGATTTAATGCAGTAGTTTGACTTTTAAAAAGGTTGCAGGTTCCTTTCAGAAATCATAAACCCAGGTGATAGGTGAAAGGAAAGATGAAAATTAAGAAACTAATGAAATAAGCCATAAGGTTAAAGAACACTAGTGCCTAGGAAATGTTAGTGGTGTCACTTCACCTAATCTATTGTGATAATAAGTATGAGTTAATATATCTTGTACTTCTTATACTGGCAATAATGGGTCTAAGGATCAGTTGAGGTTGGACAACATCGATTGGGTTTGGTCTCAATCAGCACACTTGGACTAGGACCTTGGATCTGAAGACCATAATAAATCATGTTTTTTGATTAAAATTTAAGGTATTAGCATATGACAACTCAGTGGAGAGTCATGTCAACACAGTGCTGGGTCATGCCCCCCATTCCTATCCAATACAATTAATTGGCAATGATATGTTGCACATCACCTGGCAAGGTGTTCCATAAACTTAGAAATTCTGGATAGTCGTTGGGGATCATTGTCAAAACTCTGCAGTTTATGGGTTATTTAATCTTTAAAAAGATTATGAGATACAAGAAGAGTTAAATTCAAGATTACTTGTAACTATTTTGGTTTTGTTGTGATTTTAATACATGAATATTCTTCATTGATGGATTGTTATGCTATCCTGTATAGTGATAACCTATTGAATGTTCATAGTTGGTGGTACGAATACCAATTAATATGTCAGAAGAAAGTTTAAGATCAAAGAATTATGGAATAACACACCCTTAGGTGAGCTGTTTTATTTTTTTCTTTCCCTCATTCATTTGTCTCCGCCTTTTATTATCTTGGGAGTGTCCAATTGTGATTGTGATACATGTAGGTTTCTGATAGTAGATTAACATGCAGGCTTATGTGAGTGGAAAGTTTTAGTTTTGATGATTTCTTCAAAGATTTTTAGTCATTAATGATGTTCGAGCCTTCTTTGTCATCTCATTCTTCTATTCATAAAAACAAAATTCATGTGATGGTTATCACTCACTATTTCTGTTTGCTTTTTCAGCAAGCTCTGTATTTTAATTACATAGAGGATGGTATCTAATTGTCCTCATTCTATTTTATTATGTTTTGTTTTTTTTTTCCTGCTCCAGCAAAAATCATAATCTGGCGTCATGGGGAATAAGGCTGCAAAGCAAGAGACTAGGAAGGATGAGATCTTGGTAAGAGTCATGCCTCCACTAGACCAAGCCTTTGTTAGATGGCTTGCTCATGATGTCAAAAGATTACATTCTTTCGCCCCAAGAAATCCTCGTGCCATAAAGCCACCAGATCATTATATAGAGTACATGCAGCTGTATGGTTGGCTGGATCTCGACATGGATGATCCGGACCTGGCTTGTTTGATTAAGTAGTTTGTCGCCTTGCTATTGGCATGATGCAAGTGTCTTTCTGGCAGTTTAGTGGATTTCACAAATCGAGATTGCAACTTCACTTATTCTTCTTTGAGAATATGTTGCAGAAAGACAGTCATCTCAACTGCTATGCAGAACGTATAATGTGTAGATTGCAAGTATTATGGTGTCTCGTGATGGAACTGACCACGTATTGATGGAATATTTTTTTGTTGATGATACTGGTTTGGTTTTACTTGTTTTGTTGTACCTTCACAGACAGCAGAAGATGACTTTTGATTGTGTCAAATTGGAAGGACTATTAGGTTGATACGAGTCAATAATACTGATTGGATGCATGAGTTTGATCCGAGTCAAACTGGAAGGACTATTATGGCACTTTATCTAGCTGAATTGTGTATGTATTTATGTAGCTGAATGATTCTATCTACATTTCTCCATGTTGAAATCAGTGGAAAAGTAACCAACAACTACTAAAGTATTAATGGTAATTGCGGTTTATACCCCAATACTTTGGCATTATCGCCGTAAAATGCATACAAATTAGACGTGTGCGAGAAAAAGAGAAATCGCGAGGAATTGGCGCACGTCGCTGAATCCGACGGCTACCCTCTGCGCTTTTGACAACTGTCCCAAACACTCCCTGTTCCCGGTTCCCTGTTCGTTCTAACACCCGAACAGCTGTGTGTAGGTGCATAACTTTGACCGCTGACTCTCATCCAACGACAGTGCGATGCTGACGGCGGCCTACGAACAAAATTTTAATATATTTAATGAATTATCTAGTTAAATAATTATTTAAATGGGGAGGGAGTGACCCTTATCCGCACCAGTCTGAATAATATTTATTTCCTTCCTTGCTTTTTATCCTATAACCTATACACACACGGTTAAAGGAAGAAGAAGTAATGAAATATTCGATTGAATTTCATTGATTCATCATCAATTTATATATATGAAGATCGAAGAATTTTTCTTGATTAACCTATGAGATTTTACTATTCAGTTGAGGAAATCATAGCTAAATCCTACCTTCTATCATGCCCCCATAAGATGTCGATCTTGAATCGATGTCAATGAATCTGAATAAAGGAGGACGATGTGTTATCAACCGTGATGAAGATCTGATGGCGGTCGACTTCGACGATAATGTCAACCTGACTGAGGAGAAGGCTGTTGTGTTGTCAACCGCGGTGAATATCTGATAGTGGTTGACTTTGATGGTGATGTCAACCTAGCTGAGAAGGAGCAGATGATTCTCTTGGAGCCAAGTTCGACAGTCTGATTAGATTGGACTATTATACCCTCACAAGATAAAGGAAGCAGATCTTGAACCGATGTCAAAAAATCTAAAGGAAGGAGACCGCTATGTTGTCAACCAAGATGAAGATCTGACGGTAGTTGACTTGACCATGTAAGCTGGCTGAGAAGGAGGGTGCAGGAATTGCAGGAAGAGGAGGTCCGCAGGCGGTGCGAGCATGGATGAAGCGAAGGTAGAAGTTATTATGTTTCTATTGCACTACAAAAGAATACGCTAACGACGGAAAGAAGAGGTAAGATGTTGTCCTTTGATAGCGAAGGGTCGACATCGGCGGTGCACTACGAACACCAATCTGGAAGATCTTGGTACCAGTGGGCGATAGCGATAGGAGGATGAGGAGTCACTAGGGGATCATCCTTTATTGCTAGAGATTTGATCAGATAAACAAATCTGATCAAAAGAAAGAGTTTGCTATCGTTTGACAGTAGTTGAATTAAGGAGGAAGGCAATGGCGGTGTTCCTTCTTGCTGAAATGCTGGCAGCAAGGAGGGAAGGGCAATGACTGTGGGGAGCGAGCAGCAGCAACAAGATGGCAGGGGAGGCAGAGTGCTTCTGGCGGTTGATAGGAGCACCGTCGACGCGGCTGGGCAATGGGAAACAATGGTGACAGTGGAGAAAAGGTAGCGGCTGGAAGATTACCATGGAAAACAAGGGAGCAGAGGTGGTAGCGATGGGCAGCAGGTGATAGATTGCTACAGGCAACAACGTTGTGCAGCGATAGACCGTTGCTGATCGCAGTAGCTCGGCGAGAGATCGCTGTGGGCGGCTGATGGAAGCAGAGGAGAGCGTTGACAGGGAAGGTGGAGAAGGGGGCAACGGATCCGCCAAAGGAGAGGCGGGTGGTGCAACCGGAGTTACACAGGGCGTTGGACCTATTTGAGGCAAGTAGGTGCCTAAGTGACACGGCTTGGTCCGGGTGGGCTATGGCAGTAGGAAGAAGCAATGACGCTGCTGTTGGCAGAGGTAAGAAGATATGACTGGGCAACAAGGGGCTTGGCTCTGGCATGAGCATAGAATCGAGAGAGAGGATCCTTAGGAGAAATAGGGGCTGTAACAGTAGAGGATCGTCCTCTGATCTGGAGAGAAGGTAGCAGGGGAGACAATAGATGACCGTCGACATTGAAGATGTCATGGCTAGAGGCAATGCTAAGTCGATCCAAAGGACGATCTAGTGGAAGCGAACATCCCAAATAGCAATGCGGCCCTAGCAGCCCTCAACAGCGAGGAAGACAACTCCCTCCATATTGAAATAGGAAGTAGGTGAGGAAGGCGCTAGCAGCAAGGGGAGGAGATGGCTACTGCGACTGGGGCAATCGGTAGCGACGGTTGCGGCAAAACGAAAGGCACAACTGGCAGTTACGTGGGTTGCAATAGTGATAGAGGCGACAACAAGATGGGTGCGATTGAAAGTAGCAGGCGAAGATAAAGTTGTGATAGGGGATTGTGACACGGCTGTGGCAGAGGGCGTGGGTTACAACAATTGATAGGGTAGGATGCCTCTTTTCGATTGGTAGAGGGCGATGGTGACGTGAAGCATGAGATCGGTGGCTGAGGAAGATGAGGAAGGCAACAGCGGGCACCAACGACAGCGGTGCCCTTCTTCATCTGCGGCATTGATGATCTTCTTCCCAGAGGAGGTCCGTTCATTGATTCATCATCAATTTATACAGGTGAAGATAGGAGAATTTTCATCAATTAACCTATGAGATTTCCTAGTTAGGAAAATCATATCTAAATCCTAGCTAAATTGTATCTTCTATCACACATACCTCATCTCCCTCTCCCTCCTTGACGTTCACGGATCCCACATCACCACCGTGGGCGCCGTCGGATCCCCTTCTCCCCGCTACTTCCACTGTTGGAATCGGGCCAAGAACTAGGGTTTAACCTCAGATTCTTTCATGGAGGAGGACCTAGGGTTCCTTTTGTGATTTGATTTGTCTGTCGACCAAGCAGTTGGGAGTCGGACGCTGCAACTTCCAAAGCAGTACCCTCTGTTCTCCTATGCAAGCCTACCATTTTTGGCTCCAAATGAATACCACTGGCTCCCCACCCCCGATGGGCGTCGGATCACCAAGGATGAGATGGCCGATGCCTTAGTTATTAAGACGCCTGTGAGTCTCGTGTTGGAATGTTGTCTCCCTATTGATTTGATTTGAGTGAGATGAATTGAAGCATTTTAATCTCATTGTCTGCTAATTTTGATGCTCCTCTTATCATTTCTGTTCTAGATGTACGTGATTGTTTTCCCTTTTAATGTGGATTCCCATTTTTTAAGAAACAAAGAGATTATAAATTGTGTTCATGCAATGTTATTTGACGTTGTTGATGTCATAGATCTGCATTTCTTTAGTTTTCTTAGACCTTATGCTAAAACTTGGGAAGGTTATTTGGAATGTCAAATTTTGAGGGTTTAGTTGCTACTCAGTGAAACTTGGAAATTTAGGAGAATGGTGCAGAAATGTCCAACGATAAGGTTTGCAAAAATTTAGGAGCGCGGGTCTCGGTACAACGCTGAAGTTGCTTATTTACAACCTAGGAGATCAGGGTTCGAATCACGGAAATAGTCTCTTTAAATATTTAAAGAGGCGGTTGCATACATTGATCCTCGCTCCACAGACTCCACATTGGCGGGAGCCTTGTACACTGGCTGCAGAAATGTGTAGCTTCTATGAGGACAATACAATTTTTTAAGCGCTAAAACTTGCTATGCTTAATTGAAACTTTTAGTATCAGAAATATAAAATTTTAAGCTTTGAAGGACACTACTGGTATAAACGGTGCCAATGCTTGCTTCAAATTATAACAAATGATAGTTTATTATAATAGATAGCTTACTTGTTTGTAGAATGTAAAGGTAGAATCTACATTTAGATTTATAAGATGATGGGTATTGGAGTAGGATCAACAGTGATGATCAGGTTTACATTGTATGCATACTTTATCAAGGTATGCAAGATGTTGCAACCTTGTCATTTCTAAAAACAGAAATTGCTGTTTTCGTTCTTATTCTGCAAAATGGTTGGCATTGTTATTCTCATATACTTCTTGATGGCATGTATACGTTTTTCTAGGTAGGGAAATGGGATTGTTCCAAATATTTATTTCATCAATCACAAAACTTCTAGTGACAACTGAAGTTTGATATCCCCATCCCCACCGACGGAAGTACATTAAGGTGTCGAAAGATTCATATGATCTTAATAGAATATTTTATATTATCATAAACTTAGTTGATTTTGTCTAAATTGTATAGTACTCTTGTATGTTCGTTCGCAAAGGTAGACCTCCCTGAAATGTCCCTTAGGACCTATAAAAGAAAAAAAAGGGTTAGGGAAAATGTTTCATACGAGTTCTACAAGAAATAATTTTAGCAAACTTTATAGCCAATACAAATTACAACTATGGAATTGACAAGCTCTGAACGATCGCACACAAAGGATCATGTTCCATTATAGACCGAAATCCTCACAAGTATTCATATGACACAACTCTCATATACAAGCCGAAAATGGCCACAAAAACTAACCAAACTAGTGCTGTGAAGCTTACTCATAGCCCGCTACTTGCTGTATAAAGCATAAACAAAAAAATTGAAAGACATGGACAACATGGACATACATGAGTATTGCATCAAGCACTCTGTTTATATTTTTGTCTGTGATATTCTCCCCCACTTATTCCTTCACGTCCTCGTCGAAGCCATTACATACGCTGCATCTCCTCGCCTTTTGTTAAGTTTTTAATATTATGCTCTAGCTGCAACACGCCTCTTGGCTCTCAGCTGCTCCTTGCTATTGTTATCGAGTAGTCGAACTTTGATCCGACTCTGGTGTGGGGTTGGTTGAGTTGTGTTGATTCTTATTGATTCCTACGGATCATTCTAATGAAGGAAAAGACATTCCTTATTATGCACTAGTATCTCAATCGTCTCATGTCACTTAAACTAGATAGATGCTTGTTGGAGCTTTACGAGTATCGTCTCGCAGACTTTGAAGTTTTGAGGCCCTTCATAAAAATTTACCCATTGATTCTTTTTCTACGTAGTTGCCACTTCCAAGTAGGTTCGTAGCACTTTCGCTTTCGATTGACATTCTATTTGGAAATGAAGTAGATAATCTACTCTCAGTAGTACCGATCACCATTAACGAGGATTTGACAACTATTATCTTCCATTAGATTTCTTTGAAGGGTCTTTGAAATTGTGTAGAGCTTCTTTGTTGGATAAATAAGAAAATTGGGCTACTCAGTTTCGTCCATTCTCTTAAGAATTGAGAAGACAAAGGTTACTCGACTTCGCCCCTCCTTGAGGTTGTACTTGAGCTGGTAACTAGCATTTACCCACTCTTTACTCACACTTTCGAAGCATCCGAAGTGTTTGCACTCCTTGCATTGAGTTAGCTATTGTGATTCGTCTTCTCACTGCCATTGAACCTCTATAATGTAAGAAGTTCTACCCAAAAAAAGTAAAATTTCATCTCAACTTGGAGCAAGTCTCTGATAGCTTTAGTCGCCTCTGGAATTATACTATATTTTCCATCATCTTTGTCATCTACTCCTTTGAGTAGAAAAAGTACAACACCATGTACTACGTACTTCTTTCCTTGGTCGAGCACTCTTGCATCAACCCAAAGTTCTCCACTTTCAACTATCTTGATGAGAAGCCCGTTGACATCAGTTTATGAAGTTTTCTAGCTTCTGCCCTTTAGTCTTATCTTGGTACTTGGAGTTTACCTTTGTATTCTTCACCTCTTTGGCCCTTTTCACGACCAACGCTCTCCCTTTATGAGTGCAAGGGAACGATATCTCTATGGAAGTCCCGCCTCTGCAGTACCATGGTACTACCAAGCCCATGACACTACTATCTATTGCTTCGTATCTGCATCCTTTTCTTCGTGATGGATAGATTCGCCTCTATGACACTATGACACTATGACACTCCTTTGAGTCTATGGATAGATTCGCCTCTATGACACTATGACACTCCTTTGAGTCCACCTCAATTCTGATCGATACTTGGCTCTTGGGTAGCTGAGCCCCTCTAAACTCGTCGTCGCTTCCTTGCTCCTTTCGATCACCTACTTCAACACCTCTATGTTCTTCGAGCAATTTCCCTTGGTCGATGGAAAGATAGACTGCAACTCCCATGCATGACCTCTATCATCCTGTTGTAGCGGCTTACACCGATTATGTTCTCCTTAGTTTCCTTGGTAGTAATGTTCGCTTACTAGACCTAGGCCTCTGACTTATCGGGCTCCCTTAAGTGAATATGAGAACTAGAGCAGTACAACTCTCTAGTCACTCCAATCATACCTCTGTATGATTAAGTCCCCCCCCATGGGACTCACTGGTATTTGTACTTGGAATTCCTTCTTGGTGGTATATAGCTCTCATATGCTGATGACCAAGACTTCCATCCGATGCAAAAATCGATACACACATGGAAGACTCACCTCTGCGGTACCATGCCATTCACTCATTGAATCTATAGACTTTTTTTATCATCTTGTTGTTCACCGAAGTGGAGCTTCCAGTAGCTCCTAACCATATATCCGCATAATCAAGTCCCTTACAGGACTTCTCCTACATGTGTTGTATTGTCTCGAATTGTTCCACCATAATCCATTATACTATGTTGCCTCCTGGTGACATCTCCATTGCATTCATATTCTCATGAAATGACTCAAACTACGATCTCTCATTGTGTGGCCTTTGTCGGCATATTGTAGGGCCTCCGCCACCTCCGATTGTATTCGATTCTTTAGTAAGTGACCTTCGTCCACCCTTTCTCGGGTCACACCTGAACAAACATTGCTCTAGGAAAGTCCGTCGCTTAGTAGCTCTCGAAGTCCATAGGCTTCGCTGAAATTGGTGCACCATTGTCTAGATCTTTGGTCTATCCCCACTATCATAATCTTCGCTGTGCACCGCTTTCTTCATGACAACTTGAATGACAATATTATGGCATATTCTTCAAGAGTACCAATCTCTGTGTACTCTTGCCCTTGCTAAGGCATTCTGATCCCAACTTTGCATCAACCAGTTGAGTTGTCTTAGTTCCTCCGTCAAATGATTCTCTGAGATAAAGTGCATGTGCCTCAAAGCTCCTTTCATCTTTAGCACCATATAGAATGAGTCTGCTTCATTAGAATGAAGAACCCATGTAACAATATAATCTTGCTCTTATCTCTGCAATAGTTCATGTCCTTGACCTCTGTCCAAGAGAAGCTTTGTGCCTCTGCTCTATGTTCCATCTTCTATGTTAACTCCCTTCATGCGGCTTGGGCACTTCACCAAGTTCTACCCAAGTTGCTTCGTCCTTCGATTTGCATTGAGTTGATGCTTGCCCTCGTGCCCACCATTCTACAGGTCAGCCCTTTGTTGAGTCCGATTTCCACATCGGCTCTAGGTATGCATTCGTTTGATGTTGCCATGGGTCACTCCCCTACTTATCTCGCAATGGATTACCTCATACGAGATCATAAGATGACTTCTCATCGCTCACTCGGTCTGTTGAGCTTTGTGGAGGGAGTTGTTGTCTTGAGGTACTCCTCTTCAACATGTGTGGTCCGCTGCATATGATCCTTCATTTAAAGAACCAAAACTTATCCCTCTTGGATATCTGTCCTGTTGGAGCAACTTTTCTCTTCGCATCCTTTCCTCTGGAAGTTTCAAAGACCACCAACCCCTTGGACTATTCTGTCTTGTTGAACAAATTGTGCATTGTTCTAACCCTGCAAATGCACTTGCTAGATTACGACTCTTCGCCAATACAGTCCTCGGTGTACCCTTCAAGGCCTAGCAACATGTTTAACTTGTTGCATACTTAGCCTCCTACGGACATATCCTTCTCATGCTGAAGAGAAAGTTTTAATACTCCATGACACCGAGTTTAGATCACCTTAGAATGGCCATGGATACTCCACGTCCTCATATAAGCTCTTGCATAAGTACCGAATTCTTCGAGTTAGCAAATTTCCCTTACCTTTATGAGCATTGCATAACTCTTTCAGTCACTATGCAACCCATCCCATTTTGCATGGTCTCATGCTTAATCAGGCGCTCTACATGCCTTGAGCACCATCAAGTTTAGTTATCAACATCAAGATTTAGCTCAAACTCAATCATCCCAATATGACCTGTCTGCCAGTATGGACCAATAAGGAGAATTATGGTTGCAGCATTCAATTCATTGTTGTTGTTGGACAACTTAGGGCATCCTGGTTTTCTCTTTACATTTATGTTGTGGGAAGATAAGTATTCGACGCATTTTTATAAATGGTTTGATTGATAAAGATTGGCATAAAACAATTAACATATTATTATGACATTAGTGTTTCTAGAGAACTGTCATTACCACCACACCATGTCTTGGTAGCTTCTACTCTAGTGCCAGCGATTGGAAGTAAATAATCTGATATCAAACTTATTCTATAAAAGGTTAGAATATGAAGTGTCATGTAAACTCATCTGATATGGGCTTCAACTTAGAATCAGTTATTGACTTATTGGTGATTATGAAGTGTCATGTAAGTAGCGCAAGAAAATTGTGCTTCAGCATCTGAATTTTTGCTTGACAAAATTCTATGTTAAACAAGATCTTTGTTCAGACTTGTTTTTCAAGTTGCTCTTGATAAATTAAATAATGGATTGACTATTATTCCTTTCAGTTAACCACATCTAACTTAGCTTGCTTGTAGATCTAATGTATATATATATTTTTTAATTTTATTCTTGTGCCATCAAATTTGCTGAGATGTATATTCCTTTATATAAATTTGAAATTTTAATTTGCTACTCATAATTTAGTGAACAAGAAAATGATGAGGCTGCAGAGTTAAGTGAGTGGATGACGAATCCTGCCTGGTAAAGCTGAAAGACATAATAATCTTTTTCTCACACCAAAATCAGGAAACAGAGGAAAGAAACCTGGCAGATCCAAGGTTGCGAAGAACACGAAGTCTGGCCCTCAATCCCCTGGGTCAAATGTTGGTGCACAGGTTCACCCTTCCATTATCATCAAAATTTCATACCAGTAATCTCCACTTGGAAAATTCACCCATCAGTTACTTGCATGCATGCACCTACCTATCTTTGCAACTGGCTACTGAGATATGCTGTTTCTTTGCCAAATTTCAAGCTTAGGTATAATAAATTCCCAATTGAAGGCTTTGATCTACATATGATGTACATGTGCATGTTCTTTGCAAGACCAGAAGACCACTGTTCTCAGTTTATACTCGTCTGTTCAGAGCCATGTTGTGAAATTCTTTATTGTGAACCAAGCAAGTAAACTCATCTGAATTATCCTAGTTTGGATGTTGAAAACTTTGCCCTGCAAGAGTGCGGTTTTGATGATTGTATCAGGTCTGGTTAGATTTTAATGGAGCTGCTAGGCTACTGATGTCACACATCCTAACAATCAAAATTAAGTCTTTTTTTCTCTTGCATTTGCATTGTGAATATGTATGTTATCAATTCATGCAATCGCCATATGCCATGATATTTGACTTCAGATTGCTATATGTGACTGAAGATGACATCAAAGCCCCACCATGCTTTCAGGTGATGGTCCATTAGCTTGCTTAGTTTATGAACGGCAATAAGGCACTGGCCTCTTCTCCATTATGAATAATATCATGATCTGATCCTCACATATCTTATCTGCAGGATGAAACATTAATAGCAATAAAATCACCTCATAGTACCCTGAGGTGAGAAGAGGAAAGCCTTGGAGAAGGATTTGTTTTTAAGTTTTAGCACTTAATTGGTTTGACCATATTTAAGTCTGTTTCCTCGCTACGCAGGTGGGTAACTATCTGCAGAGATATAGGATTGTCCTAAGAAGAAGCACAACGGGCCCCATAGATGTTTAACTTGCTAGGTAATAGTTACCCTTTAGTTTGCCATTCTAGACTGTCAAGCTTTCTACACAATTATTTGAGTTGGGCTCTGCTCTGACTTTTCTGTGTTGTCCCTTGGTGTTCTTTTCCTTCTTGTTGCTAGTCAATTTGAGGAGGCGAGCGGTGTTGAGCCATCTCGAAGACTCCTTTCTGGGAACTGTGGCAAATTCCGGGTCTGTTGCGAACTCATGCTGGCAGAGTTACAATGGAAGAGAACAGAGGGTTAATCAAGATAGTGACATATGTTGCTTGCAGGATTTTGGTGGTGGTATTATGAAGACTGTTCCCTCAGATGTTGATGTAAGTTCAGTTTTTGGTTATGAAGATATTAACCCATTATACCTGCATATGCAACTCACCTCTGTGGTCTGGTGGAATCTGGATCATGGACATCACAATAGACCATTCGATTAGGATCCCTTCCACATATATGTAATGACTAGCAATTTAAATATAGTTTGACTAGAGTTGAATCTGACTTTGATCTAAATAGCTGACTTGTTAAATAATAATTTTAATTTATTTTATTTTGTTTAAATGATCCAGATCATTTATTTCATGATTGAAATCTGAGCCTCTTTGGTGATTGATATTTAATTAATATATAAAAATTTATCTAAAAGGATATTTTTGTTTTGTGATGATAATCTATTGCAAATATGAGAGATTTATTATGAAACTGATCAGATAAATTTAGTTTGATTCGTTATGTTATTTAAAATTAAAAAAGTCATGTTATTAATCTCTTTTGGAGAGAGAAACATTAGAATTCTATGATTTTGCGAGCATAATGTTGATATTCGTGACAAATTTAGTACATATTTTTATTATGTTATGTTATTTAATGTGAAATCTGTAACATACATTATTTGATTTATGTACAGATGGCATGCATACAACTCGGTTCGTAGGTGTGCACAATCCTTATATGCATAAGTGCACATATATGCATATATAAATTCTAACCATTCATCACAAGAGTGCGTCTTTTCAAACCCTTCCCGACCTTAGATGTTGTGTCCGTCTCCCATGCTATCCCGAGATCTTAGTCTTGGCACGCTCTCTTTGCTCCCATGTAGAGACTCTCGTTGACTCCATACCGGGGTGTCGTCGTTGCACTCTCCTTCGTCGCTTTGTTTCATCTTGGACATCGCAAAGTCCAGAGGGTTTCAAGTTTCCATCACTTGCACCGTATAATTTTATAAGTAGATCGATCGACTTCCTATGGGATGGTGCCGACTCGGCAACTTGGTTCCACATATTCGATGCAGATTCCAACATATTTGAAGGGTGTGTCATGCAATTGTGCCTTGATATCACAACATTGCTCACATGCACATGGTAGAACATTTTAAGCTTACCGTGCACTTCCCTTATTATTTCCATGATTGGAATAGAGAACTTGTGGTAGAGAGGTACGTGCAGCTAACTATGGCTTTAAGAAAATTGATGTTCTTGCATTTCATGGTTATGCGATGTTGAGGAGGGAATATGATTACAAGGTCTACATTGGTGGCTGTGTAGATTTATTTGATCCTTCTCAATATGACCTATCTGCCACTATTTAAGACCATCATGTCCACACCAGTTTAAATATTTCAAGCAACAAAGTTGTTAGAGAGGAATTTAGTTAATCTAATGGGAACTTTTAGAAATTACATTAACAACTTTTTGGAGGCAAATTTTTTTAATATAGAGGTGACAAACCGGATCCTTTGGGATTGGGATTTAACGTATGATAGTTGACCAACTGCATGGAACTCAGGTAATTGGCTCGTCGACCCAAATAGGTGTTCGTAAAATAACAATTTTTATTTTTTTAAATAGTAAAAGTCTGGGTAAGCATTTATTTCTATTGCTTCGATATGATAAACATATTTATAGGCTTTGCTTTAAATTTGATTCTTTTTTTTTATATACTTGGACCATGATGTGTTAGTATGATTGTTTTAATCATGAATTTTTGTTTTTCATAAATTAATGCATGTGAATTAATGTATTCCTTGCTTATCTGCATATGCTATTATTGTTATTATTTTGTTTGTGATATGAATAGTTATAATGAGTTTAAATCCTTGCTTATCTGCCTTGTGAGGGAGGCTTGTTTACTTACTGAGTATTTTATTTAAATACTCACTTCAGTCCTTCATCAGAGAACGTACGATTGTTTTAGGGTTGGATGTGCATCTGGTACTCCAGATGTGTCAAGTAATCTTTGTTCTTTTATTAAGTTGGTCTTTTTTTACATATAGTGTTTGTCAATTTTTTATAGTTGTGGTGTATTAATGTATTCCACTTGCATGACTGCGAGTTAGACTGATTAAAAATAAAAACTATCGTCAAACTTGAACTAGTCTAGCTCGTGGCCATGTAGTGGATCCTCACATCTCAGATTTCGGGGAGTGACAATACGAGCTAACAATATCAGTAGATGATGCTTTTCTAGTTTGTGCATATTGGGTTTTCAATATTTTTTAACATTTGATCTCTCTGTGACTAATTTGTTATTTTTGTTATATTTTTTAACAAATAACAAACAATAATGAGCATAACTTCTTTGCATATTCTTGGCTTTAGTCGGGCTTTTTCATTCATGCACATTATTCCTTGCTGCTTTAGTTTGGCATCTCAAAGGTGTGAAATTAGAGGAGCTCATTTGATATTGCTTGATGTTCTCCATTTCTTTTAAATTATGACAATCATCTGTAATTTTATTTCTCCTGCTGTCAAAATGACATATTGTCGATACCAATATGGTACCGGTATCGGACGGTATGCACAATATATACTATCTGGTATTAAAATATAATAATATTATTAAAATATTAAAATATTAAAAATAAAATAAAATGGGCGACGTCGCCTCGATCTTTCTCCCCGCGTGGGGAGACGCTCCGTCTCCTCGTGCGAGAGAAAAAGTGAGTGCGGGCGCAAGTGACTCGCCAGTGGTGACGGTGCATGGGTGACCCGCGGGCGAGGACGACGCGCTGTCATGGACAACAAGGTAAACAAGGTGTTCAATGAAATGCTCGTATTTGTTCGTGTTCTTCGGTTTATGTACATACCTTGTACAGCAAGTAGTGGACTTGCAGTAAGCTTGGCAGCCCTAGTTTGATTTGTTTTATGGCCATTTTTGGCTTGTAAATACGAGTGTGTCTTGTGAGCACTTGTGGGGACTTCGGTCTGTAATGGACCATTATCCTTTATGTGCAACCTTTCTGAGTTGTAATGTCCATAGATGTAATTTGTATTGGCTTTCTAAAGTGTTTGCTTGAGCAATTGCTTGTAGATCCTGTTGGAATTACTTCTTCTGCCCCGCTTTCTCTTTTGTAAGTCTAAGGGACCTTAGGAGATCTCAGGGAAGGCTGACCTTTGTGGACGGACAAGCATAGGTGCTGCACAGCTTAGGCAAAATTAGCTAAGCCCATGACATTGTGGTATCAGAGTGGGACAAGCATACGTAGAAACACTCGTCATATAAATGTGGGAGACCTAGCTGGGTTGTGTGGAGGACAACCAGCACGCGCAACCGTTTGGGAGAAACAGACATTGAGATGTAGGGAAAGGAGTCACTTAAAGGAGCAGACATCCAGGTTTGGCATTGAGAGGAATGGTCAACCCTTTGCGCAAGAGGCACCACAAGGACAAGCAAGCGAATAAGAATACGTAGCACACAAAGATTGGGATGGTTGAGTTCGAGCTACGGCTCAACGTTGGCAACAAACTTGATTGTTCTCAAGGCAAGCGGGGCGTTTGGTGAAAAATAAGACCATGTAAAGTGGGATGTGTTGCTCAATAACTGTAAGAGTTATGCAAAGCTCATAGAGGTGAGGGGAATTGCTAACTCAAAGACTTCGGTACTCATATAAGGGCTTGTACAAGAACGATAGAGTGTTCGTGCCTATCCCAAGGTGCGATCGGAACTTGACGCCATGAAGCATCAAAACTTTTTCTTTAGCATAAAAAGGATACGTCCATAGGCGACTGAAGTATGTAATAAGTTCAACACATTGCTAGACCTTGAAGGGTGCAGTGGAGTCTGTATTGGCGAAGGGTTGCAATCTAGCAAGTGCATTTATGGGGGTAGAACAAGGCATAAGTTATTTAGCAAAACGGAGTAGTCCAAAGGGGATAGTGGTCTCCGAAACTTCTAGTGAGAAGAATGCAAAGAGGAAAGTTGTTCCAACAGGACAGATATCCAAGAGAGATAAGTCCTAGTTCTCTAGAGGAAGAATCATGTGCAATGGACTGCATATATTAAAGAAGAGTTATTCAAGGCAATATCTCCATAAAGCTCAATGGAGTGATTGAGTGACGAGGAGTCATCGCATAATCTTGAATGAGGTAATGCATTGGTGAATATATTTCGAGATCAAGTGGGGGAGCAATTCAAGGCAACATCATATTAAGACACACTTAGAGTCGATGCAGAAATCGAACTCAATGGAGGGCTGACCCGTGGAATGGTGGACGCGAGGGCCATTATCAACTCAATGCAAATCGAGGAGCAGAGCGACTTGGGAGAAACTTGGTGAAGTATCAAAGCCGCATGAAGGGAGTCGACATAGAAAACGGAACATAGAGCGGAGGCACGGAGCTTTCCTTGGACAGAGGTCAAGGGCATGAACTCTTGTAGAGGTAAGAGTAGAATCATGTCGTTCCATGGGTTCTTCATTCTGATAGGGCGAACTTATCTTGCATGGTGCCAAAGATAAATAGAGCTTCGAGGCACATACAAGTTACCTCAGAGATGCATTTGACAGAGTAACTAAGATGATTCAACTTATGGAGGCAAAGTTGGGATTAGGAGACCTTAGCATGGGGCAAGAGAATACAGAGGTAAGTACTCTTGAAGAATATATCATAGTGTTGCCATTCGAGTTATTACGAATAAGTGGTGTATAGCAGAGATTGTGCTGGTAGGGGATAGAGGCCCAAGATCCAAACAATGGTGTGTCAATTCTAGCGAAGTCAGGGGACTTCAGGAGCTACTAGGCGACAAACTGTCCTAAAGCTATGCTTCGTCTAGGTATGACCTAAGAGTAGGGGGGATGAAAGTGAATTGCTAAGAGAGTGAACTAAAGATCGAAAATGGCAGAGGCCCTACGAGGTGTTGGTAGAGGCCACACATAGAGAAGTCATAGTTCGAGTTCATCACACGAGAATCTGTATACAATAGAGATGTCATCAGGAGGTGACATGGTATAGCGGATCATGGTGGAATAGTTCGTGGTAATGCAACACATGCGGTCCTGTCCCGTGAGGGACAGGATCATGCAAAGGTATGATTAAGAGTTATTGGGAGCTCCACTTTGGTGTACAACACAACAAGAAGAAGGGCTATAGATTCAAAGAGTGAATGTCGTGGTACCCAGAGGCGAGTCTTCATGTGTGCATTGGAGCTTGCATCAGATGAAAGCCTTGGTCGTCAGCATATGAAGCCTGTATACCACCGAGGAAGAAGTCCAAGTACAAGTACCAATGAGTCCCATGGAGGGGGATATGATCATGTGAATGATCAGAAGCTGCTGGGAGCTCTACTTTAGTGAAGAATGCAACGACAAGAAGAGATATGAATTCAAGGGGTGAATGCCATGGTACCACAGAGGTGAGTCTTCCGTGTGTGTGCATCAAAGCTTGTATCAGATGAAAGCCTTGATCGTCAGCATATAGGGGCTGTGTACCACCGAGGGAGAAGTCAGATTGCAAGTACCAGTGAGTCCCATGGAGGGGACTTGATTATACAAAGGTATGATCGGAGCGGCTGGAGAGTTGGACTGCTTTAGTACTCATATTCGCTTAAGAGAGCCCAACAAGTCAAAGGACAAGGCCGAGTAAGCGAACATCGCTACCAAGGAAGCTAAGGAGAACATAATCAGCACGAGCTCTGCAACAAGATGGCGAAGGCCATACATGAGAGTTGCAGTCTATCTTTCCATCGACCAAGGAGGACTGCTAGAAGGACATTATGGTGTTGAAGTAGGTGGTTGAAAGGGGTGAGGAAGCAACGACGAGTCCAGTGGAGCTCAGCTACCCAAAAGAAAAGTGTTGGTTAGAAAGGAGATGGACTCGTAGGAGCACCACAGTGCCATAGAGGCGAATTTATCGATCGCGAAGGAAGGGATGTAGATACAAGGCAACAAATCGTAGAGCCATGGGCTTGGCAGCACCATGGTACATAGAGACAGGACTTCTATGGAGTCATCAATCCCTTGCTTTTATGAAGGGAGAGCATTGGTCGTAAAAGGGGCTGAGGAGTT
Source organism: Ensete glaucum (assembly GCA_021527575.1). Taxonomy (NCBI): domain Eukaryota; kingdom Viridiplantae; phylum Streptophyta; class Magnoliopsida; order Zingiberales; family Musaceae; genus Ensete; species Ensete glaucum. The sequence continues at coordinate 28,869,786 of CM038555.1, forward strand.
GGAGAATGCAGAGGCAAACTCCAAGTACCAAGATAGGGCAGAAGGGCAGAGGCCAAAGAACTTCATAAGATTGGTGTTGATGGGCTTCTCATCAAGATAGTCGAAAGCGAGGGACTTCAGGTTGATACAGGAGTGCTCGACTAAGGAACGAAGTAGACAGTACGCGGTACTGTACCTTTTTTACTCAGAAGAGTAGGCGACAAAGGTGATAGAGAAGACGGTATAATCTCAGAGGTGACCAGAACTATCAAAGACTTACTCCAAGTTGGGGGACTCTAAGTTGGGGTAAACTTTTTACTCTTTTCGGGTAAAACTTCTTGCATTCCAGAAGTTCAATGGTAGTGGGAAGGCGAATTATAGTAGCTAACTCAATACAAGGAGTGCACACACTTCAAGTGCTTTAGAAGTGTGAGCAAAGAGCGGGCGAATGTTAGTAACCAGCTCAATGCACAAAGTACAAACTCGAGGAGGTAGGCGAAATCAAGTAACCTTTACCTTCTCAACTTAGGAGAATGGGCGAAACTGAGTACCCCAATTCTCTTAACTCGAGGAGGTGAGCGAAGACAAGTAGCCTTACCTTCTCAACTACGAAGAGAATTGGTGAAGTCGAGTATCCCAGTTCTCTTACTTATCTAACAGAGGAACTCTGCATAAGTTCAGTGACCCTTCAAAGTTGTCAAATCCTCACCATTGATGATCAGTACTACTGAGAGTAGATTATCCGCTTAATTTCCTAATTAAATGTCAATCGAAAGCGAGAGTGATGCGAACCTACTTAGAAGTGACAACTAAACGTGAAAGAATGATCAATGGATAAATATTATGGAGGAAGGACCTCAAAAACTTCAAAGTCTGCGAGGCGATGCTTGTTAAAGTTCCAACAAGCATCCATCCAATTCAAGCAACATGAGTATACTATGATACTGGGTATAATAAAGCAGGTCTTTTACTTCATCAGAAGGATTCGTGAGAACCAACAAGGATCAGCACAACTCAGTCAACCCCACACAAGATTCAATCATTGGCGAGTTGAAGCAGCATGGCGGATCAGAGTTCGACTACTCAATAACAGCGGTGGAGAGCGGTTGGGAGCCAAAGGGGCATGTTGCAGCCAAAGCAGAAGATTAAAAATTTAACAAAATGTGAGGAGATGCAGCATCTATAGTGGCTTCAACGAGGACGTCGAAGGAATAAGTGGGGGAGAATGTCATGGACAATAATGTAAACAAGATGTTCGATGAAATGCTCATATTTGTTCATGTCGTTCGATTTATGTACATACCTTGTATAGTAAGTAGTGGGCTTGCAGTAAGCTTGGCAGCTCTAGTTTGGTTTGCTTTATGGTCGATTTTGGCTTGTAAATATGAGTGTGTCTTGTGAGCACTTGTGGGGACTTTGGTCTGTATTGGACTATTATTCTTTGTGTGCAATCTTTCTGAGTTATAATGTCCATGGGTATAATTTTGGTTTAGTTTTCTAAAGTGTTTGCTTGAGCAGTTACTTGTGGATCTCATTAGAATTGATTCTTCTGACCCGTTTTCTCTTTTGTAAGTCTAAGGGAACTTAGGAGATCTCGGGGAAGGTTGACCTTTGTGGATGAACACGCATAATTGCCGCACGGCTTAGGCAAAATTAGCTAAGCCCGTGATAACGCGGGCAAGGTATTCCCCATTTCTTTTTTTCTCTTTTTTTTCTTCTTCTTCCCTTTTTCTTCCTCAATCGACCGCCGACGGTCGATTCCTCTCTCAATCATCCGTCGACGATTGATTTCTTCTTCAATCATCCGTCAACGATTGATTTCTTCTTCAATCAATCGTCGATGACCGAAATCAACCACCAATGGTTGATTTTTGATGGAACTGTCCGTTAGCGAGCGGTTTGCTTACTGGTAATATGACAGATCAATATGTACAGATCGAAATTACAAACCTTAGTTAGAATATAAAATTTTGATAATTGAACTGTGTGGAATCTGCTTGTTAAAGTTTTTTTTTAATTTTCAGACTCATACTGATTGATGGATTTTATCAGATTCTGGATATAGTAATACAGACATGAGGAAGACAACACCTATCCTTTTTAAGTTATTGCTCATTTCATCCTTTTTGACCTGTTTCAAATGTCACGTGGAAGTCCTTAGCTCAAATTTTAGCAGAGGTCGAGTGGGATGGCACTGTAATGCATCAGTGAGTTTAGTACATATGACATTGTTCGGGTAGTGCTGGGACACAGCTGCAGGCTCCATCTGGTGTTATCAGGACTGGTACACTGTAATGCAGAGATAGAAGATTTGTTTGTTGGTGGGGACAATCAGGTTCCATCAAGATCCTCAACATCACGGCCACAAAGATCAAGCTGGGTAACCATCTGATGATCGATGATTTTTGTGTTGAGGCTATTTGCAAGAGTACTATCAATTGCCAGAAGGAACAGCTGCAGTTACCGTGTACAGTGTAGTAGTATATCTTGGTGTATTCTTGTTCATGCATGATATTGAATCATCACTTTTTTATTCATAGGTTTCAGATATGGTTGTTGGCTTCTGCCAAGTGACTATGGATCATACATACACCACTGATCTTGAGTCAATCGTTTTTAAAGAGTTTAGAGAACGAAATCTCCTGGGTTGTGTATACTGTGTACAGAGACTAGAAAGAGCTGTTGGACTTGTCCTTCAACAGTCCATCCATCTTTCTGGAGGACACAAAGGAGTATCTGCGTCAAACATGCATGCAACTGGTTGTATCCTGTGATGTTATCGGTTTCGATACAATTTGTTCCTACATTTTACCAATATGATGCAAGAGCCATTGCAGTCCATTAGCATCGTTCCAATATCTGAGATTCATTGACTCATTAAACTATAGGTAGATGCTTTATCATGAATATCTGCATCATGCCTATTTTGCAGGTAAGCAAACTGGTCTTAGATCTTGTTCAGCAAGCAGAGACTCCATCAAGCGTATCTAAGTCATGGCTAGGTAATCAAACTTGTCTTATACCTTGTCCAGCAAATTAATCATTATTTTATTATTAATCATTCGTGAAACAGTTGGTGAAAATAAAACAGAAATAAATTTTATATATGAATAAATACTAGTAGATCATCAAATATAGTAGAATTAAATAGAAGTCACAATCAAATAAATACTAAGATTTGCATGGAAAACCCCTTCAACTCGAAGGTAAAAACCACGGGACAAGCAAAAAAAATCTACTATCAAAATAATGAATATACATATCTCAAGGCTTATTGTCCAAGCCTAAGCAACAACCATAAAAGAATCACAGGGATATAAGGACTATATTACTAAACACAATATCCAAAACCTTCCCAAGAGATCACAGTAAGAATCAAGTGCAAACTGATCTAACCTGAGATATGAATGATTTAGAATAATATTTTTCTATTTTTATCTTATTTCATTTCCTAGATCTCTTATTTTTTTTTGGCATTTACTATCAATATGCAATCTTCTTTCTCTCTTCCACGTTTTCAATTGCCACTGCCCTCTTAATCTCAACTCAAGCCCCCTAATCTAGGGTTTAGGTTAATATATGTAAAGTTATACACTGTGGACTTCACTAAAGACTATTATGGGCTGAATCTAGACCATCTGCTCATCTGCTCAATAACATAGGGTTTAGGTTAATATATGTAAAGTTATACACTATGGACTTCATTAAAGACTATTATGGGCTGAATCTAGACCATCTACTCATCTGCCCAATAACCTCCCCCTTCAGCCCATAAGGGAGGCTATTTCATAACTCCTTAATGTGAAGCCATGTCGATCAATTGTCAGCACATCTCTTATCTCTCTTTTGATAAAGTCTTTGTCAACATGTCTGTCCCATTATAATTTATGTGAATTTTATGAAGCTATAACTGCTTCTCTTCAAATACATTTCTAATCCAATAATATTTGACATCTATATCTGATCCAGTAATATATGTTTTGACTTGGAATGAAATATTGAGTTTTTACACAAATGGATGACACTCTAGCTGTTACAATATACTACATAGTTTTTCTGTTTCAGCCCCAGTTCTTGTAAGAATCCTTTCATCCATAATATTTCTTTGCAAATGTCTGTAGCAGCAATATATTCTACCTCTGTGGTGAAGAGAATAATACACATTTACAATTTGGACTGTCATGACATAGCTCCCCTTGGAAAAGTAAGTACAAAATCTGATGTGGACTTTCTTATGTCAATATCTCTTGCCATATCTACATCTGTGTAATCTGTCAACACAAGTGGTCCACCTCTAAAGCTTAGATAAACTTTAGAACTTTCTCTGAGATATCTAAAACTCCACTTCACTTCTGCCCAGTGCTCTTTGCCTAGATTTACAATAAATGTGCTAGTAATGCCTACTGCATATGCAATGTTTTGCTTCGTACATACCACCACACATATTAAACTTATAACTACTGAAGCATAAGGAACCTTTTGTATTTTCTCCTTCTCATCACTTGACGAACTCTGCTCTGAGCATAACTTGAAGTGACTTGCAAGAGGAGAATCAACTGGCTTTGCAGAACTCATATTAAACCTATCCAATACCTTCTCAATTAATATATTTCTCATGTGACAATCAAATCTTCCTCTTTCTTCTATCATGAGAAACCTGCATACCCAATATTTGTTTTGCTGGCCCCATATCTTTTATTGTAAAAGACTCACTCAATTCCTTCTTCAACTTATCAATCAGAGACATATCTTTCTCAAGACTAAGCATGTCATCAATAGAAAGTAAGATGATAATAAAATCCTCACTAAACCTTTTGATGTATACACAATGATCTAAAGCTGTTCTTTTGTATTCATTTTCAATCATAAATGAATCAAACTTTTTATACCACTGTCTTGGAGCTTGCTTCAACCTAGACAAGCTCTTCCTCAATTTGTAGATAAGATTTTCTTTACTTTTGACTTTAAAGCCTTATGGTTGCTCCATATAAATTTTCTCCTTTAAATCACCATGAAGGAAAGCTATTTTCACATCTAACTACTCAATCTTCAAGTCTAGGTTAGTAGCAATACCAAGAGCAACACAGATAGAAGATATTTTAATAATAAGAGAAAAAATCTCTTTAAAGTCAATACCTTTCTTTTGACCAAAGTCTTTCACAACCAATCTAGATTTATACTTTGGTTTAGAACAATATTATTGAGTCTTCAACCTGAAGACTCACTTATTCTTCAAGGCTTTACTTCTCTCTGGTAGTTGCACCAAATCATATGTGTGGTTCTTCTATAGAAAACTCATCTCTTCCTGCATATCAATAAACCACTTCTTTTTCTGCTCACTTTCAACTACTTTCTAGTAAATTTTTCGTTCACCTGTATTAGTAAGTATCACATACTCATCTGTAGAGTATCTTCTAGAAGGTTGACATGGTTTAGAAGATCTTCTTAACTGAGGTTCTGTAGGAACTTACTATCTTTCTTCTTCTTGCTCAACATGTCCTGCAGGTAGATCAATATCTGGCTCTGCACCATCTTCCTGCACATCTCCCTCATCACCCTAATATACCGGAGGAATAATTGGGTCACAGTCTATAAATCACTCTGCAGAAGTTTTAGCTGGTGCCTCCTTCTTCAAATCCTCAATGGTTTGATCCTTAAAGAAGATAACATCTTTGCTTCTGAACACCTTCTGCTTTTCTAGATCCCAAAACCTGTAACCAAACTGATCATGTAAGTAACTAAGAAAAATATACTCTTTTGTCTTACCATACGGCTTGAACCTCTCATTGTCTAGAACATATACAAATACACGATAACCAAACACTCTTAAATGCCTGTAGGAGATATCTTTCTCTGACCATACATACTCTATAACATCAACATCATCATCTAGAGCTGTATATGATGATAAGTTGATTACATCAACTGCAATCCTCAAAGCCTCATCCTAAAACCTTTTAGATAGCTTGGCCTATGGAAATATACATTTAATCTTTTCTATGATAATGCGGTTCATCCTCTCTACAATTATATTATGCTGAGGCGTACCAGGAACTGTCAACTCATGCTGGATACCATGTGACATGCAATAATTATTAAATAATCCTATGTACACACCACCATTATATGATTTTATGTATTTTAATTACCTTTCTGTCACTCTTTTAACTCTGGTATGAAACTCTTTGAAGACATTAATAACCTAATCTTTAGTCTTCAAAGCATAGGCCCAAACTTTTCTAGAAAAGTCATCTATAAAAGTAATAAAATAAAGTATACCATTGATACTAAGAACATTAACAGATCCACTAGGAGTTTTTTTCCTCAAAGGACCACACACATCTGTATAGACACGGTCCAAGGCATGTATTTTTTTAGATAAAGCAGGACTAATAAAGGAAATTTTATATTGTTTACAAGCCAAATAATCAATACAAGGGTTCAAATATGTACTACCTCTGAGGTTTGACAATACCTCTCTCTTGAAAAATTCTTACAGCCCCTTCTCACTCATGTGTCACAATCACCTATACCACAACTCCATGCTGAAGTCTTTCTCTATAACATTCAACTGCTCACCATAATCTTTATCCTACAATCTGGCCAATGTATGATATTTCTTCTCATTGGCTATAATAAGAGAACTCTTACTGGGCTTCCACTATCCTTTGTAAAATTTAGCATCAAAGTCTTCATCATCCAGCCATCCAACTGAAATTAAATTCAGTCTTAAGTCAACCACATGCCTCACATCCTTAAGCACCAACTTGCAACCAAGGTTGGTTTTTATATAGATATCTCTCATGCCAATAATATCTATTGTGCCATAGTTGCCTATCTTAATAACACCAAAATTTTCAGACCTGTAAGTAGCAAAGAACTCTCTTCGTGGTGTAGCATGATAAGAAGCACATTTATCAATTATCCACTCGAGATCCTGGCACACACAAGAAAAAATATCATCAGAAGTAGACAAAATCAAATAATCACTACCTTGCACTATAGTTGTGATAATCTCTTTTGACTCTGTATGCTCTGCTTCTTTTCCCTTTTTGTTATTTTTCTTAGGTTGCTTGCACTGATCCTTGTAATATTCTTTCTTATCACAATTGTAGCAAACAATATCTTTCCTTGATCTTGACTTGCTTCTATCTATGCGTGAACCACTTCTATCCTTTGACTTTGACCTTCATCTGTTCTTTGAGACAAGTGCTTGTGAATCAATCTAAGAAGTTGTTGAATTCTTTCTCCTCAACTCCTCATTTAATAAACTGCTTGTTACTTGACTCATGGTGACAACACCATCTGGTGCAGAATTACTGAGGGAAACCACTAGTGTCTCCCAATTTTCTAGTAAAGAATTGAGAAATAACAACGCCAATAACTTATCATCAAGAGACATTTTCATAGAGGATAACTGGTTAATAATATTCTGTATTTCATTCAAATGCTCAGGATAACTGGTTAGTACCCTCTTTATATTTCAAGTTCATAAGTTTTCTGATCAAGAAAGCTTTGTTGCTAGCCATTTTTCTTTCATAAAGACCTTCTAACTTTTTCCAAAGAGAGTAAGCAGAACTTTTAGTAGAAACATGGTAAAAGACACTATCATCAACCCACTGACGAATAAAGCTAACAACAGTTTTTCGATTTAACCTCTTCCACTCATCATCTATCATAGTTGTGGGCTTTGCACTATCCCCTTGCAAAGGTCCATATAAATCTTTGCAATACAATAGATTTTTCATTCTTAGTTTCCATATCATTTAATTATTTTCGTTTAAACTAATCATGCGAGAAA